>CM048044.1:7861529-8461529 GCA_026259375.1 Verasper variegatus | reverse complement strand
CTGATTTCAATCCCTCAAGTGATAAGCTGCTCGTCTTTCATACTGATCTAAAAGTGTTCCTGCACCAAATTACTTCGACTTTACTGGAGTGACCTCAAAATCTTTAAAAATCCTTTTTCTTATCACCATTCGTCACTCTCAGGTGAGCCAGTGGACCAGACTGTGTGAAACTGGCATCCCCTCCGCTGTTCGAAGAGCACCTCCAGAATCCCACCGATCAATATCAGCAGCTGCCTCTCTCCATCCTCTCCCTGGAGCGAAGGCTGGCGGAGCCGGTCAAAGTCCACAACGATGACAAAATTCGCCGGCAGAAACTCCAAGATGCAGAGACAGAATGAGAAGAACGAGTCGCCCTGAAGTCCAAGCAGATGTGAACAATGAGGGGGAGCCTGGACCGTCCCCTCAGGTCCCTGATGGACTGGAGCTCAGGGCTGCTCTGGCCAAGCTGTCGGTAGATTCAGTCCCCGCTGTGACCACTAGGGAGAGCTCTGAGATCAGGAAAGTGAAGACGGCAGATCTCCCTCCGCTGGAGCATTTGTTTGCTGAAGGCCTGTACTTCACTCTGACGGATGTGGTGCTGCTGCCATGCATCTATCAGTACCTGGTAAGAGCCTTGGAGTTTATGAATCATGTTTGACGGTGTGGGATAAAATCAATCCTTGTGGCGAAGGACCCTCCTATCGCTGCCTTTTTATTGCCTTTTACTGCCTTTTTATTATCAGAAAATTGGGATCCCTGAATACACGTCAAATATTCATTTGATTTTCATATGTGCCCCTTATATTTTCATTATTTTTACACAATATGATGTTTACAATCCCCATTAATGTGCCATAAGCAACTATTTTACATATTTACAGTCTTTTTGAATGCCTTTTATTATGATGACTTGTCAAATTATGCATGACTTTTAGTTTTGACTCTCTGAGCAGACATCAAATCCACCTCCTTTCAGTTCCGTCCAGGCAGAAACCTGAGTGAAGAAGAGTCGCTGCATCACTCTTGGCACACGTTTCGCTCTCAAAGGTGGTCGGCAGCCACCTGGCAAGGAGCGATAACAGTGTATGGGAGAGTTTCTATTCAAATGCAGCAGGTTGAAATGCATTTCAATGACTTTACTTTGGGAATGGGTTTCTCTCTGCAACAGATCAAGAATCGGTGGGTTGTTAGGTTGACCTTTAAAACTCTTATCTTCCAGAGGACGTCAGAAGCTCACGACCATTTAGTGAATATTCATAACTCTTAATGATTGCATGTTTTTAGGTAAAGTTCGTCGCAGCAATTGAAGCAACAGCAGCGGAGACCAGAAACGGAGAGCACCAGGGCTTAGTTGAGTGGTATATTATTATTGATTAGGAATGCTGCACTGTCTGGCACTGAAGTGTAGCTCAACCTCCATTTCACCCTTCAGCTGTCACCCAGCTATTCCTCAACTGTGGGAATAAACTGAAGTTCTCACAATGAGGCTTTTAGTAGTCAGCTGTGCTCTAGTGGTTTCCAGTTTCACACTCAGCCTAGCGTGTCTCCTCTTAACGGCCATCACTGTCCGCAACACATGCAGCCACGGCGGATCCTTTCCTCTCCGCCGACTCGCCGTGCTGCAGAGTGCCCCCATCTCCCTCTCTCTGTCTGCGTGCCCCTCTCTTTCCCCCTGTCCTCCACACACAGTGACACTGCTGCTCTGATCACGTCTCTGTTTGTGTCCTCACCCGCCCCACCTGCAAACGTTGTTTTGATGTGTTTTCCCGCCTGCCCCTCATGTGTGTCCACCAGTGTGATGAGGGGGTTTTGGTGCAACCTGACATCTCGCTCCATTGGAGATGACACATCAGATGAGTCACTTAATCACTATTGTTGTTTCTTTCTTTCTTTCTTTTCTTTCCTCTCTTTGTCTCTGATAGCGTTCCCTCCAAGCCCACGCTGTGAGCACTCTGCATCAGCTCCCCCACCTGCTGCGTTGGTTCAGCCGTGTTCAGGAGGTACCTGGGGTCCTTCGTGCAGCCAAGGCTTGTGGGATGGCGCTTTCCAACCTCCAAGTTCCCACGTCCATACTCCCAGGGCCGTCGGCAAAGGACAACCCAACTAGTCAACTGGAGCCAGAAGAAAACCAGGAGACGACGTCACAACTGCCTTTTGTCGGTGGCCCCAGGCCCACGATGACTAAACTTAAAGTAATTTATCCCAATTTCTTACTTATTTCTCATCATGCTTTACCTCTCTGTGTTCTCCAAACATTTTGCTTGAATGCAAATGCACACATATACATCCATACTATTATATGTTCCTTTTTAAAAATAAAACGGAACCAATAGCATTTCCAAACTTCTTTATTTTAGGCGATCATAAACTGGGGAGTAGTACGGACAGCAGGCGCAAACAACCGTGATGCAATTTAAATCTAAAACGTAGTAGTGTGGATGAAACTTCTGACTGTAAGTTAAAGCTGCTGTCTCCCGTCGTCCCTTCACAGCACAGATAGACGCCGTGTAGGCTCCAACTGGTTAACCATTATCCCTATAATTTCACGCCTCAATTTTCTGCTGATTGTGCCTTCAGGAGTGTAGCTCTAAGTTAATGTTTTGTCTGCTGGCTGACTTTCTTAATTGTTCAAATTCTCATCGTTCTGTCAGCACGTTTACACTAAGTGCTTTCAGTCACAGGATTAACAGTTTAAGTGGGCTGTTTAAAGGTCTTAGGATGCTTGTCTGTGGGCACGGTTTTCTTCTCACAGAGGTTGTTTGTATGACGTGTTTTTATCTGTCAAGACAAACGAACAAACAAAGTGACCGTTCTCAAAAAAGAACAGAATCTGCTTTTAAGAATAGTCTTTTACTGCCCTCTCTAAATTTTAAAAAGCTCACTTCAGTATTCTCTGTGGATCCTGTTGCCACTTACAATAGTGCAGACAGCGCACATTCAGCTTTTCCTCATTTCAGGTGCAATAAAAACAATGAATCCAGTCCAAAACAAAACAATGTTTTATAGCCAGACTAAGTAGTTTCTAGTAATGGCTGAAAGTCTTAGTGTAAAGAGATAAGACAGCACTCAATACTAACATAATGTGTCCACACTCTGAAAATGTAATTCCCTGAGCAAGCATTGGCAAGACACACACACACTCACACATTTATAACTTTCTCAGCTCCACAGCACAGCAAATATTGCCGCTACAACATTATTTGGACTAGCTTCTTCAGCAGGAGATAAACAAGCCCGGCTGTTTAAATGGAGACTCTGACTAACCTCTCAGTGCTGAGCCTTCAAACTGTGCTCTTGGTCTTGTTGCTCTGCTCCCTCAGCAAAGATATTTCTGTGATTTACTGCTGGCTAAGTGTCTATAACATATGATATTATGTGACGGGAAGCAGGCAGAGGGAGAAAGCTGTAGAGAAAAAAAAGAGTTTGACTGTGTGAGCTGGGTGGTCAGGATGGGCTGTGTCTCAAATGTGCCATGTTGCCGGATGAAATTTAGCGAGGCAGCCACATGTGCTCAAATGACAGTTTTCATGGCACGGTGAAATCAGACATTAGAACTGAGAGGAATGCGTGCACACACGCAGACACACACACAATGGCCACCATTCTTTTTTCCCCCCTCAGAGGGATTATAAGGATGGCTGCGTGTCGCCACCACCATGTCTGCAGTGCAGCTGCCTCGGCTGAAGTGTGTGTGTGTGTGTGTGTGTGTGTGTGTGTGTGTGTGTGTGTGTGTGTGTGTGTGTGTGTGTGTGTGTGTGTGTGTGTGTGTGTGTGTGTGTGTGTGTGTGTGTGTGTGTGTGTGTGTGTGTGTGTGTGTGTGTGTGTGTGTGTGTGTGTGTGCGCTAAGGGAAGTGCGTCGTCTGACATGGTGACACGCGATCCATCACTGCCGCTAACCAGAGGCACCGGGTTTATCTTACTCCATTATCCACAATATAAATGGATCATAAAATCCTTTCCTCACATTAGTGTTAACGCACACAGATGCATGCCAGTCAAACTGCTTGTGAGATGACACGCAGACACACAACCTGTAAACTAAATGTAAACAGAAGTGTAGCCCGGACACTGAAATGCAAGATTGAAGCCTTTCTGTGATTACTGACAGGTCTCTTGATGATATGAGACAACAAGCTAATCTAAGTTAGCAGTAAAAATAGGTCCTGGATTTTCTGCTGGAAGAACAGGAAAGCCTGTGTTCCAGAAACTGGGATTACTGAGTGTCTGTGTCTGTTCCTGTGGAAACTGCTGCACTGAAACTAACCATAACTATATGTGACAGGTTATATTCTTATAGCTTTGGTCCAGTTGAATATTTATCATATTCATTGATAGCCATTAGGGAATCATCCATCCCAGATCAGCTGTTCTTGTCATGTCTGAGTTTCCCATGTTCTTCTCAGCTTTAGAATGGGACTGATGCTGATCTTGAAATGTGATGCGATCTTTTGATGTTTCTGATCTTTTAAACCACACTGTTGCTGCTTCCTCTGCCACGTGAACTGCTGTGGCAGATCAACTTGATCTGAACTGCTGCTCCCGAGCTTGTTTTCAGGCTCTAACTCTCAACCATGTGCTTAACTGATGTTATCATCTAGCAGTGAAACATGCTGCCTTCTCCAAGATGATGCCTCGACATTACACAAACCATTTGACTGGAAAAGAGTATATTAATGATTTTGATCAATTTCATCCATCTTACTTTGCACAGAGATTAGGTGTTTATAAATGTAAAGCATTTTCACAGTCAACGTTTTAAATGTGCTACTATATATTTTGTCTTATCTACGTCGAGTATTTCAGTAGAATTAGAATTTTTAGTGAAAGTCATTATGGCCCCCGGCTGCAGCCACTTTGTGACTTGATGGAACATCTTAAAACTGAATCACTTGTTTCGATTAAATTAGTTCTAGATTTTTGCTAAATCCCAGTTTTAGTTAATCTCTTTAGGAAATTGACCTCACATGCTTTCATCCTTTGACAGAAACAATTAAAGTCAGGTCCATTGCAATACATTTCTACAGAGCAGTTTTCTGAAATATATAACCATGGAAAACTGGGTGTTTTTGACAGTGTCATAAAAGGTGCAGATTTCATTTGGTCGTTTTGAAGCTGTAATTTAGTTCTCGTTTGTTGGATTGAAATTTATGGTAAAGTGTTTCCAATACTTCTGCTCCTCCATTCATGCAAATGAAGTCGAACAAGATATTAGCACAGAGTATTTTCTCATGCCGTAATGTCACATAACACCACAGAGTACAGTTACAGTATGTCATAGCTACTGAAGTAGCGATGCCAGTAATTACATATTTTGAGTGAAATAGTGTTTATTGCTGGGCCTGTTTGTTCAAATTGAAGTGCCTCATACGAGTGTGTTTCTGGCCTTTCAGTGTAAATCTTCAAATTATTTATATACTGACCAACTAGGCGTGGGCGATGTGCTATGATATTAGGTATCTGCCACTGTACATTTATAATACAAAAGTCACTGGTGTTTTGGGAATTTTGTAATCCTGACTGAATACACTGCTGCCTACAACAATAGCAGAGTTGAAGTGAAAATTAAATAGGAATACACGATATATAAGCACCATCCTTTTCACAACAGTAAAGGCTCAATTTAATTAATTAATAATAAATTAAATAACATAATAATATCACCTTAGTGTTATAGTATTATGTTATTTGTAGATACTTTCCAAATGTCAATATTATTTTCCCAGCTTGGGCATACAGGTGTGTGCTGGAGAACGTTTGTTCTCTTGTGAGAGTAATAAGTGTCCTGGTGTGGTAATTTTCCTTAGGAGAGGAATCACAGCTTCAGATCAGTGTGAGGAAGGTAATAAAGGGCTTGTTCAAGAGGAGCTCTTTGATTTGCTTCATTTCAACCATTTGGACCACAGAACCTCAAGGCTGTGGAGGGGTTTCTATGGTAACCTGTGAGTCTGTGCTTGTGTGTTCCTCCTTTTTAGGAGAAGGGCATCGAGGCAGTCTTCGCTCCTCATCCTTGCCCTGCCTGGACCCTCCCATGGGACAGCTTACCAGGAGCTATCAACCCCACTGAAGGTAAAGAGAAATCTCCGCCTTGTGGCTCCCCTTCCTCTTCCTTTCTCTTTTTCCCCTTTGCTGCTCTGCCCTTGCACTCTAATTTTTTTGAATTGCTCTTTGTTTCATCCAAATACACCACCTCCTATCTGCATTGAAACCTCCAGCCCCAACTCTTTATCTGTACGCCCATACATCTCCGAGTGAGGAATGTGCATAAATGTTTGCATAAAACCTTTCCTTACTGCTGTGTCCTGGTGAGTTTCAGTGGCACCTTACCGCCCTCCGCAAGAAAACATTAGCGACTGACGCATGAAGAGGCTTTCTATCCAGCCTCAGCTGGATGCGTTTGCCCCACGAGTCCCCTCTAATGAATTTTAAAGTGCTTATCTCGATGTGTTATCCTTCTCCTGTTCTGGGGGTGAGAGTGTGAAGTAGGTCTATGACAGAAACACACTTGGCACCACAGAAACACACAAAACCGTGCACACTCAAGGCACAAACAACTAATGTGCAACATCGAACTTGTGCAAATGAGTTTGTGGATGTTGATTGTAGTCGTATTTAATTGGCAGTGCAAGGGTTGTTGATTGCTGCCCCAGGTGGAACGGGTGAAGCAGATTAAGGAAAAATGTTGTTTCTTTCTCTTTCATTATCTGCATTGTTTTCTTTGTATTAGTGAGACGTGTTTGAGGCAGCTGCAATAAATCTGTGTTATTATTATAAGGAAATGGCGGAGCTCGATAAAGACATGTATGCATAATTGGAATATGTAGATATTTCCTTTCCACTTTATCGTTGTTTTTTAAATTAGTCCTCCTTTTATTTTCACTTAATGGATATTGGACATTCCAACATACTGGTGTAATGATTCTTTTTCCTCCATCTTTTGGCCCATGTGTTTGTGCAGACCTATAGCTTCCACGTCAGTACAGTTATATCATGTCGGTGAACTATTACTTAGAATCTGAACGAGAACACAAAAACCACAGGTACTTCACATGCTCAGAAAATGTGAAAACATATACCACAACAAAACGACTGCAGAGATGACTCTATAGGAAAACCATGTTAGGGTTCCATCTCTCACTCATATTGATATTCTTTTTACTGAATGTCACCATGTAAACATTTTTCTTCCAATAAATAAAATAAAAAACATTTGCAACTTGAATAGCACTCAGTGCACACACCACCACCTAGGCCCGACAGTCCCCTTGAACTAAATCAGTCTGCACCAAATTAGACACACTCAAATAATCAGTTCCTTAAATGTGCCTGGTTGTTCCCCCATCAAGATCCATGAGTCATTCCCCGGGTTGAATTGGTGAAAATGTGAAGAAAAAAAACAAACACTCTAGCATCATTGGGAAAAGTGTGGGGGAAAAAAAAATCCATAATATGCCCCTTTTTATCTGGATCAGTGCAAAAGGTGAGTGGGTCCTTTCTTGGCCCATGTACCATCCTTTCACCAAGCTTCGTGGAAACAAGGGGAGCAGTCCTTGCTTAATCCTGCTGACAAAAAAAACCACCAACCAATGATGGGGGTGAAAACGTAACATCAATCAAAGTTACATCAATCTATCTGTATGATATTTTACTAACATTAGGGATACATTTACAGTACAATTAGGGACAACAGAACAGTGATGCATTCTTTATTGTGCCTGGTATATAGTGTTGGAGCAACATGGACGTAAGATAAATAAATAAAATAAATAATGTCTATGACCATAACATGCTCACTTTTTAAAAATATGAAACTGAAAGTAATTGGGTGCGTTTAATAGATTTATCATATTTAACATTTGTGGTGTATGTCTAACTGAAAGCCTGGACTTTAACCTGATGTTCACTGTTTCATTTCAAGTACAGAGAGCTGGATCAAGGCCAAACCAATGAGGAACTTATCCCTTCCCTCCCACTCTCATTCTGCACTGTACTTAATAATTTTGACAGTCCGCTGTCCACGGTAGGAACTAATCATACGTTTCTATCCCAGAATCACCTGCTGACATCGTAACAGAAGTGTGCTTGACAGTGTGGGCAGCGCGTGTCTATTCTGAGAGTGAGAATCGAGGAGAGAGACAAAATTTTAGCTGTCCAAATTTGTCGGCACTCTGCATGATAAACGGCGCTGTAGATATCTCCTTCTGCAGGATTTGGTTGGTATAGTAGGTAGCCCCTGCATTTCAGCACTGCGTAATTAAAAAGCAGCACAGACGAAAGTCAGCCAAGTTGTCCTGAACCCCAGTGTGTGGGCTCCTCCATCTATCTGCTCTCACAGTGTGCACACACGCCTACACATATAATACTACAGGGAAAAATGCAGCATTTTACCCTTATGTATGCATATTTCCATACCTGTAAAACTAATGTAACGTATCTTTGAAGGCTGTGTATATATATATGTGTATTGGCTTCTGTTTCTCAAGTAAAAGCATATAGTACAGTTCAGTCTGCAAGTTTGGATAGTTTTAGTTCTGTACTGCATAGCACTGGATTTAAAATGAAACACTGTCTCTGAGGTTAAAGTGCTGACATTCATCTAACAATTTTTGCTCTTTTTATTCGTATCCCTGAAGGCTAATAAAAAAAGAATGGTTAGAATGTGCACATCTGCTATGGATGTGAACACCTTCATGCAGTCAAAAAGCTGAAAGTCTGCACTTGAATTCCCTAGTTTTTCGTTTGAATTGCATTATTATGGTGTAGAGGCAAAATGACATAGAAAACAACCCTGTCTGGATATTTTCTAACTGCACTTTTATTTCCTTTAGACTTGTGCTGCTGTCGGACATGCCCTGAAGTCCAGATATTTTCCTGAAATTTAAGAACACAAATATATGTTGCTCTGTAGGCGCTCTGGACATTTTCCTGAACTTTCCGGCCAGCCCCCTAAAACGTCGGCAAAATGTCAGAGTGAGCCCATGTGATAATGCAGCAGGAAAAAAAATCACAGTGAGGAAGAAGGAGCATTGATGATGTTTCAAAACCTTTTCCACAGCTGAATTTATACGTGAATTCCTGCCTCCTACATGCTCTACCCAGACACAACCCGTCACCTGAACGTTAAGGACATTTTCCTGTTGTCTAGAAAACGTCTGACCCGGACAATCTTCTGCTGCATTTTTCATATGTGAAAAGCAAAGTCTGGAAAATGTCTGAACCCAATTTCCTGGGTATTTTCCAGAGTTCATGTCTGAAAATTGGATTTATAGCCCATGTCCTCTTCTTTATCCTTCTCCTCCCTTGTCTTATCTATCATTCCATTCTTTCACCCAACTAATTTCCATTCAATGGTTGCAAATCCTACACACAGATGCTCAGGTATGCACAATGTATAGAAGAACAAAGGGGCCTCTGTGAATGTGAGGGTTTTAGTCTCTCCGGCTTCGAGGGCTGCTTCGCTAAATGTGGTGAGGGCTGTCTGCAGACAGGTAAACAGCGATGCGAATACAGGGTCCATTGTCTAGAGCAGCCAGTGTCTTGTCTCCAGCGCCTCACTTAATAGAGGGAGTAAGGGTAGGTAGCGAATAAAGCGGGCTGGAATGATGGAGTGTGTGACAGTGGAAGATTGAGATTGGGGTGAGGCTGCATGTGGAGAGACAGGGGTTATCAGGAGAAAACAAGGCAGGGGAAGAGGGGTGAATGAGACAATGAGGCATGAAAAACAGGAGGGCCTGGTGAGGAAACTGCATAGTTGTCATGCTTGAGACATGCTGTTATTAGGTCCTCCAGGCTTGTTTTGGTACAAGGAGCCCGGATGAGTTTCCATGTCTTTGTCTTAGGTTACAAGGGTATGACAGTAGTTGAACCGCTGGGGTGAAATCCGTCTCCATTTGTCTCTGTCTCCCTGCTTAGACTGCAGCAGAGACGTGATTGAGATTTCACAAGCTCCACACTTGTCTGGTGTGATTTATTTATTTTTCCTCTGTGCTGTAAACCATGAAACCTGGAAAAAAGCTGAAGAGATTGGGTTATTTGTAGAAATGTTATCACAGTTATCATCCAAGTCGTGTTCCATTATCCCAACATGAAATCCACAGGCATACACCTCCTGCAAAGGGTAACTGCACTTGTGATATTATTGCAGGGGTAGACCCCAAACCTTTCTGTAACCCAATCAAGTAGAATATACTGACTTTGATCAAATATTCATTATTTGTCTAGTTAGCGCCCAAGCACCACCCACGGTGCAATGACATTATTTAGGGCTTGTGTATGGGTGGTGCCAAGACTAGAATGAGGGCCCCTTACCGCTGCTGGCATTTTGAATTACCTCCACCCAGGAGATTGTTGTCCGTTTGTTGGTTGTTTGGTTTATCAGCAGGATTACATCAAAACTCCTGAACAGATTTCCACAAAACGTGGATGAAATGATGGGACATGGGCCAAGAATGAACCCAGTACATTTTCGTGCAGATCAAGGAATTTTTCTCTCACTTTTCTTTTGACTTTTTAATTTTCCCAAGGAGTAATGTTTGGATACTGATCCAAACATGTGGTTTCATAGGGGGCCTGGGCAGAGCTATGCACTTTACTGAGTAACGTTGTAGTTTCTACCGTATTGTACTGCGATATAAACTATCAAGTCTTAATTCACACAATATCATCTCTTATTTTCTCCTCATGTAACATTAGGCTCTCTGTAATATATTGAGCACATGGTGATCCAGCTGTATATCATGATATTGCTTAGCCTGTAGCATGGCAGCTAGTGGTAGCCTTTATGGGGTTGTGCAGTAATGCCCATTCAGCAGTATGATGGCTATGCAGTGTTAAGTGGTTCCACAGCATCCTGAGGCAGCAATTTACACAGTCGCAGTACAGTGTTTGCAGCTGAGCTGGAACTTTAGACTCCATCATCCACTTCCTCCTGCATCATCATCTTCTTTGTTTGAATCCCGATAGAACTGTTAGCCACACCAGAAGCCACGGCCTACTCCTTTTTTTTTTTTAGTGCTTTTCCTTTTTTTAAAAATACTTTAAACAAGTAGTTAAACATCTGTCTTGTAGTTTACAGACATCCCTCAGATATTCAGTAGTTTGGGAATTGCAGCAGCTGTTTGTGCAGACAACAGATATTTATGATGTAGGTGGATGTGTACATTTTCTCCAATGTTTATCAAAGCTTCTCTGTGAGTTGGATTAAAAGATGTTGCACACGTGGGTTCTGATTCAGCGTTGTTCTGTTTCGTTCACAGTTTGGCTGAGGGAGTGGGTAATGGGCATGATTTCCCCTCAGGCGTCTCATCTAACAGTTATTGAACTTGGTTGAAGATAATTATCAGGATTTGATTCAAGTTCAGATAAATGAGTTTCCCATCAGGTTTTCCTAAAGAAGTTATTAGAGTAGAGCAGATATATTGAACTGGGGCCCTCAGGACATGATACAGTTTCTTTCAGCTGTGTGTTACGCTGGTGTTATTGTTTAAAAGGGAACTACACAGTTATTTCGTTTTTCCACTTTGAGAATCGTTACCTTTTACGTTTCATTACTGCCTTACAGACGTAGTGTTTCTTCTGTTTGTAATGTGTGTAAGGTTTTTGTAGAAATAATACTCACCACAAACCAATATATCAGCTGATATGTAGTATATAGATGTAATGAAATCATATGACAAAGAAATCTAATTGAGGCTTGATATTTAACAGTGACCGTTTAACCATCAACCTTATTATAAATAACAAATACAACACAATCCTTTACAAAGTTTCATAGCAATTCCCGGCTAACAGACTGACGTTTCCATTTCTACAGCCACACTGCTAGCATAGGTAAAAGTTGCATTTAGTTTTTCTGTTTGCCTTCAAGGAAAGGTGTGTGTTTATGACTTTTGTACTTAGCGCTGTCAGCGCATGTGTAATTAAAGCAAAATTGCCTGTTATTAAAACAAGAGATGAAAGAGTTTTGGAGAGCATGTGTTAATATAAAAAACACCTTGATGCGATTTTGAAATTGTTTTAATTGAATGTTTGTGAGGATATGTGTTTGTACAATGTGCTAGCATTATGTTAACACCTCATTCCCTTGGGCTCACAGCTCCACACAGCAGGCTGTGACTCCCAAATCACTACTCATTCTCAATTAATTGAACTCATTGGAGCCTTTAAATTGAAGATTTAAAGATGTGCAGTAAACATGGGACCAAGCACAACAGGCAGCCAGCTTTGTTACTCCCAATTAGAGGGATAATTGGCACTTTATTTCTACAATTCAAGTTCAAACACATCTAGACTCCCTGGAGGCCTTCCACAGAGTTTCACTATTTGCAGTGATGTTTGAGTTGTGCCCATTGAAATGCAGAGCCAGTGGCTGCCTTCATGATGAGCTCTTTGCAAATGTCATATCATGAATATTCATTTGCCCCCTCAGTTTTGTTCTGTTCAGTCATCTCTGGTGAGGCATTGCAGTGAGGGTACTAGGCGAGGACACAGTTGCCTGACCCTCGGCCAGCTTCCACTGGGTTTTGGATTACATAGTGGTTCTTCAGCCATTTCACCAGCCACCTAATTAATCACTTATTAGTGTTTTCAGCCCTGACCAGAATGTGAAATCTGTTCTCTGTAGGCTTTTTTCCCTTTGGAGCACAGTTCAATGCACTTTGTCTTTTGAAATCTTGAATGTTTGGACTTTTGAATTCTACAACAGTTTAAAAAGGCACACTCATTTCCTGTTATCTTTTAGTTGTTAACACTTTAACCATCAGGGATGCAGCAGAGGTGTGTAGGTTTGAGTGGATAATAATGTTATTTTGTTCCTTAGATGAATAAAAATGTTATCTATGACTTTTGGACTGTCACAGAAAATGGGAATGTTTCCACAGTTATACATATTTGACAATTTTATTTTATGTTAAAAATATTATATATAATAATTATTCATTAAAATATAAAAAAAAGATGAGACCCATGCTATTCAAGGTAATGGGACAATTCATTTTTGTCACATTTTTTAATTGTGTAATATCTGCTCTACCCGTGACTTTGTCCATCTCGGTTACAACTTTTGGGGCAAATGAAGTATGGGAAAAGAAAAACACATAGTTTTTTCCTTTCACTGTTTGCGAAGCTCTCCCAGTAAAGCAAAAATGCACAGGGGACCCAAGCAGCACA
Source organism: Verasper variegatus (assembly GCA_026259375.1). Taxonomy (NCBI): domain Eukaryota; kingdom Metazoa; phylum Chordata; class Actinopteri; order Pleuronectiformes; family Pleuronectidae; genus Verasper; species Verasper variegatus. Next base: position 8,448,386 of record CM048044.1, on the reverse strand, counting down.
TACAGAATATAGGACAATAAATGGTAGTGAAGATAAAAGATATATATATATTTTTTTTTTTTCTTCGTCGCTTATCGACCCGCCATTATACGTATGCATTTTACATTTCAAATGCAAGTTCAATACATAAAGGGAAGGCACTCCGCATATCACCCACCCACCCTAACTCCATGGCAGTGATATAACATATGAATCATTGCCATTGTGTTGTCCACCCTTGTATGGTTCTTTTTTTAAATAGATTCATACTCTTGATGTAATTACAGTAAGAACAAAATGAACAGTTTTGACAAAGCCAGATCCTGTTGACTATCTCTTGCTTGTTCTGAAAAACAACCGAAGAACTTTAAAAGATTTTTGTTCCACAGTTGCTCATAAATCAAACTAAAACTCTATTATTTTAAAAAGAACAGGAAAGAAAATATTTACCCTCGAGCCATGTATTCCAAAAAAAAAGAATTCTCATTTATAAGAGTTGGCATCAATTCAGAGAAAGTCAGTGGAAAGACTCAAATCTGCATTTTCAAATAAATGAAAGCTACATCCTGATTTGATGAATAATATGTTCTGCAGTGTTTTGAACCAGATCAGTTGAAATTAGCAACTCAAAGTAGAAAGCGGTGACCTGGTTCTTCATTTTCGAAATACGCTCATTAAATCTGTCAGTTTCATTTGCACAATTTATGGCTTTGGTGTGTTATGTAATACCTGTCCACACACCACTGTTAATTACAGGAGATACTTCACAGAGCAGGTCTGAGTGAAATGTGGTTTTGTGTGTTTTACACCTATTCTTATATTTTTCCATTATTTTGAAATAATGCCTTTATTATTATTTTTCTAACCTCAACATTTTCACTTCCCTCCACAACATCAGACCCTCAGCATTCACCTGAAGGAAATGTTACATTATTTTCACTCTCTCCCGACAACACCTTCAAAGCACTTTGCCAATGTCAAAAGAAAGTACAACATTTTTGTATTTGTTCTTCCCAGCCCTGAACAAAGACCTCTGACTGGAGTCTCTAATTCTGTCAGCATTTATAGACTCAAAGAAAGAATTATAATGTTCTGTATCTGGCGTCGACTCTAATAGATGATGTGTCGTGTTTGGTTTCAGCGTGGCACTGTGAGATGTGCCTCCATTGTATGAGAGACCTCCCCCAGCGCGCACGTGTAATTTGTCTCAAAATAAGGTCGTGTGTGGACCTTGGCATGCATGTCTGAGTTTCTGTCTGTGTTCTACATCCTGAAGTTTCCCCTCATGTTACTTCCACCCACATGGTGTTGGCTTTCACTATTATGGGGTGAATTGTCATTTTTGTGTGTGTGGGTGAGTTAATGTGTGATTTGTCAGTCTCTGGATATGCAGAGGAGATTCCATTATTTCACAGTCTCATAACTGCAATATCTTTTACTTTTGTACATGTGTGGCGTTTTTAAAAAAAACAAAAAACTTTTATGTTATAAATTACTTATTTTTAAGCGGTGAAAAACTGAAATTTGGGACACCTGCAAGAACTGGAGAGGAACATTGGCTTGTGTGGAGTTTATCTAGTGTGGAGTTTATCTAGTGTGCAGGTGGCTCAGTAAGACATAATGACTCATCTAAATCCTGCTCCAATTATCCAAAGGGCACATGTAGTGTTCTGTCTAATTGCAATCCCTTGATTCTTGTCCCACTTTCCCGAATAAGAATATTTGTAGACTGCCAAGGCATTTGGAGACATGATAGGGAAATATATATATATATATATATATATATATATATATATATATATATATATATATATATATATATATATATATATATATATATATATTGATATATTGATATTATATTGAGCCTAAGAGTATGCTTTCTATCACACATATAAAATACCTATTTCAGAACACATTAAAAGGGATAATGATCTGCAATCTGTCAAAGAATATCTGTAGAAAACTGTTTTCAAACACCAGGAGTCTACATCTGCAGTGACAATATGGGCTGAGGGGAGAATCCCTTTGTTTCTCTCAATAGAGGTTTTGGCATCCCGACATTTCACGAGAGAACCAGGAGGAGCAGGAACAGCAGCTGGCCCGAGTCCAGCCAGCCCTTATTTATCCTTGACTTGGCACTGTGAGGCTCGGGCTGAAAGCCATACTGGAAGATTTTACAGAGGTGGGAGGCCAATAGACATTGACACGGCCCTCCGCGGATGCCAGCGTTGTGCCACTTACTCCCTGACTTTGACAGCTCTGGCAGAGTACAGAAAGTGAGGGTAGAAGGGGGAGAGTGTGCGATGAAAGAAAACAAACTACTTACTTTGGAAGAGAAATTGCAGGGGGAGGGTTTTCAGGCGAGAACACTGGCATTTCAATATTTTGTTGACTTTATTTTCATAGATAAAAGCTTCCATAGTGCTGGAGTAACTCAACTTCTTCTATTACAATAAGTGTGAGGAACAAAACACAGATTGAGCCGAACTGCTTACCCAATGAGGAAACTTTTGTGTTTCTCTATATTATAAGATCTTGGCCTTACTTTAATTGAGATAATGTATGTTGTTATTTGATGGTGTATAAAATAAAATTTCAGCAGCCCAAATCTTCACAGACATTCAGTGCAGTGGAGTAAATCCATCTCTTTATGGTTGTGGAGGCAATGAAAAATTAAAAAGCTTTTTTTCTGGAGAATGAAAATATATATTACTTCACACATGAAAGTATCTGCACTCCATGATACCTCTGTTCATGGTCCTTATAGGTCAGGATAGCATTTAGGTTTACCATCTTTCTTGTGATGTGTTGTTCAATAATGCATCTTAAATGTGACATGGTCAAATCAGTAAAGTGAGAGTGAGAATTTTGGACAAAGTTAAGGTCATGGGAAGGAATTTGTTTCACAGGTTGACTTTGAAAAGTGTTAATCCCGTCTTAACTCCATAGATATAACATCTTGTGTTTTCCCCTCGGGCATGGTTTACCGATGTGGCAGCTCGTGGGCAGCCTCAGGTCATTTGTTTTCTTACCTGAGCTGTGAACGTGTTGGTTAGGATCAGTGCAGCTCAGTCATTTGAATCCTCTCTGAACAACCACAATATATTTTCTGCCGGTGGCAAATACAGATTCTTTGACAGGATGGATCGAATCCAAACTCTCCAAGTTGTAAAGCAGAGGAGTGTGGATGTTCTTTTGCTACATCCACTTCACACAGCGTAGTGAACGGCACTCAGGAGACCGACTGCAAGTCAACACTTAGCTTGCACAGCGAACTGTAGCCAAAAGGAGTGAGATCGCTCTGTCTGCCAGGGATGTGCCAATGTGAAACTAGTGCAATTATAGCCCATTAGATTGGATGAGATGTAAGGGTTGCACATATAAGATATTGAAATTGAACAGAGAAATACAAGATTTCACAGTAAATTAGTTAAACCTGAAGGATATGTGTACATAGAAAATAATAAATGTTGAAATAAAATGGAAATATCTGAAATGGGCTGTTTGTTGTACTTGCCATAATTTGATAATTTAGATATCCAAAAGAATTTCTTTGTATGAACTGTTCAGACCCAAGTAAACAGGACTGAGCTGGGACTTGCTGGTTAGCACGCCAACTTCAGTAGAAGGAACAAAGTGAAAATTTAAGATTGGCATTGCTTTCCACTGGTGGAGACAGTGCTTGCCAATTAATGGAAATAAATGTAAGTCTTAATTCTATGTTTCTTATAGAATGATTAGTAAACAGCTATCTCCTTTTACCAGTTTAAAATGACATTACCTTACAAAACCTTGTGAGTTTACCTTATTCCCTTCTAGGATATCACGTAGACTATGGGACTTGTAAGTTAAAGTGTTATTGGCTTAGGTTAGCATCATTTTTCTTACTTAATGACAATCAAAAAAATACAAATGGGCAAAATTTCCTTGGGTACAATATTGGGAGACATGAGCAAATTAGAGTTTGAAAGGCTGTGTGCAGTAATTATGGAACATATCTTTCCCGCGACGGATCAAGTTATTAAAAAAACAGCCGTTATCATTACGAGTGCAAGTTTAGATTTACAGGGTGACAGTTTCTGTCCAGGAAAAGCGTTACGCATGGGTGGATGTGATGCTCTGTGTCAGAGAAAAGTCAGTAATTGGATGTGTTCAGAATAGCAGTATTGATGCCTCACTTTGCTTCTTTGCTCATTTAAAAACAAATCGGCGCAGAAAAATTAGGTATGTGCTGTGACCTGTGAGTGGGACCATGGGAGTTCCATAATTATGCAGACCTCTCGCCTACAGCTACGTCTGGTCATGTTGTGACAGACATTCCAAAGCTGCTGAGAGATGCACAACGAGGAGTGTTTTTCCTGCTCGTGTTTGTCTCCATTACCTTTTAGATTTTTCTTGTCATCACAGTCTTCAATGTGCAAATACATCGAAAACAGTCAGTAACTACTGCTGTTTTTTTCCGTTGCAGCCCACCAACAATTGAAGCTTTCAGTTTTGTAAATATCTTTTTTTTTTTCTTTCCCACTTCCAGCCAAATCAGGAAGATTATATTTAGTTGTTGCTCAGTGTTTGGCTGTCTAGCCCCAAACTGGTCTTGTAGCTTTTGCGATTGTTCCTAGAATATTTACACAACCGGAAAAAGCATCCTGAATTTAGATTTCTCTCCTCCTCTGCTCCCATCAACGCTCTCCTTCCATCTATAGATTTCCAATGATAAAGGTTATATGGCTAAATGCAAGCTTTTCTGCACCAGTGGATCAAATTGTAAAGTTTGGAGAAGACCTTGACAGTTTTATTGGCTGCAACAATTCCCTTTTCCCTCTGATCTCCCTCTGACTATACTTTCACTTCTCTATCAGCAGCAGCTACACACGCACACATGAGCACGTACAACACAGACTTGTTGTAAGAGACCTTGTGTTCCCAGGGAGGACTGCTTGGCTTATTCCGTTTTGTTCTGAGGTTATTCAAAGAATGCATTGAGAGAATGTTCTACTTGAAAGGTTGACGGTTTTGCATGTGTGCTTTCAGGCTCCAGCAAATGTGTAATTAGCGTAATTATTGTGAGAAGAGTTATAATTTGCGACAAATGTTTTACATGAAAAAAAATAACATTTCTGTTCTTTATAATGATGCAGTTCTAAAAACCATAAACTCTTTGACTTCACTTACTGTAACCATAACTACATAGTGAACATAATTAAGTGTTTGAAGGAGGTAAAGGGTTTGTTAGTGATACTGTTTTAATGTCTGCGAAAGTATTGGGCATATTAATTTTGTTACGATGCAACGTTTTCCCTGCTCTTCTCAGCCAATGCTATAACTGGCACCATGTTGTTTAGCCTGTATCCTTCCTTGCACATTGGTAATCCTTTCTTACTGAGCTCCAGGCACTCTGTTGATCAGGTGGTCACTCTTTACAGTGGTCAGTTTATTGCTGCAGCACATTCACAGTAATTTGTACTCGTTCAGTCACATAAAGAAATATAGCATGCTCTCTCAAACCAGACAGGAGCCATGGTGGCATTAGCCAGCCATTTGTTACATGGCGTATTCACATGCCAATGTATGGATTAGACATTACACTGCAGTTGTCTATCAACATTAGTTTGCTGCAGAATGCAGAAATCAACAGGTTAGTAAAGAGCTTCCAGGGTGCTTTATTTTTTAGAGCTCCCACAGTATCCTCTCTGGGGTTTTTTTATGACCCACACTGCATTGTGCTGAGCTGCTGCCAAAGTAAGAGTGCATTGTTATTGTTCCTCAGAAGGAATAAGACAGACTAATCTGATCATGACTGTACATTCAGCATCCATGTCTCCTCATCAGACATGGATGCAATATACTTGAGCAGCATCCAGGTATTCAGACATGATAGGAATCACAGGAGCCGCTGGAAGCCAGGCTGGGAAGATACTGATCAACCACACCTTCCTGTTTCCATTTCACCTCACACAACACTCTGTGCCCCTGTGCTTACATGAACAATTATATCTGGTGTAGAATCGGACTGTGATACGGTGGAATTCTATATGATCCGTGTGCACATGGTTCTTTTTATATACGTACCCTAACTGAATCCAAGGTTTAATACTTTTGTTTTCTTCAGATGCAATATAGAGCCTTCCCACTAGTTGTCCTTCTGAGTTTCTCCTTGATTTATTGACTTGTGGTTTTGCATATTTGTTTTCATTAAACTGGTGATGAGGTGTGAAAACATGAGCTCATTAAAGTTGCCATCTCTTGGAGAAGTATTAGCAGGTCCCACGTTCATTTTATTAACGGCATGTCTTTTCAAATGTATTATTTGTTTTTTACTTTAGATAGCTGCTGACAGTCAATATTATGAGATAAATTGTATTATTATCCTACATGAATAGCTGCCTGAATCATTTTTCTTTTTACTTTATGCAAAACTCAGAGCAGTATTTCATCTCGGCACAAGTTAAGATGATAAATATAAAATGACAAGCTATGATGCAGTGGCGGGTTTGGGTAAAGACTATCTGGAGATGATAACTACGAAATTTAACAGTGTAGACAGACACAGCACATTTATCTTTTGAACTTATTTTGCATTTAAATAAAAATATCACTGTCATATATATATATATATATATATATATTTAAAAAATTACATTATTCAATCCTTCATTCTTTTTTAGTCATACACCACTCACATTCGTGGAAGCAGTCAGCTTTCGAACCATGTACAGAGTTTGTCTGTAACATAAGTGTCCGTCCTTTGAGGCTCGACTTCTTCGAACAGGACTTCCTGTGATGCCATATGTTTGGGTCGTTGACAGATGACTCTGTCTGGGACATTTCTGTTGTTAACACGTCTGGAGACGCTTTCCATCCATAAGGAATTTATTTTCTCCTGAAGAGTAACGTGAGCCAACAGACAACTTCTGTGTGGTACTCGACACATTTCAGGCTGCACATGCTTTAGGTGAACATATGGGTAAGAGTGTAATTCAACTGACCCTCTCTTAAATGTAATACATTTTGATCAAACAAATATAAAATCCAAAGTCTCATATTTTAAATGTTCATCTAAATCTAAATCTCCAACCGGCTCTACACATGTTTGGTCTTCAAACCAGCATGTCCTCTGAGCAGGAGTGGCTGTTGAAACCTGCAGAACCTGAACAGAGGCCCCCTGTGCCACAGCAGTGTTTTTACATTCTAATCTGTGTGATGGACCTGTTTGATAAGGCCGTGGGCACTTCTGCAGCAGTCAGGGGGAAAAGGAAGAGAACAGGGCTCCTTGCCAGCAGCAGCCGAGGAAGGCACCTCTTAACATTAGAGGACACGCAGGGTAATAGATCCTCGTTCGCCCCCAATGTCGCAGCCACAGTGTGTAGTCAGTGAGCAATGGGAAACATCGACCTCTTGGGGAAAAAAAACACAGGTTGTTTAGCCATACCCAGACTCTCAATGGTTCTGTCATCTCTGGTTTTCTGCCAGCAGTTATCCAGGTGTAATGGGGTCTTTGCACCTGTTCATAAACTCCACCAACATCAGTATATTCAGTTTTCAGCTCACATCAGACTGTGGAAGGAAGTTAAACAGAAAGGTATTTCAGAATCAACTTGCAACCCACAGCACGTGTCGGCAGAATAATGCTGAAAGGTCAAGGAAACAAAAATCACGTTTTCCACTGCAAAGGAAGACCTGAATAGCGGCTGGTCATTGTGTACGATCAAAATAAATGTCTTCCTCCACTACATTGAGCAAATATATAAATCCAAAGTATATTGTGCTATGTTGTATGAAACTTGCATTCCATGTGTGAGTATTTGTTGGTATCTACAGTACAAAAAAGTCAAGAGTCTTATTTTTTTTTTTAAACAAGAAATACTGGTCAGATATCCAAACTTGTTCTGTTTCCTTTGTTCCAGGTTTTGTTCAGAAATAAGCGTTTTACAAACAGACACAAAAGCAAGCAAATTACACTCAATTGTAGAAAATTGGTGAAATTTGCCTTGAAGTTTATCATAATTTCACCATGTTTTCTTACTATGGATTTTTTGTTTGTTCGTACCTTTTGAAAATACAGTGTCATTATACAATCACAGTTGGCTCAACATTGTTCTTTCCTTTGCCTCTGTTCCCATTGCTTAATACAAGCAAAGGATTGTATTCCATGATGCCAACTTTGAGTTTGAATCCAGCTTTAAAGTCTTTCATTTCCTGGAAATGTGGACTCATAGCTTTTGATGTTGTCTTAATTTGCACTCCTCCAAAGATGATTCATGCATTTTTATTTGCATGCACACAAACTAAATGCTACAATAAAAGACAAAGCCTGACTAATTGCTGAAATAATGGAGCTCTCAGTTGTGTGCACACAGCTTGAGAGCTTATTTAATGTCCACCTGTCAACAACTCCTCATGAAAAAAAAAGGGCTAAAGAAATCACCGTGCAGATTGGCCTCTCGCTCCATGAATTACATGGTTTGTGATTGTTTTTCTCTTGTGAGTTGTGGTTGGGATAAAGTCCTCCATGTCAGAATTGTGGTGATATGCTCCAATTTCCCCAGCTTCACTCTGATGCAGTTGCTGTACTCATTGCAATTGAGGCAGTGTCTGCTCTTATATATATTATTCTTAAGCTAGCAACTCTGGTATCTCATTGTCATTGAATGGTTTCTTCAAGCCCTGCAACAATAACTATCTTTCCTCCATTACATCGTATTCAATTTATCGCATACTCAAAGGGTAGCACTGTTGATTGGGCTAACTGCTAATAGTCACAAAGTAGGCTCATGTACATGAATCCCACATAATCCAGGACACCGTGTGAGAGATTTTACCCTCCACTGTATCCCTCAGGTTCCTCTAAGTTTCTTGTGTCTTGAAAGGTCTATCTGCCTGCACTTACAGTGAAGAAGCGATACAGCAGCATTACCTAGTGGACTCATCACCACTGCATGCACGGCAAAGGGCAGGGCAAAGGCATACACCGGCTCTGGAGCTAAACACATCACATCCGCAGATCAAACTAAGAGGTAGTTTTAGTTTGAACAAATTTGGAGCCAAATTTTTAAGTGCTTGAGAAAAAAAAAACATAACCCAGAGTTCCTAAAAATCCAATATTTGACTAGGGTGTAATTACTGAGATTTTTTACTGGAACTTACACTGATACTGATCATTGATTTTTAGCAAGTGTCAGCCAGTGGAGATCAACATATTAATTAAGGATTAAATATTTAAGAACCACAGAGTTTATCCACACTTCCAGCTGTGTTAGGGAAAAACCAGAGGACTAAATAAAACCTCAAATGAAGTCGAAAGGGAAATTGTCTTTGAGGATTGATGTTTATTTTCATAGTGATGATGTTAAAACTACAAACCTAATTTGGAGATATTGATCCTCTACCCTTTTCTACCTATATCAAAACATAAGCTTAGTCAAAAGAACATAAATAAAATGATGCTCTTTAAATTCATATGATATTGTAAGGAAGTCCAGTTTGCTTTGAAACTTGAAATTTAAAAAAGAAACCAGTTCTTTGTAGTAATCTCACAATGTGTTTCCACTGTTTTCTTTTCACATCTTGTGGCTTTTTGACCTCTTCTCTATTTGACATATACTCTAATATAAGGTTCATGTGAAATTGTGTGAATTCGACGCAATTACAGTGACCCAGGGCGTGAACTTAAAAGACCTCTCTCAGACTTGCTCTTTTCCTTGAATCCACATTCAAGAAATGAGACAGAAAACTAAGGGAGAGGCGGCAAGTGGTGAGCTCTTCTATTGCCACCCACTCGGTTCTACGAAGTTTATGGCTTTGACCTTAAGCAGTGTATGAACTCTCATCAAACACACACATACACGGACTGTAAAATCAATTTGTACAAGCAACACACACCTTTTGCACTTCAGTTTTGTTAGAACTTGTGTAACTGACCTCAGTTCTTTGTTTCTCGGCAACGCTGTGTCTGATACATTTGTGGAACTATATGTAAACACCTTTGTGTGACCTCACAAACTTGCTTTCCTCTGCAAACAGGATGTGTGCATCCTCACTCGCAACTACATCAACAGCAATTCAAAGTTTATAGTGTATAGTTTGAAAAACAATATCCTTGTTAAAAGTTCAAGGCAAAACCTTCTACTCTTGCAGTGGCTACAATTTTTTTTTTTTTTACCAATGGATCACTTGACTGCTTAAAAGAACCCGAACCCTAAGAGGTGCATATACAACTGTGCAGTTCCCCTCACCACCTGTCATAGCATCGTTTCCAGCTAATGATTTCAGCAAGAATGATATAGAAACACTACATGCCCAGTACCCAATAACAGACACAGTGTGCACCGAGTGTAGCATTTAGCCTAGATATTTTCCTCAGGAGTTGGTGGAGACCAAAACAGAACTAAAAGTAGTGAATATTATAATATTAATATATTAATCAGGTTGCACAAAAATATTGCTCTGGATCATAAAACGTGCATAAAGATGGATGCCTTGACTTCTCACAAAAAGTGAAGCCAAGTGACTCAATCGCCCCTGGTGGCTGGATGCAGTGTAGGTCATAAATTCGGTCTCCTCCATGTTAATGGATGGGACATGAGTCAGACAAAAAGTAAAAGTACATGTTAAATTAATCTTTCTCAATGATTTCTTCTTTTCATTTTAGTTCATATACACTGTATGTCCACTTGCTTCTTCTCTGAGTTTAGTTTTAATTAATTATTTGATGCTGTAAAATCAGGGTGAAACCTCATGGTTGACGGCTCCGACTGACTCACAGTTGGTTGAGTGCAGACACTGGGTCCAAATGCACAAGAAGGCGAGTTTTATATGTGGGATATTTAAGCTGCATTTCTGCATTTTGTGAGGAAGTGGAGACACAATGTCCATCTTTGTATAAATCTATTCTATTTAAAGCAGTGTCCACAGCCCCCAAATGGGCAAATATTAAGTTATTGTTAAAATGTTCTATATCAAATGCGTCCTGTGTGGATAAGGTACTCTGTTCATTTTGGGGGTTTTATAATTCCATAATAATATTCCATTTCTGCCTTGTTGAATTGTATCACCCACTGCCTTGGAATTAGCGATTAACAATCTTAATGTACTCAGATACATCAAAAGGAGTCCACTCTGAGGCTTCTGTAGAACTGTGGATATGTAGAAGTGCTGCACCCATGTGATTTACTCATCCAAATAAAGACCAGAGTCCTGTCACTATCTTCCTGCAATTTCTCTATATTTAAATCCATTTCACTTCAATTGGCATCAGCTCAATAACAGCCAGTAATAACAGCAATTTCCTGTTTGTGTAGCCAGATTGAAAAGTCTCCTCTGACATCGCTCCTCCCTAGTTGTCATATGCAATTCAAGGTGAGCCAGAAAGTATGTTATTCCAGTTGTGTGAATGTGAGGGTGTGACTCAGAGTAAATGAACCACTCATCACTCTAGACTTATGGACCAGAGATGGTTTCCGCACACCGTGTCAACAGCTCACTACCGACGTGGCGTGCTGGAAGATGGGAGACGGACGTGCAGGAGACAGAAATCTGCTTTGAGTTAATGGGCTACATACTGCTCGGACAGCAGCAGAAGGTTGTGCTGCAAACAAGGGGGGCACACGATTTTGGCTTGGAGTCTTGCTGTTGTTGATATTGAAAGATTGTTTGAACTCTCTAGTCGTCAATTGGCTGGAATCATGCTGATGAGAGAGTTTAGAGCCTTTTCATCTGGGTGCTTTTCCCATTACCTGAAATGTTTGGTTGTAAATCATGATTTGAGCAGTTGCCAGGGGCGGGGGGGGGGGAGGAATTCATTAGAGTAATGAAAAGTATTATGACATCATTTCGTTGCTTAAGTTGGGTGTAATGTAATGAGTAGATATTGACTGAAACCAACCAAGCTACAAACAAATAAAATAACATGCATGTTTGACAGCTTCGAGATTTGTTCTTCCCTTAATTGAGTTTTCAAGGCAATTGCCTGTAAAAACCTGTTGCATTTCTACTTCATGCTCAGACTCAATGAGGAAGGTGTGTTTCTTTTAGCAGGTAAAATGTCAAACATCCGCGCCGTCAGGAAGAGGCAACAGCTGAATAACTTGGTCGCCATGGTTACGGAGATGGCCAGGCCAGGACACACCATCGTGGATTTCTGCAGTGGAACGGTACATGTGCTCATCCATCAGTCCAGCTTTTGCATCTATATTTATCAGAGCATCTGACCTTGGGTTCATTAGACTACTGCCGCTTGAGGAGGAACTAGTTATCTTACTGTTCCTCACATTTTTAAAACATCTTTTGGGCTTGTGCACACAGGCAGACTGGTAATTACACTCATGAAAATGGACACCCGGAGCAGGGGAGCTGTTAAGCATGGTTAATATATATGAATAAAAATGGTTGAAACTGTTTAATGTGTCTGTTTGATGTGTCCTTCCTTCCTGTTGTTAATTGTTTTGCTCTTCTTTGTGCTGTCTCTCAGGGCCATGTAGGGATCGTTCTGGCTCACACTCTTCCAGATTGCCAGGTAATGTCTGTGTTTAGTGTGTCTGTGTGTGCGTATTTTTGCTTTTGTGCAAATTATTGTTAAGTGCAGTGTTTAATTGTTAAGACTACAAGATGAACAGTTAAACCCTTAATAAAGTGATTATTTCAATCATTAAATAGGCCTTTTGTAATCTCACGATAATGAAAGACTTGGAGTTTTCATTTCCTCTATAGATCCAATGGTTGTTGTGTTGTTATATGTTGCCATACATTGTGACTTTATTATTGCTCGATTCTTTAGAAAAAGCAGGAATCACATGTAACTCTGTGAATCTGTGAACTGTGTCTTTTTTCTAGGTCATCCTCATAGAGAACAAAGAAGAGTCCTTGGTCAGGGCCCAGTGTCGCGGTGCAGAGCTCGGGCTGAAAAACATCGGCTTCATTCAGGCTAATTTGGATTACTTCACTGGACCTTTTCAAATTGGGGTGAGTAAGTGAAGAAAGGTGCCTTGTGACTCTGTTTCCAGCTTTTGTTTGATGATTCATAGTGTGTAGATAATATGTTAACTATTATAGACCTGACTTTACTTGAATAACTGATACTCAAGTAGTCATAGAGTACCTAAAATCAAACAGATGTTGGAATTACCTGTAGTCATAATGTTATTTGGACTATACAATATTTTGTTTGTGTAATTGCTATAATACAGAAGTCATAGTTTAGCAACATTTATTGCAGTAGTTTAATTTGATTTGCATTTTCTGCAATTTTCAAACTCCACACACTTAAATTAAATCAAATTACCTTTTCCACTTTGAAACCTTTCCTGTTAACACAACAATTTGAAATTAGGGGAAATATAATTAGTAAGGCTTGATAGGCAAAGTCATCTGTACATGGAAATGCAAAGAATTTGATTCCAAGTCCATTCAAATTCATTGCACAGCATCTAATCAGATCATACATTATTCATAATATTATTGAGAGAAATCTAGCAGTCCCCACAATGAGAATGCAGTAGTTGACAGTGTAGAGAAGTGTATGTTTAAACAGGAAGAAAACCTCTAACAGAACCAGTCTCAGGGTGGGTGGTCCTCTGCCTTGACTTGTTGTTATGACAATAATAAGGTTTCTTATAAATGTAATATGTTATTAATTAACAGCGCCAATTGATTCCATGACAAATTATGTCAACAATACCATTAACAATTATACGGTAGTTGATTGGCAGGGATAGATCTGGATCCTGAAGCTCTGGAGTCAGGGACACCTGCTGAATGAGGACGAGGAGAAAGGGGAGGACACACAGTGAAAGCACAAACTGTGGGAGCGTGAAAACAAAAAGTTAATGACGTGCAGTTATGTGACATGGAGAGAGAAAGAGAAGCTCAGTGCATCAGGGGAATATGGGTCTATGAGCTCATTAATATCTGACCGAGCTTGGTCATTGCCTTAGTAGAGGCCAAGTTAAAGCCCTCCAAAGTAAGTAAACGATCAGATGATGTCTTTATCACATTCCTGAAGTCTGACTACCTGATTAGTTTCATCCAGCTGCAGAGATAAATACAGCTGTGTGTTATCTGCGTAGCAGTGGAATGTGAGGTGTGATTTATACGATGCTATTGGATAACATTGCCTAAAGGAAGCATAAATAAAGTGAAAGGTATCAGTCCCAGCACATAATCAGACTAGTGTTGGCCCACTACCTTCTTATTGAGGTAGATTACAAAGAACTGTTTTATAAGCAATTTCAAGACATTTACCTTTTTGTTTCGCATCGAGGCACAACACAGAATCAATGATAATAATTAAGCCAATAATCCAGTGCCTACTGTTTCTGTTGTTAGAGTGAAACTGCGAAGTAAACACCTTTTGATTATCACCGCATAAACAATGTGTGATCTCCTGCTTTGTCCTACTATCACAACTTTGTTGCAAAGTGTCTGAACATTGTTTTTCCAGCCTTAACATATTTATATATTACAGAGAACAGTTCACGTGGAGAGACGTTTCATTCTTTCAAACTGTTCCAGGAACTGAAAATGTCAACATGCAATTATTTTTTTCAGAGAAGCTAAGATTGCTTTTTATTTCCTGTCATGGAGTTTTTAAACAGAAGCCATTTAGCAATGTATTTCAGTCAAGAAGTGTACAGTTAGTCACTGTTCACTCTTTAATAAATGGAAAGTGAAAAGGTAGTGTTAACCAGACAGTACCCAAAGGTATTCATGAGAAATATTAGTTTACTGTAAAAAATCTGCAGTCCAAAGATGCTTTTGGTTTTGCTTTCCCAAGATCTTATTAAAGGCTTAAGGAAAGTGTAATCTTTGGAAAGGGTTTGTAATAAAAATAAAAATGGTCGCCAGCCAATATCAAGTTCAAGTTTAATGCTTCCATGTCACTCTTTTACTGCCTAATTCATCACAGATTTTTTTTTACACCTACATCTCTGCCAAGACGCCAGTTGTGCCTGTTTGTGTATGTTAAGCACAACGCTCCAGCTCTGCGATTGTGTTTAATTCTGCACAGCTACCTGCGACAACAGAATAAATATTTCAGTAGCTTTCAAACCACACTTCAAACTCTTTGCTTAATGGGGCTAAAACAAACTCAAATTCAGCTTTGAGTAGCACTCTTCAACGGCAAGTCGAAAAAACCCTCGCTGGTCTTATTTAAAACACCCACCTTCATCAACACAGCTCTTGACTTCTCAAACAGATAATGACTATCAATTTAGAGCAAATAGGTCCTTAACTGTGGTTGTTTATGGGCTGTGTGAATCTCGCTCCAGCGCACAAAGACAAGTCGTTAGGATTCAAAGTGAAATACTCAAACCCTCAGTAGAGACTCTCTGAATTCCTGTTCTCACACACGCGTCATTTTGCTTTCCTCATCATATCTCTGTCATCACTCATGATCGCTTTCATTATTTATGTCTCTCAGGTCAGTGTCTTCTACCCAAACATGCCGGGGAGATCCGTCTTCCTCGTGTGTGTCGTAGCCCAGTTCCAGAGAAGCCAGATGTTCCAGTAGCCTTATTTTAACTCTCTCAGGAACAAACAGGAATATTTTTGAACCTGCTGTAATTAGAAATCGCTATTGTCCCAGCGTCTTCACTCCGCTGAGACCTGTTCCACTTGGCAAGAAACAAACAGCACAGATTATTCTTCTACACATTATGTGGGTGCTAATGCGCACACAAAGATTTTGTTTCACACGAATGTTAATATTTATGTTTGAAGCAGGTGCTTATGTTTCCTCCGCGTGAGATTCACAAATCAGCATTTATGCAGCCTCATCAAGATTCCTCCTACATGATACAGATATTTCTACCTGAAGAACCAGTTTTAATCTTCTTTCGTATTATACATGCTCTCATTTGTAGTCGTGTTCATTAAATCAGGCTAATTAAGTTGTGGGGCATCTCATTCCTTGTTGTCTGTAGTTGCCCATGTATTAGACTGGTATCAGGACCCGTCTGTACGTTTAACAGTTTTATTTTTCTCCAAACACTGAGTAAACAGGCCAAAGAGGCAGGACATGTTTGATTTAATTGGATCCTGGTCTGTTATTGGTTCTGCTTGAGGGTTGTTTGTGATTGATTCTCTTAGTTGGCTTCTTAATGTTATGGGAAGGAAATTGTACTTTCTGCTGTTGCTTTGAGCCATAAGTAGAAATGGGTATTGATCAGTTCCAATAAGGCTTTCTTTATAAGGTGTAATTCGAATTCAGAGTTAAGGAGTTTTATTTCTTTCTTACTTCTTTTTGAGACTTTAACACTGAATCTGTTTATGTCCAGGTAAATGCAGCTTTTAGATATATACACATATTTTTGATATGATAATCAGTGCAACAACAAAACTACATTTTCAAAACACAACACAGCAAAGATATGGCACCAAATCTTTAAGACGATTGCATCCCTCTCTCCTGCAACAGTATGGTGCTAGTGGGATAGTGATTAAGTAGAGCATTAGGAAGCTGTACTAGTTCTGTCTCAGGTGCACATATAGGACAGCAGAGGGATTTAATTACTTGAATAAGAGTGAATAATGAAGCCTCATTATTCCTCTGATGTGATTAGAGAGTGATGCAGATTAAAGCAGCTTTTCTGTTCGTCAAAGGACAAATTAATAATAATTAACGGATGGATAGTCATCTTTGAGTTAATCTGCAGTTAAATGTTCAGTGCAGGAGTAAATCCTAGCAGGTTCTGTAAGAAAACACTAAAAATAGGCCTGGCACACGTTGTCATCTTCAAATATGAATTTTCATTTAGTATAATGCAAATAAATATTGGGTTGATGCAATTCATTATCTAAAATGCTTCAATCAGAGAAAATAAGACATCTTCAGAGGGACAATGCCTACCCTGAATGCTCCCTGCATATACTGTACTCCAAACAGGCACTGCTAACCTGTTTATATAGTAATAATACCATTTCATGATAACGTCATTTATACCATATCCATGCGATTTAATGGTTCATCTATATAAACTGTCGGCATCTCTAATCTTATTGGTTGCAAAAGGTAAGCAGCACTATGCTATATGATATTATTCCCCTGAATTCATGGTGGCAGTAAGTTACCCAGAAAGCTGTGTTTTTGAAATATGCATGATGTCATCCTTGAGTTCATTACGACTTCACTGGCTATATATCATGTAATGGGGAATCATTTTTCTGAATAAATAAAAGCTTTAGATCGATTCTAGACCTTGACCTATTATTTCCTGATGTATCTTAGAAAATGTATTTCCTACCATGTTTTTGTTGACCCAGGCTTTAACCTTTGACGGACCGAAAGTTAATCATCTGGAGAGATGTACGCCCACGCTACATTGAGATATTTTTTTCCATGCACGTACACAGACAAGGGTGAAAACAATAAAGCAGAATACGCCGACGACCAGGGTGAACATTCTTAATGAGGATTCTGTCCACATCAAGAATTGGAAAAAACATAATTAGTTCTGACAGCATATAGGAATGTTTTTATTTTTGTTGTTAGCGTTTGTCTAGCTTGAGCAGCTTTGTGTCCGTGTTAAATCAAGGCTAAAGGTTATAAAGTGTAATTAGAATTTACCATGGCATGACTAATATGCAACATTAAGTAGCTGGGTGATAGTGTTACTCTGTTAATTATTTTTGCTTTAGATGTGTGGTAAGTCACATCATGCAATCTTTGATAGGGGCTCCTCCTCCTAATCAGCAGTCTGATACACGCTGGTGAAAGAAAATACAGCTTTTCCCTGATGCCATGAATAAATGCGTGAGAGAAAATTAGGTGTTAAATAGATGCAAGGCCGTGCAGGTAATTGATGCTAATTTCAAAATGTTCCCTCTCTGGTTGTTATTTCATGTGCAGTCTCACCGTGTCCCCCCCCCCCCCCCCCTCGTTATGAGTGGGTTTGGCCACGTTCAGAGTGTCTGTATCTCCACTAATCTCTGGAGCTGCAGCCAATCTTGGCTTAGTCCTGTCCTAACCGGCTCTGAACTTCTGCTCCGTGGCACTGCTGTCAAGGCAACATGCGGCGCTTTCAGACTCCCAGACGCCACCATGACAACTTCTTGGAAGAGGAGAATAGAGCTGCTACTCGAGTTGATTCCAGTGAGACTGGTTATCTATTGTTCCATCAGACCGGTGATGATGCATTTTGTGTGATAATATACACTTGAGAGGTAATCATCTATTCTACCACTGTACTTTGTTAGAGTTGTAAGGTATTTTTGTAGATTTACTATGGGGAGAGGGATGGCTGGAAAACCGAAACGCGATAATATTCGGTCTTTTATTCCGCCATCCAATATATAAGCACGTCATTACATGCATAGGTAGGTGTTCATCAGCACGGTTTACCCACTCAATGGGAATTCGTGCCTCCGTGCCTGAAGCACGAATACATTTTGTTTGCTCTAACTCCCAGAGTCCACACCTTTGAGAGTATAGATGTATTTAATAGCAGCAGCCATTATGAAGTAATCAATTGGATTGAGTGCTTGTTTTTTCCGCTCTGAGTTTCAACCTTTCTGTTCAATGAAGTTGCTTTTCAAGGAAGCACAAATTTGTTGAAAGTCGTTTTCTCTCTCTCTCTCTCTCTCTCTCTCTCTATCGCTTTGCCTGTTTCCCTTCAGGTGGCCCTCCATGCATGTGGCGTTGCAACGGACATGGTGATGGAGCATTGTATCCAGGCAGCAGCCGCGTTTGTCATCAGTCCCTGTTGCTATGGCTTCATTCAAAACGCGGTCAAGTTCACCTTCCCCAAGAGGTTTGTAGCTACACGCCGCACTTCGGTCCAGTGTCACAAAAAAAAGAAAAGGATGTTTCTGACCTTGTTGTTTTCTTGTTAGATCACAGTGCCTCTCCCCCCTCCTCTCCTGTCCACTTTCTCTTTAGCGCTCCAACATTTTCACAGTCTTTCACTCGCACATACAGACAATCTGTACCTCTCGTCCTAGCATTTTTTTCACCCACTACTTTTCATCGCCGTTGACGGTGTGAGGCAGCGGCATCACATTGCCTCCAATGGTGAGGCAACACAGAGTAGGGTTCTCACATGGATATTAGAGAGTGACAGGGAAATCCAGTTTAAGGTGCGGACTGAGAAAAGCTGCTCTTATCAGAATTAGATTATCACACAGTATTAGTGAGAATGAACCATTCAATCTTTCATCTCTGCCAATTCTGTAAGCTTAAATATGCTGCTGTTTGAACAGAGATGGTTGGAAGCAGCGGGGTAAAGTGGAAAGAGAGGGTGTATTTAAATGGTGTTGACTCTGTCGCTATAGCAGCACTCAGTACTGCAATGGCTTCAGAACCGACGCAAGGCAGTATGTCGCTGAAACAACATTGGGAAACGGAGGACGACCAGACAAAGCTGTTGTGTAGGATTGCTGTTGTAGCAACTGAGAGACTGTGATCACAAGCAAGTGAAGGGGGAGATACGTGCAATTGTTGGGCTGATTATAGCGACAGTTGGGGCTTTGGGACTGACAGGTCTGTTTTATTTTGGGTTTTTGTGTGAGAACATCACTCAGTGTGTGGTGGTTAAGGACTCTACAAATGTTCTTTCCAAATCAGTCGCTACCTCTTTATGGTTATTTTTATCTCAACATCACAGTCACATTCCTCACTGCTATAGCCTATCTTCACAAATCACCATTTGCGTGATTGGCCCTAACAAGCTGCGACATCATCTCTCCTACTTCAACTAGAGTGAGCATCAACAGAAAAAACTGTGCCTTGGGGAGGACCCCCAAGATGTAGTGATGATATTCAGCAACTTAGTTTCTTCTCTCCTCACTTTTGCCAACTTGACACTTCACCTCATAAAATATTTATTAACGACAAAATAAAAAAAGTGACTTGGCAGCTGTAATGGACCAGAAGCCGTGTTTCTGCAGGGCAGTGTGTGCGAGGGGCCTACGCACCTGACCGTGTCAATCTCCATCTCGCTACTTTTAGTGTTTTCCCCTCAGGTCATGTTCCAGGTACTGGTGTGGATTTTCTGCAGGTGTAGACATTCCTGGGAGTTCACAGGTTTTTTTACTGAGCTGTGAACTGCCGTCTTCATTAAGGCTCCAACAGTTCCAGTTGAACTTAAGACGCCTCTCCATGTGATCTCACCGACCTCTGACCCTCCTCATGTTGATTTTTAATCAGCTCTGACAATGATCTGACTTTGTTTAACCACCACAAACAAACTTTGTTCTCATGTTAATGCAGGAGCCTTGTTTTTATAGAAGCTCATGTTTCCCAGAGAGAAACTGTTTTTGTGTGGAGCCTTTGGTTTTACTGTATGCTATATGTATGCATGGGCTATATATGCATATGTACAGACACACCACACACACACACAGTAGGGTGGGGTTTAAATATGCAAGACTAGATGACTGGTTTTAATGTTGTGGTTCATCTGTATATTGTCCTAGTTTGGTTTTAAAGAGATTTTCTTTAAAAATGTGATTGTAAACATATGACATAGAAGTGTATAGTATACATTTTCCTCCTATCTTGTACCTGCTGTACATTTAACATGAATAAATGTGCTCTTTTTTTCTGTTTTTACAGCAAAAGGTTCAAAGAAACGCTGACTTATAAGGTAGGCTTTTAAATGGGATTAAATCCCTCTGTTGCATGTATTATTCATTTGCACTGAGGCAAAATATCAAGTGCAGAATATTCAATTACAGCAAGTTTTTACAAGGATTGTGTTTAAGATTCCGTTCACTGAGCACACACACCGAAAGACGCTGTTGGCCTTTGTGGGACATGACTTTGTTTAAAACCTGGTATTCATTAGCCTACGTACTTTGCTACAACACAGTGAGACACGTTTTCTACTTCTCGCTAATGGCATTTTAATTGAGATGCCTGTGCATTAGCAGAGGTCTAATTGAATCAGAGGCATATGGTTTAAAAGTGACTCGTTTCACACGTCCAGACCTGAGAGCAGTGACCCAGAGAGAGGTGGAATGTTTTGTCCCAGCACGATTGTCAACACACAGCAAACACACCAGCCACACGAGAGTCAGACAAATGTTCAGACAACCGAGAAACACACACCTGGTTCCACCAGATTATTGTTTATCCATCTGTAGGTGAAGTCTTACTACTAGCATTTTATTTTTTAAGTAAGTAAGTGACGTGTGAAATGGCTGTATAGATATAATTATTCTCTATTAATAGCTTTTGAATGTGAATCTGTAGGTAAGGGACAGGATTCTGGTTCTGTTTGTAGTTTGACCAATCACTTTGAGCAGGTTTTGGTTGCCCGCAGGAAAACAGTTTGTGTTAAGACCCAAATACATCGGCTAATGG
Organism: Verasper variegatus; assembly: GCA_026259375.1. Lineage (NCBI taxonomy): Eukaryota > Metazoa > Chordata > Actinopteri > Pleuronectiformes > Pleuronectidae > Verasper > Verasper variegatus. The sequence continues at coordinate 8,427,109 of CM048044.1, read as the reverse complement.
ATTTAAAATGTATCTGCATTCAGATAGCTGGTAATGGTGATTAGCCAAAATTTCGTCTGGACCAAGAACACAAACACAAAGCATCACTGCTTGTGTTTTGTGTGGAGAAACGTAACTTATGTGGACTTTAAACAGTGTGTGACGATAAAGGTGGAGTCTTGGCCCAGATATCTGCCATCTACAACAGAAGCCCAAAAATATTGGCTGCTTCCCCCTGAGGCAAATTCGACGTTAGGCGATGGGCTCTGAGATTGTAATATAATAAAACTGCAGCCCTTTGTAAAAGCAGGTTTCACTGTTTTTTTTATACTTGCACACTTGGTGGAAAATTGTGCTTCTGAAATAGGAAATACAGAACTTACTGCAACCTTTGTTTAGCTAATTTAATTAGAAGTTGGCATTACATTTTCTAACTTGAGTTTGGCCTGTTATTTTTGTTTAATATGGTCTAAAATCTCCCCAGTTACACAAATATAATTGTGATTTAATCTACATTTAGATTATGAATCAGATTATCCTTAACTCAGGAAGAGCTGGTGCAATCAATTTATTTTATGCCAGCTGGGGTTTGGATTCAACATAAATCTAAAAACCATTAAAATGTAGTTCACATGAAATTATTTTAGCTTGGCATGAATAAGATTTTCTATTGCTCTATTTGTTTTTTAATTTTATTTCATTTTATGGCATAGTAATAAAAAAATTATGAGATCTCTGGGCCCATCACTGTCTCGGGAACAAACATTCCCCCGGCAGTTACAAGAGGCCGGCTCACACCCTTCAGTTTCCAATCCCGTATCGCTCAGCAGCACAGACAAAGCTCTGTGTTGGGGGAGTGCCCATCCCATGATGATGTATGGGACCTGTCACTGCGCCTGGGGAGAATTTCTGCAAAAAAGGTTGCTGCAGGTCTCCGCCATAGCAACCCTCAGGAGTTGACATGTCACAAAAGCAGACCACCTCGCACTTTTCTTTTCTTTGGTGCTCTTGAAGAAACACATTCTTACAGATGAGGCTTGAGAGCCTTGAAAAATTTCATGTCATTCACAAGACACTGGTAAATTGTTGTGTTCTGTGATTCTGAGCCGTGGTTTTTTTTTTTTCCTACAATTGTCCAAAAGCCCAGAGAGGAAATTTATTTTCGGAAATAAGACGCTAAACATGTTGTTGCTGCACAGCTGGAAAAGAAAAATAAATGTTCTGATTAAACCAGCAAACGTATTATCTGCCGTTTCAAACCTGAAGTCCAAATCTGCCCTTCCTGCCCTTATGGTTTTGCTTTCATCAACCATGTTTGATATTTTCCCTTCGTTTGGACTCAATTCAACGAATCCCACAGTTTCCTTGTGTCTCTGCTTCCAAACCCCAGCTGGCACTTGTAGATATAAAAGCGCCATTGCATTGTTTTATTGCAGGACCATAGCTGTCCTTCCCCAACTACAGTAGTTAAACAGAATGACAGCACTTTGACAAATGGTGTATTGCCGGTATAAAGGGCTAATGGTGTGAAACATCGGTGCTCAGCTCTAAGTTTAAGCACCTGCTCTGTGGCCTTGCATTCAGCGTCAACCCCGCAGAGTGAGGGATAGAATCAATTAAAGTGGAAGCAGGTTAGTAATGACTAACCGCACTCATGAGTCACTTGTTCCATGAACCGTAGCGAGGTAAAAAAAAATTGATAGAAATAAATAAACAGGGTAAATAGCCAGGGTGTGGCCTTTCTGCAGAGTTTGCAGGGAAGACTTTGTGAAAAGAATCTTAGAATTGACGTAAAGTTTACAGAGGGAATTAGTCTTTAATTCATTTTTGTGTTTTACATCTCACATCAGGAAAACAGGTCTAATCTCCTTTTAAACTGATCAACTGGAGGATGTTGTACAATGAAAATAACTGATTCCAGTCAAGAGTTTGCTAATATTAGCATCCCATAATTATCACACTGAATATGCCAACATGCTGTTTTTACATAGAGTAATGTCTACCCATAGACTTTACATAAAGATGGACGACGTGCTGCCACTTCCTCCCATTGTACATAAATGAGGCCAAACATATCCCAGGTATGGGTGCTGCCATCTTGCGCTTTTGACAGTCCCCACAGCAGTGACAGTGGAGCGGAGCCACAGTATCGAGGTCCAGTCACTACACGTGCACAACTAATCACAACACACAAATACACACACACACACACACACCCACACCGTCCTCAGCTGCAAGCAGAATGAGAATACGTAGGAAAATGATGAATGAGCAGATTGGTAAAATGCATGCATGGATGTATGTGCATGCATAAAAGTGCAAGTATTATTTATCCCTGATAGACTTGATTGATGATTTTGCTGATTTCGCATTGACCGGATCAACATGTGTTACTGTTGACATCAATTTCATCTGTATAAACCGTTCATGTGCGTGTTGTCTTGTCCTTGTTTCAGGAACACATGGTCCTTTGCCGCTTTGCAGACCAAACTGCTGGCCAGCTCCCTCCTGACCGACGAAACATCGGTACTATTTTTAACCCCCTTTCTTTTACATATCTGGCGATAGAAATAGAAGCCTCATTGATAAAGATGCATTGTTCTTCAGCTATTGTTATGAAATCAGTTACTTGTTTCTTGAATGACAGAATTTTGTGATGGTGCTACCCCAGCATCTTAACACCAGTTGTGGTTCTGTTAGTCAAGCGGTCCAGTGTAATGTCACGTTTTCAAATGTGGCTCTGATTTGCTGTTTTTGGTCAAATCTTTACAAGTTACTGAGGACGTGATTTGCGAGATTCTTAAGCTTATCCCCACAAATACATTATTGTTTAGATAAACAGCAGTAATAATACCTGTCCATACTAACGCAACTAGAAACACATATAACATGGACATTCACGTACACTGGGCATGTGCGTGCTGTTGTACAGATTGAAACAACAATGAAGAAAAATAAGACAAGGAACTTCTTTTCTTGGACTGATGACAACAGTGATCTATTTTACAACTAAAACATAGTGTTTTGACTGTAGCCTGTCACCTGATCTCACTTCTCTACGTTTGCAATTGATCCAGACTTTGGAGAAGTGTGACAAATGTTAATGCAGGGATTTGTGCAGCGGGACCAAACAGCTGCGGTGAACAGCTGCCACATCAGTTTTGTCGGCGTCAGATGGGAAGTGTTTTGTTTGAAACCTTCGGGGCTTGAGCTGAAACGTCACTGTTCAGTGTTTCACTACGTTGAGGACCCTCCTCACCCTGATAGCTCTCCATTGCCCTGTCACTCTGAAGCCTTTTCATATGTACCTGACATCACCCGTCACAGCAGCTCCTGCTCTTTATCAGTTAGCGGGGCATCAACCTCTCTCACAAATATTTTTCGAACCGTGTTTGATCTCATCTCCCTGCGGAGCCCCTCAGTGACTGTGACCGTCTAGCAGCATCGCAGATTACTGTGTCTGCCACCTGCGACATAACTGCTTAACTGAAGTCTGCTTTTAAAGAAGATCCTTAGAGAACAGCATGATATTCAGTGAGAGGAACATATGAATGAATGGGAGATAAAGGAAGCATGCACATATTCGTACATTTTTTTAATTTAATTTACCAAGCATGCCAAAATGGCTTCTTTCCGCCAAAACTTTAATTCTACTGGAGACAGCTTGTCTCATAGGTGTTCATCTGGGTGAAAATCGGATGTCTGCAGAGGCGACAGCATCCGATTCTCGCCATTTTCATACTCGTCGACTCTTTCCGTGAAACCCCCCCCCCGTGCCCCGAGGATGAGGACATTGTCTTCCTCAAAGAGATGTCTCAGGACAGCAGCGTCTCAAGGACAACGTCACTTATATCTTTTCCTCTTGGCATTTAGAGTCAAAATTGAGTTAAGCTGGACCCGCCCTGCATTTCTTTTAACTGTTGCGAAGCCTGGCACGATTCAATGTGTAATTTAATCACACGGTGCACATGTATGGCAGTAGCTGCAAACCTAATGCAGATAGATTGTTAGGGTTACCCTAACCCTAACAATCATTTCTTATTCTACTCCATTATGAGGACTGCTTTTTTTTTTTTTAATCCTGTATATTATTATATATTTAACATTGGTTTTCGACGTCACGTTGCATTCTAGAAAATCTCTGATGTTTTAGGATGATTATTAATAATAAAAACTAGAACTTAGATCAAACTGCACTAAATTCCTCATAATTATAGATGTATAATAGAAATTGTGGAAATCTTTAGTTGTGATGAAAAGCTGTATGTTTCTGTATGGATCTCTACAGGTAAACAGTGTATGGGCCTGGTCGACTTGGACCGGTCGTGGGCAGCAGAGACCCACGGGTACTTGGTGCGGGTGATGACCATGGAGCCTGAAAGCTGTTCACCGAAGAACAACATGCTGGTGGGGGAGCCGCCGCAGAAGAGCGGACTGGAAGTCAGTGCGAGCCAACTGGAAGCAGTGGTGCATAACTTGGACTGAAAGCAGCGGTGTACAGCAGAGCATCGTCTGCATGGTCTGCGTTCGATAAGGTCCCCAGTGTCTGTGCTGAAAATACGACTATTTTTTATCCAACCTCCACATTTTATTTTTATTCACTTTTAATAAGTGTCCCGTTTTTGTAAGTAATGGCCTCAGAAAATAAAAAGAGATGTCTGCTTATTTCTTCTGTCCTGAAAAGTCAACCTCCACAATTTCTGTCAGCCTTGAGGGTAAAAGCACCGTTGCCATGATTTTTGACTTGATAAACACCTCAGAGAACAATCCTGCTTCTTAGTTTCAGATCCGGTATTTTTCAACCTGGTGTATTTCCTGTAAACAAGACTCAGAAGACAATACGACTGCAGGGGAGGTTTGTTCACAAATGGAAACGAACCGATGTGGGTGGATGAATATGCAGAGTTCTTTGACCTGGATGTAGGTCCTTAAGTCAGCATGATGATCCTACATACACAGTGACTCTGGTCAGACACAGAGTAAAATCATTTATTCAGAAAGCTGAAGGAGACTTGCACTGATTTCCCAGAAATAACCTCAGTCCACATCCCCCCCGAGTCACCACAGCCCATAGAGCCACATTAACAGGGAATATATCAAGTTGCAAAATATTGGAAATTATCCTTCAAATGTGCTCAATTATAAACTGTGATCAAGCTGTCAGGGTAAACAGTAGCCGTGACAATTACACGCCCACATCGTGAATTAAGTACACCATCCTTCCACATGCTGTTGCTGCGAATAGTCTGTCTGCAGCCCTCTGATGGATCCCAGCAGTCAGCTCACTCTGTCGCCTCTTATTAACAGAAGAAAGAGAAACTCGGTGCTAGAAAACTCATCCGCACTTAGATGAGAGGGGAATTATCATTATCTACCTTCCCTGTGTGTGTTTGCGAGAAACTGAGTGGGAGGAACCGTATTTAAACTCACATCACATCAGGTGAAATATGGCATTTGTCAAGGTTCCACAGAGAAACTGATTATTCCTCATAAAGAATGGATGTGAGTATGGTATGCATCCAGTAATACGTTCAGCAACAATGAATATTTTATGATGCCGGCGAAAAGGTCGAGGTGCTTGATTAGATGCGCAGTGTTCAGAGCCGAGTAGCTTAAAATCACACAATATGCCCCCCATTTCCAATCCTGTGCACGGTGGACGCATGCACGACAGCCTGAGAGCTTTCATTCTCGTGGCTGAAACCGGTCATCTGTGTCTCTCTGAAAAAGAAAATCCTCTGTGTTCAGCTTTGACAGTGCGTTGAAGCTTCTTGAGAAAACTGAGCAGGTAGCTGGAGCGCCGGTTTTCTCCCGCTCGCACTGTGAAGGGATAGACGAGAGAGTTGCACTCGTCTCCAGCTTTGGGCTCATCTGAATTCAGTCAGCAGAGTCAATCTATCCTGAGGTGAATGGCCTCAGACACAGCTCCTTCCAACGACTGGAATTGTTTCTAAAGAAGAAGAGGACGTCTGGCTGCCTGTTTTCTCGCTGGTGGCTCTGCACAAGTGGATATTTCAGCAGTGCAAATAGGCGTAAAGGAGGGGAGAGGGAGTTGGTGGCACCTTGTAGAGCTGACATTAGAGAGGAGAATGCATTTAACCTGAACACCCAGGGCCAGAGAGTGACGTCACAAATGAGTGAGATACCTGGTTTTTACATGTAAATGGGCCATTTATTTACTAATGATCAGCTCCATGAAGCCTCTATGAGCAGAATGTATTGTTACCTCCAACAAGAAGGTTGCTCTCGTCTGTGTTTGTTTGTTTTTTAAGCACGATTAAGCAAAAACGTATTTCTTCTACCTTTTGTGGAGGCGTGGGACTTGACCCAACAAAGAACCCATTCATTTTTAATCCGCTTTGTATTGTTCTCAATATCGAGAGTATATGAAGATGAGCAATGTTTAATTTCCCACTGAGCTGCCTGGACCAGGATATACGATTTTTACGTCAATGGAGGAATTTTGCCAGCTGTGTGCTATAAATTCCACATGCACCTCCACATTTTATGTATGCAGTCCGATCGAGAGAGGGTGGGCAGCGGAATCTGAACTGGTTGAAATCAACGAGAAGACAATTATCCGATAGACTATATTGAAAATGTATGAAAATGAGCCTGAATACACTGCGGAGGAAGAGGGATCAGCGTATCGTCGTGGATACAGATGAGGGGGCGGATCCAGGAATGGAGAATAATTCATGGATCTTGTTGGAAGAAATCCGTCATGTTTAGGGGACTGATATTTATGAATGTGTGCAATTTGGTGCAGATCCAAATAAAAATCCACATCTAGTGAATTTAAACGTGGTTTCCTAAGGGGACTGTTGGGCCTTGGTGGAGCTTTGTGCTTTACTGAGAACCATTCTAGCTCATGGTGTAATCCACTGATTGGCCTTTAAGGTTTAAGTTACCAACCAGTGAGCTGAACCTGAAACGTATGTTTTCTACGTGTATAGTAACATGTAATTTAACCAGCGGTTGTGTAATTGTTGATAAAATAATCGTGACTTAAAACTTGGACAAACGCTTATAACTTTTCTCGCACTCTTCGTCATTTGAGGAGTTTTTCCAAAGCAGCTCTGAACTCCACAATCTGCTGCAGCAGAGAACATCTACCAGGAAATAACAACCCTTTCATTGTTTAATTAACTTAAAAATCTGCTCTGCTTGATGTTCTGCTCGACAGTTTTCAGCTTCATTACCCTGGTTGGTGTTTATGGCCGTTTGCGTGCAGCAGCTCGTCGCGGTACATCTGAGGTACCTTCTCTGCTGTTTTGAAATTGTACCTTTTTGACAATCTGTGATAATCAGTTTATTTTTCCGGGCTTGTTTTAACAGGCGCTGGTATAAAGGACAAGTTGAGATGAAATGGCTCCGAGCTGCCCTTCCAATTATCTAAAATATCACGCTTGCTCTTTCATTATTTCCATTTAACATGCATTATCACCGCTGTGTTTCATTTGACTTGCATTCATTAATTTTCCAAATAAACAATGTTGAGAATAATTATGGGATCCCAGAATAACAACAATCATTATGCACACACTTCCTCTCCGGTTGCCTACAGCAGGTCCCAGCTGCTGTTGTTTTGCGCCCTCTAATAATCTTGTAATCTGTTCTCTGACGCTTCTCATCTTTCTTGCCACATCAGACATGACCTTTATATAACCCTTTATATAAGATTACCACGCTTTTGTTCAAATGTTTCCATTTATTTCACGCTTTTGTTTTCTGTGGCTCATGTTCCCTCCGGAGGTCATTGGCCAATGAATTCATGTTTACCTGGGTTTAAATTGCGCTACTCTTTCGAGCACTCCCAGTAGAAACCAAGAGTTGCTTTGGATTCTAAATAAAATAACTTTATTTCACCTTTAAACCTCAGCAGATTAAAAAACAAGTTGGCCGAGTGAGATAAATGGATTGAATGTAAGCGAGGCTAATGTATTTTTGTGTTTTGGGTGAACGGACTCTTTAAACTTTTATCAGACTTCGGCTTTCAACAACATATGAATATTGTCGGTAATGAGGCGTGATTCTGTTGATCTGCAGAACCCATAACTCATTTTGAAAAGCGATAAGTCATCACTGAATCACGTTGTTACAGTTCCGTCTCGGTGAAAATAATGTGATTAATGGTGTAATTATACACAACCTGCGTTTCTCCGATCACTTGCTTCTGGAGATGTCAAACCTCGGGGGCCACCGTGCAGATTTATCAAACCGGGTGACGGGGCGTAACAAGGCGCGCGCTGTCATGTATCAAACAGCAGCGGTGACTGTGAACTCCTGCTTGTTCACAGGCCCAGCAGTACATCAAACCTCCAACTCATTCATCTCCTGCTCCATTACTGAAAATGATGTTTGGTTACATGTTACATCTTTTCCTCACTTCTCTCCTTTCTTTCCACCGAGTCCTCATGCGAGAACATTATTTTACCACCTTGGATTCTGGAGTCAAAAGGCTGAGGCCTTTGTGATTGTGCCACAGGAAGTAGAATTCACCAGGGCTGTGAAGTGCTGATCAGTGGTGTGCAGTAAAATGGTGTTGATAACCACTCAACGCTCTTTAGAGTACACTTCTTGCTATTCACCCATTCCCACACACAGTCATACACATCATTCAGTTCCTCTATGTGCTGCACTTTATCACACATCACTCATAACACTGCCGGCACAGCTGTCAGGAGCAAATTGGCTCCGTACATTTGGGTTTCACTTTTGTAACTTTGGCAAGCAGAATGCATGACTGGAATCAAACTGCCGACATTCTGGTTTCCGGTTTACTTCGTTACTGTACATTACTACATCGTCCACGTAGCTGTTCTTTACTTGAGTGGATTTGTGTTCGGGTATTTTTCACTTTTCCCCACATATCTGGTCTTTCTACTCCAGTAACTGCTGACATTTCAGTTCGTGACATGTTCACGTTGTTTTTTTCAAATATATTTTTAAAAGTAATTCGATAATGAGAGGGGAACTGGCCCATTGATCCAGAGCAGGTAGGTAACACCCCACCCTGTCTCCTGCAGCAGCAGCATCACTGGTGAAGAAACAGCTCAGACTTGGAAACGGCCATAATGAAACTCCACCATAACGATGTAGGAGACAGTTGCATTAGGGAATAGGATATACTCTGTAAGTACTTTTACTTGTATTACTTTAAGTATATTTAAAAGCAAGTACTGACTTATACTCAAGTAGAGAAATGAAAGTATACTATTCACAGTATTTGAACTTTTTAATGTTGGAGTACTTCTCCATTGGTGCTGATCAGGACTCAGACATAAAACAGTCACCATGACTCACTGAGTGATAAAGCATCAAGTGTTCAAACTGTGTGTTGTTTAATTTGAAATGTTAATTACAAGCAGTTAGATTAACATCTTGACACACAGCCAAACTATTTGACACACAAGCAGAGACACGCTGCCTGCTGCTGTAATCATCTATATCAATAATTATTCCAATCAGAAGTCACATCACTTGTGGTTTTATTTACAATCTCTCCACAACAAACCCCTCTGGATTTAATCACGTGCTCCTGGAACCTCTCATTAACTATATTGTGCGATGCTCCTCTGTTTGTCCTCTTCAAATTTCAGCCCCAGTAATTTCCACCTGCATTGTTTTACGTGCGTGTGTGAGCACATCTACCTGGGTGGCCGCCGCCGCCGCCGCCGCTGCCCCCGCGTGCCTCGGCAGGCTGCGCGTTTAACCGAGGCGCTTGCGGAGTGTTTGCGCTTCCTCGCAGCTGCTGTGTGCGGGGTCGTGACGTTGTGCGTTAAAAGTCCCCGGGGAGCCGGCGGCTGGATATCAGGCGCTGCTGTGGCTGAACAGAGGCGAGACGAGGTGCGACCGCGGTGGGAGCAGCTGGGGAGGGAGTCCGCGGACTGAACTTACGAGCAGAGGAGAGAGAGGGAGCTGTGCGCTCTCTTGTTCCCGGCGGAGTCCGACCCGCTCCTCATCCACATGCGCACACACACACACACACACACACACACTCATACACACTCACTGGGGTCACTCTTCTTCCAGGCAGCGGACTGGTTTGTCTCCACCGCACACGAACAGTGTGATCAGCGGACCTTCCCAACCTGTGCGCTTCAGGCGTGCGTCAAAGAAGAAACTCTGCCGGTCGCTGGTTTTCCTCCGCGATCCTCCCTCCACCCGGTGCTCGTAGATTACGGAGAATACCGAGCGGCGTGGAGCCATGGAATTATGGACAAAGTTGACGTTGTTGTTGAGCTGCTGCTGCTTCGGAGCGAGTGCGGACTTTGACGGCAGGTAATGGCTCATGGTTCACTGGCTGCGAAAGACGCTGCCTTTAACAAATATCGCTGATAGCAACCTTTTTTTTTTTCTGGAACAACACTGCCTCTGATTTAAATACAACACTTAAGCTAAACGATTCTTTTAAGACCTCCAAACTGTGAAATAGATTTAATATACATGATATGTGCTCATGTGCAGAGTCTAATTCGAGGCATCTCCGCTTTATCTCTTTCTCCAACTTTATGTAAAACAGCTGTAATCAAACTGCATCCGGCGCATTTGGGGTTCCTTGCGCCTCAGAGCGCACAGCAGACAGAAGCCGTGTGCGCTTGTTTAATGTTTACGTGCAGAAACCTCACATGCGCTCCCTGTCTTGCTCGAACAGCAGACAGATTATGAAGTGATGTGACAGCACGCTGCCCGGTGGTTCATGTTCAAACACGAATCCGATGAAGTATGTGGAGACAGAGGTGCGGAGACGCGCCAGACCCCAAAGAATGTCCAAGATTTCCATCTGCCTATAGGCTGCATCTGAGTTTAACGTTTTTTTAAGTGATGGATGATGGTGGGCACTTTAATTACAACAATATATTCTAATTTAGTCCCAAACAAGTATTTTAAAAAGACCTTTAAAATAGTTTACGTATCATGGTTGTTTATTTGATTAGACCGTAGTCTTTTGGAGTTAAGTAACATCAAAACTGCCTCTTGTTGTGTGTTGTGTTATTTTGGGATGGATTAGACCTCAGATTAAGATTGAAGTCCACCCAACCTGTGAGAGAGTTACTCAGAGTCCTATTCTGTCAACTATCCTTCATCTGCATCAGAGAAAGACGCTTGCTCTCTATTCTTCACCATGTATCTGTCAGACAGGCTGAGTCCCGCAGCCGGCTCTCCTCTCTTGTTCTTCCATCTTCAAATGAATCAAAAAAAACTTTGAAGATTATGATGGTAATTGCTATTGAAATAGTGTGCACGCATTGAAAAGAAAAAGCCCTTCCAGACTCTCTGCCCTTCCACCTGCTTGTTGACAGACTCTGACATGTTCCCTCCTCGGCCTCTTTAAATCCAGTTTGCTGCTGTGGTGGCAACTGTTGTTAAAGAAGGGATTTGGAAATCAAAGGTTTCAACAAGAAGAAAACGTGTGTCTCTGTGAGAGGGCGTGAAGCAGGAGAGGGCAGACGCTAACCCAGAGCAGAACATTAGAGTTAAGCATTTGCCGGCACATGTGTAATTGTTATTTGGGCCATTTTTCACCGTGGCTAATGTCTGTGTGACAGGCCGCCGCTTGATGAGATGTGTTGGGCCTCAAGTTTTATTTCACGCTTTGCCTTTGTGTAATGATCATTTACTTTAACCTAGCAGCAGCATATTGTACATTATTAACATTCCTGCTGATGGAGTGGCTTGTCACCGTGGCCATAATTTGCCAATTTTTATGGGTATAAACTCGCCTGGCCCTGAGACTGTGCTTCAATATTAATTCATTGAGAGAATATCCCCTGAGCCCGAGCACAAGCAAGAAAGCCATTTATTTCCGAGTCTCCCTCACTTATTGCCTTTTAGAGAGCGTTCCTAACAGGCTTATTCATCTCGCCCTGAAGGGTCCTTCACGGGCATCATTGGCAAGATGATTTTGTTCTCCCATGGCTTCACATAATTTGCTTTCCTGCAAATCTGTGCTGAAGTTGTTGTTGTTGCCAGTTTTTATTCCCAACCAAGGACTGCAGGGCGCAGATTTCCTGTCATGTAGCAAAGAAGACTTTTCTCCAAAACAAAAGACAAAAAACATACAGTAGACCATTGGATCTGCTTCCCAAGTGTTGTCACTAAACTGTTAAGCCCAACGCAGCCAAGCAGCACATACCAGACCTCCTCAGTAATAATCCAAAGTCGTGGACTGGTGCCAGGTAATGTTGGCGTTGTAAAATCAGACCCGCTTTTTAGCCTTTGAGAATGAGAGTGCTAAAACACTGAGTCACATTTTAATGGTATGAAGTAGTGTGAGATTTAAAAAAAAAAAGAACACATTTATAGTTTTCTACTCAGACAAGATTCGTGGGTTTTCTGCAGGTGAACAAGAAGTGAAGTCTCCACGGACTTTCCTATTGAGAAACATGCATTAAGGGAAGACGTGCCTTCTCAGTGAGGACACTGACAGTGAAAACCAACTGAGATACTCAGAGTTGAACTGTAGACACCAGCAACTGACTCCCAGATCAATGTAGTGAAGTCTTATTAAATGAAGTATGTATGTGTAACTAACGTATGCAGGCAAAGACATGTTATCTGCTCTATAGAAAGACAGACAGAGAGGGACTGCTGCACAATACACTGTGTGACCAGACACTTGTAATTAAAACTGCTCTTTAATACCTAATGCCAATTCAATAGTAATCTATGTTAATAATGAGCCACAGTGAATTCTATGGTAATTTGTCAAGCTGCAGTCAGAGGGGTTGTAGAGCAGAGTCACTGCCCATCAGCTGCACACAGACATGCCAAGCAGTCAGAGATGCAATCAACATTTATTTTCAGTATTGATTATCTCATTTCTGACTAATTTCCCCCTTGTTAATGTCCACCGTTTGCTGCCTTTCTCCAACTAAAGGCCAATTCATGCTTCAGTGTTGCAGCTGCGCCGTAGGTATGTATGTAGCCTACGCACAGGGCCAAGCATTCATAGTTGTGCATAGGTGTGTGTGAGTCGCACGCTGTCTTCCGGTTTCTGGCCCGCTTATTTACAACTTCTCTGGCATCTCTGTTTACTTCAGAACAATGGTGAGTGTCACTAAGCGGATCATGTTGAAAAGCAATTACTGTTTCTCAAAGAACAGCAACGACGAAAAGAAAGACAGTCGTCTATGTTTGTTCCTTCATCGCAATTTCAAAAATGGCGGCGAGTCTGTCGGACCAAGTGGACAAATCAAAGCTCTCAACGCATAGATACAGTTTTGGGGAGGTGCACGTCAGGTTCCATGTCTACGCATAGGCTACAATGTAGCTTCGACTCAGAAGCATGAATCGGGCCAAACAGCGCAGAACCTATTGTTTTTGAATTTACTCTTACTCTATAGCTGATTTCAGACATACACTGAACTCCACATATTCTCCTGAAATTATCAAGAGGTGCTGGATGTGAGAATGAAAACATCCACGTCAGTTGCTCTCGTCGTTCTCTGGTGTTTTCCCTGTCAGCCCTAGTACAAACTCCAGAGAATATCCAAGTGAGCCCATGTGAGAGCAGGAAAATATACAGAGACTTCACCACACACGAGAAGAATAAAAATAATATTTATATCTCAGGTTGAAAAAGAGGAAGACAAAGATGATGAAGAAGATTCGAGAGCTTTTGACGATAAGGGCCGATGCCAGTGTTGATGTTTAGGAAACAAAAGCATGTGATATTACACGTCCTGCATCCTGCATGATGCTCTATACCCAGACGCCACTCCTCACCTGAACGCACTTCCTGTTGTGGTGAACGCGTCTTATCAGGACAATCTGCTGCTGTGTTCTTGAGAGGGCGATTTCCGGAGAAAGTCTGGACCCAATTGTCTGAACATTTTTCTGAGTTTATGTCTGAAAAGCAGCAAATCCTCAAATCTGTGAGCCAACAAATGTTTGGTGATTTTACTTGAAAAATTATTAAAGCAGTTAATCCAAATTGTTGTAAATCAACATAGTGATTAATTGACAAATCCCAAACATCTCATTACTTAAAAATCCTCCTATAAGAGTTGTTTGACTGAACAGGCAGCTGTTTGTTTTAGGGGACATTGGCTTTATTTCCTATGTTAGAACTTACTGTAAGGCACTGTTGACTAAAGTACCTATATCAAATTAATGAATTGTAAAATATATTACATTAAACTATATTTCTAAGATTTTACTGCACCATATATGTGATTGAGGTGAGTGTAGTCCAATATGATGCACTCCTGTTGGGTATCATTGCAATGAAAATGTTTAGTGGCACAAAATGACGGACCAAAACACAAATTCCTCCATTAGAAACACACAAGTTGTATTTTTTTGTCGGGCTGCTGTTGCGCTGTGTTACATCATACTGGTGTAATAGCTTCCTGGCCATTCAGTGAATACCTTCCACTGTGTCTTCTTGTAAGAAATATTTCGATGTAACAGGCCAGCTGATTGCACAGTTCAAGTCTTTACCTCTTGTATCGGTCAATATCCCACACATATTGATGCTGTGCGTGTTAATTCATTTTTGCAGCCTTGGAAGCCTGCTAGTAGCTCTGGCAGTGCGCGGTGCAGCCGAAGTGGTTCATTAAGACAGCAGACACCTTCTGACTCCACAGGCTCATATCTTCAGCTGAGCTATGCAGGTCGGAGCACGTCGCTCACCCGAGATGCTACAAGGCAAGCAATCAAAATCCGTGGGTGTTTGTGAGAAAGCTCCGTTCGGCTGTCATGCTTTGCATACTTCAGTACGGCTTCATGCATGGGTGATAGATAGATAGATTGAATTATCATCGCTCTGAATGAGGACTGTACCTTCATAGTTCTGATTAGCATGCTACACCCCGCACTGCTCCCCGGTGAGCGATGGACGGACTGCTCCTCACTGTCAGGCAGAGGAGATGGGCCAGCTCTATATCCGTGGTAAAACAATGGATGAAGGATGGTTTCCCCCACTGTGGATATCCACCTCTCAGGTTCTGCAGGAAGAACCTTGGCTGTGCTTGAAGAGAGGTGTCACACAGCGTGCATGAAGGGTGATAATTATCTGCCTGAGTTCCCTTAAGGCGTTGTGCAATTTAGGACGATTATTCTGAGCCTCAGGGTAATAAATATACTGTAGGTGTTTTACAAACTTCAATTTGATATATTGGCTTCCCTTTCAGTGGAATATCACTGGGGACAAGTTACAGCTGAAAAAAATACCCTTTGTTGATGCAGTGTCATCGTAGCTTCCCTTGTTGATTGAGATAAGTTGTAATTTTCAAACACTTACTGTTCCAAGAACTGAAAAATAGGCACTTGACATAGTTGCAGTGTTGACGTGATGAAACTGCGATCTCAGAAATAACATTAAATCCTCAGTTTCAAGTTGAGAGCGTGTTGCGGTGCACAACTGCCGCAGGCTAAATTCCGCATGAAGAGGACTGAAGAACATGAAACGTGATTCCATATTCACTGTCTCTGTGTGTCTGTGTGTGTGTGTTAATGTATTATTGTGTGAGAAAATGTTTGACTCAATAATCCAGAGTCTGTTGCATCTCATGAGATTCATGTTTCCACACAGACACTCCCCCACCCACCGTCCTCTGGGAGCCCTCAGGAGTTCAAACCCTTGCTCTGCTCTGAGTCAGTCATATCTCATGCCCCTTTAACCCTCACGTGTTGAGAAAACCAGAAATATGTGTTTATTTATATTTCAATGCCAAGTTAGGCCATGGACCTTTTCTTGGTTTCATGATGAGGCAACCTGTTCTGTCTGTTTAGCTAATGATGATTTTATATTTCTATTGCCTCAATATATAGCGGGTATAAAAAGACATGGTTGTAACTAGTAGTCAATTTTCATCTTTCTCAATGTGCCGACTAACTACAGAAAGAATTCCCTGAGCGAAGTGCGCCTGTTGTCTTGGATCATAGACATCTTCTTCACCCCAAAAGTGAAGCCAAAGCTTTTTGATCACCCCCTGGTGGCTAGCTGCAGTATAGGTCATAAATCCTGCCTCCTCCTTGTTACTGGAAGGGACATGGACCAAACTAAAAAGTCAAAGTACACATCAAATAAAAGAATTTCAAAGATAGTTTCTGTCATTTTAGTTAGTTTTTATCACGCTGATGTTTGTTGAAGGGCTCACTTTTATAGAATGAACTCTCCGTTAGTCAGCTAGCGTTAGTGAGTCATTGCTATTTGATTGAACAGCAAATAGATGTACTAAACAATAGGTATAGAAATAAGGATATTTCCATTACATATCTACTCCAGTGGAACAAGACAGCTACTTTGGCAAGTGATATGAGGTTGAAGCTAATTAGCTGCAAACACTGCCTCTAAACAACATCTGTCAAACGCTGCCGTTAGATGTGATTTTCAAAGCAACTTGTGGCATCAGATAAACTTCAAGGGGCTGAGAGAAGAAGAGGTGGCTGAACAACAATCATGTTAGTCTGACAATTTGCTATTCAACCAAAAACGTCTGCACAAATAAAAGAAAGCGGATTTCTAGATGGAGAAATCAAGGAACCAGTAGTGTGATGAACACCATTTAATCCCTGTCTGAGAAGCAACTATTAGTATAAGTGTATATGCATCTATGGCAGAGTTTCTCTTATGAACGCCTGGGTTAAAATGTATTTTATTCAAGTCCAGTACGTGAAGAAAAAAACAAAAGCCTTCACTTATGAGCACTTACGTTCTTGCCTGGAGAAAATATCAATTGTCGTGGCAATTCTGCAATCGCACTCTGACAAAGAGGAACGAGACACAAATCTCTTACAGTATTGTCACACTTTAACTCTCAGAGCATGGTGCACAAGCTTACATTGTATAAGATTCAATCATAATCGAAGGGGAAATAAACATGATTACACTGTGCATGATCAAAATGTTGCATTTCCCTTAAACCATTTAACGCTAAGTCCTGTGCTGTTGTATTCTGCGGTTGCATGCGAAGCTTTCTTCTGGGGCTGAGGTGATCATTTAGTAATGTCATATGTTTATTCAGAGGAATGTGAGGCCGTTCGGTTGAATGGGAGCAGGTGCGCCCACAGCAGCATGAACACTTCCCACTTGATGCCTCTGTGCTGAGATGATAATTACCTTATGCACACCAATGAATAAATTGAAGAGCGTGGACGAGATCATCAGCTTCCAGTCACCAGATTTAAATGTCACTAAAAATGGGAGGGTGTCAGATGTTCCTGAATGTGTCAGCTCTGAGTGAAGAGACATTTGCCACATGCAGAGAGGTTCTTGATTTGTTTTATGTGACTGGTGTACAGTATGGAGGGACAGTGGGTTACTCTGCGTTTGTGTAGATATTGAGTATAAACATCTTTCCTCTTCTGTCATGCCCTGTCCTTTCGTATCGTAACGCCTTATTTCCCTTGCCATCGTTTCCTTTCTGATGTTATCGTATTGTATCCTTTCCTTTTTTCCCTATCCTTTCCTATCCCATCCTTTCTTTTCCTTTTACATTGTTTCCTTTCCTTTCCTTTCCCATCCATTCCTCTCTTATCGTATCGTATTGTACTGTATTGTATTGTATCAAATTGCTTCCTTTCCTCTTGTTTCCCTACCTTTCCCTTCCTATCCTTTTATTTTTCTTTCCTTTCCTTTCGCATTGAATTAACGTATTTTAACGTATCGTATCATACCATATCCTTTCCTTTCCCATCCTTTCCTTTCCTATATTTTCCTTTCCTTTCTCATTGAATAGTCTTGCATTGTATTCTATCATACCATATCCTTTCCTTTCCCATCCTTTCCTATTGTGTCCTTTCCTTTCCTGTCCTATGGGCTTGCAGTCTGTCCCTGCCTGACTGCATCCCTGCTTGCCAGGCAGCAGACAAACATTTTCCCTGGATCTGCCACTCTCACTTAGCATCCATCGGGTTCATTTCCAATGAGGTGATTGGCAGCGGGGGCAAGCATTAGCATTTCCTCATCTTGGCATAGAGACACTAACTAGGCAGGGATAGCGGCAAAGGGTGTGCCTTGAATACTGAGCATCAACCTCACTCTCACATTCAGGCAAACAAGAAGGCTTCTTTTGTGTAAAGGAGGTATTTCAAGAAGAACTTCTTTGTTTTGGAAGTGGATTACAGTGTTTACAGCACCTCTGTGAAGCTTCAAATCTGCATAGTCAGGTCAGGACATTCAGTTTTCATATACTGGACTTACTCAGTGATCCCTGCAAAACTTGCATGTCCTCAAGACCTTTTATAATGACAAAAAGAGATAAAGAGAAAGCGTAGTCTCAGCGCTTAAGGAGATAGATAGTTTTCTTTATTGTACTGTAGGAGAAGTCACCCCGCACAGTCTCTCCTCGCTTCAGATTCATTTATTATTTGCTAGATTTTAGGTAACATCACAGAGCCTTGCGCCCAGAGTATGCAGCTCGGATTTTCATCAGTATCCTTAAATGGACTCATTCCTTCACCCTTTTCTCTCTATAAATATGTGGTGAGCCTTGGTACAGATAAAAAGGTAATCCACATGCACTGTCTGCCAAGAAGCTATTTCTTGCTCTGAGCTGAATAGAACATGGTGTAACAAAAACATCCAGCTGTAATTTCTCCAAGAGGAATTTCAGTGTTGGGGGAAATAAGTTATGTCTGTATAAAACTAATACAAAGCAGTTTTCTCTGTCGTAGGGACGATAGATATTATCTTCCACTGTCGTCAAATTGTATGGTTATAGTAACAAATACTCTCTAATAAATGGAGATAGTTAACTTACGTATTTTCAAGGGCACCAGGCAGTGAATGACTTCTAATCTGTTCCACAAGCCTGTAATGAAATAATAAAACTGTAATGGGATGTTTTCACTATTTACTGATAATAGAAACATATCTTGACTGTATTGTAGCCCTATTTTCTCTCTCGTGTGCATTACATGTGACAGAATTAAGGCTCTGTTGAAAAACTTGACTCATATGGATTTACAATCTGTACAACATGTGGCCTCCATCCTCAAACAAAAAATAAAATCCATAAAGAAAGAAAACATTTCATGTTTACGCTTGATGTTCTTTTTCTTTCTCTGTACAGCAGAAGAATGAAATGAATCATGGGGAAACTTTTAAGCCGCTCCCCAAACCACTTTGAAAAGACCCCTGCTTTTCACTGAGACATTTTAATTGGCCGTGAACTAATTATGTCATCCCCACACAGGTGGCCACGGCAGATGGCCTCATCCAGCGGCCTGTGTCGATACGGGGCCAGGGTGGACTGCTGCTGGGGATGGACTCGTCGCTCCTGGGGTCACTGCCAGCGTGAGTGCCACCATGCCTGCCGCTGCTGCTGGGGAGGGTGGGGGGGGGCAAATGGGGCTGACAAGGTTGCGAGGTTCCAAGCTGGGGTCACAGACACCATTAGACAGAGGGGACGCTGTAATGCTAAAGGCTCAGGGAAACAAACACGCACACACACACACATGCACGTTCTCACAACAGAAACATAAAGCTAATGGGGCATCACACCTGGGAAGGTCTTTGACTAAAGATTGATGGTAATGGCCGGTTGAATAGAGGACCGGCTGCATGTGGCAGTAATGAGGTATAGACTGTAGCTGCAGGTGGACTATAAATTATTAAATCGCAAAAAAAACAAGCTCGCTAACACTGACAGATGAAGAAACATAGCAGGGGCTGTGTGCACACAATCCACAGTGTTGTCAGGTTTACATACCTCGACTCATACATTCAGCAGCGCCACTCAGAGGATGTGTCCTTTACTTCTTACAGTATCACAGCACTATGTGTGTGTAACACTGTAAGAAACATGAACACATCACATTTTCGACATATTTACATTGTGTAAGCTCTCCTGTAATGCTACCCAAGGGCAGGTGTGAATATATTAACATGGTTCTCTGGCCAGTTGCCTCACAAATGCCACACCCCCTGCATGGCTTGGTGCCTGTCATGGTATAGCTGGTGCTTGGCTGTGGAGGTTTCATGAGGAAGTGGGTGAAGCACAAAAGACCTTTTCCATCGCAGGAAAATGAAACAAACTGCAACCTGAAGGAATAGCTGGACATGCGTAAATACGTCTGTATTTAGGCATCTCTTCTCACGAAAAAAGAAGTCACGTGAGAAGAAATGCGTAAATGAAGACGTGATCCATATTTCACCATCCAGATTACAACTGATAATACTACGTGTCACAAAATGACCCAATTATCGTACATCATGTGTTATTGATCGTACAGAGGGCAAATTATCATAGAAATATGATAATTATTGTACAAATGGCAACACCGATGATGACCACAACAAACACAAGAATATAGCAATAACCCAATGCAACAATCAAGGGAACCTCACACCTGTAGCTTCCACATTTTGATCCGTCTAACTTTCTGTTTCCTCGTGTTTTCCACTGTTTCCTTATTTCTCAAAGTATCAATATTAAAGTAAGACAAAATCAAAACATCCCAGGATACGTCATCCCTCTTTGTTACACACAGCGGAAACAAACGGCAAAACTTAGCACCAAAGTCTTACAAGTTCGGGTTATTGGAAGCTCCAGGTTACGGACTGTTAAGTTCCTGTTGTGGAAAAGGCTTATAAAGGTTCATAAGGGTGCATGTTGGTTCGGGCTACGTGTTATAGCTTGTAAAAATAATGTTTATTAATCCTTCATCATTAATCGTCATTTTGTGTTTTTCATTGCTAAAATTGCCAAATATGATTTATGTTTTTATGTGTTGACACTCATCATGCCATGCCTTAATTGACCTTTTGTTTAACTCATTGTATTTTTATTTTTTTTTGTGCGAAAATATGTCACACACTGCTTGTTGGGCCCAAAGTTTGCTGAATTTGCTGGTATTAGCAGCTATTTTTCACTCTGATATCCACACAGAAGTGGCAGAATACCATCTTTTTGTTCATGTTAGAATGTACTGCACTATTTCTTATTTTATCCTGGAGAAAACAAACAGCATTACTTGAGTTCATGGCCCCTGGTGCTTTGTATTTCCTTTAGCTCCTCCAGATTACCCCAAGGTCTTTGCAAGGCAAATCTGCTTTTCATCCACCTCTGGCTTCATGTCTGTTAGACACAAAATATGATAATTTTATTCTTACATACACTCAGAGTTAGAAAAACAAGTTATGCTAATGTTTTATGGGACAGACCTTTGAGGAAGGGTTGATTTCATGGTTGGAAATTAGAGTGTTATTTGCAATAGTCGGCCTTGTTTGAAAAAAACTACCTTTTCACCAGGCCTTGACACTTGATCCACACAGTCTGTGCTGGACTGATATAAGCAAAAGCATCTATGTTTCCCTCTGACAGCTCAATTGCATCATTTGATACTGTTTGTCTGAACCTGGGGCCAGATTCAGCAGCAATCCTGGCACGAGTCGGCCGTCTCAATGCCCAATTCCTCCCAGTGCATCTGTACTGGGCTATCTGCCTTGACAGCGCCCCATGTTCAGACGATTTCAAAGTGGAATAGATGTAGGTTTTGGACGAGGACGAAATAGATGACGATGATTATCACAGAGGCTTATGAGGCAAGATGTGATTCATGTGCTGATATTTCAACCACTTAAAACCTAAACATTGATGCCACAGCACTGAACACATGTTGTAGCCTGGTAACAGTTCCATTAGCATCGCAATCGTTGCTTTGCCTTTAGATATTGGGAGTGATAACACATCACAGTTGGCATTAGTATAATATCAAATCAAGCACAGTCACATTATAAAAGTAATATCTGCAATTTCTCAACCACCCAAGAAGCAGTGTGTGAACATGTTTTCTTTGTTGTTCTGGAGTCCTGCATGTT
The DNA here is from genome assembly GCA_026259375.1 of Verasper variegatus. NCBI lineage: Eukaryota > Metazoa > Chordata > Actinopteri > Pleuronectiformes > Pleuronectidae > Verasper > Verasper variegatus. The sequence goes on along the minus strand of CM048044.1, from coordinate 8,405,355 downwards.
CCGTGTTGAACCAAAAAAATCAGCAAAGTTTGAGTTTAACCACCATATCAAGGTGCTACTTCTTTTTTCCATCAAAACATATCTGAACTGAGAGTTGCATCAGTGCCGGCCTTAATGCTTCTAAGTGCTCCTGACTGCGTGCACAGCTCAAATCTGCTCACTTGAGACTACAATCAGTATTCCATCAAGTCAGTTAGGTGCTGATTTAAACCTTAGAGGTAGGAGGTGGATTGTAATCATGGGAAGTGTGTGCGTGTGTGTGTGTGTGTGTGTGTGTCTGTGTCTGTGTCTGTGTCTGTGTCTGTGTCTGTGTGTTAGGGTTAGGTTTAGAATGTGGTTCGTGTTAGGTTAAGGGTTATGGTTAGGCATTTAGTCTGGATGGTTCGGGTAAGGGGACAGGGAATGCATTATTCCAATAAGTGTCCTCACTAAGATAGCTGTACAAACGTGTGTGTGTGTGTGTGTGCGTGTGAGAGGATGCCAGTCGTCACAGATTTCAGGTTTAAATTTCTGTGGCGATAGAGGAGATTAGATCGGAGCCGTAGGATTGTGGCTCTCTCGGCCACGGAGCTCAGCGATAAGTTTGTGCTGCTTCTCTCAAAGAATGAGAAATGGATCAACCTTGACTTTTTTAAAAGCTACCGGAATTGAAAGCGCAAGGAGGGGGCAAGGGAAGGAAAGAACTAAGAGCTGGAGAAAGTAGAAATCCTGAGGTGAAAGGGAAATGGTTTAGAAGTAAGGAGTTAGAGACGATTGCTGGCAGAGAGGGGAAGAGGGAGACAAGTGAGAAAATCAGGCAGATGGAGAGAGAGAGAGAGAGAGCTGATTTATAGTAGACTCAAGCTCCACTTATAATGTTCCGACAGGCCATCAGGCAGGCTGAGCCACAGTTGAAGCTACTTATTCTACCCGAACATTTTACTGTCACTGTGAGCATATGAACATTTGTTCAGCATTTGCCGTTCTGTGTTTCCAGTGCAATAACAGTAAAATAATTTCCATTTCTCTTGATGAGGATGATTAACTGTCTAATCAACAAGTTGCCTCCACTAGTCTTAATATCCAGTGGTTCACTCTGATCATCTGTTACATTTGATGTCAGATCAAAACAAATTTGTGGTTGTAAAAAGGTTTGAATCGTATTATACACTAAAAAAATATAATTGTTCAACCAACTTTAAAAGATACTTAAATTGACAGGACAAAAATGAATACATTTCATTCAAAAGTTAAATTAAAAATGTATTACTTTTAATTTAATGTATGTTTGAGAAAGAGTAAATATTTTGGGGGTTTTGCTTCAAAAATAGGACAGGTAGGACAGCCTGACTGAAGAATCATGATTATACAGCCCAGCATTCATCTGAATAAGTTCATATTGGACAATTCTCCACCTCCCTTCATGCTCATGCCAACATTTCATGTCAGTGCAGGCGTTTTTTGTGCCTTATGAGAATAAAGCTTATATAATACTTCATTGCAGAAATGTACAGGGTTAAGGACACTGGGGACGTCAGGGTATTCTTGTTCTACTTCCTTATAGTTTGCTTGCAAGAATAATAATAATAACTTTATTTGTATAGCACTTATCTAAACAAGGTTACAACGTGCGTCCATGGCAAAAAGATGAATGAACTCAAATAAAAGGTATTCAAATCAGTTCAAGGGCCAAATCACAACATAAAAAGATCAACACCTTGAAATTTAAAAAACCCAAACAGTTCCCACATGCATAGATGGCCTCGTGGACACAACCCATTTGGTGGGTATATGGACTTCTGCATGGAAGTTTACATTATGCTGACCCTCGCGGCCCCTCACGTATGAGTATAACACTTACCCAAGGTTGTAAAAGTTGGTGTCGTAGTGTCATGGTCACAGTGTCTCCAGGCATGAGACAGAAATCCGTGTCAGGACACAGACCTGCAAATGATGTTACTTTTTTATAAACATACCACCATTTACCACAAACCTTAAGTTTATTTGGTGTCACCACCGTTTTCCAACGCATTACTCCCATCAGAGCTGCCATGTGCGGATGTTGAGGAAATACATTTTTATCATCTTTTAGTGCATTAATTTACATGAAAAGTACATGTCCACATATGGTGTCGTTGTTTGAGTCCTGGAAGACCTGTGACTTGACTTGGACGTCTCAAAGGACGAGAGACTATTGTGTAATTGACTTAAAACAGGTAGAAAGACATTGATTTCCTCTCCATTGTAAACGAACTGGGTTGAATATCACCTCCATACTAAATAGTTCAAGCAGTATAATTTGGTCCCGGTGAATTTCCAAATCCACTGAGAGCAGGATTTAGTGTAATTGTGTGGAGTCTTTGTTTCTGCAGACGCAGTGGACGGGATTAAGGCAGGACTCCTGAATTGGTAATGTGAGCTAACAAGTGAGAGATGAAAGCAAAGAAGTGATACCTCAGTTTAAGTAATTCACTTTATCGTGATTGTCTGTGCGGTTTCCTCGTCAACTCCCTCTTTCTTTCATGATCACTGGGCTGTAAAGTCCCGGCTAAAAGTGTGCGTTTTCATCTCTTTAAGGTAATAAGGTGAAAACTAAATGGAAGGGGTCGCTCGTCAAAAGAAAAAAAGTCGAGGGAACATTTGCAGAAATAAAAGACTCGTACGTGGAATTATTTGATACAATTCTGGCTTTAAAGGCAGTGAAATGTGTGGTGATCTAAAAATCCGATCCCCAGTGTAAAGGCAGGTATCTGGAGCATTTATTTTATATTGAAGAAACCAGGAGCATGATCCCATTGGATGATAATGGTGGTATTTACTGTTGTGCCGAGTGTGAGGGGAAACTACTTTATTCAGCCCCATTTAGATGTTAGTGATATGGAATATGAAGTTAACAGTTTACAGAATGAGAGAAAAACACCCCCGCAGACACGGGGTCCAGTAAGACTTCATTTCAATAATTAAAACTCAATTGTAAACGCATTCAAAATGTACATGTTGTCCTGAGGCAACTGGGGATATGTGTGACTCCAGAACTCCAGAGTGTGTGTGCGAGTGTGTGTTTTTCTTCTTTTTTTCCCAGGAATGTTTGCCTGTCCCAGTGACAGAGACCCGCTCTGCCCTCTAACATCATGTTTAATTTTGTTTCTTCCCTCTCAAAGACTAAACAGCACCTGCAACCTTTTGTTTGTGTGGCTATTTGTTTTGCAGCTCTCTTCGCCTTAACTCACAGAGTAGTCGGGATAAGGTGCCAGCCCCAAGGTTAGCTCCACATGTTTCTTGAAATAATCTTGCTAGACATGTATTGCTGGGGGGCACATCCTCTGAATCCTGTGCTCACTCACTTATTTATAGAGCCAAGCCCACTCCACCCCCTCAGCTCCACACCCAACACCTCACACCCCTTGGCAGCGAACCACCGCCTTCTCTCTGGCCACAGATCTATGCAAACAGCTTACGCTCGGCAGACCTGCTTTCACCTGAAGACATGTCTAACATGAATTATGCTGCGGTTCTTTAGTGGCTTATTAAGATTCAACTCCCCCCCTCCCTCTCGACCCCCTTCGAATGCTAATGAAGCCCCCAAAGCTGAAATCCATAATGTTTTTTAATTAATACATCAATATATAATAAATCCATCTGCACGTTGCGAGAGAGGCTCTAAACACATTCAAATCTTGATCGGTTTAGTCGGGTTGAAAATAAAAAAGTCATACTTCACTTAAATAGCATGAACGACACCACCAGGCAGATCAGTAGCATTTTTTCACTCCATACAAACAAAAATCCAATTAATTCAGGCACCAAAAGGTCTGACTGTTCTGTTATCTGTATACTTTGTACTGTGTGTTTGATTGATTGCAAAGTCCTGCACGTGTTAATTTTTGCAAAACCCGCAACCGCCCACAACCACACAGCTTTGTCCTGTTACCTGCAATCATCTCCAAGTCAAATCCAGACCTGCCCGGGAACTGTCAGCATATGTCCCGCAACCCGACCTGTCAGCTGTACCCGTCATACTCATGGCCTCCTTGTCCTCACAATTAGGTGGTTGAGTTGTGTTCATGGTAAAGTATCTGTAAACTGCAGCTGTCAATGTGACATGCAGAGCTAGCTTGGGGCTATCAAAAGCTCGTACATTTTGGCACTTTTTACAAGCAGCAAAGCCACTGGGAATGTATTCACCACTGGCTATTTCTGTCATCATGTGATCCGTTTTGATGGGCTTGCCGGTTCGCAGAAATGAACGGGTCAAATTTGCTGTCGTAGGCTTTCACAATCAAGCAAATCCTTGTGGTTGACTTGGCTTCATGTGATTTGGATGTTAAGAATAAGGCAAAATCATTTGAATTCAATAATAACATTTTGATTCCTTCAGAAAAAAATGTAATTCTTAAGCGCTCACCCGCTGCCCGTCCACGTTTAGTTCATTTTCAACCCATGCACGTACCCCTTAATTCAATATATGTTCTACCCATTATGCATCTTTTTTGTGGGTCACCTGGTGAAGGACTCTGGTGGGAGATTAATTGACCATTTAATCAGCTCAACAATTCTGGTTTTCAATCATTCATCATTTGTTAAATTAAAGCCACGTTTCAACCACAGAAACTTTGCTCCAGAACTCTGAACCTTTTGCAGGAACTCCTTGAGTTTCCACGGCAGGGACCAGTGTCTAAACTAAGTTTCTATTTACCCTCAAATAAGTCCGTGTTGGGGGGGTTTTACTAAGTTCCGAGGGCTAAATAGGTTGAAATGTGGCTAAAATTGCCAAATATTCCCTGCATGGTTTGCTTTTCTCACTTTTATGTGAGTGTAAACTGAACAGTTGTTGGGTTCAGGACTGTTGAGCTGACAAATACGGGAACTCATTTGGCATTTTCAAAGAGAAAATTTGCATTTCATAAAATCATCCCATAATTAAATAATCATTAGAAGCAGCCATGTGTGATTAATTAGTGGATTGTAAGTTGATGCAGCTTGTATTTAACTATTTAATGATTTTCCCATTTTACTTCATTAAGCTGGTATTAAGATTCATACACAGTATCAGTATCAATTAAAAAAATAATAATTTCCTTTGTAATTACAGTCAGATATTCACAGATGGACAATAAATCAAAAGAGTCTGCATCAGTACGAGACGTCTCGTGTCCAGAGGAATGGCTGATGTAAATCAGAGTGAAAGTGTGTCATCACTCTGCGTGTTTTAAAGATGTTCATGGACCAAGGGTCGTACGTGCTATGTTTGGCCTTCCAGCTGGTACGGCCATTTTTAGTCCTCCGTGTCCTTTGGTGTGTTTAATGAACACTGGCCATTTTCCTGATCTCTCTGCCAGGCCAGAGGCTCAAAAATACCCCCAGAGGCACGGCCTGTTGATGGCCCCCTCTGATCCTGCTCATCAAATCCTCCCCATGTAGAAGACAAACAAAAAGCACTCCACTTGACTATCCTCTAACGAACAACATCAGTAACGTCTTCCCTTTCATCATCTGACCGCACTGAGGTCTAACAATCTTCTGCCTCCAGAAAAGTACGACTCTCTTCATGTTCCTCGCCAAATTGGGCCATTTTTAATGTGAACTTTGCCCCCTGCACCCTGGCTCACAATACTTTCCTCCTATTTCATTACATCACTCAACAAAGTGGAATGAGTCTGGAGATGTTATCTACTCCAGGAGAGGCTAGGATTCATCTCATAGCTTTGCCTGTGAATTCAGTGTTAGAGACTGAAACATAAGGAGTTGTTCCTCTGCAGAGCCCTGTGGCCCTCACAAGCTGAATGTGTACGAATGGAAACGTCAGAGATTGTAACTTGATTCTGATTGTGTGTATTTCATATATAAAGAACCCTTTATTCTTCAGGTACAATAGGTTTCCTAATATAAGTGAATATGTGATGTGTGTCAATATGTGTTAAAACAGCCTCCAAATTATTTGTAGTTATAAAAGCATTAGAGCATTAGAGAGCGATATCCCCACAAAGGCTGCACAGTTCATTTGCTATAGAGCTGCAAAAGTGCCATGTGAATATGTCACCTCATTGTTAAAAGTGCTTTATGTTGGAGCTATTCACGCGCCAAAGTAAGATCAGGCTCAGTTACAATCCAATTTACCCTTTACCCTTGGACACAGAATAACCTCTCTCGATTATCATGGTCAAAGGTCAAGATCACTGTAAACTCATAAATCTCTGTTTTCCCTCCTGAACACATTATTTTAAAAGCGCATTGAAAGAATTCTTTCAAATTTGGCACAAATGTTCACATAGATCCACATATTGACTGATTTGAGTTTGGTGGTCAAAGTTCAAGGTCACAGTCTCCTCACAAAACATGTTTTTGAGCTCTTCAACATGATATCTCTAGTCTGCCCTCAGGGAATTTCTTCAAGTTTTGACCAGTTGTCACTTGGACTCAAACATGAACTGATTATATTTCAGTGGTCAAAGATCAAATGAGTCTGGAAAACAGTGTAGCCTACATTATGCAGACTGAAACTAGTTGGCAGAGACATACAGCAGCAGGGCGGTAATTCCAGTTTAATACTGGACTTCCTCATTTTTCATTTGAGGATCATTTGTCTTCTTCTCACCCAAACCCAACACAGCATCCATAGCAACACAACACAGCCCCTCACATGTTTAATGTAGTGCTATTTGGGGTCTGAACATTTATTAATCTGTTTGTCTTCTGCACCATGAACCAATTTATAACTGAAATCCATTATGCTGTTTTTGAGCAACGCTGCTAAAGGTCAGGCTGACAAACAGGAGGCTGCCAAAGCAAAACCTCCCTCTTACAGGTCATTTACCAAGAAGGTTGTTTGGGCTGTAATATGTAAGGCAGCGCTGACACAACAATATAGTATAGCCTGCAGCTGTGTTGCCACAAATAAAACTTAGTTCACCATCACTCCTTTCACTACACAACAAACTGGCTGCTGTGATAAGCACTCACCAGCACAATCACTCTCTCTCTTCCCCTCTGTCTGACACACACACACACACACACACACACACACACACACACACACACACACACACACACACACACACACACTACGTCCTCCACCACAGTGATAATTAAGTCCTCTGATTGCACTGTATTATGACAGAATTAATGAAGCTTTTAATGAAAATTAGTAACACTTGGCTGCGGCCCCATGTATCAGACATGCTCAGCAGCAGGCTGCAGTAAGCACTGTCAGATAAGCAGGGCAGGCCTCCAGCTCACTGAGACAGAACCCAGAGAGTCACTGAGGCTGTGTACGGCTCCTGCAACTACCACGTCTCTGCACTCACTCAAAATATCACCTTCCACGCACAGTATACCAAGTGAGGGTGGCGCTTTACGGAGGCACTAATTATAATTTTCTATTTTGGTACTCTAATTGTTTTGTCTCCAGTCTGAGGAGGAAACATTATTCACCTAAGTATTTCCTGTTGGCTGTATGCCAGTGTAAATATCAGTGCCGCATTTACAAACTGGAAAAATCCCAAGTTTCCCTGGTGTTCAAAGGTCAAACAATCTCACATAGAATAAAATGATTTAATATCAGTGAGCACATTCACACTTTCCCAATGTGAAAAAAAAATGGAGTGAGCTGCAAATGGCTTCTCTATTATCGTTAGTGATAATAACACTGTCACACGGGGAGAAACAAACAAACACATTTCCTATATGAGTTATTTCCTTTAATGATCGATATCCTACATCATGCCGTCTTATTGCTGTAATGTGGAGTAAACAGATCATTTACAGCCAAGGGGTTGTGGAAGTCAAGACACAGTGGGATTAAGTGCTTTGTCATCCTGATCTGGTACAAGACGTCTGCCGGGGCGCTGCACTGATCTGTCTCCTCTTCTCTGAATCCTCTCTGAACAGCTGTGTGCCAGCCGGGCTGTAAGCACGGAGACTGCGTGGGACCCAATAAGTGCAAGTGCCACCCGGGCTTCACTGGCAAGACCTGCAATCAAGGTGAGCGTCGTATGTGACTTTGTATGTCATTGTGCACTAAAACTGAAATATACGCTTGTTTTCCACTTGTCAAAAAAAGCCCTTCAATAACCACTAACTTCTGGCTTTTGTTTGCAATGGGACTGGATACAATCTGCATTCACTCCTGGGTCACATGACTCTCTGGTTTTTATCGACTCCGATCGGCCGTGACAGAAACACAACCCCTGGGTGAACGAGCAAAGTTCTTCTTCTTCTTTATTTTGGCAGTCTAGATGCTGACGCTGCACGTTTTCTGCCCGACGTTATGACGCACATTGAACTTCCGCTCATTGACACATAAATAGCCGTGATTGTTGGTGTATTTATCCATCTTTATTTACATCTTAGGAACAACGTGCAACAGCACACTGACAGTGAGGTGAGAGAGCTTCTCAGTTTCCAGCACGTTCATGACGTCGAGCATATCTCACTGCGGACAAAACTGGAAGGCAAACTCCTCTACTGGCTACGGGAAATGAGTTCACCTGTTTTTAGTAGGTTTACCTGCATTTAAAAAAACCTCTGCACACACGTGAGTTGTGGTGTAACATTTTTTATTACACTTCTTAGAAAGAGAGAGAATGAGCACATCATGACTCAAACTCCTGAAGCAGCCCACACACGCCTGCTGAAAACTGTAGGAGAGCCCCCCTGCAGCCACCGAGCAGCGGCAGGATGATCGTCAATGTTTTTTGTGGTCCGATCTTCACCGCGGCAACACCCAGCGTATTACAGTTGCTACTTTCTCCTCGAGCAGAAGCTGGTTCGCCACCAGCCAAGAGAAGTGAGACTCTTTAATCACAATGGGGAGGAGGTGGAGAGAGAGAACGCTGATTCAGCTCAAATGGAAATGAGTGGTGAGGCCGTGTTGAATGATGCCCGGAGTGCATCCTCTCCTCTAAAGATAATATCTCAATTACTGACCTGAGATAACTGAGTGCAACCGATGTTATTGAAAGAGTGTGTGTGTGTGTGTGTGTGTTTTGTGTGTGTGTGTAGATGCCTGAGCTTTCTGCTTTTTCATTGTTGACAGATTGGGCATGTTGAAAAGCACTAGAGCGTCCCAGTTAGTGGTAAGTTGACGTGCATCCGAGCAGTTGGAGAATACTTGTGGAATTCACGCCCTAAGACAGGAATAGGATAGTGTGTAATTAAAAACAAGGGGGAGGTATGGGGAGGGGTATGGAGAGGGGTTGGGGGGGGGGGGGTGTTGAAATCCTTTCCGGAATGTTCCAACTGACTCATCATGCATTTCGAGGCTATAGGTGGCTCCTGTCTGCCTGGCCAGACGGCTCGACTTTGTCTTAATCCACAACAAAGGGAAGAGGTAAAAAGGATCCATGTCCCATATCCAACTACAATAGACGCTGCCGCCGACCATTCAGATGGACTTATCTGACAAATGTGATACCACAGACCTTTTCAAGATGAGACTGTACTTTAAAGTGTCCATCCAACGCAGGATTGTCCATTAAGCTCGGGACGTCTGTTTTTGACGTACGCTTTAAATGGATGAATTGCCCCTTCAGCCTATTCAGGATGGAGATAACCTTGGATTCTGCTTTTGAACTGCTGCACGCTATGAAAACCAATTTAATTATTCAGGAGCCATAGATTAGATTTGCTCATTTAAATGCAGCCCCAGTTAAACATTGATTTGAGGTTTACTATTGATGTGCCAGGTGGCCAATGTTTTCAAGTATTCCAATATCCTGTCCCTGCGGAGCCCCACATTTATCTTGACAAGTCAACTGCAGGAGCTGGAGAAGTAAGATGCCCAGAGCTGCTTCTCTAACCTCCATGCTGCTAAAAGTCAAGCAGTAACCATGATGCACAGCAAAACAATGAATCTTCACGTAATTATACTTAAAATGACTAGTTTTCATTTCCCATTATTATTACATTATTCTGAACCAGTTGTTGCTTTTGAAGATGCATCATTACTATATTAGCAACAACATGCATCGGTTAAATCTCTCCACAGTCACGTCTTTGCTGTACTTGGAAGAAAGAACATATGTAATCCTGCTAAATAACAGAAAAACAAATGCAGATAAAAGCATGACTTCCTTGGCTAGAGGTCATAAATCATTAAAATATCGAAATGTTAAACTACCATCTGCAGAGAAGTTTTTGGGGTAAACACACACCAACGTATACACATTCCTTTAGCTCTGAGTGGGAGGTGTGGACAGTTGCATGACCCCTGGAGGCATCGGGATTAACACAGGTGTTAAACACCTTGGGAACACCGGTGTGTACGGAGCAAAAACAAACCACAGAGGAAACAGGAGTGTTACAACAAAACAAGCACCGCAAATACCGCATTGATTAAATCACTTCCAGAACAAAAGCCATATTTATGAGGCGGTATCATTAGGAAAATATTAATACTTCAGTAACTACGTATCTGCAGTACTTTTGGTGCCAGTACTTTCCACCTGCCAAATAAGCTCCCCTCTGTGCTAATTTCACTTTCATCACTTCAAAACTTTAAGAACAGGATTTGATTTTATTGAATCTCATTATTTTTCATCCATTAAAATCAACAGAAATTAGAATAACAACCTCTAGTTGAAGAATCCTTTTTATTTTGGGGGAAAAAGAAGAAGTGCTTCCCCTTCGTTACTAATGAGAAATGCATCTGTACGGCGACAACAGTTGAACACGCTCTCGCTGCACAAATAAACTCATTATCGGGATAATCTGTTTAACAATTTGGCCGCACACTTCCCCTGCTGATCCAATCCTTTTATTACAACGATTATTCCGTGCAGGTGGATTTAATTAGGTGTAGTTGACCTGCTGTTAAGACACTATTAAAATACTCTTGCTGGAGGAAAAATCGCTCATACATCAGAAGAAACGAGCTACAGCGTCTCCAGATGCTGCTTTTCTTCTGTTCGCTCCTTGTTTGTCAGCCAACTGTATAATTAATACCACCTTAAGTATGATCGTCTCGGACTGTGGCAGCATGGTTTGATCCTAGATCTGTTTTTAGAATATTGGGTAATATCTGGAACCTTAACTGCTTGATCTTGGTAACGCTACATCGCTGTCATTTCATGGTTACTTCCACTGATCTCCTCATGGATTTAATTCAGCGTATGTGTAGACAGATACGACACAGATGTTGGTTTAGAAACGGATCCCTCTCTCTCTCCGTCACTGTTTGTGTTCCTGGCTGTGCTCAAACAGCTGCAAGTATTTAAAGTATCGCATGCATGTCATCGTACTGTGTATTTTCTCTCCGCCGTCATCTAATTGCTCCAAATTGTGTTTGTTTGATCAATGTTCTGTTTTAAAACAAGGTCATTAAAGTGGTATGAAGTAATATTCGATCTATAGAGAACATGCAAGGAGTAGGAAACAGAATCTCGTTGAAAGAACAGGCCTCATCCTAATTCCCGCCTGAGAGGTGATAGTCATCATGCAAAACATGAAGTCACATTTTCCCTGTAAAGACACAGTCCCCTTGTGAAACCACATTTAAATTCACTAGATCCAGATTTTAATTTGGATCCTCACTTAATTGTGCACACTCATATATATCAGTCCCCTAAATATGTCAAATTTTTGCTAGAAGAACCATGAATTATTCTTTGAGAAATGTTCTCTATATCGCAAAATAAGTCTGTTTGTGCGCCTGACAACCTGTCAAATTTCAATTTCTTGATCAAATGTGGATCAATCGTTTATCAGAACTCAAATTTAAATCAGGACTAGAGGCGCACACATACTTCTGCCAAAGTCCTTTCTCTTCATGTTAGAGAAAGTGTTTTTAAAATCCTGGATCTTCCCGTTTATCCAAATCTGCTTAGAAATGTAATGGTTTCACACCTGGGTCATGCTCCAGCCCTCCACAAAATATCATTGGAAATTGGTTTAGTTGGTTTTTGTGTAATCCTGGTGAATGACAAACAAACACCAATGAAAGCGTAACGTTGTTGGCAGAGTTTTTAACTTTGATGCATATACATTATCGTATGCAAACAACTGAGATACAAACAAACTTTGCGCTGCACTGGTGAAGTGATTCTGTCGGTGAATATTTATTCTCAGCCACTGAAACCTCTCAAACCAATACCCACCAACTGTGACTCTTTGTCCACAACAACTGTTTCAGTACTGGGCAGAGTTAGAAAGAATGCACTGGGCTTGCACAGCCTCTCGGTTTAAATTACCACAACCATGCGATAGGAACACGCTTGAATGATTTGAAGCGTGCAAAGCAGTCACAGGTAGCTGTATCATATTGCTGTCACTTAACAATAGGTGTTGTTAGCTCAGCGCCAGAGGAGAGGTGGCTGGATGGATAGATGGACAGACAGAGAGAGGGGAGCGGCTGAAATTTGTCTGTGCCTTGTTTCTAAAATGGTGATGCCTGTCCGCCTTTGAACCTCCTCATACGAATTGCGAAGGGATCCTTTGAAACTGCGAGATACGATATATATGTAATTCTCCAAGATCCTATTTCATCCTCATGACAAAAAGAAATGGAGCGCAGAGGAAAAGAAAGGCAATGAGGAGGAGAAGGGACTCAAAAACAATTTTCACTCTTTCTCCCATGAGCCCTCAATTCTTTCTGCCCTGATACTCAGCTCATGTCCAATTCCCACAAGTGTAATCCTCTTTGATGCATAATGTTCCTCTTTACTTTCCAGGAATGTGGTCAGAGGTGTTCTAATCCATTGGTTGGTGCTTGTCATCCTCACATCTCTCTCTCTTTCTCTCTCTGTCTCCTTGTCCTTTTTATTCTTCCTCCTCTCTTGACTATTCTATCTCAATCAAACCCTCAATATCCCCAATCCCACCCTCTCCTTTCTTCTCTAACCCATTCCCTTTTGTCCAAAGAAGAAGAGCTGGACTATTTAACCCCACCAGTGTGGGCCAGTCACCTCCCTATCTTTCTACCTGCGGATCATCAGCCAGCGAGAGTGGTGATGGAGGGTGAGATTCATCGATCGACCTCCTCCCCACCCAGCGGCTTCCCTTCCCCCCCCATCTTAGCAACATGCATGGTGCAGCCGTGCGAGACCGAGGAGTGAATGTCAATCTCGACTAATTCCTCACTGCTTTCTGTCGTCCGCCACCCAGAGACACCACAGGAACAGCTTTTCAGAAGAAGTGCCAGCATGAATGCCAAGCATGTCATAGTCTTTACCACTCCACCACTGCCTCTCTTTTTTCTCTACCCTTGGAACCAGACAGCCATCACAATCTTCTCTTCACTGCTCCTGTGCCCTTCTTCATTCTCAGTTTCCTTTCCAGTTTCTTTTTTGAGCACCTGAAAAAAAAAAAGAGAGCTGCTCCTTCCTTTTTTAAAAACCGTCATCGACATGGACGCAGCACTCACCGCTCCTCGATACTGCTCCCCCCCCCCCCCAGTTTTAACCAGTGTTATCTTCGCACATCCCCTGAGAAAGAGACCCCTGCTAATCTCTCTGTCAGTGATAGAGGCGTGTCGGGAATGCAGCAAAGCATACCTCAGTGGAGCTGACCCAATAAATCAGTCCACTTTGCATCCCTTCACATGTGTCCTAGCAGTTCATCTACTGTACAGTGAACACCCCAGAGGCGGCTGTCCACCTCCACCGCTCTCTCACAGGCCTCTGCAGTCCTGGGGCCATGTCGAGCTGTCAGTGCAGTGCTCTTATCCGTCTATTATCTCTTGACTCTTCAATCCCTCTGTGTCTTTGCCCATTCCTGTCTTTTTGTGTCGTCCCTTTGTCCTGTGTGTTGTGTTGTTATTTTTTTTCTTTTCCTACTCCACACAGGAGGCCCTGGCTGTTTCCTGCGCCTCGCATGTGCTGATGCTCACGGAGCTGCCCCTCTCTCTGAGAATGTGACCATTTCAGTAATCCCTCATTTACATTTTTAAGCTGTTTTTCAGAGCAACGGGCAAGAGGAGACCTGTTCCTCTGCCACACTGACAATGGACAGTGTTGTTATGGTTTTCTGTGATTGCAGTAACGAGAATGCAGTTGTTTACTGTGAACACCAGGGCTGAAAACATGGGGTGACACCGCTAATTAAAAGAACTGTAGAGTTAGGATGTGTGTGTGTGTGTGTGTGATGCCGGTCAGCATCTCCTTCCTTTTCACAAACCCAAGCATTTGCTTTCAAATGCTTGGGTTTGTGAAAAGGAACAGAGATTACCCTTCTCTCAGACAAGGATGGGACAAATCAGTTTGATTATTGATAAAGAAATAAGAAGCATCAATATCAGCCCAGACAGAAAGTATCCTGGCTTTCAAAGAGCTACCTCTATGTGCACACACACACACACACACACACACACACACACACACACACACACACACACACACACACACACACACACACACACACACACCACAGCCAGCGTTTGGGAAACAAAACCTGTTGTGTGTATGGTGCAATGTCAGTATTCATTTTGGCATGACTTTGCATCTGTGTTACCGTCTACTTAGAAAACCTCCTTCTATAACCTTGAAGAGGCGAACACACACACACACACACTCCATGTTTGAACTTGTACTTGCACAAAGTTTTATGAAAATTTGACACAATACGGAAAAAACGCTGGGAAGTCACAGCTTGTGAAATGATCGTGCGCCAGAAGAAACAGAAACAATGGCGGCTATATAACGGTTTCTCTACATTTGTTGAGCATTGTTCAGCTAAATGTAGAATTACTGCACCACATTACCATCATTCACAGGCAGTCTGCCACAACCTTCTTCTCTGGTATTTGACGGATTGTTGATGTAGATGTTATCGCCGCCTACTGGCTTGTTACTGGCTGGTACTGCTTTTTCGAGGGTTTGTAGTCGTTTTGGTTGAGATATTTTGTAAAAGAAGTTCTCGTGAACAGAGATTCGTTTAAAAACGGAGGGGAAAATGTTGTTTCAACAAAATATCCGCCGCAGTGTAAACACGGCCTAAGAAAACTGATGTCTTGTATGACAGTTTAAAAGGCCCCTTATTATCCTCACTCTTGTTTTCAGTAAAGTTATTTCACTCCACTTACAAACTCATCACTGTATTTCCACCAGAATTTATAGTTGTGGTACACGACTTTAAGCCTGATGGCACTTGGTTGGAGTCAACAAGCAGAGGGTCATTCCAAATTCCAGCCGAGCCCATTCTCTCAGCCGACGTGGCTTTAGTAGACCCGAGGCTACTCTACCATTAATACAGGGCGGGGTCCGTCGACATACAAACAGGGCATCTGCTCCGTCATTCATCCGTATTAATCTGTGGTATCTGTTCAATGTGGGAGGTATGTGGCACTCAGAGAATGCACCCTGCATATGTCCGGAGGGCTAAACGTGGCACCATTTCTAATGCAGCCAGCCAATATGAAAATGACCCGGCATGTGCTGTACAGTGAGATGCAGTCTATTTGTGATAGTTCCACAGTAACCCAGAAACAGAGTAGTGATGATGGTTCAACTTATTTATATTTCCATCATTCCACTGATGTAGATTTCTCCCATTTGACTTTCGCCTTTTGGGCCTGGAACTCCCAACGGACCAGACATTTAGTTTAGTTGCAGGGGCAGGAGAAATATTTGTGGAAGAAATATGAAGAATAGATTCAGGCCAAGTAAGACACATTCCCCACTGTCTCCATCAGCATCCATAAATATTTAATCCCTACCTACTCACTCATTCTAAATTATGCTTGATCAGACATGAAAATTAATTGGACCTTACACTGATACCAAGCCAAGAACAGCTTTAGAGTATTCCAGCCATTCACAATGTGAGCCTTTATTAAATCTTAAAGAATAAAATCAGGTTCCATTAAATGCTGTGGTGACTTTTATATCAAGGAAATTAAAACTGATAGATATTAGTTTACCTAATATCCCAAAGGCATCAGTTGAATACAATTTGACTTAATGTGTTTTAACTTTTACAGATTGTTAAAAATATTCTTTTTTCCCTCAGAGCCAGTTATTGTGGATCCATGACAGTTACTGTAACCCACAGTTAGGTAGCTTGCAAGAGTACTGAACTAAAGTGGAAGCACTGTCACTTTACCTCTACAGAACAGTCCCCTTAAATTCAATCCAGTTGGACCAATGTTCAGTCACCCATAGACATCAGGCCTATCTTGTAATATTTAAGAAAGCAATAAAGAAATAGCTGGAACTGCCCCCTGATTTGATGCGTTCTTTTTGGCCCATGTCCCGTCCTAAGGTTCGGGGAAGCCAAACACACAAACGGACAGGGGCATAAACAGTCCCTCCTTGGCTGAGGTAAATATTGTAATACTATAAATAGGACTAGTAAAAAAAACATTTTGAGACATACTAATGGCTATGAGAAAGAGTTGAGTCATGAAAAAGCGCGTCTGCTTCAGATCCCTGAAACTGAAACACCTAATATCAGTGCCAACATGTGTAATGTTATTAGATACATTCGGCCTTTTCCCACGATTAACTGTAAGAAATGTTTGTCTTGAAATGTGGATGTTGTAAATGCTATTTTAGTTACATGCTTTCACAAAGATGGTGCAGAGGCAGCCGCAGACTCATGGAGGACAGCTTGACTTTTTGTTATAGCAGGAAGGACGAGTGTAACTAATAACATTAACGACTAATCTGTTCTGTTTAGGAGTGTCTGTAAGTCACTGGAAACACCAAGGCCCTGGGACCAAAATACCTGAAAGGAGTTCAGACAATAATAATGCTATTAGTTATACCTGTGGTTTTCTTGCTATAACGCGTCAAACCTTCTGACATTATGAAAAGACTAAAGAGCTCTTGAGTGGTTGCTTAGCTACAGTTCTATTGTTGTGAATGTCACCTTTTTTTGTGACATTCCTGAAAGTAGACCGTCACATTATTAGAAATTTGAATCGCAGTAAGAGGAATACAAAAAAAACTAGAATGGTACTCAGTAAAGTACATATTCCTTCTCCAAGGCCCTACAGTCTCCTTATGACACCACTTTTAAATTCACTGGATCTGAATTTTTACGTGGATCTGCACCAAATTCCACATACTCGTAAATATCAACATCCATGAATTATTCTCTGAGATATCAATGACGTGTTGAAAAACGCCTCCCAATGTCAAAGAAAGTGAAAAATCTGCACCAAAATTTAGTTTCATCCTTGTCCTGTAGTTTTGGTGTAATCCTGCTAACAATCAAACAAACAAACCAAAAGAGTGCTGGTAGAACGCAGAACTCTGAAAAGGCTAATGATCCACCCTTTCATCTGGATCTGCTCCAAAATGTAATGGATTTTCTATTGGATCACAAAAGTATCGCAGTAGTTTTTGCGGAACCACTCCAGGCCCTGGGACTGAGATTTGTCAAGAGTATGGAAACATGAATAACCTTCTTAGTTACCCCGGAGTTTGAGGCTGTCTGCTTCGACAAAGCTATAATGTTTTGAATTAGCATAAGCGTTTGACAGGTGTTAAGCTCTGGGCATATTCCTTTCTCCCTGGAGCCCTCCCTGCTGCGAACTTTTCTAATACAATTTTCACCGGCTCTTTTGTTCGAGATCTCTCTACTTGTTATGCCTGCATGTATAAAAAAAAAAGAAAAAATGGGAATTATATGTATCTATCATGAAGCTGTGGTGAGTCAGAGAGTAATAACTTCATCTTTTATCGGCAGGGTGATGGTTAACGCTGGCTTCCTGTTAAATCATCAAAGAGGGGAGTTGTGGGCCTGTCGGAACACAGCAACGCTTCACTTCCTTCCCCCTCTTAAACACACACATTAACACTCAAACACACACAAACACCTCGAGCCCAAACTTAATGGATGGTTGAGGTTTAACACAATTGACCTTTCCACCTTTGCCCTCTGACTAATTTCACCTGTGTCGGAGGGCCTCTCCCTCTCTCTCTCTCTCTCTCTCTCTCTCTCTCTCTCTCTCTCCTCTCTCTCTCTCTCCCTCTCTCTCTCTCTCTCTCCCTCTCCCTCTCTCTCTCTCTCTCTCTCTCTCTCTCTCTCTCTCTCTCTCTCTCCCTCTCTCTCTCTCTCTCTCTCTCTCCCTCTCTCTCTCTCTCTCTCTCTCTCTCTCTCTCTCCTTCAGTCCACTTATGCCTCTCTCTCTCCTTCTCCCTCTCTCTGCAGACCTGAATGAGTGCGGGCTGAAGCCGAGGCCTTGTAAACACAGGTGCATGAACACATACGGGAGTTACAAGTGCTATTGCCTAAACGGCTACATGCTGTTGCCTGACGGGACTTGTGGAAGTGAGTGTGCACCCCTCACACACACACACACACACACACACACACACACAATGATTGTACACACCATTTGCATTGTTGTCTCAAACATTCCTGCTCTGTTTTCTCCCTCCTCTGTCTCCTCTGCTTTGTAGCCCGGGTGTGATTCTGCGAAGCCTTTTCTTCGCTTCACTAAAAACATATTCATCTGAACGCCTGCACAAGGCAAAGCTGATGACATATGCTCTCTATTTCAAAATACTTCTTCCCGCTTGTGTGACTACCTCTGACGGCAGCCTCACAATCCTTTGATAGACTATTTTGATTAAAGCCCCATGTTGATCTGCTTCATTATGGCGGCTCTACACAGTGGAGAACCCCTGTGAAGAACCTAAAGGGGTCTAAAATGAAAGAGAAACTCCATCTTTAGAGCCGTAGTTTTATTGGTTGCCCTGAGGTATTTTACAG
Organism: Verasper variegatus; assembly: GCA_026259375.1. Taxonomy (NCBI): domain Eukaryota; kingdom Metazoa; phylum Chordata; class Actinopteri; order Pleuronectiformes; family Pleuronectidae; genus Verasper; species Verasper variegatus. Next base: position 8,386,725 of record CM048044.1, on the reverse strand, counting down.
AAAGGGAGTAGAAGCCTCTTTGTAAATTCTGTTTCCTCACCTGATAACTATTTTCTCCTTATGTCCTCTCTGGTATGGGTAACTCCCAGTACCTCATTTTTACTCATTTGTGTTTTTATCAGAAGATAACACATTTTCAGAGTCTGAATTGTTCTCCACCAGAGGCAATACCAAGATATGCTGGGGTGTTGTTGTGTGATAATAGCATGATAGTGTAAAACACCATCTTCTCTCCCTGGCTGCTGCTTTGATCAATAGATCACTGTAGCTTTTAATCAGCCTGGATTACCTCAGTCATTACTCTGTACTCCAGGGTGCCGCAGTAACTGAAGCAGCAGCAGCACGAGCCTCGCTTTTAATTTCCTGTGAAAGGTCCGAAGTTATCGATAGAGGCTGAGCGAAATCGAGGGTCTCGATCTGCCTGGCGCGGCTCCACCACAGAGGCGCTGCACACTGGCGCTTCGATACGTTGATGATGCATTATGAGTTTTCAAGTGTTGGAGAGGATAAAAGTTGGTGAGGGAGGATTGCGTGAGCAAGGTCTGAGCTCAGGGTGATTGTGCAGCACAGGAATCTAATAATGGCAGCGTGTGTGCTGCTCTGTTTTCTGCACCCCAGGGTCAACCTGGCTAATATCAGAAAAGTCAGGCAAGTGGCTCGGTACACATTGGCTGGAGGATAAGGACAAAGCTTGAGAGTCTATGTCAGGGTGGAATTAAGTGTGGGTGGGAGTGAAGGCAGTATAAACTGTGCACCCTTTGCACTCCATTGTGACATCAGCATGTGTTAATATGTGTTGTTTTCCCCTCGTGTCCACCAGACGCTCGCACTTGTGGCATGGCCAACTGCCAGTACGGCTGCGAAGTGATGAAAGGAGAGGTCCGATGTCAGTGTCCTTCACCGGGGCTGCAGCTGGCTCCAGATGGAAGAACTTGTGTGGGTACGTCCCACAGTTTACACTGTGTATCTCCAGAGTACGGTGGCCCAGAGGGCTCAATGCACTGCAATTTAAGGAAGCACCTGCAAATAGACACAACACACGCAAATGGAGACAACGTCTTAATCAATTTGAGAACACATGTACAGTGAATACAAAATGCATACACATACACAAACATATTTTCACAACACAACCAAATACTCACAACACAACCAAATACTTGTAACACAACCAAATACTCGCAACACAAGTAAATACTCACAACACAACCAAATACTTGCAACACAACCAAACACGTACAGTAGTATGCATTGCGTTTTCTATTTGCTGTGCTATGTGTTGTCATTGATCCAGACGTGTTCTTCATTTTCCTGTGTTGCGTCTATTTGCATGTGCTTTCTGAAGTTGCAGTGCATTGAGCTCTCAGGGCCACCGTAGGCATAAAAGGTCTGCCTTTATTTTACCCACTTCCTTCTTTAGTCAACTGTGGCAATGCATCACATATGAGAATGTACATTTTTATTTTTGTTACGTGTTGTTCTCGGCTTTTAAATGTGCTGAGTGATAATCAAGCAACTGTTTTTGGCAGAGCAAGAGAAAGAGACTTGGCAGTGAAAATGTTATTTGTGAGCTGAAAGGAAACATCTTAGTGAGCAAAGTTGAAATCCGTCCCAAATATTAGCTACTACATCTTTGTTTACTTTGATGAAGGACCCTAGCAATTAAACAGTGAGTCACTAAATAGGGACTTTATTCCACCCTACATCCTCCAGCTTTCACAGTAGAAATGTCCTCATTTCCCCCCCCCCCGGCCAACCCTTCCCATCATCCCCTCCTCCCATGAGTAACTAACAGATGAAGGGGGCCAGTTGAGGCAGTTAACCTGTGTCAAGTTTAAAGACAGGCTGTTCCAAACTGGGCTGTTCCTGTTCTGCCATATAGTGCCACTTAACTACGGGCCGGCTAACAGGGGGGCAGATCTCCAAAAGAGGGCAGACATAAATCATGAAAAATTATGCAGGAGAGGACAGACAGGTTGCCTGCAACAGGTGTTTGGAAACAGGCAGTTTCCTGATCCGTCTGGAAGCAAGATTAGAGTTTTATGGAGAGTAGTGGAGACAGTAGCATTACTCTAATACATATTTATTTATTACCTGCTTTAGAGGAGCGGTGATTTACAAGCTAATCTTGTTCATAATATAGTTTATAATATATATATATATATATATATATATATATATATAGTTTTTTATTAATTATTGGTACTGTTACTAATGTATTAATAGGGATGAAATAACAGGACATATGTGGAACTTAAAACAATTAGAAAACCCAACTGGAGTGGGAAAGAAATGATGCTACTGTGTGTGTGTGTGTGTGTGTGTGAGAGAGAGAGAGATTATGAGTTGAAGGTGCTAAAAGATTTGCTACTATTTGCCAAGTCAGAGTTTTCTTCAAAGCCCGATGTAAATATTCATATATTCATAAATTCAGAGCTTTATAAGCAGCAATATTTTGTGTGTAAAGACAATCTGTACAGTACCTTGCATCAAAGTGTGCTTGTGTAAATATAATTCACCATTGTCCTGTCAGTAGCTGAATAATGCAGCACCATCAGCAGCAGCCTCCAAACGTCGTCCATTTAGCAGCTCCACTGGAGCAGTGTGCCTTGCTGATGAGAACCCCAACAGTGGCTGTTAAGCAGATAAGGGAGCTCTGCCCACTTCCCGCACTGGCTTGTTTTCCCAGCTGGTCCAGGTGTATTTTTAAGGTCCTTTTAAACTACAGTCCCTGTGGCTCCACTATGCTTCAGCAGCAGTGGACCCATTAATGATTTGAAGGCGGATGCTTTGAGCCTCTCAGTGTCTAAATATTAATGCCGCCATGTCTGCAAAGGTGATAAACAAAGACACTTAGAGTAGGTCATTAAATAATGGAACAAAGGAGTGTACACTGGATTCTGCTCACTGAACAGAATACATAATGGGCTTCATGTTCACAAGAGTGAAGGTGAAAAACAGTTTTCTCAGTTGAAAATGAATGTTGGTTGAATCTTGAATTAAATTGCCACTTTGAATCCAAAGGTATTAGTGCATTGTGTTATTTTGTGTGCATAATATCCAGGCTACTGTCTGTGAATGCTATGTAATGCTTTTCTTCATTTGTAGACGTGGATGAGTGCGCAGCAGGAATCGCCGTGTGTCCCCGGTTCAGGAAATGCATCAACACCTTCGGCAGCTACATCTGCAAGTGCCACGATGGCTTTGACCTGCAGTACATCGGCGGGAAATACCAGTGCACAGGTAGCGTCACAAGGCCTCTGCACAGATGCGTTCACAGATATGAACTCACAGTAAGGGTTAGGGTTAGGGTTCTGCTGAGATGGTTTGACTAATAGGTAAGTTCTTATCAGTGAGTTTGACTGACACTGAGGGAGCGTTAATGTACATTTTAAAACATGCACATTATCAGTGTTGCAGGAACACATGAAACTGATTATTTCATATTAATAGAAGCTCGGTAACATTAACGTCGAAAGAACTTTCTTTCTTTTTTTATATAATCTACATTTTATTCCCTTACATTTGAATGTTTATTGTAGTTTCTTATCATTTCGCAAATCAAGATTTATATACAAAACATACATACGTAAACATATTATGCATTGTTACACATTAAACTGCATGTACACTGTACATTAGTGCACAGAAACCCACATTTAGCTTGAATCCTGCAAGCATGTGTAGAACTCACCATCTCCATTCTTCATTTATCGAAATCTTTTTTTCAGAACAAACATTTTGAGGGCGAAGAATAGAAAGGGCAGCAGTGGTAGTTGGAGGAGCTGGTGGCTGTCGCATCTGATTCGCTTCAAAGACCTTGCAGCTCCTTGTAATGATTTTGCTCTGGCATTCATGGAGGATCACTGTTATTCACTTAAATGCTTTCTCTAACAGTGCACCTGACATAAACTTTAAACCCTCCTTGAAGTGGATGTGAAGCAATTAGCCTTTGATATTCTGCTGTTTTGTCTGAAGAGATTTACACTTGCACCCGCTCGCTGAATGTTGATACGTTTCCATTATCTTTTCAGATGTGGATGAGTGCTCTTTAGGTCAGAGCCACTGCAGCAGCTTCGCCACCTGCTACAACACGCCGGGCTCATACAAGTGCAAATGCAGAGACGGCTACAGGGGGATGGGCCACGACTGCAAACGTAAGGACCGAGAACAAAACCCTGGCCCCAGTGTTCCCTTCTGCGGAGAATCAGGGCCCCACATTTTTCTTGTCTTCGCTAGTGTTTTTTGGAAAGCAAGAAAGAGGGAGGAATAGCCTTGCAAGCACAGAGCTTGGACTGAAATTCCTTTCTTTGTAATGGCTGTCAGTCTTTACTTAAATCAGCCTGCTCCCTTATCACATGTGCCCAGATTGAGGCTTGACTCCGGTGTTGACATCTGGCCATTTTAATCAGCCAAATAAGAGGAGTCATCATCAAACGTGAAATATTTCTCTCCCCAGCAGTTTGTCTCTTTCTCCTCGCTGACACACAGTCTATTAGTCAGTGCGACTGCAGTTTCAGTTCAGTGGACAAGGAGTCATTTATTCTCCACAGTTACTTAATCATCCAACAGACACAACTGGTGTAACAGTCCATGGAGCAGAGAGGATGCCTCCTGGCGTAGGGCGCTGCAAATATTTCACCCTGTCACCTGCCCACAGGGTGTGAGCCACAAGTGTTCTGGGACTCGAGTTGCAATATCCTATTTGTGTATCACATATCAAAGTCGCCTGCAACCCGAGAAGGCAATAACTGAGTTCAAACCGCTTGCCTTTGTCCACGCTCATTCCTCACTCATGAAACCCCCCGACCAACCACCACCCCAGTCTCTGCTTCTGCCCCTGACGTGAAGAATGTGCGCAGGAACAAAGGGGAAATGGGAGGTGTAACTTTGATGACGTCTGCAGAGTGAGGGTGATCTCCAGGGCACCGCAGCCTGTTTGAGAGCAGAGATCATTCCACACACACAGAACAGCTTTAGCCCGATGCTGTGAAGCCTCCGGCTACGAGCACACAAAGAATCGTTAATCAGGACGAGCGTGAATAAAAAACTACGGCCTAAAAGCAATATGAATTTCAAAAAAGCAGATATTCATTTGAAAGCAGGGCGCCTTCACAGTGGCAGATTTGTCTTTAAAAATCTCCAAATTGAATGAATGAATGTGAAACTGCAGCTCGTTTCATGGCCTGTTTTCGCAAATGTGAGCTTTTCCGTCAGTGTGATTTGAGACACCCAATTTGTTTTAGGATGCTAACATTTAGTTCAGGAGATGAGAGAAAGCCCTCCTCTGCAAAAGTCAAGCTAATCATTGCAGTTAGTCTGCAATTCTACGCCTCATTAAGTCTTAAGTGCTCATATTTCAGTGCTCCATCTGCATTCTCTTATCATTCCAGCCATTCCAAAAGTGGTTATTGACCCACCGAGACCAGGGAAACCGCCCCCAAATCATCACAACTACATCCCTGACCTGGATCAGAGGAGGACCACCACAACCATGCGCCCTCCACAGATCCCCAAATCAACCACTACCACCACCACCACCACCACAACAACCACAGCTACCACAACTGCCACAACCAAGGCACCTCCTCCTCCACGTCGGGTCACCCCAGCCCCACGAAAACCATCAGTTCCCACCCGGAAGCCTTTCGTCCCCACCAGGAAGCCTCTAATACCAACACGCAAGCCTTACGTCCCACCCAGAACAGTAGCTCCGACCAGACGCCCGTCAACGCCGCCACCCCCCACCCCTGTAGACAACACCATCCAGAAGGAGGTCACGAAGCAGAGAGGGGACGTTCACAGTAAGAGCTAGATTTTTCCGTTATTTTGTTTATATTTCTGAACTGTTGATGACCTAATCTGTTGTCGCAGAAAAGAAACGCTTTAACACCTTTCACACCTTTTTACTTTGGTTTATTGTACTATCTATATTCAAGAGCGTGCGCTGTCAGATTGAGAGCAGGACTTATTGATGTCACGTTCAGATTTGAGAATATTTCCTATACTTACCCTTCTGGGAATTTTGAAAAAACATCAAAGGGCAGAGGAGAAATCCGAGAAAAGACTTTTCATGTTCGCACAGAAGCATCGCGAGGTACGAGGAGAAGAGCTGAAGCTGGAGTGAAGGAAATCTGTACAAAAATAACATCGAGGTTTGGGCACAAGCAGAGCAAATCCAAGCACAAGCAGAACCTGTAGAAAGAGCTGTAGTTGAGTTATTGATGATTTGTAGATAGAAAATGTTTTTAAACTCAAGACAAATTCAATTATAGACCTGTTTACAAATACCAATAATATACGCAGACCTTTAAAAGTGCATTAAATTCAATTTCTGGCCACATGGGAGCAGGTCAACTATATCTGTAAACCACAGCTCTGACATATTCTCACCTCTTAACGTGATACATCTGGTGAACCTGCTTCCAAACTGTTGCATTTTCCCACATCCAGGAGACACAGAATAACATTCATTTGAAGCCGTGCCCCACAGTCACTCACTTTTTTCAGTTTAGGTTTTAATCTTCTCCTTGGGGAAATATCTGCCTATTTAGCTGTTAAATCTTTTTTTCAATAACAACAGATGCTGTGTCTGGAGAGGATGATGATGACAGTGGTTAAACTGAACCAAAACAGTAGAGTGATGGGCTGTAAAAACCAAAAGAAGTGACCTGAAAGACACTAAAACACAATAAATAGCTGAGAGTTAAGAGATGAAGCAACACGGTTGACATTTCAGATATAGGAAATGTGTATACTGCACATATAAAGATATTGATTGGAGCAGCTCTAACATAGTAATGCTGCACGAGGAGCCTCTAATATCTGGGTTTTGCTGTTTAATTGTGCAGTGAAGCTTCTGTTTACTTTCAGGTCACAGACTTTGACTCTATAAGGCTCTTATTTGTCTCGCTATTCGTCTTCATCAACTTGACAGGTCTATCGTTTGAGAAAATTAGCATTTTTCTTCATCTGAATCCGAGAACACTACGTTTATTTTGAAACATGACACATTCTTGGGAATCAGGAGTGATGTTTACCTGTCTGATTATGTGAATTATCATATCTATTTTGTATTCAAACGCATGAATATGTGGATGCAATTTATCTGAGCAATTTGCAAACACAGCTCATCAGATGCTTTCTTGCTAAATCTTGACAAATTTGAGCTGTAAAAATATATCTACAAACTTTAAAACTGTTTGTAATGTCAGCTAAAAGTGGTTGAAATATCTAATCAGCCAGGCTAAGGCTCTCACTTTAATATGTGACCCTCTATATATATGAATTTAACATGATGAATATGTAAATCAAGCTGCATCTACAGCACAGTAAAAATATTTTCATCTCAAGGTAATTTAAAAAACAGACTGGTGCTCAGTCTGTCTATTGTTTATTCACATGCCACATCGTGCTCTCTGCCAAGCATTCAGCTTTACCCGTCTTTGATTTAGTTTGACATTCTTGACAGAAACCAAATAACAGAGCAGAATTTAAAATACTGTAGCAAGGACAGCCGGTTGAGATCTCTTTTTTCTTTTCATCTTTAATAAAGGAGGTAAACACTGCAATTCTCACAGTGTTGAATAGATTTCACCTATTAAAAAACGTGGAATTGCTACTTTTGGTCTAAAACCGCAGGTACAGTATAACCCTAACCCCTCCTGTGAATCTATTTGTATGCAGTTAAACACTATTTTATAATAATAATAATAACTTTATTTATGCAATTAAATATGCGGGAGGAGTAGCGTGCTGAAAATTTACGGAAGAAGAACTAAGAATATTAAGTTTCATGGAATAACAATATGAGTGCAATGCATTGTGCCTAGCGGTGCGGGCACCGATAATAATATATAATTTAAACTTAATATGGTTAAAAATAAAAATAAAAATAAATAAACTGAACACAGAAGATGAGTGATAAAGAAACACATAAGTAATCGCTTATAACAATACCACAAAAGCCATTAGGTTTGAATTCTGGGTTGGGGCCCTGACAGCAAAGGACCGATCACTGAGGAACAGCCACCAGATTTATTGCAGTATCCATATTTTTTCAGATTGTCAACAAACCCCATAAAAATCAACACTGAACTGATCTCACTAAGAGCTATTGTGTGCATAACTCTGATACAGTGCATTGCTCTGTGCCATAAGCCTCCACAGTTGAACCACACTGTTGCACTGGGTGACAACACAATTTATTCCAACTCCACCGCATTTGTGTGGGAGCAGAAATTTTATGTTAAATATTTAAGAACCTTGACACAGACATACAATGAGTTATTTTGGAGCCTGGGAGAATTGACCCTATATTGTAAAAAAAAAAAATGTAACTGAGAATTATTCATTATTCATACATCCTGGCACCGTAAATTTATTATGAGCACACCTACTGCATATTCATCCGCTGATCAAAATAGTCCCCAACAAATGCTCTATTTATCTTCCTTTTAAATGAAGTTTGCTGTAAACTTCAATTATCAACTGTTCTTGAAAATTAGTTGGTTTTTTAATCAAACCATATCTGTGATGCATTTTAAAAGATTTACTTCTTCAGTAGGAAAAAATTACCTTTAAAGGATCAACAGCTAAATATAGGATTGGGAAGTTGCAAAGTATTTAAAAGGACTAAGGTATTAGTGCTTTTTATAAGATTTGTTGATATTATTATAAATTAGGAATGATGCCATATTTATCCTTCATATTGTCCAGTGCCCAAAAGTTCCCTCTCATATCTTTTAAATGATCTCTGCAAACAATAAGCACATCGATCCAGAACTAATACAAAATGTAGCACTCAACCAAGGAGATGTCTTCAGCATCGCTAGCCCCTCCCCTTTGTAAAGTACTACGCCCCTGAGCAGGGACTTTTTATGGGTTAAACATATTTCCTCCAAACTTAAATTGGATCCTGGTCCCTGCAGTGGAAACGCAGAGTTCCTGCAAAGGTTCCTGGGTAAAGTTCCTGAGGCAGAAAGGCAGCTTTGGTAAATATGCACATTATGATGCAGCGTACAGCCAAACTGAAAAAGCAGCAGAAGGTGAGGAATGTTAAGTCCAGATGCAGCAAGAGCATGAATAACACAGAAAGTGTAATCAAACATAAATAGAAGTGTTTTTATGTCACGCTCACTTGTAGGCACAGCATAAGTCAGTGTATCAAAAATCCAACATTAAGCTCCTCTGACATGTTTGGAGAGAACAGCAAAGTACAGGATAAGAGGTGAGATCATGCGGTTCCTCCTCACCTTGGCAGATGGCAGCACATAATTAGAAAAATGAAGGAGGAGAGAAATTACATTAACACCTGTCTGCACTGCTTGAGGGAGACATCAATCTAATAGTTTGCACCAGAGCAGTTCGAGAAATCAGAGCTTCCTGGAGAAGGTTTGTACAAGACGAGGAAGGGAAGGAGCAGAGACACCACAGTCTGAAATAGGAATCATTTGAATAAGAGCCTCAGGGTATGACGAACACCTCAGCTGTGCAGATGTGCGCTGTGGCCAGAGCAATTTTCGGAGTTTTGTAGTTTCCTGTTCAGTCTGGACCTTCTCAATCACCAGCATGATTGCCTTGGACTTTGGCTTTCTGTAAAGTTCAAAAATATACTTACTAATACATAAAAAATATATGTACAAAATAATAATAATATAAAAAAATGTTTAAATACAGGTTGTTTGTCTAGTGAGATTTTAGATTTCAGCTTTAGCTTCTTTCCTCTTCCCTTTGCTTTTTATGCTAAGGTAAGCTACCCTCAGGCTCTGATACATCCCATAGGAGCGTTTCAGCTGCAGGCTTAACAGACCTTCGTCCTCATGGTAACATCACAGCCAGGCTCCATTGATCTAGAAGCAATATTCTCTAGACTAAGTCAAGATAGAGAGAAATCAAATCAGCACATTACCCTTGAACATAAATATACTTTTCTTGAAAGGACAATAGCTTCTTCTGTAAGATGAATTACCTTAAAATCTCAGGGACAAAAAACACAATAGAAGTTTCATAGATGCTCTAGGAGATACAAGGTTATCACTTAGTGACAATGTGGTTTTTTAATGTTTCATGTAAAGTTCCTCACACTGCATCTTCAAAAAAATTCAAATCATGAAACATGCTATTTCTTTTGAGACATAAAGAGACAAGGAAAGAAAAGTGTTCTCTGATCAGTGTATTTGCTCAACGCTTTAGCAAATCATAGAAAATCCCCCTTAAGCTGCTTTTATTGAATTAAATAATGAATTAAATATTTGCTTTGAATAAACCACAAAGCCTCAAAGGTAAAAGCACGTGTTACCAATGTAGTAACATTAAGTATGAACTTTTATACAGGGTTACTTCCCTCAAACATTTGTGTTATATTGTTTTAGCTGCTCTGCTTATTTGGATCAGTTTGTATTTGCAGACAAAGTGTCACACTTACTCTGGACAATCCACTGACTGTGGAATAGTTTTTATTTCAACTACTTTCTCCTAAAGAAGAAATCACATTAGACTGTTGACAGTGAGATCTGTGGGTCCTATGAAGTAACCAGGACACAAACCTCCAATCTACATTTTCAATGGTGTGGGCAGCACAGAATTGCCTTCACCTCAGTTGTATTGGAGTATAGGGGCAGATTTTAAACTTTGGTTTTACTCTTAGTCATTCTCTCGTTAATTAATATAATGCAAAATTAATATAATATAATATATATTAACCTGATTTTAACAAATTCTTGTGTTTCCTTATCCGATAGTTTTACTAAAAGTATTCATATGTTTATTTATGATAAATACATGTCCTTATCAGCAAGGCACTGTGAAATAAATTGTTTTATAATTTAGATTTTTTTTCGTTATTTGCATTAATATGACATAACTACATATAATTATCATCTAATTGTTCCTAATAAACACATTTCTTTTGCTTAAATGTTTTTGGAGGCTGGAGTCCTCCTGCGGGGTCCGCAGGTTCAATTCCGAAACAGCCCTTTGCTGTGTGTCTTCCCCGCTCTCTCTCCATTTCACGTCTACTGTCCTATTAATAAAAAGTTGAAAGAAATTTGTGACAATGTTATTTTGTAATTTGGTTAAACCCTTAAAGTTTGGCACTAAAGAAAAAAATATATAAGTAGAAGAATTGAAGTTCATTTCACAGTATCCACAGCCCAGCTTGATGAGATCGAATATCAAAGCTATATTTTACTACTCGCCTCAGTGCCCACAGCTCAAATTATCGCTCCTTTAATAAGCACGTCACTGTATTTACACTCCATATTTCTGACCTACGACCGGATGCACAACTCCTGGGTGGCTATTTCCTTAAAAGCACAGACACACACACACACACACACACACACACACACACACACACACACAGACCTGGGTGCCTGGGATTGCTGGAGAGCCTGGTGTGAGTGTGACCTCCCTGATCTGAGATTCCTACGACTGACAGACTACATTGCAGTCTGCGGGGCTGTGTGACCCGGGGAGGGGGGGACTCTGGGGGGCTGATGGTTCAAGTGCAGGTTGCAACACATTTGTAGCATAAGAGCAAGAATCTGTGCGGGATGTTGGGAATAGTTTCAATGGATGTTTCTTCTCATTAGCAAATGCCACCAATTTGCAGATTAGAAAATAAATGAATGACTTTCCTTTGTTAAAATTATTTCAAACCAGAAAAGACAAATTTCCTTCCAAAGGGTCAAAGCATCTCAAGCTGAAAAAAGATTTGGACCAACTTTCTGTGCGTCACTTGTCAGTTGACCTTTCATAAGACAGCTTGGCTTATGGTATTTTGGGCAGTGTGACCCCATTGGAGAAGGAAAGAGGCTATTTCAGGACTGGGTGTGTTTGTGTGTGTGTGTGTGTGTGTGTGTGTGTGTGTGTGTGTGTGTGTGTGTGTGTGAGTGTGTGTGAGTGTGTGTGAGTGTGTGTGACTATGCTCTTGTACAGCTATCTATGTGTCTACAACCTCCAGAGTGAAGACATTTTGGGAAAGTGAGGACATTTTGGCCGGCCCTCACTTTGTGACCCCTCTTTAATGGACGGTTTGGGGGTTAAGACTTGGTTTAAGGGTTAGGGTTAGGCATTTAGTTTGGATGGTTAGGGTTAGGGTAAGGGGCCAGGGAATGAATTATGCCAATGACTAAGATAGTTGTACAAACGTATGTGTGTGTGTATGTGCGTGTGTGCGTGCAAGCTCCTGGGGTTAGGGTTGTGGGTTAGGGTTGTGCAGCAGCAACATTTACCCAAAATACGCTTCAGACGAGCCGCTGACCCTTTTCACCTTATGATTCACATTTGACTTCTGGTGTTTTTGCAGGTTTTCTTTGGTCTGTGTGGTTAAATGTGTTGAGATACACGGGCAATAAACCATGACATTGATACATCCTTGTGGAGTAATGAAACAAATCCACACGATAGCCACAAGCAGTGAGAAAATATAATACCTCTGTTAATCCTTTGTCTAACCCTGCGTCTCTCTCACCTCAGTCCCTCGGAACAACGGAGACAACACTGTGCTCGGCATCGACTTTGACATTGAGCTCGGCAACACGGCGGATGAAGCCAGAGATGACCCAGGTAAACAACACATTTGACAAAGACAATCAGCGGCGGCTGACTGCAGAGCTCAAACAATGACGGACGAGCCACATTTGTTATGGGCAAAATGAAAGTGACAATCAGCTCCTGTAGCATCGCTGCCGAGGCGAAGACATTACAGTGAACAGATGTGTTTTGATAGCCCTTTCACCGCGAGGTGACACATGACGTCTGTTCATATATCCGTTTAAATAATGGCTCACGGCCCAGGATGCACTGCCAGATTTTCTCAATTTTCACATGAAGCCTGCTTGACTGCTTCAAAGATTAATTGATCATTTGGAGGCACATCTTCGCTCATAAGCGGCATTGTTCTTGATGTAGAATTCCTGCAATAACAATTAAAAAAATAGATTCAGTGAGGAGACAGCATTTTGTCTGTCGTACTTGCTCAGTGTGATTTATTGTTGTCAATGGCACGCAGATTAAATTGCCCTAATGATTTAATCGCATGTTTATTTTTGGTTAGCAGAGCATCATTTGTCATGCAGTGTCGAGTGAGGAGGCGTTTTCATTGGCTCAGAGAATGAACTGAGAAGTGTTTTTTGGAAACGGTACTTCAGGAACAAAATTATGGAGGTTATTCTTATCTTGGATCCAAAATTCGTGCAGCAGTTCATGGAGAGTGACTATTTTTGCCTCAGTCATAATATAAAGACATTCAAGAGATTTCAGAGATCTTTACTGTCACTGTACAGGTACAATGAAAGTTTGCATGGAGTAAGCCTGTAGATGCCTTATTAGCAAATATACACAACTTGAGACTATGAAGTAAAGGATCAAATGTGAAATAGTTGCTTTAAGAATATTAAAATAGAATAAAATATTTTATATATCTACATAACATATGTATATACAAGGAATCAAAATAGAGACAGTGTAGACAGTCATAAAAATAATTTAATGCACTGATAAATAGAATACATGTTGCACTTTGGAGTGGTGGATAAATATGAAGATAAATAAAATAAATGAATAAACAGAGCAGTCCATTATCATGGCTAGGTTGTAACCGTGAGATATTTTATTATGGTATGTATACAATAAGATGTTTGTGTAAATACACTTATATACACTGATATCCCAACGCCAGCAAATTATACAAATAATGATGATGCTTTTGCCATTTTTTGTTTACGTAGCTTCCCACTGGATTTTTCCCTCAATGCATCAGCTCTCTTCAGAAATGACATTATAACAAATATTTACAATTCTATTGTGTTCATCTCGTTCATCAGAGCATCAGCAGTCCTCTTGCCTTAGGTGAAGTTAGAGGCACACAGCATTGCTCCTGTCAAGCATCACAGAGAGCAGACTGAAGCCTTTTCTGTGTGTGTGTGTGTGTGTCTGTGTCCTCGGCTCCTCTGAAAACATTTTATCCCCTTCAGAGTCAGGGTATCTGAGCTGCTCTTTTGATGACGGCCTTTGCGGCTGGATCAGGGACAAAGACGGAGACCTGCACTGGGAGACGACACCTGATCCGTCAGGTAACTGCAGAACCTGCACACTCAAATATGGAAAATGATTTATTTTACATTCAGTAAATGAAAATGAGAAGAGCTGTGTTACCTTCCTGGCTCGCACAAACATGCAGACACACACACACACACACACACACACACACACACAAAGCGGCTCAAATGACTCAAGAAGAGACTTAAACCGCGACATGTGGGTTTGAATGAGTTAGGTCAGAATGAAGAGTTACTTGTGGGAAGTAGTCTGTGTTTTCTGCAGATTAGTGCCTTGCCTTACAAAGTGATGCAGATGAGAAGTGGATTACATGACTCGTCTCTCATACTCAAACACAACACTGCTTTTGTTGGGGTCCAGGCGAGAGGGAAGTTCTGTTGAATTACACTGAGATGACTTAGTAGAGGCAGCGTGGAGACTAAACAGTGCAGTGTCCTGGCAATGTTTAGGCAACACTAGCTACATGTGGCCTCCACAGCCAACTGGCCTGCAGTTACAAGTTTGTTTCCAGGCAGTCAGGCCTCATTTCAGCCAAGTTTGTGCTCACTTATTAGTGCAAGTAAATACTTTTGCCCAGACTTGGAAAATAATTTACAGTAAATCATAAACTAAGGTCTGAGTGAGAGTAATCCATCTTTAAAGAACATATTTCAATCTGCTGCAGCGTGTGGTGAATATGTTAAGTCACAACATTTGAATTATGTCTTATTTATGGATGCGTGTGTGTCCACCTACATCTTCAGTGTGTTGTGAAATATGTAACTATTTACTGTTCATCACTTTAAGCTCTTTTGATTGACAGCCACTGGCAGACACTCGTGGCTTTAAAAGCTTGGCACAGATTTGGAGGAGGCTCATAACTTATGCAGAAAGTCTGTGTGGCCTGCAGATACAGTAGCTACTGGACCCCCTGTGGTTAACAGAAGCCGTACACTGATCCATATGCAAAATACATCAACATTAATCACCTATAAGCCACAAGCACTTTTACCTTTACATTTTTAAAACTATACAGCTCCATCACTAACTAATTCATGAATGAATTAAAAAAAAATAGTTGCCATGGGTAACTTGCTATATTTTTAGGAGAAGAAACAAGTGGGTCAAGTCTATTTCGACAGTCTATTTTTTCACCACTTTTTTTTGTATCACTTCTACAAATTCCACAGTTGGATGGAAAGGATGAAATATATCTTTTTTTTCTGTCCACCTCTTACCCAAATCTTTCGGATTTCATTTGTGCTGCTCAAAGAAATCCAATAACTGCATTTTGGAAAACTCAGCTACAGGAAAAAGTTCCACTTTGCAGGATTATACACTGACATTGTTTGCAGTTTGCATGAACAGTTTTTCTTTGCTCCAATGAAAAATGTGAGTCTGTGGAATATACTGGTTATATACTAACAAATGAGACTCCACTCAGGAGTGAGTGGCAGCTTTAAGAGAGAGATGGAAAATAATCACTTTTTTTAAACTAACACAAATTTCAAGTGGTTTTCAAGGAGGATTTTTCTATTCATTGTTGTTTGGCTGAAAATGTATTGTATGCTCACTTCAAAGTTTCTTCTTTTAATTATCTCTCCCTTGCAGGTTATGTTTCCATTGCTGTTTGTTTGTCTGTTATTATGCCCCAAAAAAACTGAACTGATTTTAATGAAACTTGGTTTGAAGCTGGGGTAAGCGCCATTTTTTTGTTGTCAGGATTTCTAAAAAACAACTTATTTCCATCAAACTTTGTTGAGCAGTGGGGCATGACCCTAAGAAGAGCCCTTTAAATCAGAATTACTGGATAAACAAATCCAAATTCTCTGGGTTGTGTGCTGACTGAATGAGCCCCAGATGTTTATACTCACCACCTGCTGTGAAGGACAGATGTATTGGACATACATGAGCAGAGGATGTATGGAACACATGTTAATTAACTGTGCCCCATTGGTTTAATTTCATTAATTAACTCTATTACCACCCCCCAGGTGGACGGTACCTCACCATACCTGAGGTGGGAAACAAGAGGACCGGACGAGGGGCTCGGCTGGTCCTACCGCTCACCCCTCCCTGGAACGATGGCAATCTGTGCCTGTCGTTCCGGCACAAGCTGGCGGGCCACCACTGTGGGGATGCTGCAGGTGTTTGTGAAGAAGGGGAAGCAGTACAGTCCAGCAGTGTGGGGCCGGACAGGTGGAAACGGCTGGAGGCACACCCAAATCACATTATGGGGCACAGGCCTGGAAAGTGTAAGTAACAACAAACATGTCAAACATTTCACTCATGCAGCTCCTACTGAAATTTGTATTATTATTTCTGAAGTCATTTTTTGACAGTTGTGAATAGAAATGTGTTTATTCCTATTTTCAAAAATAAATCAGAGTATTTCAAAGTCTGCATTTTAAAAGGAGGTGTCAAATTTCAATGGGAACACGTGAACCCAGTCTTGTGTTACCATAGGTTTTTATCATAGTTTTATCAAAGTGGATCATGCCTTTATGGTTTTAGCGCCAACAAACATCTCTCAACATTAGATCAGAATAATCAGTGCTTCAGTTTAAAAAGTGTTTAAAAAACAAGCTGTATAGATTAGCACGTTTACAGTTTTTTTACTTTTAATTATTTTTATAATTTTTATTTTAATGTTGATCTGTTTAGTATGGTCTGGCTTTTTTTTACGATTTGCTATCATTGCACTGATATTTTATTTTGTGAAGCATATTTTGTTTTTGAAAGTTGCCATAGAAATAAACTTTGTATTGTTATTATTATTATTATTGTTTGTCTATGAGAGTACCTCACTGTGCACTGTGCTGTTGTTCCCCAGGTGATCCTGAAGGGGGAGCGTGGGCGAGGCAGGAGCGGAGAGATGGCCGTGGACGACATCACCCTGAGGAAAGGCTCCTGCACGGAGGAGCACAATCTGAGGAGACTCTAACTGACAGAACAGGGGAAAAAAGGCAGAACGAAAACACGAGGGAATATCATCTCAAAGAGAAGTGACTCTGTTGTGACACCCCCTCACTCTGCCAGGAGCTCACGCTGACACCCCCCGCCCCCAGCCACCCTGTGAACGATGTCCGAAAAATTGTGCGTCTGCAGAACAGTGGGCTCAACTGTCTACAAATAAAGGGGCCGGAGCAGAATCTCATGGGCCGATCCTCAGCGGCACACTCCCGTCTTCTCAGCCTGCTTCATACTCCATCACCGCGTTAGTCTGAAACCTGCACGTACCTGAACACCACGGAGATATTGCTCCACCTAACACAGCGCTAGCCTTCCAGCCGCGCCAGTGAGAGGCCCATGTTCACTTCATTTCTCCCTGAAGAGAAAGAGTATGGTTCCCCCTCTCAGGAGTAGGCTTTTTCATTGCTTTGATCCTTTAAACCTCGAACCATTGCTTTTTCTTTGCCTGATGTTAAAACGTACAGCCAGGGGCGCAATTTGGAAATGTTTTGATCAGCAGAATATCAGAGGTACTATACATTTTCTTTGAAGGTAAGAAATGTTCAAAAAAAGAAAAGTGTAAAATGCGTGTGTTATGATTTGATTTCTCCAAACCTGATTCAGTCAGTACGTTCAGGCCTGAGACTTTGGTATCATTACTGTTCTATAGCACAGTTTTGCAGTTTTTCTTTTTGTTGTCAGAGTATTTCAGAGATCTTGTTTGGTAGAAAAGAGTCACAAAAGCATCTTGTCCACCTGGATCTCTTTCTGAAGCCTCTTAAAGTTGTTCAAACACTCCACTGTCATGTTTCTCATATACTTGAAACGTGTCTGACATTTGCAAACCAAACTGTTACTTTCTACGATACAGTATGTGCTTTGTTTTATTAAGTGCCCTTTGTTATAAAGACAACACCAACAACTTTTTAGGCTTTTCACCACTTGTATTATTGTAAATGTAGTTGCGTGTACATACTCTACAATCCCATTTGTTGTGTGGTTTATATGTTATGTTAATTCATCCATGGATATTAATTGGATTTCAAAATGGTTGGTATTTAAACTTTTTGATTAAAGAACATGTATACAGATTGAAACCTTGTGTAGTGCAAGGCAGTTTAAAGTGCACAAAACATGTATGTCATGTGTTATGGTATAGTGCTCTGTGTGTAACTTGCAAAGCACGTAGTTGCGTATTGTATGCTGTGACAATGAAGGGCATTGGCTGGAATTTAGAGGTTTTCTGTATGCATGGGTGCATTCACCAAAATTCAGATTTATCTAGACCAGTATGTAAATAAAATACATTTGACTGATATATTAAGAAACAAAACATGTTTTGTTTTTTAAATGTTTGTAAGTGAAGTAGAAGACAACTTAAGTAAAGCTCGGATGGTTTCTGTCTGGTTTAATTCATAATTTGATGCTATAAAATGGGGTTAAGTGTCATGATCCATCCCCCGACTACTACTGCACAGACTCCTGCTCCAAATTTGTATGATGATCACTGTTGCGCCCCCAAAAAATCAATTAACAAACAAAGTCTCAGATGAGGCCGTAACATATAATAGGGACCCCACAAACAAACAGGTGGATGCACTGAAATAAGAATTTATTTGCAAACAAGCGAAAACCAGAAAGAGACTAAGTTACTGAAACAAATTGAGGTGGAGGTCCCGGCCAAAATGAGCAAAAGATGAGGAAGACTCTGGGCGAAACCTTGCAGTTTGCTGTCGCACCCAGCACTTCCTCCAAATCTAATAATAAATAAGGAATCGGAATCTAGATCAAAACCTAACCACCAAAACGGGACCACTGGAGATCTCCAACTCAAACTAAAACAACAAACCGAAATAAGAAAAGACCTAACATGTATGTCAGGGGGGTTATCTCCGGGCAAACAAAGGTGAGCTGCAGGCTGCTGCTGTGGCGAGAGAGAGAGGCGGAAGACTCTGTGCCTCCAGCCTCTTATCTCCTATCTTAATTGTAAATGGGCTTCAGATTCTGCAGCACCTGAGGAGGAGGAGGAGGAGGAGGAGACAGGAGAAGGAAAGACAGAGAACCATATTGTCAAGGCAGCGTGTTTCTCCCTTGTTAGTATAAAAAAAGCAAACAAACTTCAGCTTCTTCTTCTTTGATAATAGCCACACCTGGTACTAGGGTACATACATTGAAGGTATCCTGTTAAGTTTATTACTAATAATAATGCTGCTGTATAATGTTTTGATGAGCAGCTCCTTATTGACACACACTCAGAACAAGCACAGGGCTATCAGCAGCAGTAGATGCCACAAAGGATGAATAAATGAGAAGAAGAAGGAGAGGACAGCGATCTGATGTTAACAATTCCGATTTTATGACCCTCTCCAAGCACTTAACTAGGCATGCATGCTTATTCATGTCATTATCCAGTCAGCAAATCATACGGCAGCAGCACAATGCATAAACCAAGGCAGGAACTTCAGTTAATGTTCACATCAAACATCAGGATATGAGGAAAAATGTGATCTCAGTGACTTTGACTGTGGCATGATTGCTGGTGCCAGAAGTGCTGGTTGGAGTGTTTCTGAAACTGCTGATCTCCTGGGATTTTCACACAGAACAGTCTCCGCTGTTTTTACACTGAATAGTGCAGAAAACAAAAAAAACATCCAGTCGGCGGCAGCTCTGCAGACAGAATCGGTTCATTGCTGAGTGAGGTCAGAGGAGAATGTCCGGACTGGTTCAAGTTGACAGAACGACAGTGTTAACTCCGATTAACACAATTTACAACAGTGGTGAACAGAGAAGTGTCTCAGATGCTCAACCTTGAAGATCAACATCAGAAATCTGAGGAGGCAGTGGACCTAACAAAACTAGACAAGTGGCTAGCCTTCTGAGGCTGCGGACGTTAGGGTCAGAATTTGGCATCAACAGTCACAAGACTTCTCGTTGAGCGAGATGTTGCCTCTTAGCAAAGGCCCAGAATGACATTTACAGCCTTTTAGCGGACACTGCTTACTAGTTGTCCCTAAAGTCTCTTAAAGTAGAGTAGGAGCCAGACCTCTGAGCTATCAAGCTCCTCTCCTGTGGAATCATCTCCCAGTTTCAGTTCGGGAGGCAGACACCCTCTGTACATTTAAGAGTAGGCTTAAAAGCTTATAATTAGAGCTGGTTCAGGCTTGTCTTGGACTTGCTCTTAGTTATGCTGCTATAGGTCTAGAATGTTTGGGGACACACGACACATGGAGCTTCTCTTTCCTCTTCTCCCTCTTTATCACATCAAAGACATTAGTGTCTCATCAATACATGTTACTGACTTGACTTCTTCCCCGGAGTCCCTGTGCTTTATCGTTTTTTGCAGATCCAGGGCCGCAGCTGGATTATGATACTGGACCGCGAATCAGAGATAGTGATCGTATTGGCGGATCCTGTATCGTGTTGGCAGCTGATGGTGGATCCTGATGGCGGATGTGGATCATGGCAATGGATTGTGGATTATGGTGGCATCTGATTGTGGTGGTGGATCCTGATCGTGGACTATGATTACAACAACACTGCTTGATATAAAATATGTCTATATTCAGTTACTCTACCTTTACTGACAATAACTCCTCAATTAATTTACTTTCCATAATGCTACAAACTGTTTCTTCCAATCAATGTTGTAAATACTCTAATTCTTCTGATTTTATCTGTTGCGCGTGACATCTATTGCACACCTGTCCGTCCTGGGAGAGGGATCCCTCACATGGCTCTCTGAGGTTTTTTTGTGGACATTTTTACCTACTCCTGTGGGTTAAGGGCAGGGGAGGTCACACCTTGTTAAAGCCCTATGAGACCAATTGTGATTTGTGAATATGGGCTATACAAATAATATTTGATTGATTGGTTGATTTTGTGGACTGTCGCAGTTGCCCCATTGGATTACTTTGTAGCCACTGCTGTCGTGTTGCAGCGTACAGAGTAGAGCGTGAAACAAGACTCCAGGATGTATCAGTGCTAATGGATCATAATGAATGATGAGTAAAGTTTCACTGTGCTAAACAATGCTAATGTCAGTCTTCATGTACAAGAACGAACAAGAAACAGGTGTCTGATTGTGAGACTAAATTTCTCTCAGTGTTAAAAATGTTCTGTCTTACATCATCTAGATATGTGAGGGACAATCAAGCACGATTAACCCCTGTTTTTTATTTACATTTTCGTTGATTTCTCAAAAATTAATTCATGGATCTAGATGAAAAGAAAATCCACCACATTCAGGGGGCTGATGTCTATGAGTGTGTGAAACGTAGTGCAGCTTGTTGGAATTTAAGGGGACTGTTGGGCCTTAGTGGAGATCAAAGGCCAAAATATATGGATGTTAGCATGCTTTCACTCAAAACAGGCTGCTTAAAATAAGAAAATGTTTTGTTTTATGTTGTATAATTTTAAAATGAAAGAACTCAGAGATGTTTTCTTAATTTAAGAGCCTGTGATCACATTTCTTCTCCCTGAAAACAAGAATTTCATGAATCTAATTTTAAGAATGTTGATACTAAAAACAGTGACCTACTTCCTTTGCATTGATTTGGCCCAACTAGTTTGTTTGAAATTATTAAATCTTTTTTCTAGATTTTATTGGCTAAAATGACATTTGCAGCGAGCTTAACTTATAAGTCTTGGTATCAAGATGGAGTTTTCTGAATAAATGAGCAGATTAATTAAAACATCCAAATCCTCACTGTCAGTAATAAACATATAATTATGCAAGACTGTCATTTTAAATTATGTTGGGTGAACCAGTTTGAGATTTGTTTAACATTTGAAAATTTGTATCTGATCTATTCATCTATTTTCACAACAAAACAATCGCTGTAAAATTGTTGAATTTGCTCCTTGCAAACACAGACTTCTTTTCTGCCTAAACAGAGGCCTTTGACTGTCGTAAATTGTTGCTCTGACCTCGTAGGTAATACGTCCCGACCAGACGTTGACAATAGTTTATAGAAAAAGGCATTTTTCTCCCTGATTCATATAAACCATCATGATTGTTTTTATCCCTCAAACACATTGAAAAAAAGCTTGAAAGAAAGTTGTTTCCTTTTTTCAGGAACACTTCAAAAAGAAAACAAAACAACAGCAAAGCAATTTTCTTTATTTCCCATTTCACTGTTTCTCACAAAAGTGACTTGATTAATTCAGCAATGAAGCTCTTTAGATGACTGGCTCACATGCAAACCTCGACACAGATGCTGGAATACACGTTCTAGATTGGTATCAGATTCATGAATTTTTTTGTCGAGTCAGAAAACAATATAACAGCTTCACATCTTAGATTTTATATTGTATGTTATAATTATTATATGTTAATGTTTATTTCTTTGATAAATTGCTGTGTAACCCTATCTATATCAATTCTATTTAGGATGAGGAAAAAGATTTAAAACAATAATTTTTCACCAGAGTTTGTAGTTTGATTGAAGAGTTATATATAAGTCACAGAGCAGCGTATAGTAAGATTGAAAAATAAAGAATATAGAAGTTCTTTCCCTTTTTATTAATGTGACGCTGAATTAGGCCAACAGCTGACGAGGTCGCTCATTTTAGTGTTCAAATGGCAACACTATTTTCAAGCTTGGCTGGATCCAAGTAGGTGTACGGCAGACTCAGAGTTTCGTTTCTGTTTTTGATGACAACACTCAACAGGCGAAGTTCTCGCTGGAAGCACTTTATCTGTTTGCGGGGAAAACCCTCAGTGAAATATTGCTCCGGGTACTGGCCAAGCGGGACCTGATGTTCAGTGAATTAAAAAAATAAATGGTATGATTATATGATTTATGTAATAATAGTATGATTTATATAATATTTCATGAAGTCTTGCAAACTTACAAAGTCAGAAGACTCCTTGCTGAGCAGCCACATGGTGGACATGCCCTTAACTGTGGTGCTGATGTCAGGCAAAGTCTGCATCATAATGTCTTCTTTTGTTCCCTTTGTTGTTGGCGGAGGACGCTGCAGGGAGATAGGAGTATTGGGCATCCAGGCACCATAGTCGTACTACAATGAAGAAATGATAACTGGTTAATACGAATAATATGAAAAATTAAAAGAAGTTTTTAGGAACGCTTGTGGCTTGGCTGTGGAGATGTCAGTCTCTTACTCATACTTTTCATTATTTGTGCTTATTACCAAATGTTATGATATGAATAAAATCATTTTTTGTTTATGTTCAAGGTTGTTGTAAAGGTCAGATATCACCTATTTGACCAGAATTCATTCATCCATGTCCATCCACCTTAACCACTCAGCACCATTACAATTGATCATCCTGGTTCATTAAAAGGATTCACCTGTCCACTGTTCACAGCTGAGTGCTGGCATGAGCAGGTGAAGATCACCATGGTGACAAACTTGATCAGCTCAGCCACGGTGGAAAAGTTCTTTGGAATTCCTGAGAACAGAGCATCAATTGCATTACTAAAAGATGAACTTGTCTAATGTTAAAATGACCAGATAAAGGTTGATCTATGATTCATGGTATTTTGGGGTATTTGGCACCTGTTTGTTCTTGAGAAAGGAATCCATGTTCAAAAATGTCCCGAATCCAGTCCTGCAGCTCAAGGTCCTTCACAACCACGTCGTCAGTCTTGTAGTAGTAGCTGAGTACTCCCTTCACAAACCTTGGACAAATGTGGAAAAGTATTGTAAAACACATTCCTCCTTGAAAAACACATTTTTATACACACTATAGTAGTAAGAGGCTCTTTGGTGAGATAATTTGATTGCCATCCCTTTAATAGATAATGTTATCTACTGTTTTTAGTTTTGGGAAGTTAGCATGATGTTTGAAACAGTAACCAGACAAAATATACTTATTAACTTTCTTGGCAATATTTAGATGAGAAAATTTATTAATTGTGGCACTACAGCAAAGTGAGTTAGCTTAGCATGAAAACTGGATACAGGGGGAAACACAATGGACAACTTATAATAATGAACATGTTGCATCAATTTTGTTTACGCACAAGCAGATGTGGTTTTGAGGGAATTACAGCAGAGCCAAACAGCAATAGTCTCACGATGAATAATCTGTCATACCTGAAGATGATATCCCAAAGCATGAGTCCATCATCCTTGTAGTAGTAGTTTGGGATGTCCCTAACCCCACGCTCATCAATGTCGTCTGGTATACAGAGGGACTTGTAGGTCATTGAGGACAGTGATTTCTTCAGGATTGTGAACATGGCCTCTCCCCCAGAGGCTGCAAACTAGGAAACAGTCAAATATGAAGGGAATATATTGAAAAGACATGACAGAAAACAAATTGCTGTGTAATTGTAGGTCTTCAGAGTATGGTGGTCTTTTTGTACCTGTGTGAATACTCCTGTCTCAGAAATCAGATAAAGTCGAGCCAAGATGTTGATGTGCAGAGTGTAGCGAGTGTGAGGTACAAGGAGCTGTTAGAAAGAGAACACTCTGTTATTATTATTATATCATCATTTGTCAAAAACAGAAATCTTAATGCCTCCTTGCCATTTAGCATTGTGAAATACTGGCACTTTATATAGTTACTAAAACACAATGGTTCTTTAACTTCGGTGGATAGATTCTGTTACCTTGTACAGTGGATGCACCATGGGCACATTGCGCAGAAGTGACACTGCGAAAACTTCAGCCAGCATGTGAGTGCGCAGCAGGTGAACGTTGAGTTCATGTTCTTGGAAATCTGCACTTCTCACAGAGATCTTGGCCATCTTCCAGTCATACGCAGAGTCAGTGGGAAGAAAGATTGGATTGTCATCTGCAGGGGTTTGCTTCAGCTACAGGACAAGATAGAGGGGCATGGTTAATTGAATCAATTTAATCCAACACAGACAGAAATAAGTTATTCCAGCTGCTGCAGATTCCAAGTTTCCATTGTTTTGCTTGAAGACATTTTTAGCAAATTAGATGCTTCTCTATCTTTTTGAGTGATAGCTGCCTGGATCAATACTCGAACTTACAGTTTGTGTATGAGCCATGTTTGAGCACTTATCTCACCTGAATAGCAATTGGCATCAACTTGTCCTGTGTTTTGTGGAGCAGGACGAGGGGGGCCATCAAGTACTGCTTCTTCCCATTGATGGTGTTTGCAGTCACTCCATCCAAACGCTTGTAGTCACAAAGGAATATGTTGCCTCTCTGTTTGAAATTATAAAAAATTAAAAAATCATGGGACAATCAGGCTCAAAACATGGTTTTATCACAGAGAAAAATTACATATGAAAAAATTTGCAGTCAGTATGAGACGGTCACCTCTATTTCTTCCATCAAGCTACCCTGACCATGGAGGAAGACCATGTCATCAGTGACAGGAAAGTTTTCTGGCAGTACATTGCAGCGTCTGATCATTATGGGGTTGACACCATTTAGATACTGGTAGGCAAAGAATTCATCCTCCTGCCATTGTTCCTCGACATATTCTAGGAAAAAAACAGAACAATCTGTTACACAGACTATTGTAATTCCTTATTATCAGGCTCCACCAGTAAGTCTTTAGTCTTTACAGACTGTGCAGCTTGTCGCTGGTTTGTTGAGATCTTTCTCTGATGCATATACATTTCCTTCTCTGACATCTTTTTTTCCAATAATAAACAAAGTAAAGATGCTAATAGAGAAATAGCCAGTTCCTCAGCCCTCAAGGATAAGGGACACCGTTTAGGATGGTAATGTACGTATTTTGGTCAGAGAAGACAGATGGTTTAAAAGAGGAGTGATAGAAGCCATCTTTGTCAACCTGACAAGCCAGAACAACAAGAATCAAGTAAGTGCAATTGCTATAAAAAAAGACAAACTACAAGTGCTACATGTAGGTTCCATATAAGTGCAACTAAGTGCAACTATTTTTATTTATTAATAAATTTTTTAACCAAAGTGTAGTCGGAAGAGATGTGTCTTTAATCTGCAGATGCATAGATTTTCTAGTGTCCTGATGTCAATTGGGAGCTTACTTCAACTTTTGAGAGCCAGGACAGCAAATAGTCGTGATTTTGTTGAGTGGCTAGCTCGCAGTGAGGGAGCATCAAGCTGATTGGCAGATGTGGAGTGGACGGGCTTGGGTTGAAGGTTTGACCATGTCTTGGATGTAGACTATACCCGATACATTCAAAGCACGGTATGCAAGTATTAGTTTCTTGAAACAGATGCGGGAAGCCACTGGTAACCAGTGAAGGTAGCGGAGGAGCGAAGAGAGTGAGTGAACTCAGGAAGGTTTAGGACCAGTCAAGCTGCTGCATTCTGGATGAGCTTCAGAGGTCGGATGGCACTAGCAGGCAGACCAGCCAGGAGGGAGTTGCAATTGTCTAGGCCTGAGATGACAAGAGCCTGGACCAGAACCTGTACTGCCTTCTGAGTGAGAAGGGGACGTATTCTCCTGATGTTGTGCAGCATGTATCTAAACAAGTGGGTTGTTGTAGCAATGTTTGCAGTAAGGGAGAGTTGACTGTCGAGTGTCACACCCAGGTTCCCAGCAGTCTGGGTGGGGGCTACCATGGAGTTGTCAATGTAATAGTAAGGTCATGTGTGGGAGAGTCTTTCCCTGCAAGGAAAAGTAGCTCAGCCTGTCAAGGTTAATTTCAGGTGATGTGCAGACATCCACTGAGAGATGTCAGTCAGACAGGCAGAGATTCATGTTGCTACCTGTGTTTCAGATTGGGGAAACAAGAGAATTAGTTGGGTGTCATCTGGGTAGCTGTGGTAGGAAAAGCCACGTGAGTGAATGACAGAGCTGAGAGAGTTGGTGTACAGAGAGAAGAGGAGAGGACCCAGGACGGAACCTTGAAGGACCCCAGTTGTGAGAGGACAAGCTTCTGACACAGATCCTCTCCAAGTTACCCGGTAAGTGCGGTTTTTGAGGTAGGATGAGAGCAGGGAGATAGCAGAGCCTGAGACACCCAGATCCTGAAGGGAGGAAATAAGGATCTGGTGGTTCACCGTGTCAAATGCAGCAGAAAGGTCTAGAAGGATGAGAACAGAGGAGAGGGAGAGGCTGCTCCAGCAGTTGCTCAGAGGCAGTCTCAGTTGAGTGGCTTGCCTTGAACCAGACTAGTGAGGATCATGAAGGTTGTTCTGGTGAAGATAGGAGGAGAGTTGAATAAGGATAGCACATTCTAATGCTTTGGAAAGAAAGGAGAGAAGAGTGACAGGTCTGTAGTTGTTTACTTCAGACGGGTTGAGGGAGGGTTTCTTTCGAGGAGGGTTTACTCTTGCCTCCTTAAGAGAGTTAGGGAAACAGCCAGTTGACAGGGAAGTGTTAATGAGATGGGTGAGAAAATGAAGAAATTGACTGGAGAATGTGAGAGGGGATGGGTCAAGGGGTCAGGTGGTTTGGCGGGCAGAGGTTACCAGGGTAAGAACTTGATTGGGAGACAGGGGGGTGAAAGAGGAAAGAGAAGGGGATTAAGATGAAGTTGATGGAAAAGTAATTATAGAAGGTGGGTTGGAGAAATGGGAGCATTTGTCATCTATCTTTTTTGTAAAAAAGATGACAAATAAACTTGATCAAAGGGTCGAAGGAGGAGGGGAAGGATGAAGAAGAGTTTTTTGGGGTTCGAAAATGAGGATTGTATTTTAGTTTAAAAAGAGCTTTTGGCTGCAGAAATAGAGGCAGAGAAGGAGGAGAGAAGAGATTGATAAGTGAACGAGTCATCAGGGTGTTTAGATTTTCACCATTTCATTTATGATGCTCGCATAGTGGCTCTGTCGGCGGGCACAGAGTCAGACAACCACGGAGCTGGGGAGGACTTGCGCACCTGTCGTGAAGTAAGAGGACAGAGAGAATCAAGAGAGGAGGACAGAGTAGAGAAGAGAGTGTCTGTGGCAGAGTTAGGATGCATGAATGAGAAAGAGACAGATGAAGGGAGGGCTGATAAAACAGATGAGGAAGGAGAGAGGGAGCGATCATAGTATAATGGTGCACTGTTAATTATCTGAATGAATACAGTTGACTATATACTATTATCTATACAATATCATGTATCCGATTCATCTATCATGATAGCACAGTACCTGATGTTTCAGTCGTCTTGGAGCGGAACACCCGTTCAAACGCATCAATGTCAGTCCATGGCTTGTTGCGTTTTTCCAGTCCTTTCAGGTGCAGCTCAACCTCCCTAGAAAATGAAAAACAAGTAACTTTATTGTAAAGTATTTAGTAATTTGATAAACAGGCAGCCTAATGGTTAATTAATAGATATCTGTTGGAATTTTTACGACTTTACCCAATTGCTGCAGTCCAAACAAACTCTATATCCTTGGTGTAGGAGAACCTAACCTCAGGAGGCAGAGAAAGAGGACTTTTCCCCTTAATGTGGTGAGGTAGTCCTTTCAACTCTTCCCAGCTAGAGAAAACAGAGGGAAGTAACCAATATTAACATTTTTAATTTAGAGTATGCAAGCATATGATACTTGACCAGTATTTAATATTACATTTGGGCACTGCATGTTGTACTGTAATGCATTTTAAAAAATGTTTGCTCATACTTTTACAAGCTCTGATCTCTTACCAGTAGTCTTTCTTTCGACCAATGAGCTCCTGCTCCCTGGCGTACTTGGCAAGAGTGTGGGTTTCTTCAAAGGCTTTCACAGCTTAAAAGAGGAAGCACAACAAGGTTAATTTTTTTTTTAAACATAACAGTATGTTGGCAGGAATAAACTCTAGCTTATGGCAGGTGCAGCTCCAGGGGCGGCGTTAAGGGAGCGGAGACTTGTATTATAATATTCTAAAATTTTTTTAAAGTCTTATCTATTGGTTTTTTTTACGATGGAATATGTGTACATTACACAGTGGCAACAGAGGCAAAATTAAGAAATATTCTTTTAAAGCAATGGACAAGGATTGAGGAATATAATTACAAGAGAACAGTATTCAAGAACGTTAAGTAATAGTCTGGTAATTTGGTAAACGTTAAATTGGAAAGAGCTAAAATAATACGTACGAGTCGGTTCACTTCCATTGAACAGTCAACCACTTGTCAAAAAGTGTTTTCCATATTTTTAGGAAGACATCTTCCTTATTTGCATGTTTATAGCTCTATATATGTGAAATGAAATGTGGGTGTGGTGGAAAAGTACATTTTTTGTTAGATTACTTATGAACTGAAGTCTTTCCACTTTTAGATGACTTATTAATCATCTGGTGACTTATTATGTTATTTAGATCCTGTCTCAAACCTGCGCCAGACAGAACCAGTCTGAATTGGCTCAGACAACAGCCTTAGTTCTCTTATATAAGATGTTTGCATTTAACTGTTCTCTATTAGCACCCTGAGATCCCTGTGGCCCGTTCATGGCCCCAAATTTAGAAAAATCTTAAATCCACCACTGGCTTGCGGGACTTGTCCATGTTCTCCTTCTGTGGTCAGTAAAGACCACACAAGATGTAGGACAAGCAAATTTTCACAAACCTTTTCCCTCTCTGAAGAGGTGCACCTCACGGTCAGTGATCCAGCGGTGGACAGGAAAGCAGTATGTGTCTCCTTCAGGGGATCTCACCTCCACTTTAGAGGGGTACCAAGACTTTTGGAAGAATAGGAAATGCTGTTTGTCTAGCTCTATCAGGAACAATGCTCCAAGGGATTTGCGGCAGCTGACAGTGAAATGTGCAACCTGGGGTAATGACAGAAACAGTTTGAAAACACTTATCCATGAGGTGGAGATAAAGTGGATTTGACAGAATAAAGCACAATATGATGGCCTTACAACTTGCCTGAAATGTAGTAAATGTAATAGTGCGCTATGAGCTTTAACTTGAGAGGGATAATCCAAACTTACATCTCCTTCGAAGAAGGCCCGAGACCCTTTGACGCTATTGAGCCTGCTGCGATAGCTCTCCCTTTCTGTGCCCACCAGCTTAATGTAGACATTGTTAGAGGTGCCAGCAAAAGCGCAGTTGGTGGTGTAAACTGTTACTTCGTACTTGACCATTTTCAACCTAGAAAGTTGAAGAATCCTGGTAGGGACGGAATAACATTAATCACTCTCAGCAATGATAATGTTAACTGTCACTTAATGAGCTTGAGTGCATAGAATCAATTAGAATAAAAAGGTTTATTATAATGACTCCTATTAAATTTCTCTTTTCTTATTGATCTTTTGCAGTCAAATCATTGCAGACTGAAATCATTTCAAAAAATCATCTCTCTTACCTTTACCGAAGAGATTGAGGAGTTTCGTTGATGGGACTCACCACTATCATCTCTTTTATACATCCAGTTTAGTGGGTGTGACTTGTTAGTTCCAATAACTAACTCTCACAAGGAAACATGCATCAGGAAAAACAACAGGATTGTGAAACTATGACAGAATAAGGCAGCACTTAAACATGTTATATATGAGGAAGGAGGAAGGAGATGGAGGGGATAAGAGGCTGAAATATTTTAATCGGCTCATAAACACTAAGACATTTTAGAAATTGTGAAATATGAGTAACATGAGTAAGAAATCCAAATGTTTGCTTTTTGGGACTTCTGTTATCAGATTCTATCCTGAACTGGGACCAGACAATGGCATTAAGTCATTCTCTAAAATCAGCTTCCAAGGAAACAGGATTGGGTCAGTCCCTGTTTTTGTGGAAGAAACATGATATGTGTGTTTTGAGCAAATACCTTTAATTACCTCATTCACTCATAGCCTTTACAAAATAATAGAGGAGTAATTCTGTCAATAATTAAAATGAGACTTTCCGCATTACGTGTGATGCCAGAACGGACTCTCAGAGAAAACTGGGAATATAGGTGAGGTAATATATTTTGTCCTTCCTTAAACTACCCCCAGAATGTTGGATGGACTTTCACTCAGTGTACTTACACAAATAGACATACAATTAACTACAGACCACAAGAGATTAGCAAAATAAGAATAACTACTCTGTGCAAATAGAGGTAAACTGTACAAAACAGTAGTGCAACGGTAAACAATGGTGGACAAAAAACAGATAAATACTGATATGGTGGAATTGTGACCAGAGGACAATAGTGAAGAGTCCAAATCTTTTGACCACAATCCCTGATTAAAACAACTCCATGAGTTGTTAAGACCCATTAGGTCAGGAGGCGTTTGTGTGTTATCATACACACGAGCTGAGGTTTATTTTACTGGCTTTGATTGTCCTTGTTTATCGGATGAATACAA
Source organism: Verasper variegatus (assembly GCA_026259375.1). NCBI lineage: Eukaryota > Metazoa > Chordata > Actinopteri > Pleuronectiformes > Pleuronectidae > Verasper > Verasper variegatus. Next base: position 8,355,597 of record CM048044.1, on the reverse strand, counting down.
TCCAACAGGCCATTGCACTGAAAGTAAGGTTGGCTGTAAACCTGGTAACAATGCCCTGCAGTTACTTCTCTTTGCGCGTCATCCAAAACTTCCAAAACCTTATCGACTCTTCTGCAGACTCTGTTTCCACTGCAGAAAAAAACAAGATGGAGTATTCTGAATATATGAGCAGATTTAATAAAACATCCAAATCCTCACCGTCAGTAATAAAGATATATTTTATATACATCATATAAACAATCCAATACATTCAAAGGAACTGATGATTTCTACTTCAGACGTATTAAAAAACAAACAAAAAACATAACATCCCACCACACTGCTCGTGTGGTGTTATCCAAGTGTCCACAAGTCCTGACATTCACATTCGACTCCAAACGACATCATTACGCCACGTTTTTAGCCTAAATACCCACCGATATTTTCCTATGAGGTGCGTTCATGGACCCTCTGACACACCATTGTGTGGCTACGTCCGCTAGCTTTGCTACTTCCAGTGGAATTATAGGCTTAAAACATGGTTTAAATGACACCGTTTCAATTCTAATATGAATATGAACATAGCCTATAGCCTAGCACGTCATCCGGTTAGCTTCCCCCGCTTCTGTTTCCTCTCATTTCTGCCTAAACACAGGCTTTTGACTGTCGTAAATCGTTGCTCTGACCTTGTGGGTAATCTGTCCCGACCACAGACGTTGAAAATAGTTTATAGGAAAAGCCATTTTTCTCCCTGATTGTCTCATCTACTGTTGTAGGTCATAAAGAGGAAGCAATACTTAAATAAGACTGTTTCATAATGAGTTAAAAACTCCTTGTGGGGGCTTCAAGTAAAAACCCACCCAGTCCTATTGTTTAATTGGTTCATTAATTGACCAGCACCAGAATTCTGAGAATAGATTGATGTTGATGACTAATGTCTTGCCTTGTGGCTTCTGCTTTTGGGTCCCCGTCTTAGTACAGTTGACTGACGGTCGCTCAGAAATTTGAGTGTAGAAATTCACAATGTAAAACTACACATTACAACCAAAGAATCCATCTGTGAAGATAAGAACAATGAAAAGAGACAACGTATCAAGATGTTGTTTTGTATTGTCTTTATTGAGGCCTTTGCTGTAATTAATAAATAATAAATAATCCACATGAATTTGATATTCATATAAACCATCATGATTGTTTTTATCCCTAAAACCCATGGACAAAAAGCTTGAAAGAAAGTTGTTTCCTTTTTTCAGTAACACTTCAAAAAGGAAAGAAAACAACAGTACAGCAACTTTCATTATTTCCCATTTTAGATGAGATCAGCTCACATGCAAACCTCAACACAGATGCTGTAATACACGTTCTAGATTAATATCAGATTCATGAATTTTTATGTCAATATAACAATAAAACAGCTTCACATCAGATTTTATATTGTATGTTATTATTATTATTATTATTATATGTTAATTTCTTTGATAAATTGCTGTATAACCCTATCTATATCAATTATATTTAGGATGAGGAAAAAGATTTAAAACAGTAATTTTTCACCAGAGTTTGTAGTTTGATTGAAGAGTTGTATATAAGTCACAGAGCAGCGTATAGTAAGATTGAAAAATACAGAATATAGAAGTTGTTTCCCTTTTTATGAATGTGACGCTCAAATAGGCCAACAGCTGACGAGGTCGCTCATTTCAGTGTTTAAATGGCAACACTATTTTCAAAGCTGGTTGGATCCAAGTAGGTGTACGGCAGATTCAGACAGTCGTTTCTGGTTTTGATGGCAACACTCAACTGGCGAAGTTCTCGCTGGAAGCGCTTTATCTGTTTGCGGGGAAAACCCTCAGTGAAATATTGCTCCGGGTACTGGCCAAGTGGGACCTGATGTTCAGTGAATTAAAAAAAAATAAATGGTATGATTATATGATTTATGTAATAATAGTATGATTTATATAATATTTCATGAAGTCTTGCAAACTTACAAAGTCAGAAGACTCCTTGCTGAGCAGCCACAGGGTGGACATGCCCTTAACTGTGGTGCTGATGTCAGGCAAAGTCTGCATCATAATGTCTTCTTTTGGTCCCTTTGTTGTTGGCGGAGGACGCTGCAGGGAGATGGGAGTGTTGGGCATCCAGGCACCATAGTCGTACTACAATGAAGAAATGATAACTGGTTAATACTTTTTGAAGCAGTAGCACTGAGACCATATGAAAAATTAAAAGCAGTTTTCAGGAACACTTGTGGCTTGGCTGTGGAGATGTCAGTCTCTTGATCAGTCGTTCCGCTACTTAGTTCCAGACATAGATATTTCAACTACTATTGGATGGATTGCTATTAACTTTGTACTTTGATAAGTGGTTATCCAAGAGGATAACCACTTATCACCTTCGTGATCCCTTGACCTTTCCTCCAGCAGCACCATGATGTCCGGTGGTTTTGAGAGAAATGTCTCCAAATAATGGTCTGCTGGATTGCCAATGAATTTGGACGAGACATTATTGTTTCAGGATGAATTACAATTGTTTTGGTGACCCTCTTAGTTTTCATATAACAATCTAAATTATTCTTATTTTTACTTTTTGGCTAAATACTTTTCATTATTTGTGTTTATTACCAAATGTTATGATATGAATAAAATAATTTTTTGTTTATGTCCAAGGTTGTTGTAAAGGTCAGATATCACCTATTTGACCAGAATTCATTCATCCATGTCCATCCACCTTAACCACTCAGCACCATTACAATTGATCATCCTGGTTCATTAAAAGGATTCACCTGTCCACTGTTCACAGCTGAGTGCTGGCATGAGCAGGTGAAGATCACCATGGTGACAAACTTGATCAGCTCAGCCACGGTGGAAAATTTCTGTGGAATTCCTGAGAACAGAGCATCAATTGCATTACTAAAAGATGAACTTGTCTAATGTTAAAATGACCAGATAAAGGTTGATCTATGATTCATGGTATTTTGGGGTATTTGGCACCTGTTTGTTCTTGAGAAAGGAATCCATGTTCAAAAATGTCCCGAATCCAGTCCTGCAGCTCAAGGTCCTTCACAACCACGTCGTCAGTCTTGTAGTAGTAGCTGAGTACTTCCTTCACAAACCTTGGACAAATGTGGAAAAGTATTGTAAAACACATTCCTCCTTGAAAAACACATTTTTATACACACTATAGTAGTAAGAGGCTCTTTGGTGAGATAATTTGATTGCCATCCCTTTAATAGATAATGTTATCTACTGTTTTTAGTTTTGGGAAGTTAGCATGATGTTTGAAACAGTAACCAGACAAAATATACTTAGTAACTTTCTTGCCAATATTTAGATGAGAAAATTGATTAATTGTGTCACTACAGCAAAGTGAGTTAGCTTAGCATGAAAACTGGATACAGGGGGAAACACAATGGACAACTTATAATAATGAACATGTTGCATCAATTTTGTTTACGCACAAGCAGATGTGGTTTTGAGGGAATTACACAAAGTCAGGTCAGAGCCAAACAGCAATAGTCTCATGTCGAATAATCCTCTGGCAGCAACAAACTTTTTGGGGCTTTCGTTGTAGACAGCGGATATTTGGACCAAGACTCCATCTTACTTTCACCGAAAACTGTTTACAGTCCGACTAGTTTCTATTATCACACGAGTCAAACATTTCTCCACACAAAACACAAACAGTGATACTTTTTGGCCATAAGACATTTTTGCTAATCTACAGTGTATATAGCTAATGGAAATAAATTTCAGATAATAAAAAAGCTGTGAGCCGATGCATTTCCACCAATGTGTTCCGCCTCCTTTGCTCTCCACATGGACCGTTTACCTGTAGGCAACCCTGCTCAAATGTGCCTGGTCAAACTAGAAAAGGAAAGCAGAAGGCTTCCAGCCCTCAAATCTTGTCTCTCACTTACAGATTCTGGATGAGCATGCTGCAACTATTTCTGGGTAAAAAAATGGCAAAATTGCCTTTGCGTAAACAATATGTATAGTATCCTCAGTATTGCTGTTGTCCATACAGTACATTCGTTGACTCATATTTACACTATACTGGCTAATACAGCTGCAGTGAAGTGTAAATAATGTCAGATCAGAGAGATACTTCACAGCACTTTGAATAACATCGAATATAATTTACCTTCAAATCCTATATTTGTATTTTCAGGTTACATTCCTGTGAGGATTGGTGCTCTCTGTTAGCGGGGCAATCTCATTGACACAGATGTGTTGCCTTTGTGCTGGCCAGCTAATCTGTCCTCATTACCATCACTTCAGTTGAGGAAAGCATGTGATCCAGCAAATAATTACACCAGGTATTACAAACAGTTTTTCCCTGCTTGTGAAATAATGCAAAATGAAAAAATGTCTGTCATACTTGAAGATGATATCCCAGAGCCTGAGTCCATCATCCTTGTAGTAGTAGTTTGGGATGTCCTTAACCCCACGCTCATCAATGTCATCTTTTATACAGAGGGACTTGTAGGTCATTGAGGACAGTGATCTCTTCATGATTGTGAACATGGCCTCTCCCCCAGAGGCTGCAAACTAGGAAACAGTAAAATATGAAGGGAATATATTGAAAAGACATGATAGAAAACTAATTGCTGTTTAATTGTAGGTCTTCAGAGTATGGTGGTCTTTTTGTACCTGTGTGAATACTCCTTTCTCAGAAATTAGAGCAAGTCGAGCCATGATGTTGATTTGCAGAGTGTAGCGAGTGTGAGGTACAAGGAGCTGGGAGAAAGAGAACACTCTGTTATTAACATCATCATTTGTCAAAAACAGAAATCTTAATGCCTCCTTGCCATTTAGCATTGTGAAATACTGGCACTTTATATAGTTACTAAAACACAATGGTTCTTTAACTTCGGTGGATAGATTCTGTTACCTTGTACAGTGGATGCACCATGGGCACATTGCGCAGAAGTGACACTGCGAAAACTTCAGCCAGCAGGTGAGTGCGCAGCAGGTGAACGTTGAGTTCATGTTCTTGGAAATCTGCACTTCTCACAAAGATCTTGGCCATCTTCCAGTCATACGCAGATTCAGTGGGAAGAAAGACTGGATTGTCATCTGCGGGGGTTTGCTTCAGCTACAGGACAAGATAGAGGGGCATGGTTAATTGAATCAATTTAATCCAACACAGACAGAAATAAGTTATTCCAGCTGCTGCAGATTCCAAGTTTCCATTGTTTTGCTTGAAGACATTTTTAGCAAATTAGATGCTTCTCTATCTTTTTGAGTGATAGCTGCCTGGATCAATACTCAAACTTACAGTTTGTGTATGAGCCATGTTTGAGCACTTATCTCACCTGAATAGCAATTGGCATCAACTTGTCCTGTGTTTTGTGGAGCAGGACGAGGGGGGCCATCAAGTACTGCTTCTTCCCATTGATGGTGTTTGCAGTCACTCCATCCAAACGCTTGTAGTCACAAAGGAATATGTTGCCTCTCTGTTTGAAATTATAAAAAATTAAAAAATCATGGGACAATCAGGCTCAAAACATGGTTTTATCACAGAGAAAAATTACATATGAAAAAATTTGCAGTCAGTATGAGACGGTCACCTCTATTTCTTCCATCAAGCTACCCTGACCATGGAGGAAGACCATGTCATCAGTGACAGGAAAGTTTTCTGGCAGTACATTGCAGCGTCTGATCATTATGGGGTTGACACCATTTAGATACTGGTAGGCAAAGAATTCATCCTCCTGCCATTGTTCCTCGACATATTCTACGAAAAAAACAGAACAATCTGTTACACAGACTATTGTAATTCCTTATTTTCAGGCTCCACCAGTAAGTCTTTACAGATTGTGCAGCTTGTCACTGGTTTGTTTTGATGTTTCTTTGACACATATACAGTACATTTCCTTCTCCGTCAATTTTTTTCTAATAATAAACAAAGTAAAGATGCTAATAGAGAAATAGCCAGTTCCTGTGTCTTTAATCTGCAGATGCATATATTTACTGGTGTCCTGATGTTAATTGGGAGCTAATTTCAACTTTTGAGAGCCAGGACAGCAAGCAGTCGTGAATTTGTTGAGTGGTTAGCTCGCAGTGAGGGAGAATCAAGCCGATTGGCAGATGCAGAGTGGAGTGGACGGGCTTGGGTGGAAGGTTTGACCATGTCCTGGATGTAGACTTGAGCCGATCGATTCACGGCACAGTATGCATGTACTAGTGTCTTGAAACGGATACGGGCTGCAACTGGTAACCAGTGAAGGTAACGGAGGAGTGAGGAGAGTGAGTGAACTCAGGAAGGTTTAAGACCAGTCAAGCTGCTGCATTCTGGATGAGCTTCAGAGGTCGGATGGCACTAGCAGGCAGACCAGCCAGGAGGGAGTTGCAATTGTCTAGGCCTGAGATGACAAGAGCCTGGACCAGAACCGGTACTGCCTTCTGAGTGAGAAGGGGACGTATTCTCCTGATGTTGTGCAGCATGTATCTAAACAAGCGGGTTGTTGTGGCAATGTTTGCGGTAAGGGAGAGTTGACTGTCGAGTGTCACACCCAGGTTCCCAGCAGTCTGGGTGGGGGCTACCATGGAGTTATCAATGGTAATAGTAAGGTCATGTGTGGGAGAGTCTTTCCCTGCAAGGAAAAATAGCTCAGCCTGTCGAGGTTAATTTTCAGGTGATGTGCGCACATCCACTGAGAGATGTAAGTCAGACAGGCAGAGATTCATGTTGCTACCTGTGTTTCAGATTGGGGAAACAAGAGAATTAGTTGGGTGTCATCTGGGTAGCTGTGGTAGGAAAAGCCATTTGAGTGAATGACAGAGCCGAGAGAGTTGGTGTACAGAGAGAAGCGGAGAGGACCCAGGACGAAACCTTGAGGGACCCCAAGAGAGGAGGACAGAGTAGAGAGGAGAGTGTCAGTGGCAGAGTTAGGATGTATGAGTGAGAAAGAGACAGATGAAGGGAGGGCTGATAAAACAAATGAGGCAAGAGGGGAAGGAGAGAGGGAGCGATCATAGTATAATGGTGCACTGTTAATTATCTGAATGAATACAGTTGACTATATACTATTATCTATACAATATCATGTATCCGATTCATCTATCATGATAGCACAGTACCTGATGTTTCAGTCGTCTTGGAGCAGAACACCTGTTTAAACGCATCAATGTCAGTCCATGGCTCGTTGCGTTTTTCCAGTCCTTTCAGGTACAGCTCAACCTGTCTAGAAAATGAAAAACAAGTAACTTTATTGTAAAGTATTTGGTAATTTGATAAACAGGCAGCCTAATGGTTAATTAATACATATATGTTGGAAATTTTAGGACTTTACCCAATTGCTGCAGTCCAAACAAACTCTGTCTCCTTTGTGAAGGAGAACCTAACCTCAGGAGGCAGATTACAAGGAAATTCGTCCTTAATGCAGTGAGGTAGTCCTTCTCTCAACACTTTCCAGCTAGAGAAAACAGAGGGGAGTAACAAACAGTATAAAGTGTGCAAGCATATAATACTTGACCTGTATTTAATATTAAATTTGGGCACTGCATGTTGTACTGTAATGCATTTTGTTTTATTCCCAAAAAGGTGAAGGACGTTTGGGTGCATGTTAGCTTTGATGTATACAATGCTAATAATTTTATAAGCTCTGATCTCTTACCAGTAGTCTTTCTTTCGACCATCGAGCTCCTCCTCCCTGGCGTACTTGGCAAGAGGGTGGGTTTCTTCAAAGGCTTTCACAGCTTAAAAGAGGACGCACAACAAGGTTTTAAACATAACAGGATTGAGGAACATATAATTACAGTAGAACAAACAGTATACAAGAATGTAAATTCATAGTTTACATTAGGTAAATGTTAAATTGGAAAGAGGGAAAAGAATACATACGAGTCGGTTCACTTCTGTTGAATTGTCAACCATTTGTCAAGAAGTGGGTTTCATATTTTTAGGAAGACATTTCCTTATTTGCATATTTACATTAAAAGCAGAAGCTTTCCATGTAAAATGAAATGAATAAAAATTTGCCGTTTTGCTGGCAGTGTGCAAAGTGAGATGTGCAATATGTTTATCGATAGGAAAGTTCACAGATATTCCAAAGGTAGCAAGAAAGAGGTTGGGTGTTGTTGTTTGTTGTAAGCCTTTGATATGAAGTTAATCATTAGGGTTTGGGGCATAGTTAATGGACAAGTGTACCTGTTTCCTGTCTGGACTTATCTCATACAAGGGGGAGAGTCTTAATTTTGTGGAGTCAAGTTCATGTACAACCTTGAAATGTATATGATGATGTCTAACGTTTATGGAGCTGTTGTTGTCACTTATTAACATTTAATAAGGTTATAGAGGTAACAGTAAAAATAAATACCTTAAATATGCACCTTACTGAATCAGGACTTTTAACTGTGTAAATTGTGGCCCCTTGATGGCCCCCAATTTAGAAGAAATCTTAGATCCACCACTGGCTGGTGGGACCTTTGTTCTTCTGTTTTCAGTAAATAGCACACAAGATGTAGGACAAGCTAATTTTCACAAACCTTTTCCCTCTCTGAAGAGGTGCACCTCACGGTCAGTGATCCAGCGGTGGACAGGAAAGCAGTATGTGTCTCCTTCAGGGGATCTCACCTCCACTTTAGAGGGGTACCAAGAGTCTTGGAAGAATGGGATATGCTGCTTGTCTAGCTCTATCAGGAACAATGCTCCAAGGGATTTGGGGCAGCTGACAGTGAAATGTGCAACCTGGGGTAATGACAGAAACAGTTTGAAAACACTTATCCATGAGGTGGAGATAAAGTGGATTTGACAGAATAAAGCACAATATGATGGCCTTACAACTTGCCTGGAATGTAGTAAATGTAATAGTGCGCTATGAGTTTTAACTTGAGAGGGATAATCCAAACTTACATCTCCTTTGATGGGGGCCAGAAACCCTTTGATGCTAAAAAGCCAGCTGCGTTTGCTCTCCCCTTTTGAGCCCACCAGCTTAATGTAGACATTGTTAGTGGTGGCGGCTAAGGCGCAGTTGGTGGTGTAAACTGTTACTTCGTAATTTACCATTTTCACCCTGGAAAGTTGAAGAATCCTGGTAGGGACGGAATAACATTAATCACTCTCAGTCAGCAATGATAATGTTAACTGTCACTTAATGAGCTTGAGTGCATAGAATCAATTACAATAAAAAAGTTTATTATAATGACTCCTATTACATTTCTCTTTTCTTATTGATCTTTTGCAGTCAAATCATTGCAGACTTAAATCATTTCAAAAAATCATCTCTCTTACCTTTACCGAAGAGATTGAGGAGTTTCGTTGATGGGACTCACCACTATCATCTCTTTTATACATCCAGTTTAGTGGGTGTGACTTGTTAGTTCCAATAACTAACTCTCACAAGGCAACATGCACCAGGAAGAACCACAGGATTGTGAAACTATGACAGAATAGAAGAAATCGTGAAACAATTGTTACATGAGTAAGAAATGCAAATGTTTGCTTTTTGGGAGTTCTCTAATCGGATTCTATTCTAAACTGGGACCAGACAATGGCATTAAGAAATTGTGTAAAACTAGCTTTCGTAGAAACAGGATTGTGTCAGTCCCTGTTCCTGTTTTTTTGGAAGACACATGATTTGTTTGTTTTGAGGAATCTGCAACAAACTGGAGATGCAACTCCTCACCTCATCTTCTTCTCTTTATTCGTTGCTGAGAGTAAAACATTTAGTGATTGTTATGATGATCGAGAATTTGACAAATACCTTAAATTCTCTCATTCACTCATAGCCTATACAAAACATGTGTAGTAATTCTGTCAATAATTAATATTCAGACTTTCAGCAATGACGTGTGAGGTCAGAACAGACTCTCAGAGAAAACTGGGAGTATAGGTGAGGTTGTTTGTGTGGTTTAGCTTGAAGTTTGCTGTGAGCCATACCCAGGACCTTTGGTGGGTGCTGGGGCTCATTGCAGGTAATATGTTTTGTCCTTCCTTGAACTACCCCCAGACTGTTGGGTGAAAAATGGCAATGTGGATGAAGTGGAGTTCTGTCCAAGTCTCATTTAAAATAAACAAAACATAAACTTTGTGTCCAGAAAGCTCTGCAGCAAAATCATACAAGGTGAAAGGATGGGGGATCAAAAAGGCAGCTTCCAGTGGGTGTCAGGACCTGTTTGACACCCTTCAGCAATGAATTTGCTGGTGAAAAAAATGTCCAGGGATCAATAAAGTGTTTCTGAGTTGGATCACATGGACAAAAAGTCATCATAACAGTGAAGATAAGGGTATTGTGGACTGCAACAATTTGGACTTTGAGGACAAAGAAAGCTAAAGAATTGCCCTGAAAAGTTTTGACCAGTTGGCTGTGGCACACCCGTCCATTTGCATTTCCATCAGATGTAGTATCGTTACCACAATGACTCTGCGCACACTGGTGGGAAATCACCTTTCAAAATGGGAGATTCTCTACTCTCCCATTAACATGTCATGCAGTTACCTAGATCAAGTGGCACAGAACAAACAGATCGACATATTTCAAGATATTTGTATTGAACACAATTTATCAATTTATCAGGGCAAAGATAACACACAACAGTTGTTCGAGAAGAAATAATTCATTATTTCACTTTTAATAAAAAGAAATTAAATTACTTCAGTTAATTTCAGTCCAGGTTGTTGTTCTGCATCACAATCTGATCAGAATGTGTAAAGTCCTCCACAAAAAGTCTTGATACAACTGTGATAAGTTTTTTTTCCACTTCAATATCAGCTCAAAATGCATTATACATTCCCTCCACTCATCCTTTTAGTTAATATAAAGCTGAGAATAATGTCAGATCTGAGGGGAGGGGACAGTCAGGAGTCCAGTGGGCTTCAGCTTGTTGATGCCTCCATCCAAGATACAAACCCGTGGGAAGTTCACCTTGACCAGATGTGCTGCAAACTGGAGAGAAATTCAGAAGAGAGAGAGATTTATTTTTGCAGGTAGGCTACTTGTTACCTCATATAACTCAAACGTAAATATCTGGGTTGAATCATAGATTGTACATAAAGATGCACAGCGCGTCACCATTTTCTCTTGCTGTACAAAAATATCCGGGGCTTGCGGACACTTGGATGACACCACAGGAGCAGTATTGATGCATTCTATGTTTTTTTCTGTTGTTATTTTACAATGTCACCATTTTCTTCAGTTTTATAGGATTTGGATGCAACAGTGTTTACCCCGGAAACTCCCAAACTGTTTTGTGAACTCAAACACTACACCCACCACTTCCATCGGCATAGTGATGAGTGGATAATGAGTGAATTATATTTTTTTCGGTGGACTATCCCTTTAATGTCAGTGTAGAGATTAAAAAAAGGTTATTCCAAAAATAACCTTAAGGAAGAAAGTGAACTATATTAATTTGGAATAAAAGACAGGGCACTTGTTGGGACTGAAAATGCCTCCAGCAGGTAATGCAGAGACTTCTGTTCTAACCTAACATTATCTTTTATTAAAACATCCTCAATCCATCCATCCATCCTTCTCCCTCTTGAGTTGATGAAATAATGTGAATTAAACATCACACTGAACATAATACTGTGAGCTCAAAAGGTATTACGTAAAGCACCAGTTACTGTGGAGACAATGTGCTGTTGTAGCCTCTTCTTCAAGAAGAGGTTACAACAGCAAGTTTGCACCTGTAGACAATGTGCAGGTCAGTGCTCAGTTGCTTAATGTTACACAGTGTTTCTTCTTCAGAAAGACCTGCAGACTGTTTGCACTTGAGCAAGTGTGTTTAAACTTGCCTAAGTGCACACAGTGTGCAGGTTACAGCTCAGTTGATTAAGTGCACATAGAGTTTCTTCAGAAAACCTTTGCATCTAATAAAAGGAGCGCATCATAAAAATGTTGATTGCAAAATCTGAAACTGAACAATGAATAGTCTTCAGGTATCTGACTCAATGTAAGACCAAGAGGTGGGATTTAATTGGAGATGCAAAGCTTTACTTACATTTTAAGACATACTACAATAAAATCTATTGTCTGTTCATTGGGGTTATCGATGTTCTCTCTGGTAATTTATCTACAGTCACAGTCCACAGATACGTCACTTAATAGCCGTCAGTGTAATCGTTTTGTTTTATCACTGCTTTCTAAACTACATTGTCCCACAAAATTGAAGCTTTATTTTCAAACATGTGCAACATATTGTTGATAATAAAGGAACCAAGATAATGGGAAAAGCGTCATTGATTGTTTTTGTTGCTATGTGCGGTTTGTCGAAAGTTGTCAATTGTCAGATTCACAACAATATTAGATCAGCTTATACCTTCTTAAGAACATGGAATCTATCTCATTGAGCAAGTGTAGCCAGAGTGTACATATGTGTTCTTCTTCAGAATGACCTGCACGCTGTTTCTTCTTCTTCAAAAAATCAGGTAAAGAAACCTCTTCATAAAATGTAAGTTTACAACACAAAGAAAAGTTAATGCAAAATGTTGAGCTGACTGATGAATGAAGATGTGTGATGCAATGAAGGACCAAGGGATAGTTAGGATTGAATTTGTGATCCAAAGCTTTACTTAATTATTATATAAAACAGGCAACCAAACAAATCCCTTTTAATCTGTGTTTTTTTGTTTGTTTTGGCAAACAGTTTTAAACTTTTAGATTCAACTTGAAATGCTGAAATGTACTTCGTAACTCTGAATGCCAATGGGGTTTAAATGTTAAAGGTTTACAGTAAAGCCAGACCACACATTGAGTGGACTCATTTTTTGGCCCCAGAGCTAATGATGAGGCCACTGGTGCAGTGCAGAGAAGCGTGAATGGCATTTAAGCACAATTCAGTCCTTATCGACCTTTTAAGTTTGAGACCGAACGACTGAGAGGTCTGTTCAATTACTGGGGTTCATCATAAAACTCAAATGTAGACTTTCAAATGCAGTGTTGGTCAGGGTGGGGTGTGAAGTTGGTGTGGGGGGTTTTTGTGTTGTTGTAAAACACTACATTCTACAGCATCACGCCTAATGCCTGAATGACGATGATGATTGTCTCTTTTAATAAGGATGGTGACAATGACTTACTAAAGTACAAACTTTGACACACATTATGATTTCTGTGCAAAATATCAGAAGCACAAAATCCACAATTTTAGAGCTCTGACCATGTGCTAATTACACACGAGCCATTAACACCTTACAAACAGCTTGATGGTCATTTCTCAATCTCGATTCAGATCAACTGTTCACCTATCTACCAACTGTGACATTTTGGAGTTCTTTGTCAGGCAGTTAGATCTTGCTGCTTCTTCCTAAAAATACCAGACTCTCCTCAATTAAGGAGATCTACTTGTTTTTTCTTCTTTTACTTTCCAACATATGGAAGGAGGACATCTTTTCTAAATTGGGATGTTGCCTGAGGCGATATCCCTGCTGAGATTTTATATTTAAGTTTGGCTAATTTATTCCAAAGACAGCACAAAAGGAGAATTCATTATGATTGATATAGTTCTCTGTTCTGTTATGCTGAAGCGAGCAAAGATATTTTTGTGCACTAAGGCCAAATGATTTATGTAAAATACTGTTTCATCCTTGGCGAATTCAGTGTCTTTAAGAAAAGGAAAAAGGTTAAAGTTTTTATTCTACTTCATATCAGAACAATAAACTGAATTAGAGTAGCACAATCTTATTGAACACCTGCTCTTGTGCAGTTCACCAGTGATGCCAGTGTGATCCAGCTGCATGATCAGAGGGACTTCAGAGGAGACAAGTTGACCCTTAGGTCTGCCTTCACTGCCCTGACATGACCCTGTCCAAAACACTAACGAGATGTCACATTCCATGACAAATGCTGGAGAGAAGGAAGACAGTGCATACTGATTCCATTTTTGATTTCCAGAGCTGAAGAACCCTTTTGGAGGAGAGGTGAAACCTCTTGTGTTCAAGAAACACAAGAAGTTCCAGCTGCCAATGTAAACGTGCAACGTACAAGATACCATGACCTGGATGACTGAGAATCTTCACATATACATTGATTTTGATTTTATATATAATACGTTCTGTTAAGATTGTGAACTACCTGATGAGAGTATAGCCTAGAATTTAAAAGTAGCAAGCCGGGTAGAGTTTAGTTTGTCTCCCTCAAAAGAAAGTGTTAAAGAAAGTATATTGAGTGAAACTGAAAGAAAAATTATATTTCCATCAGTTGGCAGCCAATCTACTAAATCTTCTGTTGTTCGTGTCCGTGACATGATTAGTGGGTATGTTTACCATATTCACCATGTGTTCCGATTCTAGCACACCAGCTATTATTGTTGATCTGTTGATGGCCGATATGAAACGTTAATAATTCCCCAAAGTGGTTAAAATCCAACAGTCGTTGAAACATGAAGGGATCACCCGTGTCCGTACTATCTGGGCACCAATTCATCCAAAAAGTTGAAGCGATATTTAAGTCTGAACCAAAGTATTGAACAAACTAATGGACGGACATTGCCATCCCTAAGGCACTGCCACTAGCAAAGCTGAAAATTCAACAGCAAACTGGAGTAAACTGGGAGCTTTGGGATTTAGATGAGCCACAGGGGAGTTTACACCAGGAATGAGTATGAGTGGATTCCAGTTGGAATTAAATATTTAGGTATTAGGCTGCGTTCAGGTTCAGAATAAAAATAAATGAATTAATAAACCTTACTTTGTGGGGGAAAATTATAATAAATAATATTTTAAAGAATATTATCATCTGATTAATAAATAGGATAATACACTCAGATTAAGGTGTACTGACTAATGTTCTCTCAATATTTCTGATGTATTACTCAACCATTAATAGTATATTTTATGCCAACCATACCTATATCTGCCTAAATATTACAAAACAATTTCTATAAAATCTCTGATTCAAAAACCTAATTCACTTTTTATGATTCAGTCGGCCAAACAAATTCTGCTAATATTTGCAGTTTGTCTTTGAAAACTAAGATCTAATTAGTCTTACCTTCATACCTTCCAGTATATTTATAAATAAAAATTATATTTATAGAAGATAACACTTTATACACTATTTATGTATCAGACAACTTGTTGAGTCTAAATGGTGTGTATGCTGTTGTGCTGTACACTGGTGTATCTGTGCTTGTGTGGCTGCTTTCTCACCTTAGCAGCATTCTTCATGACATGGCTGATAACCACAATGACACGTCCTCTGTAGTTCTGGAGGACTCCTGTTGCAGGACACTGCACCAGCTCCCCGTCAGGGTTGAAGGCCGTGCTGGAGGGAATATTTATGCTGCCAGAAATATGGCCTTTGCTGAAACTGGAGGCAGTTGAGTTAAGGAGCGCAGTTTGAACAGGTATAGATGCCTATGAACGCCTGCCCTCTATCAATAAATGAGCATGCCTTGTTTGATGAGAATCATAATACCCTTGTACGACATGGTTGCAATAGACAGTAGGACACTACTGTATATCAAGTTATATCAGTGATATCCTAATGAGAGTGCTTGTTAAACTGCTGATCAGACTCCACTTCCAATACAAAAAGCATGTGAGACAAGCTTCAGTAGTGTAGCAAAAATAGATTTGTTAACTTAAGGGGGGGAAAGAGACAAGGGCGATACAATAGGGAAGGCTTCAGCAGAAAAGAGAAGAGAAATAAAATAAGGACTGGATCTTAATGAAAGATTTTCAGAAAAAGAAGAGCTTTTCAAGAAGTGCTTATCAGCACAGGGAGAGCGAACAACTAATCCTCTTCTTGTGACCACACACACCCACAACATAGCTTTGTCTGTCTCACAACAAAGTCCTGTGAAAGTGCTCAGATCCCCTTTGTCCACGTGAGTTAGCCAGTGGGGCCTTGAGTGAAGGACTTTGGCTGGAGGAACCACCATTTCAAAATCCTCAGTCTATCCACTAATCCTTATTGATTAATGGCTCTTTAACCTCTCAGACAAGTATCTTTCCACTGATGAGTTGAAGGGCTTCACTCTTTCTAGTGCTCAGAATTTTTTATTAACAGGGTTTTCTGGACCACTATAACAGAAGCTTTTCATATGCAAAAGCAAAATTAACTTATTTATGTAGTATTTCAATTATTTCCAAGCTAATAAAAGATGGCTAAAGACGCTATTTCAATGGCAAACAGTAGAATTTTTAGGTTTTATTTAAGAAATATTCAGGGAAATGTATTTCAGTAAAATAAAACAAATTTGTGTCTGCATAATTTCCATTTTGCGGTATGGCTCTGTTCCCGGGAACTCTCTGCCCTTCCCCTTGCATACGTTCAAAACCTGAGACAGAGATAGCACACCTCTCCATCCTTCCATATGCCTACATGGAAAGCTGAAGGCAGAGAGAGTGGCAGCAAGACCCCAAAAGGGAACAGAATAGAGCAGACATCAGTAACAAATGACACAGAATAAATTAAACAAAGTCTGAAAAAGAGAGAAGCAAAACGGGTTTCAGAGGAAGCAACAAGCCGCCTTGTTTGAGTTTTGCCACATGGAAGGGAATCAGCTGAGCCATTAGCTGATGTGAGATGGCTTTGAGATCAGCTGCTGTAGCTGTCAGGTGAGAAAAGGGCAACTGTGTAAACTGTGAAGGTGGAATAGTTCAAATCTGAAGACATAGTCGGCCACTTTCCAAAGCTGCCAACTGATATGTTTTCTGGTCATTTTGATGATGCATCAGCCCACACCCCTATGATACTCAACAGCACTCCTCATTCTGGGCGGAAAGGGAAACTGAATTGTGGTGATGTAGCTTTGCTTGCTGTAGGTGCTGTGAAAAGTTTATTGTATTATGTGTCATTGACCAAAAAAAAAAAGAGAAAAACTATGAAAGGTCTGAGCTGTATGAACATCACGTGTGCAGCATCGAGTGACAGAATTTATAGACTCTAAAAAGTCTTTGTATTCATGTGATGCAGAGCCAATCACCTGAAGAGCAAAGGTTTCCTCAACCCACTGCAATTAATTTACATGGTAAACTAAGTGGCTGGCGATGGTGGAGTACTGTTACATGTATTATTAGTATCTCTTTTAAAGATTTTTTACAGCTTCTAACACAATCCCACCAAACATGTTAATATTATGGTTCCCAATAATATTTGTAATGCAGATGATTTACTATTGCTGTCAGATCTTTTATAGTCAGTCTCCATATTTCCTATTTCATAGCTACACAGGAATGGTAAGGATACTCCTCCACATTGCGAATGTCGACAGCGAGGATTTTGGGTTTGCCGGCTTTAGTCCTCTTGGCAGGGCCAGCCAATGACAACTCACAGAGGTCAATCAGGTCCTCAGCTGAGACCCTGGGGGACACTTCTTTCTTCAGGTCACAAAGCGCCAGAGGATCCCGAGACTACAAGAGTGGAGGTCACAAGACATCAGATCACAAGGGAGAACATGAGAGCAAACGCTTTCGGAGAAAAATGAATTTGGAGAAGTCATACCACAAGAGAAACAGAAAGAAGAATTGGATTGGATATGACTGTTTATTTAAAATCAGGAGGTCAGTAGTAAGGCCTGATTGTCACATACTTCACAATCTCCTCTCCATTAATGATATTTTTGACAGTTCATCCCATTGACTCGTAGCAGACTTTTAATATGTAGTACCATAAAAAAAGGATTGCAGCTGTGAGAGCAAAACAAATGACCACCAGCAGCAACATGAGTTCCACCTGCACTGCCAAATGGGTTCATTAAAGCACCCAGCCAGAGGCATGGCTGCAGGGGACTGAACCCTGGTCTACACTAGTGAGCCAGTAGTGGACCTCTGTGATTCCCAGATGCCCTTGAATCAGTTTAAGCAAAAAAATGAAGATGCCAATGGTTTTACACAGGGTCCTTTCAAACAAATGGATTGTGATAATGAGTTGTAAGTTAACTCTTCAAGTAAATTTCTAATAAGCTGCAAAAGTGTATATAATGGTTTAAAGAAACTAAAGCCTTTTTCAGACATGAACTCTGGAGAATGTCGGCGCATTTGACTTCAAACTTTCTCCGGAATTTATCTTTCAAGCATGAGGAACATAGCAGGAGATTCTCCGTTCAGATGCGTTCACAACAACACAGAAATCGTACTTACGGACATTATCCGGAGTTTATTGCACATCTCTAGGCAGCTAGTTCCTTTACTCAAGCACTGCACTTGTGGCATACGTGAGTATTTCAAGTTCATGCTACTTAAAACTCCACAACTTTTAAAACAGTTTGCTCCACCAGGATTTTACAAACAGTACAATGCAATGTTGAATGATTACCCTACTTAATGGCGTATAAAGCAGTTAGTATACAATCAAACGTTTTGCATAAACTCAACATATTTCCAGTCATTCGGCACACACGCGGTCCAACGGGCTGGCGTGGCCGTCTGTCTTTGTTGTGTTTGGCTGCCGAGAGTGTGATTAATCAACACGCACCAGCTGTGCCAATCAACTCACCAGCTACTGATCTCATGGGCCATCTCCACACCTCTCTCAGTTAATCTTTGAGTCCATGTGACAAAATTTGAAGAACTCCCCTAAAGGCAGATGGTAGACATCACGTTAAAGAGACTAAAAGCAGGATTTGTGAGGCCACCGTGACCTTGACCTTTGAATTCTGGATATGAAACTCTAATCAGTTAGTTTGAAAGGATTTTGTCAAGGCGATAACACGTACACGAGGCAAGGAAGGGTTTGTGAAGTCATCAGTTCATCCTTGAGTTTGTGCTACATGTAATGACATTCCCTATAAGGGTTCCCGATATACCACGTCCATAAGAACATGAGGTCATAATGACCTAATATTTGGCCTCTAAAAACTAGTCCAAGTCCAAGCAAAGGTTTGTACCAAATTTGAAGAAACTCCTTCAAGATGTTTTGGAGACATTTCATTCAAAAATACAAAAACATTTTTTGTAAAGTCACAGTGACCTTGACCTTTGACGACCAAATTCTAATCAGTTTGAGTCCAACTGAACATCTGTACCAAATATGAGCCAAACTGCTCTACAATCTGTGCCACTGTCACCCTAGTAGTAGATCCTGACTTATTACACATAAACACCTATAAGTTTGTCTGATGCATGAACTTTATTTAACAATGGATGTAAACCCTGGGTCCGGAACGTGAAGCCAATGTGGCTGAAGTGCCTGAAACCTGTATTCTCTCTTCTACTGAGGCTTCAAAACAACAGTTCAAAAACATTACGTGACATCACAGTGGGCAGCAGACTGTAATGTTCAATGGGAACAGAGGTTCTACTCCATTGCCCAGGGTCCTGTTCTAAGTGCTAAGCTGTATTTAACTGGACTGCACGATCTGTGAGTGTACTAAACCTGGATGAGGACAATGGGCAATAACGGAGAGCTGGATTTTCTCATCTACTTGGTTGGGCTCATGTGAGCTGATCAGCAATGACGAGCCTTTAGATCTACTTCAGTAAAACCAAATGATGTCTCTTTCTCTTTACACACACACACACACACACACACACACACACACACACACACACACACACACACACACACACACACACACACACACACACACACACACACACACACACACACACACACACACACACTGTGTATATATATCCATACACATACAATATTCTGACAGAAATGGGTAAAATATGCAGCCTGTGATTGCCTGGGGCTCATGGAGCACTGTGTGGCGACTTAAATGTCATGATGAGCAGTGTGTGCCAGCCGAAAAAATGGCTTAATGACACTTTCACATTTCACTGGCCTGACAGTGATGAGCCCAAACTGGAGCTGCTGATAAACAGACACAAATGCTGTGTGTGTGCTTGCATGCGTGCATGCATGTGCGTGTGCGCAAATGCTCATGGTTGTCACAGTTGCCAGAAAAAAATCCTGTCACATAACATATTGAACTGGGGACTACAGTGTTGTGCAGCTTAGAAAAAAGCTTAGAGAGAAGTTGAATGACTCATTTAAAGAGCCTTCAAATTGTGTGATTGCTGACATATTCACATATCAAACAGTCTGTGGTATTTGAGCATTATCTCTAAAACATGCAGTGAAAGCACTTCACAACCGGTCACGTTGCAGTTTATAACCATTTGGGTTTTTCATTTATTTTTTGGGCAACATATAATTTATCTGTGAACCACTACACTTTGAGGTTCTGGCTGGCAGTAGTAAGCACTGTTGCCTCAAGGTTTATGGTTTGAATCCCAGTTTGGCTGGGGTCTTCTGTGTGGATTTTGCTTGTTCTCCCTGTGTCTGTGTGGGTTTTCTCCAAAGACATGCAGATTGGGGTTAGTTGGAGACTGAATCGACCGTAGGTTTGAATGTCAGGGTGAATGTTTTTTTTGTCCCTGTATGTTGACACTGCGATAGGCTGGTCACCTACTCAGGTTGTACCCAGCCTCTGACCCAATGTCAGCTGGGATTGGCTGGTTCTGCAGTGTCTAAGTGAAAGAAACCAATGACAGACTCAAATTAATCAGCCAATGGGACACAACGTCGCAGCCTTGTCAGTAGACAATGCTGTTGCTGTAAAGAGGCTACAAAGTTTAGAACGTGGATGGCTCTCACACAGCCTGCAGCACAGAAGATCTTTGCAATGACCAGAGTTTCAAGGTGGGCATCCAAGGTAAATGTCACAGAGTCAGTATCTGACAAAATGTGAAATATCTTTGACCACTAAATTATAATCATTCTTTGAGTCCGTGTGAGTGTTTGTGTCCATCTCCATCGAGGTCGCCCAGAGAAATTGCATTCATGAAAATGCAACGGACAGACGGACAAACCGAAAACATAATGCTTCCATCTGTCTGTCTGTCGCACTGAGCCCGAAAAAAACTCAAAACACATTATGTGCTAAGTTTGCAGCCAGAGAAAGCAGCCCACTGTCTCACCATCATGTCTCACTGTCCAACTATGACAAGTCAAAATGTCTGTTGTGATAATGGCCCTTATCTAATTGGGAATGCTCCACTCACTCACAGTTTCACATCTTCACAGTAACATGTGGCGCCCAAATACAGCGGCAAATTTGAACCGGGGAACATTCCTGTTTACTCATGGACCTCCAGTTCTCCAATCAATGAAATATGAGCTCTGCCAGCTGTTAGATGACACTGAGTAAAACATCTGCTCTTCCACAGGGAACGGCACCAGCCTCCTGTGCACTCGGCTGCATGATTTATTTTAATATACTCAAAGCATACACTGTTCATGACAACTTCCTGCACCAAACTAACACCAGCCCATAAATGTACTGGCTGGAGAATCCGGGTGTTTAGTTGTGGGAAACTTATAAATGTGGGAAAATATTTAACCGGCTATTACCACCCAATAGTTACTATGACTTCCCCTCAATATAACAAACACAATGATGTGAATGCCATTATTACGAAGGACATTAGCAAAGAAGAGGAGCATGTAGCTAGATCCACAAAGTTTAAATGACCTAAATTCATGCCATGGACTGATGAAAGAGAAGCCATTTAATTAAGAGACAATACATTTGTTTAAATTTTTACTTTTTTCTCTTATTAGTGACCGAGAGAGAAGAGAAACAAGGAGTTTGTTTTCTCCTTTTCACTCACTCAGACCAAAGCGACTGGACAGCAGCTGTCCAATGAGATGGATGTCACTACCAGGGCTGAGAACCTGCTGACGGAGCTTCCTGCTCCAGTGTATGCAAGGTATGCATGGCTAAAGAGCTCAATGCACTTCAGTCTAAGAAAACACATCCAAGTAATGGATGCAATACACTTCATCAACAAATACTTTTACAAATACTGTTAACCGCTTCTGTGATTGTATGTAAGAGGATGTATTTATAGGGGGTCTGCGTCAGCGCTTTACAGAACAATTTAGCAATTTATGCATTCTCACATATAGGTTGTAGAATCCTATTTCCTGGCATTTAACACTAATCTGTCATAATTAGAAATCAGCAGAAAGGTTTCTATATTGATTCCACCTACTTTCTGGATTCTAATCTACACTTCAATATATTATATTGTACGTGTGTGGGTCACTCCGGTGAAGAGAGTGACATTTCAGCACAATGCACCCTTGCCTGAACGTTTTCCGAGGAAGAGGTGGGGTGCAGAGAGATGCGGCCATGGATCAATGCCACCGCCCATACAAATGAGCCTCGGCTGAATGAGAAAGATTACAGCAATCACTTGGGCACACAGCAGATAGGGCTGACAAGAGTGTTTGTGAGCTTTCTGGACACGATGCATTCAGGTGTGAAAGGCAAACAGGGCTGTGCCACAAAAACTAAACAAAGACAAAAGGCCTGTATGAAAGACAGCATCACATCAATAAACACTCCTCACAACTATGTATTACCACCCTTTACGCTGGTTTGTTAGTATACATATTTGCTGTGTTAATTGCTCATATATCGGCATTCCTGTATCTTAGCACTTACTCCTGTGGAAGTTGGAGGATGTCGCTTCTACCATGCGACAGATGCAAAAATGAAAAACAAATATGTCCCGGTGAAAAAGCGGCGACATACACATAGAACACACAGACGAATATCTGAAGAGAGGTGTGGTGACAAGAGCTGACGACGATGATGTAAACAAAATCACGTGATCTCCACAGTGGAGTCAATACGTCACTTCCTGCCTCTCTCTGTTGCACCCGGCTGCTCAACCTCTTGCTGTTTTGTATGCGGGAAAGTTCGTACCGTTGTGTTGTGCATGTGTGAAAGGCAAATTCTCCAGATTTTACCCAGAGGTCATGTCTGAAAACAACTATAGCCAGAGGATGGAAGAAGCAACTCAAAACCAAAGTGGATGACGCCAATATAATGTGTTAAATTTGGGAATTATACAAAGAAAAACTATCTGAGAAGGAAACTCTCCCTTAAAACTTAAACCAGCTGCAGATGATGCACATTTAATAAATATTTAATAAAGCTGCAGGCAAAAATCACCAATCATGTCAGTTTGATGCCCGTCTGGATGAGTGACACTGGATAAGATGAAGGGACAAACCTGTAGTCTTGTTGTACTGAGGAGCCATACAACATAAGTCCTCATTAGTTCGTTATCACAAAACTGAAATTTAAAGAGTTATTATTTATTTCAGGGTTTGTTAGAGACTTTCTGCAACATTAGAAGTATTATTCTGTCTCCAAAGTATATTTTCAACGAAGCATTTTTTGCGTGCTGGGTTGAATGAACCCTGAATGACACAGCTGACCTGAGATTACAGATATAATTGTTTCCTTGTACAAACAAAGTCGTCAATGTCATGAATACAGGAAATGCCCAGAACATAGATAAAGGGGGGGGAACAAAGACCAGGAAATACAATATAAAAGAATAAAATAATACTTCCTCATTGAAACATGCATCAACACATTCCACGCAAAGCTTTGAAAGCAAGGAATGTCAACTTTCAGTCTCACTTCACATCACTTGTGGAATTTTTTAAGTTTAAGTGTGTGGGTCTGTGTGTGTGTATGTGTGTTAAAACTCACCAGGTCTGTCCTGGGCATGTCCTGATAGTCAGATGAGTAGTATGTTGCCGTTTTTCCAAAGCCATTGTCGCCAGCGACCTTTGGCGGCTGAGCATGTTGTCGGTATGTGGCGCTCTTTGGCGTCCAGCAGAAGAGGTTAATGGATTCACGGACACAGCGCTCGATGTCAATTTCTGTGCGAGAAAAGCGACAGAAGCAAGACAGCAAAAATGTGACTTGCCAAATGTAGGAGCTACATCCAGAAAAACATCATAAAAAAACATAGTGGTCCTGATATCACAGTTTTCATGGATTTAAAGAGTAGACAAATATGAAGTTAAACGACTTTGTGTTTATAATTATTATTTACTACAAAAAGTTAAATCAACAATATAAAACCAGCAGTATGTGTCTGTAGTCGACCACCCTGCTCTCTAAATATGGGCCATTGATAAACCAATATCAGTCAATATCTATTCTTATTAAGACATGTATGTATTATTAAGGTGCGACCTGTCCAGGGTGTACCCCTCCTCTAGCCCAATGTCAGCTGGGATTGGCTCCAGCCCCCCACCACCTTTAAGGATAAGCATTACAGATAATGGATAGATAGATGGATGGAGCTAGGACATTTTTACATCACAAGACTTTAGGTACTGGTCAAATAAAAAATTGTCCCGATGGCAACGCCAAATAAAAAGTTACGGAACCATTAGGTTTATGAGAATTCCTTGAGGACATAATTGTTGTATTAAATTTAATGGTAATTCATTCAGCAAATCTGACGACATTTCACTTAGAGCCTCAGAACAGGGGGTATTCTTCTAATCTCTTAATTCTCAATTACCCCTGACAACATTTTACTTTAGGAATCGTTTAAGTGATGAGTGAGAAAAAGAATGAATGAGAAGAAAAAACTAAAGAAGCACGGGAGTATAAAAAAAGGTGATTCTATCCATTGAATCAGACATAAAGCTAAGGAGATTATATAAAGGTTTTATGGGAGGATTAGTTGTAGAATTGAGTAGCTTGACCTTGGCATTTTGCTGCCATTAATAATTATAAGTCATCCAGCAGTGACAGCAACACTATAACTAATAACTAATAACTGGCTGTCATTTTGCTGCCGTCCTTCGTCTGAGCTCTTGTGCCGAAATAAGTTTTCACTGGAAAAGCAAAATGTCTCTTCTTTGTTGCTTATGCCTCATCCAGCAGTATCCATCCTTCTCCTCGCATTGAGAATAGAGCGGATTAGAGAGCGGGACTCAGTGGATTAGCCAAGGATTTGGGTAAATTAGGAATTCCTTCGCACTCTTTCACACTGACAGCCTCCCTCTTTCACTCCCCCCTTTTTTGTGGAGAAAAAGCAAAACTGGCTAATTACCGCTCTTTGCTGTGACCTGCACCTGGGTCAGGCTCAAGTGAAATTACATGACTGCATCTTCCCCCTCGCCTCCCCCCTCTGTCCCACAGCAGAGTCAAGGTTATGGGGGTTGTTAGCTCTCGTGAGCTGGGACCTCACAGACTCAGTTACAAGGTTTGTTCCAGTGAAAAACACACTGGTGGTCTGAGATTCCCCCCCGACAGGCTCGCAGGGAAACACATTTTCCATCCCTAGAGCGGCAAATGCTGCATGCAATCACTCCCTCTGCTAAAAGAGGCAGGAGTGAGGAAGAGGAGATTGATGGCTGCTTTAACAAGGCCTGGGCCCAGCTGGGCACTGCACTGCAGCCAATTCCGTTGAAATGAGTAATTTTTCTTTTTAGTCAAGACAAAATTACATTTTGGTAATTATGCAGGAGCGTTGATTGTGGGCTGCCACTTGTTGCCATAAATAGTAGAATAGCATGATTAGTTAAGAGGGACTCGGGGGCTTTGCGGAATTGGACCGTGGTGCAAGAAAGGGCCGACAATGTGAGAGATGAAAGAGGTCAGTGAATTTGAGTAAATTGGGAAAATCTTTTGAACTACAATGTTCCGTCCTATTGTTTTAAAACAAATACACCATGAAATCAGGGAAATTACTATTGACTGTCAACCCACAGAATATAAAGCAAACCATCAGTACTTGTGACAATCCCCTTCTCCCATTAATTGCAAACCATGATTACATCTATAGCATGAGAGTAGGAAGTGACAAGCTATTGTCCAGGGGTTTGTCCATCCTTCAACGACCAATTAATTCCACAAATCTCTATCATATGTGGAAACAATTCATCCTATCAACTTCACACTTGGCATGTGTATTGTGTAGGGCCCAAGGGTTAAGAGATTTGGACACTTGATGTAGGTGCACAGCTATTTGTGCGGCATCTGTGCTCTGATGTAACCTCAATGGATAATGTGCATCATGTTTGTGTAGTTTTCATTTTTGCCTGTATAAGATAAACAAAAAGTAATTTAATAATTTCTTTACTTACAATCCATGTTAAGAGCTTTCATTTATCCACATCATATTCTAAGACATATGTCTTAACTAATCAGAAATCCTGGCTGTGGTACATACTCTCTAATTTTTGGTTTAGGAGTAAAACTGTCTTATCGCCATTATAAATCTTGGGTTTATTCTTATTTCCTGAAGGTTTTAGAAAAGTTAAAGGCACCTAAGTTGAGCTGAGCATGCTTATTCCAGTAAAAATAATATACACAGAAACCGTAATGGTTGATTTAAAATGATTAAAAGCTTCTGGGATAATCAGCCCAGCTACAAATTAGCACCCATTTTGCAAGAAACATGTTCATCTCATGTAACCTCCAACTAAATGTGCAAAATTAACATAAAATACAAAAATAGAGGATCAAAGTTTCCAGGTCAATATTGTCAGGGTACAATTGATGTGACTCAGTCAGGCTCTCTAACCTCTTCTGTTAATTGCCTGAATTAGGATTGAATTTATTAATACACTCATAAACATTAAAATGCTACAGACTGGATGATCAGCCAAATCATTAAATGTAAATATGTCATAAAAAAACAACAATGCATGTGTCTTTGCTAGTTTGCTGACACGGTTGTCGTTTTTCTGTCCACCACCTACATTGTTAACAAAGGCACTTGCAGCCATATGAGCGTGTTTTTCCTAAAACGAGCTGGTGTCAGTCGGAGTGTTGGCACATTGTTGCTATCGAAAGGAATTTCACTTTGGACCAATGGTCCTGGTCTTAAGATAGTATTGCAGTATATTCACTTAGTTATTTTAAGTGCACATCATGTATTAAGAGTAATATGCACCTACATATGTGTGCGCACACACATGGTTTGTTTGTGTGCAGAGTGCAACTATATCCACCATTACAATAGCAATCTGCCAAGGTGCACAGCTGATTTTTAAAGGTAATGGGAGATGGCACTCTGATTGGTTTATGCCATGTTGCGCACTAAACACACCCATAATTAATTAAGAGGCTAAGTAAATCCATTTTGAACGATGCACCCGGCATAGCAACCTTTTATTCAGCTGTTAAAGCAGCAAAAATGAATGTGGACACACCCTCAATGCACTTGCACCATGTGCTTTAGACCATGAGCTTAGATCATTAGAACAGAGTCTTGAACCTTCCACATCGATGTTCTGCGTCTCCTTCTGCCAATGTTCTCAATGTGTCGTGGGGTGCAGCGTTGCCATGAGCACTCTCGCAGCCCGCGGTTGTTTTTCTCAGAACTAAACATCTATAACTGGAGCTCATCAGTTCTGTGCCCAGCTCTGCTCATTGAGACGGACGTTAATGTCCCGTGAAGGCAAATGCTGCTGTATCATCAGTAAACACACGGCTCCTGTCAGCCGGAGAACCTCTCTGGTCCATTGTGAATCAATGAAGTCTCCAAACGGGAGAAAGTTATAGATTGCTCGAGGCTACAAGACTAAGCAAATGAGAATCACAAAATGAGATTAATTGCCAATAAAAAGACAGGCTGAGATGAATTGTTGGCTCCTAGGAAAAATGTTGCAGCACAGGTCTTACCTATTTCACATTTAATTTAATTTAAGACTACGATATAATTCAGAAAAGCTTCATGGAAAACAATTCAGAGGTAATGTAGCCTTCTGTGGTGGTGTGGAGGGTCAGGAAGACTTCAGGAACATAGTTGTAGGGAGAAAGTTGTAAGCAGGATGATGAGTCACAGTGTATAGTCTCTGAATCTGCTGACATATTGATATTCTGGGTTACCAGTGGTTCAACATGACTCATAGTCTGTATCCCTTCCCTCAACTCTGGACTTCTCTTCTTGCGTCAGAATATTGGCAACTATAGACTTCACAGTGTTATGTGTAATAGGCTTGTCACTGAGAATTATTGTCACTGGCCCCATTTACTGCCGAGAGAGAGAGGAGTGTGTCTGAATCCTTTAAGAGCCACTGTCCTGTAACGTTATCTTGACCGATAACTTTTTATTCCGACAGTCGCACACAGGAAAAGGAGAGTCGACTTTTTTATTTTTATTTTACAACTAAATGTCAAGCCTACTTATGCATCTTTTAAAGTTCATCCATCTCTCTGAACCTTAATTAAGTCTAAAACGTATAATACAAGGAGTTTATCGGTTTAGCACAGACACAGTTATGAGCATTATGTAAAGCTTACATCATGCGCAGGTTTGAATGGACAAAAATAGCGGAGATGATGTGTTTCTGATACGAACTGTACAAAGTAAGAAAATAATGTTTTAATGTGTAAATACAGTGCTTACATGT
Source organism: Verasper variegatus (assembly GCA_026259375.1). Taxonomy (NCBI): domain Eukaryota; kingdom Metazoa; phylum Chordata; class Actinopteri; order Pleuronectiformes; family Pleuronectidae; genus Verasper; species Verasper variegatus. Next base: position 8,327,540 of record CM048044.1, on the reverse strand, counting down.
TTGCTAATTGCCCTTTCCCGTAGCGCTTTAAAGGTTCAGCGTGTAGAATTTAGTGACATCTAGTGGTGAAGTTGCATGTTGCAGCTGAATACCCCTCACTTCACCCTCCCCTTCCAAACATGAAAGAGAACCTGTGGTAGACTTCAGTTGTCATATAAACTCAAAAGGTGTTTAGTTTGTCCAGTTTGGGCTATTGCAGAAAACATGGCAGCCTCCTTAGAGAGGACCTGCTCCCGATGTAAATATCGAGTATTTAAATATAAAGGGCTCATTGGAGGGTAAAGAAAACAACAATTTGTACAATTTAGATGAAACACACGAGTGAAAACATACTATGATTATTTTATGTTCAATTTCTGCCAATACATCCCTTTCACCTAAATCTTACACACTGGACCTTTAAGACAACATGTACATGAATATCGTGTAGAGAGTTAAAAGATTATCTTTGATTTTCTCTTTCTCTTTGCGCTACCTTTGCCAGACTGAGTGTATTTTCCATCTCAGTTTCTTTCATCCAGCCAGCATCAGGGTATTCTTTTTTCTGGCCTCACACATGCAGTTCCTTTAGTTACAAGCATGTGGAGTCTGCTCTGACACAAATGAATGCAAGACTCAATTCTGCTCGCCTTATGGCAGAAAGGAGCAGGTGCGGACCACAAATCAAACAATCTGCCTTAACTCACAGTCTATGTGCTTTATGTGTGTGTGTGTGTGTGTGTGTGTGTGTGTGTGTGTGTGTGTGTGTGTGTGTGTGTGTGTGTGTGTGTAGTTTAATAACATCATGAATGTGGTGAGATGGATGTACACACTGACCTCCAAAACCTTGCTTCCAACAACATAGACTTGTATAACTTGCATATGTAACAAGGCCAAACCTGTTTACATTGAAGTTCTATGCATCACGTGCAATGATTGATATATGGACATATTTATCATTCATCTGTTAAGGTTTAGGGAGGGAAAAAGTCTGAAGCCATGCTAGCAGCTCTGTGAGGCTCAGCGAAAGATGATTAGTTTAGCATGTTAGCATAATCACATTTGTTAAAAACATAAGTCGGTTTCATCTTCTCAGAATCATTAATATCTGCAAGAAATTTCATTCACTGGTTGTTGAGATATAACAATCTGGACCAAGGTGGTGGACAAACTGACAGTCCTGAAATTATCATCGTGAGTCATGCTGCCAGCACAGCTTAAAGAATATAATAAACTCCACACATTACACACTAACAAGCACAAAGAAGTAAGACCTCTACTGCCATTTAGCAAAGGTGATAAATGCTGTGTTGATCGACTTGGTACTGGATTGGATTTAGCAGCTCAGTCTGCGCCTGCAACAAGTTAAATGAAACTATTCTGAGTGTGGGCCAGAACATGGCTGGAATCTTAAGTAAACAAGCCCTGTGTGAGATCACTCTACAGCCCAGAAGTCATTCCTAATATAGTTTGCAGAGACGGCCAGATACTACACTGTAACTACCCAGGTATACACAAGCTGCGATAATGAGGCTGGCAGTGATACACAGAAAAAAGCTGGCAGAGGCCGCCACTCTCAGGAAACCTTGCCAAAGAAGCTGACAGCAGCTCTAGGCCAACATATTTTACCTTTATAAGGAGAACTGGCTGTCCTTTCCCCTTCCGCCTCAATCACATGAATCTGTTGGTTACGGGCAGTAAAACACAGTGAAGTATGGCAACATTGAATTTAGGCAGGAGGGGAGGCTGCTGGCCTTAGTTTACAGAGTGCTCCAGCATCCCTTTTGGACAAATTGTCCCTGCTGTTGGTTTTAAAAACCCCAATGTCATTCTGCTGCTCAGCTAGAAAAAAAGAGGGATGAGCTGTATTTGGAAATAGAGTTTTAAAGGAAATTGTGAGAGCTATACCCGCGGCTAAGACATTCTGAAGACATACATTCTGAATGCTGCTCTCGGATTTTATGTCACCAATACTTTCCTGAAGGAGTCGCTTTGTGAACAGGAGCAGTAAAGTGGCCACATATTAAGAGTCTTCACTCTGTACGGCATATACAGTCGACAAAAATAGCTAAATCCATCAGGCAATGTGTCAGCGTCTGCCAAGACCATGTTGAAAATCATTTGGACCGGGAGACAGTCTATTAAGAGTACTTAAGAAATATATGTAACCAACAGAGCAAAGCTAATAAACGTCCTTTTTCATCAACCGCGTATGATTAGAATCAACCCTCTGAGTTCCTTGTCTCTGTGTCGGCCCTCCTCCTGTCTCCTATTTAGGAGAGGAGGCAGAATAGCTCCTCTTGCCAGTAATGCACTGAAACCTGCAGGGATTAACAACCAAACTGCTGAGTTAAAAGACTTTATTTCAGTATTTGCCCCCCCGCCTCTGCTCTTCCCACATCTTCGTTCTGCACTACACTGATATTTCACTAAAGTGGTGTAATGAGAAGTTAAATAACTATAATTTATAATGTGTTTAATAATGTCTGAAAAAAGCACTCATAGTGGATTAAGCCATTAACAATTAACAATTTTGCTGCAGAATCAGGTAGGTGCAATCAGAGTTGAAGATGTCAGACTAAGCCTCTCTGGATCATGACAGATACTTAACTTTAAAGGAGACATATTATGCTCATATTCAGGTTGATAATTTAAATTTGATCACTTTCCTCATAGCGTCCATTGCTGCAGCTCCTCTTTTCAGCCTCTGTCTGAAATACATGCTCCTGTCTCTTTAAGGCCCACCTTCTAATAAAGCCCAGTCTGCTCTGATTGGCCAGCTGGCCCACTCTGCTGTGATTGGTCAACCACTTCCAGTGCATATTGGAAATGACGACCTCCGCTCTTGCTTTACCTGGTTTTGTCAAAGGTTCAGTGTGTCAGATTTAGGTGAAAGGGAGCTATTTGCAGAAATTTCATATAAAATAATCTTAACGATGTTTTCACTACTGTGTTTCATCTAAATTCAAAAGTTTGTTTTCTTTATCCTAGAATGGGCTCTTTATATTGAAATACTTTATATTTAAATCGGGAGCGGTTCCTGTACAGTAGCCCAAACAGGACAAACTAAACACCTTTTGAGTTTGTATGGCTAACTGAAGGCTACCACAGATTCTCTTTCATGTTTGGAAGGGGGAAGAGATGAGGGGTATTCAGCTGCAACATGCAACTTCACCACTAGATGTCACTAAATCTTACAGACTTAACCTTTAAAGGGTGTACCAGATTAGCCACTTGCTGTGCATTTTGAGGTCACACTACATCGCATTGAAGTGGTAGTATCTGCTGGACTACTGATGATGTGATCAGGAGATTCAGGTACAGAATTTTGTACGGGGACTTTGGGCTTTTTAACTTTAAAGAACTTAAAATAAAATAAAATAAGTAAACACACTACAGAAAAAAACCCAGAAAAAGCATAATACGTCTTCTTTAATGATTCATAGCCAAACAGCCCTTGCAGGCTAAAGATGGAGATGGAGCTCTGAAAATAGGATGAGTAATGAAAACACTGGAGGACCATAGAGGTTGTGATTTCACTGGGAGACAATTCCCAGGGCGCAGCGGTTGACTGTTTTACAGATGCACGGCCGAGTGTGGCCCCCCTAGAGCACATCAAGGAGGGAGTGTGTCTGTGTAGGAGTGCAGAGCTGCCTGCTTGAGGATATCATAAACTCATACACATCAGCTCTGAGGCATTGTCTGTGTTTTGTATGGATGGACAACCTTCAAACCAGACCTTACACAGTGGTTTTCACTTGTTTAAAACTACAAAGGTACTAAAGCTAAAAGCACAGTACGTAGGCCTTTTGTTAATTAACAAGGAACATTACGAAACACACCTGAAAAGAAAGATACACTAAAGACAACGTGTGAATAATAGAGTCCCAAATATATACATTTTTGGGGAGCGATGCAAATAAGGGAGTAAAAATAAATAAATTGCGATACCGATATATCAGCCGACATATTGGACATGATATCTTGTATGTCATTAACAAACCCAAATATTGAAGATATGTAATTGAGGCTTGATAACATATACAACCATATACAGTAACATGAATTAAGAAAAATGAATGCATGTCTTTTCTGCACTGTTTACTCTGTAAAATAAAGGTTTTCATATTGCCTGACATCAGCAAACGTAAACACTGATACCGATATGTCTCTTATTGGCCAATATTGTCAGCCAATATCAGTCGGGCTGTAATAGACAAAGATGTAAAAACCAGCTCATATTCTCACCTGGCAGGTCAGAAAAGAGTAGAATGCACTCGTTGAAGCCATTAGCCAAGAGACGATCCCTGAGTTGTTGCAGAATAGCCACACCGATGCAGAAGGGGAAAGAGGAGTTGCCCAGGAGCAGCGTGTCCCACAGGTGGAAGATCTTGTGCAGTGGAAACACATCTGCAAAATGTGAACGAAATCAACTCTCTGAAAACAACAGTGCCTAAAAAGACAAATCCCTCCAGGGACACACAACAGGATCCTGCAGGCAGGACAAAAGCTTTCAACATGCACACAGTGAGAAATGGGGCATCAGTTCATACATTATGATTATGATTTTCATGTGCATAGCGCATTTACTTAACGTGGATACAAAATGGCAAGCTCGTAAGCAAAATTGTGCTTTGGCGAGGTTGCCTGGAGGGATATTTGGCGCGGGGAAATATTTTACATGGGTGTTGTTGTGGAAAAATGACAGGAAGAACATCTAGGGGCCGAGAAGCTTTGGAGCGAGAAACCTGCGCAGGTTATTTGGAGCCAAATAAAACCACATCCTGATAATGCGTCCCACTGCAGATATTATTTCAGTCAGATCACTTTCAGCATTTGAAATTATAATTGAGATTTCTGTATAACAAACAGCGCTGCCCACCTGTTTATATCATGTCAGGGTTTGTTAGCGTGGATGCTCGGCAGCAGACGGGTGTGTGGGCGGAGTGTGGCTGAATTGAGGCAGACTGAGAGAGCAGGAGTGGTGAGAGGGTCCGCACCACATTAGCAGTCAGCAGTCACACTGGTGCATGTGAGTGACAGGCAGTGTGTGTGTGTGTGTGTGTGTGTGTGTGTGTGTGTGTGTGTGTGTGTGTGTGTGTGTGTGTGTGTGTCTATATGTGAATGGAAGATGACCCTCCAACCTTGTCTCATATTGGATTGGAGACATTAGCAGTCAGAGAGACGCACCTCCTGAATACTGGACTCACACACTGCCTCAGGGGGAGGATAAGGGGTAAAAGGGTCACACCTCACACCCGCTACCCCGGGAGTGGTCTGTGTGTGTGTGTGAGAGAGAGAGAGAGAGAGAGAGAGTTAAACTAAAGAAGGAAAATGATCTGCACAGTGCAGGGTTCAGATAAATCGATGGATGGAGTACTAGAAGTTGGGTCCAATTAACATAGATCACATGTGTTTTCTCTGTTAGAGTCTGTGGACTAAGGTAAAGTCCTAATGAATCTTTCCAAAATTATATCAAGAAGGCAAAAAGTTATTCAAACAGTTGTGATGGGGGCTGGACGAGCCCTCTACCGTGTTAACGTTAACGACTGACCTGGCATCCTCAGGAATGGACGTATTCACGAGCTGAGTGTGATGTTTTCAGAGTCACAAATAACGCAAATAATGACCATTTGAAGCAGCGGTTATAACAGTTTTAAAATTGTACCTTACATTTATATGGGATGAGTATGTGACTGAGGACCAGTTTATTCTTTCTGGTGTTAAGTTAATGTACTTACACACACGATTCTTGCTGTTCTGTGTTTGTACCCTCATAGTTGAATGCACTTATTGTAAGTTGCTTTGGATAAAAGTGTTGAGTGTTTTAATGGAATACTGAGAAAGTTTAATAACAACAATAGGACAATTGAAGTTCAAATTATGAGGCATGGTATACAATGCAGTTCATTATAGCACACTTACTTACATAAGGGAAATCGATATAAGCTACAATTTCAGTTTTTATACTTATTTTAAGCCTGGTGTACTTACGCCAGATATTTTAGTTGGTACCGTAGTTAGTACCTTTTAGAAAAAGGTGTTACCTCTGCACCACTGAGTGAAACTATCCTGATTTGCACTTGCATTTTCATTTACATGTGAAAGCCTCTCCCAGGCCTAGGAGCTAGGGCGTCAACTGCCAACATTCTCAGGCTGGTAAAACTGCCAGAAACTGGAACCCTGCTGCAATTCCAGGCACTACTTGGCAGTTTTCTTCGAAATCTGGAGCAACACTAACTGACACAAATTCTTCTTTTCATGCAGTGTATTGTTTAAACAGCCACCCCCACAGTTCCAGAGAAGTGCTCTTACTATAATGATTTACTATGACTGATGAACGCCAAGATTGCTGCAACAACCATATCGTGTAGATAAAATGGTCTTATTTAAGTCGCTTTGGATAAAAGCATCAGCTAAATGAAATGTAATGTAATGTAATGTAATGTAATGTAATGTAATGTACACCGACTATGACTTTTACACTGTATTAAAAAATATCTTAAGCACATTTATTCCACATTGACAGTCTGAGAGTCACTACTTAGATGTAGAGAATGTAACAGACTGGTCCAAAGGGAGCACTATAATAAGCCTGTACAGATCTGTTTAGTCACAGAGTCACAGAGAAGTGACACTTGGATCATTGTCCAGGACACCTTCATCACCCAGGACCTGAAGTGGGAGCTGTGATCGGCTGCAACCTGCCTTCTCTCCAGAATCTCTCAAAGATTGTGGCCGACCCCTCTCACCCTGGACATGGACTCTTAGAGCAACTTCCCTTTGGCAGGAGTCTGCGGGCAATCAGGACTAAAACCTCATGCCACAAGACTGCTGCTGACCTCATCAACAAGGCCTGTGGCACTTTGACACTTTCACTTCCTGTGGCAAATTCCAGTATCTTGTGTTTACTAGTCTGTCTCTAGTACTGCATATCCACTGATATAGACCAGAGTCTCAACTTCCTCCCACTGTCCAGAAATGTCTTGAGTCAATCTAAATTGTAAATCATGACGGTTTGTAAATCACCCTGTTTTATTGAATTCAAATTTACTGAGAAAATTCACACTTCGATCAAACATCAGTGTGATAAGAACTACCTAAAAATCCATAAACCACCTAGGGGGAAATATTTATTTGACACGCACTTTGACTTTTTACTATGGTCAATGTCCCATCTGTTAACACGGAGGAGGTAAACATTTTATAATGCAGGCAGCAACCAGGGGGTGATCAAGACCCTTTGGCTTTACCTTTGGGCAGCAGTCATGTTGCCCATCTTCATATACAGTCTATGATATAGACCTTATGATGCATTTGGAAGTTTTGGGGAAACTTAGTGAGTTGTTACTGAGTTAGTATCTAGTTTCTCAAAATATCTAAGATGTTTGCAGCTGCATCTTGATGATGTGATTTTTATTTTTTCTTATTCACATGAATAAATATTTCAGTTAAATAAAGATGAGCTCGTATAAAATCTGAAGACTGAGTGTTTGAGTCTTTTGCCTTCAGGAATAGAAATAATTAGCGGCTGGAATAAAGGTCACCATGAGAAAAAAACAAAACACACAAAGACAGAACGTGTCCATACTGGAGCAGATGACCTTTTCAGCCTCTTTTATCGCTGCTCCAACTCAAAATACCCTCTGAAAAGTTTGGGATTGTGCTCCGTGCTGCATATCATCCACACCGTGAGTACAAGGAGAAGCTACTTACGTGTAAACATCGTCAGGAACCATGGAATCGCATAAAGCTGCACGGAAAAAAGAGGGAAAAAAGAATAAAGATGCAGCACATTTGTGAAGTAATGCAGTGTCTATTTGTTTGTAATAGTCGCTTTGTCATACACAGAAATGGCATTAAAGAGTAAACAGCTTTGGTTCAGTTATTAGTCAACGGAGAGAAAACAAACAATTAATTTTATTGTGTCAATCTTGTCATCCCTCCTTCCTCTCGTCCTCTCCGTTCCACACTTCCCTAGGAGGACATGCAAAGACCACATGCACACACACACACACACACACACACACACACACACTTACCTACAACGGTACAAACGCACTCCATCAATAACCACCTGCTCCAACACCTGGAAATTGATGGTCACTGCCACTGCGGCTCTGTAACACTCAGCAGCAAAAGGGTCTGGAGAAGATATAACTGCAGCTCCTCTCAGCCACTTAACTGACAGCTAATTGCAGGGGAGCTGGGGACTGATCAGACAACCTCCTCGGCGGCCGGGAGTGATGAGCAGGAGAGCAAGCCACAGCACTCCCGAGTTCCAGCCTCAATCTTAACAGCTGTGCAGCAGCACTGCAAGTCCGGCCAGATTGGATTAGTGTAGGTGTAAATGGCAGACCCAGGAGAGGAGAGGTGGCCAAATTGAAAATGGCCTGAATTAGACCACTGGCTACATCCAATCCGACTGTGCCTGTGGCATCACTGGAGCGCAGACCTTGAACGCCACAACATTTCCAGCTTGCCACATTTTGATATGCATATATGTGAATTGAAAATCCATTTCACACTGCAGAGATATTTGATCTTTTAGGGCAGACAGATTTTAGGGTGCTAAACAGTTCAGGGTGCTCTCTGAAGTTCACACAGGAAAAGGGGGATTAAAGGTCTGTAAAGTCTAATTACTGGGATTGACATCAAGCTTGAAAACTGTGTCAACAAAGCTTGTTCCAATATTATCCTGGCCTAGCAATAAAAACAGGCATACGAAGTTTCCTTTCCTGGTTGTATTGTAAACCCAGCAAGTGTCAAGTCAGCATGATTTACCGTGAAGAGCCAACCTAGGCTACATAGACATTTGAGCAACAAGCATGTATCTTCACTAAATATCTTTTTTTAAGCAGTTTAAATTATAACAGACAGGCAGTTTGTGCATTACTTGCACCACTTCAGAAAAAGGAGCTGAGGCATCAGAAACTGCGAGGAGCAGGAGGGTTAAAAATCCCTGACTCCTCAGCGATAAAGACCCCACTTTTCATTGGATGACGTCCCAGTAGCCGGTGGACGGCGGACACACATCCATCAGCACACTAACTGAAACCCGAGAGAGACAGTGGAGACTTTAACCTTGTCACTGTCGGAGCAGAGCTGTGAGAGGGAAAGCGAAGGGCAGCGAGAGGTGGCACAGAGTAAGAAAAATAAGGTAAGTGTGGCAGAGGACAATCATTAAGTGTGCCCGGCAGACTTTAGTCGTTGTATAAATCATCACTGCTGGACTATAGGGAGAACTTGACCCTGGCCACAGATTCTGGACAGGAGGGTGCGGGACAAAAAAATGTCAATGACAATGTAAGGTATACACAATGATCTATGAATGGGCATTTACTTTGCCACTGGTGCGGAGCGAGAAACTGGAAGAATTCCCAGGTCAGCTCTGGCTTCCCATTAAAGGTAAACTTGCAATAAAAGACGCGATGCCCGACTGTGTCCTCCACTAATGTTTATTGTTGTCGGTGGGACAGGGCATGTGCACTCTTGATTACTTACATCTGGAATGAAGCCAATCTCATTTAGATGGTTGCTGAGCTCTGGGTCATGGAAGGCAATCATTTGGGAGAAGACCGTCAGGTACTCTGAATCAGGCAAAAGGGCAAAATGTAATCTACTGGGCAGCTTGTGAACAAAGATCTGAAAGAAAGTGTTTTCAACCAAAGACTTCACACTAAAGAAAAAGAATGCACAAGGTACTTCAAAAATAAAATAAACATACACAAATGAATAATTTAGCGAATAAAGGATGATTTAAAGCAACACCATGCAACTTTTTTTTAACCTTAAAATTGCAGCTTCCAAATTAGTTGGATGGTTCACTTGCATACCTGCGTGCATATGGAAATAAGGAGAATGGTGTCGCTTTCATTCCCTCTCCTCTGCCTGAATGTCTGTTCCTACTCAGGTACAATCTCCTGTGAGAAGCGTGTAACTATAATCCGGTCAAGTGTAATGCTGAACTGCAGATCAGTTAAACAGACTTAGATGCTGAGAGTTTGGTGTATTTGTAACAGTGGGAGCTCCTCTGGTTCAGGAAGCTGGGAATCATTGGTAATAGCCACCACCGAGTCAGAGCTCCCGTCAACACATCGATAGACTTTGTATTTTCTCGACATGAAAACCACTAAATCACACACCCGGTGTGATCATACACTACATCCCACACCTCCACCACACACTGACGACTGAGTTGACATGCATACATTTTGTTATTCTTTTGATTATATTAAATAATGTTGATTTGATTCAAGCTATCCTTGTAGACCTCCCTTGATTGTAGTGGCATTAAACAAGCTTGTCATAACAGTAGACATAAGATAGAAGATAGAAATCCCTTCCTTTATTAGATCAGCAGGTGATGAGATGTGTGTTATTAAATTGAACATTTCATGACTGAAACGCTGCAGACAGAGCACTCCTGATCCACTGTGCAACCTTGGAAACCAACTACTGTACATGTCAAAAGGAGACTCATGCAGCTTAATGCCATGCTAATGCCATTCCTCATACTGTAAGTCAACAACAGAGCTCTGGCCAGATAAACATTAGCTAGCTCTCCAGGGCATCTAAGCAGTGGAAATAAATGATAATAGCCACATTCCCCACAGAGTTCAAGAGGTGTATGGCCTGGCTGTTTGTCAGTCACGTAGGAATTGCTTTTGACATTTCTCTGCAGGCTTTTGCAGTTTCATTTGTTTCCCCATCTCTAAATGATGTGGCTCAGCTGCAAACTCCATTAAATCAGACTGAAATTAGTTTTTCGCAGCTTCGAAACAACATGGAGGCAAAATTCAATCAACAGTGAGTTGACGGCCTGATACTCTGTGCCAGCAGATGTTAATTTGTTTTTGAACTTAGCTGAATGCTCTGACCATGTTTAATACTTATTACTTAACACGCGGTGGCAGTTGAATGCATTAGCTCAACAACACTGGAAATCTGAAGTGGAAAGAAGTGATATAGAAGAGGGAAGCAGAGTGTGTCAATTATATTGCAATCAGGAGAAACATAAAAAATGCTGTTGAGATCACAGAACTGTGAGACATTTAACTCCTGACACTTAACTGAAGTTTTCAGGAGGGGAACGCAAATGTCTGAGTGTGTTGCGCTGCACATTTGCTGGAACTTTTCTTGACAGCTACCTAATAAAATTTCATGAGTCAGCACATGTCAGAATTCCGCATGAAAATTAAAATTAACAGTGAGTGAGTGGGCACGTTGATGACACTTCTAAAATGCGCCAGACGCGAGACTGGGAGAATACAAATGTCAAGATTGACGAGATTCAAGCGCTTTTGGTGATCAGGGCCAGTGACGGTGTGGATTTGCTCTGAACAAAAATCTGATTTCGAGCTTGGAATTCTACGTTATTGTCCTGTTGTAGTGAATGCGTCTGACCCGGATAAACTCCTGATGCGTTCTTCATATGTGGAAGGCAAACTCCAGAAAATGTCCGGAAACAATTTTCTGGACATTCTCTGGAGTCCATGTCTGAAAACGGCTACAGTGACTTAAGCTTAACCCAAACATAAGTTGCATATAGCTCACCTTGAATAACATGAGAGTTGTCCTTCAGGAAAAAGTTGTACAAGTATTTGGGGATGAACGCAGACATGCAGGCATACGCCAGGGCTGTGAAGAGTGTGACATGATCATGAAGGCAGAGTTAAACAGCAATAAGCAGTACCAGAACTAAGCTGCAGTATTTATCAGTGTTTTACCTTCATTGTTGAAATTCAAGTATAGGAATGGAGCACAAAGGGAATCCAGACCTGTAACGAAAAGAAAATCAGAGAAGTTGCTGTTGAGCCACATAGATGTACCTGGTGGACAAGGATGAGGAGTTTACAGGATGGGACATGAGCACCATCTAGTGTTCAGTCCCACGAAGCACAGCACAGAACTGTACAAATGGAACAGATTTGACAGGAGAGACACTGACCCTGCCAGTAGACCAGGTCAGGGTGGGAAACCACCCAGGCTTTCAACACGCGTCTGAACTTGATGTGACCCTGAGGAGATGACAGCAGCTCGTCATACTGGTGGCAGCGTGGGATGTCCACCTCAATCTGCAACAAGAACACACAAACAGACAACATGTTGAGATGTAACCTTAAAAGAATTGTTCCCCCTGAAAATAGGTGACTAAAAAGAAAATAGTTACCTGTCTGTCAGTAGGAATGGGAGTATCCTTGTCTATAGTTTCATATTTGGCTTGAATATCTCCCTGTGTGAAAACAAGAAGGATGAGTCCAGATAAAACAAAAACCATTCACTATCTCAACTCACAACCATATTCTACTCTTCTACCTCAATGCCCAGGAGTGCAGCCCACGCCAATCCTCGAACCAGAGGGGGAATATCCACTCTGGCCTCTTTCCACACCAGGTTCTTCTTGTAAGGATACGCCTGATGACAAAACAAGGAAAAGTATCACCCAGCTTGTCATTCAACAATCATCTGTTTAGACTGTAGGCTGTATATGAAGGTGGGTGACACGACAGTGAAGCCAAACCATCGTGATCACCCCTGGTGGCTGGCTGCAGTATAGGTCATAAACCCCAGCTCCTCCATGTTAGTGGTGAGACATGAACCAAACTAAACAATCGAAGTACACGTAAAATACATTTTGTTCAAAGATGGTTTCTCTCAGTTTAGGTATGTTAGGTATGTAAGTCCCTTTTCCACTGTTTGAAAAACCCGCTAACATTTAACTTTTGTCCACAAAGGGAATGAATAGTATTGGCGTTCACTCCCAGGTGCAATGACTCTGCAGTAGACACGGATTTTAATCAGCAGGGATGGACACATGACACACGGTTGAATGCGCTAATTTGGCAAGTGACAGTGAGGTTAGAAAGCTGCTCGGTTTTTAGTACGTTTGTGACATTGAATATGCAGAAAGGCAAACTCCTCTAGTGGCAATGGGAACGGAATCAATCACCTTTTTTAATGGGTTTACTAGGGTATACCCCCTAATTCTGGTATAAAGGAGGAATAAGATTGGTTTTAAATATTCATTTGCTGCTATGTAAATAGGGTGAAATGTCGTGATTGACAGCTGAGACTGACTCCTGATTGGTCGAGTTCATGTATCAGCAGGACCTCGATACGCAAGACAGCGGCACCTGCATCTGGCATATTTTAACTTAATTTTTGTATATCGGGAGGAAGTGGAGACGCATCGTCCATCTTCATATACAGCCTACTGGTTTAGATAATAACTATTATGAATACAGGAAATATGATTTGAGATAAAACAAGCACCAGGTTCTACCACTTTTACTTTATTTTCCAATTAGAGTGAGTACAATGTTTCATGTGTGTCTTACACACTTGTGTCTTCAAGTGTGTGCATGTGTGTGTGCATGCGTGAATTTGTGTGGAGTCCTGACCTTGAGCAGCCTGTCAAAGAGGATGATGCGGATGAGTTGGTACTCGGTGTCTCTCTCGCGGATGATGAGTGGCAGTGTGACGGTGGTCGACAGCTCATTGCTGCTGTTGGACTGGGGCAGGCTCGACTGTCTGAGGGAGGGAGAAGTGAAGGGAATATGACATTACCCGAGTCAAAACAAATGATCGGCCGGCGTGAAAACTGGTGACAGGGGGAAGAGAGGATGTCGACAGGCGGTTCAGGATTGAGATTGCTTACTCGTCTTCCAGCAGAGGGTAATAGGCTTCTCCTGCCACATCCTTCAGTCTCTGGATAAGACAGAGAGAAGCTCATCTTAAAAATATGAATGCACTGGTTCAAATACAAATGAGTGCTTTGTTAATTCAGTAGTATTTTCCCTTTGTACAATGTTTTGCTAAGAAATGAGGAGAAAATCTAATTTGATTATTAGGTTTAGGGACAGTGATGAAAAAAACCCATCTTGATTAATCTATTGATTACAAGTAATTATTTGGGTCAGAAAACAAAAACAAATGTCATTGGTCTCCATGGCGACTTCTTCAAAAACCTTGCTTTGTCTGATCAGTTGATGTCCTTAGTCTGTCTCTTGCTGATTGTTGTATTCTCTGTTGCTAAATGTTGTTTGTTGTACAATTTATCGATGTAAAGTGAATTGATTTCTTTACTGATGCATTTCTTGTGTTGTATTGTAATTCAGGGCGTCCTTCTACCAATCAATAAATCAATCCTGTGCTTTCTTCTATAATTAGCTTTAAAACAAAGTAGTGGATGGAGAGTGTGAATTCATACATACACACAATACCTTAATTGACACAATATTGGACATATTTTTTGGTCTTACATTTCTGAGTTGGCACAGAGAGAGTGTCACTGTCGTGTCGTCCAGCAAGAAACTTCGATCCCTGCCCTGACCAAATGACTCGCCGTCTTCCAGAACAAAACTAGAACAGAGAAATGATAATACATTGTACCGCATCTGGGTATGAAATTAACTAGAACGTACATCTGTGTGTGTGTGTGTGTGTGTGTGTGTGTGTGTGTGATGTACTTGGGCAGCGTGCAGATTGGAGGTTTGGACTGTATGATCTCCTTATTAGTCAGCTCCTTCTCCAGGTCTCCTCCAGCCAGACACCACAGATGGTAAACCTCGTCTATAGCCCGCTCTGACAGGTAGTCATCATCGTCATCTAACAGCATGCACACAAAACAGTAAACACCTCCCCACAAACACAGGAGGCGCTGTAATATGTAACAGCCGCTGAAGGATTTTCATTTTCTGATGCTGTTAAATGTTGGTCAGGATTGACATACAGTATGTTTCACAGGTTATAGAAAGGAACAAATTAAATGATATGCTAAGTTATGGTAAGTTATAGGAATAAGAGCAAAACAATACAATCCAAAACAAAAAAGGGTTATTTGAGGTATCCAAAACATCTTCAATATCAAAGACGATGATCACAGAAGTGGGTATTTACAGCAGATGTTTTGACTTCTGTCTGCCACTATAACTAATACTGATGTTGGCAGTATTAATTAAAGCTGCGTTAAGATAATCCAGTTTTAAGAAACTGTATGTTTGAGGTGATCAGTGTGCATGTTGATGCGCTGTACAGTTGGATGTATTTGGCACAGACCTTTGCAAAGGTCACTGATGTCGTCTGGGAGCTCCAGATGTGCACAGCGGAGGGAGGAGGAGAAGAGGCTGACAGGCTTCTGGAAGGGCGTGTAGAGGCACGAGACCCCAGCGAACACAGGGTCTACCAGAAGCTCTGCAGGGGTTGGCCTGAAGGATACACACAAAGTCTTCATGGTCATGAAATCAAACTATCAGAAAACACCAACTGTGCCTTTCAGGCGTAGCTGTGTAAAAACTTGATACGTTTTTATCCTAAACCTTTAGTCACTCAAGGTCCTGTTTGTCACAGTTTCAGCCAATAACTTGAATCTGTTTGTTTTGGTATCCTTTCACTCATCGCCTGAATCCTCTCTGACGCACATGCTGCAGGGACAAGACTACTTCGTAACGTGCGTGACCAAAGTGTTTTGGAAACTAAACGGCCAATGTCCTCCGACAGGATATGATGTCCAGCACAGAGTGTATTTACCTTTTGGATGGAAGAAAGGTCAAGCATTTCCTTAATAACTCCAGAACGTCCTCAGGCAGCTCCTGCAGAAATTAGCTACAGTTACACACAAAATATATAAATAGATGCTATTATATCTTCCAATAATCTCAAAAATGAAACAAGGATTGAAAGTGTCTCTGCAAAACAAACAGTGGGAGGATTTGCAAGTGTCTGTATATATTATAATACAGTGCAATTCTGAATTATTATAAATTGTGAACATTTTATTTTTAATAATTATTTGGCGAATACTTACAGACAAATAATCCTTTAGCTTTAAAGGATCCCTTAGCTTTAACAGACCATATATATATATATATATAAATATATATTTTTTACCTTAATTGTATCAAGGCAACCATGTTCCTCGGCAAGGACAGTGACAATGTCGTCCATGCAACCTGAGAATGACAACACCACAGAATAAGCCTAATTGAGCTTAAGAGCATATTGCTTTGTACTTAATTATGCCCCCCCCCCCCACTTACCCAAGGTTAGAATGAATTTTAGTCTCTCGCTTATATCAATATTCTGCAGCAAGCGTCTGCCCTGTAACAGGTTCACAGCATTAGACTTTAAGGTGAAATCAATCCACACAGCATGAGATGTAAGTTAAAAAAACGTAACATTATAACAGTTGTGTATGAATAAAGTAATTTATGAATGAGTCTTACTGCACACAATTCAAAAAGCAACACCCCAAGGGACCAGACATCAGTCTTGGGTCCTGACGGCAGAGGAGCTTCATCACGAGAATGGTCACTGGGGTGGAAAGAGCCCTGAGCGATCACCTCTGGTGCAAGGTATGATGGGTACCTGAGGTCGAGATCCCAGAGCAGATAAGAACGTTACTTTGTAAGCCTCTTAATAAGACTTATTGTAGATATCTAGTTTCCTCTAGTAATCTAAACTGTGCTGTTCATATCTCTGGCATTAGTTGAAGTATGCTCAGTTAATCCTAAAAACAATCCACACAACACATTTTCCATCCAGATGTCCTGTGTTGGAAACAGTGGGCATGTGCGATGTTCTCTCTTTTCAATCTGCAGAAGGATATTACACACAGATACTCGGTAGAACACAAAGGCCTTTGGATTAGGATAAAAGCCCAACGATCGGTTACAGTTCCTCAACCAGGAAACTATTTTGATGCCTTAAAACCTGGTTTCTATGAAAAATTATGGGCAATTATGGTTCAATTTTATGGCCATTTGCCTTTTTTTATGATCTGGCGAACATCAAACAGATACCAGTGAACCTTTGACCCTGAACAGACAGCTGGCATAGCTCAGTCAAACCAGTTGAAGAATTCCAGAGGAGCAGTAATGAACCATTCTCAGTGATAAATGAGGAGAAGAGGACATACCCAATGGGGAAATCTACGTCAGCTCCATGATCAGTCATGTGGTAAAGGCCAAACTTTGCCAGCTTGACATTCCCCTACAAAGAAAAGATCCATCTTAGAATGACAGTGCAGCGTTTGGGTGATCGCTCTATTTCCTTTCAGCTGCAGAGACATTCAGACAAACGTAAAACAGCTCAATTGGCTGGAGACGATACCTTGCAGTCCATCAGCACGTTGTGTGCACTGAGGGCCCTGTGCACCATACCGTGTTTGTTCATAAACTCCAGACCTTCAAGGACCTCGAAGGCGATCTGCAGCACCTTCTCTGGGCTAACACAAACAAACACACACAAACACAAAAAGATAAGTGTGTGTCAAAGCTTTTTGAGGGTCAGGTGGATACGAGGTCAGAGTAGAGATACGTACATGTATACATTTTAACTATTTAGGGATTAGAAACTCAGCAAACTGTTGATATACGTTTATGCAAACCTAAGTTCGGCCGTTATAAACAACATTATTTATCAACAATAGGAGGTTTAACGCTAATTGTTCAACAGAAAAAGTAAAGGTGCTTCAGCTTTTTCACATTTACTCTGCTAAATAGTTGAGAGGATTTGTAATGAAAATCTCACCTGACAGTCTTCCGCTGTTTTTGGAAATCGCTTAAACTGCTTTCATAGTGCTCAGCAACAACAATCAGTCGTTCTATAGAACAAGAAGAAGAAACGTAAGTAAGCAAATGCAACTGCAAACATTTATTGATATTTAGAATGTGTGTTTTTCAAGATACCGTCTAATACTTAATATCAGATTTTTTGTTTACTCTTTTATGTATTTAATATTTATGTAACTTATCTTAATTGTATTGTTATATATTTAGGAACTGGCCTTATTAAACTATTTCCTTACCTCATTTATTTTGGATAAGTTCCGTGAAAGTACACATCAAGGACATAGTATTACAAAGCTGAAAATTAACTAATACATAAAGTCATGAAATGGAACAATGTTGTATGCATCATGATTAGAGAAGACAGAAAGTCATACCATGTTTCCCTCTGGAGATGTCCACATACTGACACAGTCTGGGGTGAGTGACGGTCTTGAGGATCTGAAAGCGTCCCAGGATTTTGATGGAGTTGGGGGTGAGGGGGAGGCCATTGCTCCCACAGACATCGTGAGGGAGAGCAGAGGCAAAGAAGGTGAAGGCCCCTAGTTGAGCATCTTTGAGGGGCCTCATCCTGCCACTGGCTTGATGCACTGAGAATGGGAGAGACAATGTATGAATGATATGTGATAATATAGATGAATTTGAGTGAGAGGAGGATTGGAAACAGCATTATCAGATCTCACTTACATACTATTTGCATATTAGTTTCCATTTGCCAATTACAACATACACAGTGATCATATGATTCCATAAGTAAGCCTCTTATTGTGAAATGTACCTATACTCCCCTCCTTGCCACCCACCTCTCTGCAATGATCCTGTGGCAGTGCCCTTCACTCCAGCACATTTAGTTATACCAACAATAATCTGTCTGTAGAGAAAGGTATATAATGTTCATATTCTCTGTATTTTCTTTGATTTATGTTTTGTATTGCCTCGTGTTCTCTTGTCTACATTTTGTCTCTATTATAACTGTTGTAATAAGCACATTTTCCCGACATGGGATCGATAAGGTGTATATTATATTGTATTATATTATATTATATCATATAATCCGCGGGGTTAGTTAAAGCTTGTAGATTTGTTGACGTTCTCTGAGATGAAATACAACCAATCGAGCAAGTGTCAGATTAACACTGTCGCTGTAATTACAAAGTATTTGCATCATATGGTTGAGATGTGCAGTAACCTCATGAACAAGCGATATTAACTTTATGGTTAAAACTGTAAATATAGGTTAAAACCCAGTGGTTGAACCCACCCTGATTCTGTGGTCGAGTGATGAACATAAATGTCTTATTATAAATGATCTCACGTGCATCACCCATGACAGATGTACTCACGGTCACCAGGAAGTCTGCAAACGCGTCCACAGCATGAGCCTGAAATAAAAAACACTTTCCAAGATGTATTTTTTAATGAAATCCTTTCCTGCCTCCGTGAAGGGAAACAGCTGAGTGAACGTGACCCACTTGACGTCACATCAGCGCGACAATGTGGTGCAGGAAAGACGATTTTTTTTTTAAAAAAGGTGAAAATGCTTGAATCAGTCGAAAATATACTTCATCGTTTTTTCAATCGCTGTTTCGTATACATTTTAAAAACCACGTATTCTTTCGTTCTTGTAATTACACACAGGCGTTTATAGTTGCATCCTCGCACCGGGCGTTGATTTATAAAACACATGGATAGAGAGCTAAAGCAGCCAATTCACGGAGGCTGCTTCACATCCGGAGCGTTTAGAGATCGACTCGCTGGGGTCCTGAAGTAGCTTCTCTCCGACCAGGCTAACTAACAGCTGTCAACCTCAGCGCCCCAGAAACGTGCTGGGTCTGTAGAGTCCATGTAAGTTCTTTAAAAATAACTTGTGTGTTTTATTCCACTGCTTCAACTAACTTGTATCTTGGTCGTTAGCAACGTGTAGCTAACCCCCTGTAGCTGCGATAGCCACACGAGAGTCGCCAGCTCACTTATTATTGAACTGATGCAACGAGAGGTAACGATCATTTCACAGCATTGAGCCATTGCGTCTCCATAACACGTAACAACGTTTATTTCTAATCCACTGATCCACTCGATCGCTACATATGTGGAATAAGACGATTATTTGAGCTGCTGTGATTCACAAATGACTGAAACTGCAGGAAATAACAACCCAGGTCGTTATTACAGAAGGGAAGTGGTGAATGATTTCACTTTCATTATAAGTTCATTGCTGATAACAATGTCCACATTTTTTTTTTTTAATTTTCCAGAAGCCCCAAGACCCAAAGGTGTTCAATGTTTTATAATTTGGTACCAAAAAAAATGACAAATCAAATAAATGATTAATAAATTATCATATTTACATTAACAATTATTGCTGTAACCTTTCTGCCCCCTTAGCTTAACTATTTAACATTTTTGTCTGTTGGCAAAAATATGATCTTGACTTGACAGATCATACAAATTTTTATAATTTAACCCGTAACGAGGAGGAAATAAGAGGTGTTATACAGATATTGTTAATTATTGAGGGAGAGTCATGGTCCAGAGTCCGTGTTTTCAACTGTGCTCTTGACAATGCGTCATAATTTAACTGATTTGATCAAGTATTCTATCTGTGTAGTTTATAAATCAATAATGGCATGTTGACTCTATCCAATTCAAATCATTACTGGTCTGGTCCGATTTCAATAACATTAAATAGTCATATATATTTTTTGACCTCCCTGTACATGCCACAGATTTATGCTGTAAAAGGTCAAAACACAGCTCTTTTAAATAATAAACGTGTAGGTCCTTGGGATGCCTTCAGGTGGTGCTGGCAACCGGTGCTCTCTTCTATTATGGTCTGTTCAGGTATGGAACGATCCTCCTCCAGTATATCTGTAATGTGTGAATGGTGCATGGAAGACGGAAACACTTGTCTCCTGGTCTGTCTGCTGACACGTCCACATCATTTCAGAGAAAGCCGGTGGTTCAACGTGACAGATTCACTGATGTAATTCAAACTACATGTGGTAGCTGTGCAGCATTATCTAAAATTGATGGCAATGCAAAATGGACAAAAACCATCCTGGCTATTTTTTTTATTTATTTTTTTATTAGATTGATTAGAATGCAAATAGTCAGATGTGGTGTTCCACTTGCAAACGAGAGGATGAATCAAATATTGGAATTCCAATACAGTGAAGACAGATACATTAACAGCCTGACAGCCCAAGTCTTTTTTAATATTGTTAACACATTTCCATCTGAAATCCAAAGCTGCAATGGCCTCTCAATGTCATTATGCTACGGACCATACCCCGGCCCGAGGACCCATTTTTAGAGGATATCCAAATGAGATCAGCCCTTTTGTGGCTGATGTTATTACTCCACCACTGGTCCTGTTTAAATCAATTCAGTTTCTCAAAAAACAATGCTTTGATCCCGGATTTTATCAACTCCAGCTCTTTTGTGTTTCTAATTTCCTCATCCCCCAACATTTTGTTTTCATCTTGGGCCAGCTGTTGTTTTCCAGCGCCTCCCTGCTATATGTGTTAGAAGTTTTCTTCTCCCATGCCTGTAAAAATATTTCTTTTCCTCTTACTTTGAAAGAGCAATTTGCCAAGTTCGGTAGATAAAGGAACATTATCCTGAACCCAAACTGGTGTCCAGCTGTATTTTGGTCGACTGGCTTAAGAGTGGCTGATCCCCTTTGAACCTTATTTCCAAAATGTATTACATAATGTGATTCTAGTATGATTTAAAGGAAAAAACTATCTGACTGCCACTTGGAATTTGGAGAGATTTTGGAATGACCAAGTTGACCTGGAACTTGTTACAGATTTTATGAGGTTTTCCAACACTAACATTTTACAGCAAACCTTTTAATTTGACAAGTTTGGAATCAAGATTTGCTGATTTACTGTCATTTTTATGAATGTTGATTATCTTTCTACGTACCTTGTGGACAGAGGTCAGATTGTGTCACGTCGTGAAAAATAACATTAACACATGGTTTAAAACAAACTGGAGCTACATGTCACGGAAAACGTATCAAAATAGAAGGGGCGCTCAGAGGGCACATACCTCCACCAAGGCTAACGCCCTATCTTGTCATGTTAATGAAAGTGAAAAAGAAAAAAAAATCTACTGCAAACAAACAAACAAACAAAGTGACAGGGGTGAAAACATAAGCTCTTTATCAGAGGTAAATACAATTGCTTTGTCAGACAAATTGCAATTAGGCCTCCACAAGGCCTTATTTTTGATTTACAAATAAACAGTATTTAAGATTGAGACACGACATTATATCATGGACTGTCACACAAAAGTAGAAACCCCATGTACAAAGCAATGCAATCCTATAGAACACATACCACCTTAGTGCAAATGACAGTGTTGGGTTTTTGTTGAGACTGTCAGACAGAGGTTGTCTCTGCTCTGTGGTCATTTTAGAGGCTGTAGTTTGTGGTGAGGTTGTACTGGAATGCAAACCTTGTAACTCCAAACATGTATCTTTTGTAGATGTTCAGCATGGTACTTGAAAACACTATCTCGTTTTATATTGCTACAAAGTGTCACACGAGTTAATTATACAAAATAACAAGGAATACAGGGACTCAATCAGTATTCATGACCCCATAGTTGTATGTATCACAAAAAATATGCAAGTTACTCTATTTAGAAATCTCACTACAGTCATTTAAGTCTTAATTTATACTTATTTTTTATGGAGTTGTGATGGTTGGTACTATCTATTGCGTTTTAGGTTCCTGGCTCGCTCCTTGGTCAACATGTCCAGTCACAATCCTCTGTTGAAGCTGGAGCAGCGAGCAGCCGAGGCCGACCAGATCATCGAGTACCTCAAACACCAAGTCCAGCTGCTGAAGGAGAAAACAAGTAAGAGAGCACACCGCAAATTAACACCCATACACAGCAACTCTGTCAGCAAGTACAAGGCGTGCTGTAAAAGTGCTATATAAATGCAGCCCATTTACATAAAGTTCCCAGTTCATTTTGTCTAGACAGGCTATACAAGTGAAATACCAGTGTGACCACTAACAAGTATATGAAACCTGAGTATACAAGTTATATAAAACTCCTCTGTAGTTCACAAATTAGTCTGACAATAAATTAAAGGTTCAAATCAGCCATTAGTTTCCTATTGATTTATTATAAATGCTGAATTTAGTTTTTATGTATTCATTTTATAGAATCCTGTTCAAAGTTAATCATGTGTAATTGTAATAAACATTGAATGTAGGCCATATTTAAAAAAACAAAGCTATGCAGGATATCCCATATCCTTCCCCACTTTAAATAGTATCCCCTGCACAAATTGAGCACATGCATTATATAAAGAAATGTAAATAAAAAAACTATATTAGTTCAGATTTTCATGGCTGTTTTAAGCCCACTCACAATATTGATTTTAGCAGCCAATTTATGTTAGTCAGTAATGTATTTGCACTAGTCAAGCCGTTTTTTAAAATGTCTCATGGGAAGTTGAAATGGAATCCCTGTGCTGTTTAAACAAGAATTTCCTTCGTTGCAGTCGTCCAGGCCAGTGTCAGGGAAGAGAAGAAACTGATGGTGGAGAATGCGAAACTGAAGAATGACATCGAGGAGCTGAAAAAACAGCTGCTGGAAAAAGAGAAGAGGAGAGGGGGTAGGTTTGAGTTTGGTTCTCAGCAGGGACTTCCAGAGCAAATCAAATGTTTGTTTGTTTAAAAAAAGACCTTGATGTCGTTATCCATTTTATATCAAGTTATGTCGAGATGAGTGTCTCGACTTAGGAACATTTGATGTCAGTTGTTGCTCATTAGAGCCCTGTTTGGTTTGTACTATCAATGATAACATCTTGCGCATTCTCGCTTCAGCTCATCATAACCAGATCTCTTCTGTTTTCATTATAAGCAACTTTAGAGCCTCGAGATTCCTTGTGTGTGTGTGTGTGTGTGACATACATTGACATTCGAGGGCAAACAGCTCGGATCGCACACATTAACACACATTTAATGATTTCCAGTAAGACGTTGCAGGAATAAAGGGGGACTGGAAGGAATAAGTAAATTTAACGTTATTCAAAAAAAAACCCCTCATCATGTTGGTGTTGGAACACTGAAGGAATGTGTTCCAACACACTCAGTGCTAACTTGTTCCATGTATTGTATCTGATTGTGATGTTTATTTTGGGGGGTTTCTCTTAATGTTGACATAAAATAGCTTCATTAAAACAGGGATGAATGTGAAACTTTCTGAAAGACATTTAAATTGACTTTATTTGTTTTTGAGATGAAAAGAACAAACCGTACAATGTGACTATAATGGTGCCAATCGAAGACTTTCAACTTAACAACAACTGTTCGGCTCCCAAGAAAACATTATAATGATAACTGAAGTTCGGTATCAAATTATTATCTCTGTTGAATCCAACAGTGACTCCTTTAAATCCTAAAAAATGTGCAGATAATTAATTTTTAAATCTAAAAAATGTTGGTTCCTCTTTTGTTTACCTATTTTTTACTCATGAAGTTGTGTTTTGCAACATAAGTGCAAAGTGTAAGCTCAGTATTCATTCTCCTATTCCCTCTGCTTGGGTCCCAACCATTTCCTGAGGGAAAAACACACCGGCGTGTTTACACACTCACTTTAAAGAAATCATTTGTTTGCTGAGATCTATTGTATCTAAAGATTCCAGTTAAGCCAATGAGAAAATAATATTTCACTCATTTTAAGTATCATTATGTGATATTACTTTGTTTATGCTTTTATTCCTTAAATGTAAAAAATCCTTGACAGGAAACTTAAAAGTGGAATGTCAAGAGTTTCAGAGGTTATTGCCTATAATTCCAAGGTAAACCGGAAAGGTCCTTATCTCAGGTCCTAACATAGAATTAAAAGCATTATGGTGATGGTGGTGCGCCTGCAGACCGATGTTTGTCAGACACGGGCACAAGGTTTTGTAGGAACTCAAAACATCAGGCGCCTTAAATGAAGGGTTAGTTTTTTTTCAGGAGGCGTTATTGTAGGACATTGTTCCCTGCTCTATGGCTCCACTTCATGTTTCCATCAGCCGGGACACTGTCATTTTCCCATCAACACTGTTTGCATCAGGAGAGCGGTCCTCCCACTTTGAGTGTAAATAAAGATCCCTCTGTATCATTTCACTGTTTTTATGTTGACGCAAGCAGCTCCGTGCGTGAAAAGGCTCAACCAAGTCAACCAAGTAAATGATTTCTTCCATGCTTTTGTTCACGTGACATTAGGGAAAGGAAGTGTGTGCAGAGAATAACAGTCATCAGATATACTCGAGTCTCTGATTGCAATCCACTATTTTCCACTTTTTTTCACACTAACATTACTGATACTTCCTTCCTGTAGTGCTGGACGTGCCCATGACATCAGCTGAGCCCACAGTTGAGTGCAGTTCGAAGCCCACCCCTCCCAAACCCTCTGCTCCCGTACCCTCTGCCTCGCCTGCTGCTGTTGAGAGCCCCCCCCCCAAAGATGAGGGTAAGAAGAAGAAGCCAGAGAAAAAAGGTAACGTCTCAGTGAAAAGCATTAACATGTTTCTAAGCATCTTTTGAAGTTTTCACATCCGAACCCTTTTATATTTGGTTAAGTCGAGAGTTTAATTTTGACTTGATATTTAGTAAATTACTTTGTCATGTGTGTCATTTTCAGTTTGTCCACAGGACCATATTAAATGTATAAAAGTGACTCATCGCTTGCCTCTGAAGGATTTGCTTAACCTTATTCTTCATCACTACTATTCATATTTTCATTAACTTAAGGTTTTGTCTATGATCCAGTGTTTCTCTATTTGCATTTCCAATATCCGGTGGCAACACATGTAAGGCAGCAATGTGCTCCTCTTAATGGATCCAAGATCTCTGGGCGTCACTGGAATATTTATTGTCCAATTTGAGAATGATTTATTGTTTTATGTTTTGTCAATGTTGAACAGTTTTCGAGTCCAAAACAAGAAAATTCCTGCCAGAAGATTTCAATTAATCACAAGTAAATCACACTGATATTTAGTTCTGTTTTGGCAATATGCAACCTGGACTTATTAGAAGAGCTGCCTGGCATAGACAGGGAGTAATTAGTCCTGGATTTGTTTATGGGTCTCATCATTTAGAAAGAGGAAGTAGAAAGCTTGACAAGCTCACTGGCATTTCTTGCATCCAGATGTCGGAGAGCTGTTATTGAGAGAGAGATATATTCCTCTTGATAAGCTATTAAACGGGTTGAGTTTTGTCTTCCTTTTATCAAACCGTGTTCTCACCTCATTCAAACAGTCATCACTTGTTAAGTGTTCAAACCCATGTGGAACCCTGGTGGAGCCGTGTTATTTTTTTTTTGAATATCAAAGGCAAGGGTTGGATTTTATGTTCTTCAGAGTTGGTGAAGAGTCAGAGGAATGATTAAAGACTGTTTGATCCTTTGACCAGGGCAATCCACAGGATTGTGTGATAGAAAACCTGGCGAGTCACTTTATCTCTTTGGGAGGAAGCATCTGTTATTCTGTTATGTCACTGTATCACTTTCAGTCAAAAGTGGATATTGCTATTGTCATTCAAATCAAGGTATTTGTTGCCCACATTTCTGGGAAGAAATGTAAAGTTTCTTTTACTTACATTTTTTTTTTTTATTTGCTCATGGATCACATGAAACACATGCCACCCCGAGGCCTGTCATTGGTGAGCTTTGTTTTCATTTATGGGAGGAAATGAAATCAGATTCCAGACAGATGCCCGGTATTGTTTCAAGTATAATTTGTTTTTTATATTATTCCTTGGAAAGACATCAGCTGGCAGAAACACACCCACTGCTTTCCAGCAAACATTTCCTATAATATCATGCACATTTAGTGTAATAGCATGAAAACTCTCACAGATGCCTCTCTTCAGCAAACCTTTCTGTAATACGTGATGGATGGCTACTGTCTTGACGTTCGGTGCCAGACGTGCACAACACCCAACCAAATTGTCATATTAAACTCTCATTGTTATAGACCAAATAAAAAACAGGAAATGTAAAGGCATTAAGTATGACATGTATTATTTAGGATTAGGGCTTATTGACATTGAAAGGGTGTTTGTTATTACATGCTGTTTGTGTAAAAATATTTTCCACTCTTTGATTCCAGGCGGGGAGAAAGCTGAGAAAAAGCAGGCAGCTCCGAGCCAAGAGGACGCCAAGGTGGACGTGTCTCGACTGGACCTGCGTATTGGCCGTATAATGGAGGCGCAGAAGCATCCAGATGCTGACAGTCTCTACGTGGAGCAGGTTGATGTGGGAGAGGCATCACCCAGAACAGTGGTCAGCGGGCTGGTCAAGCACATACCTCTGGACCAGGTACAATCTTAGATATAAGTACTAGAAGTTAGAATAAGAAACGTTGTGTTGCAGATGTGGAATTCAGTAGCCAAACCTAATAAGGTGCTCTGCAGTTAAAAAGGTAGAGTTATTGCTTCCCTTTGTGTGTTTCTGTCAGTCCACTACACTGCACTTACCGAGGCAATACATCTAAAATCAGATTCCTGTTTCACTCTCTTGTTAACTGTATCGTTTATATGAGCAATCATCTATATATGTCAACCAAACAGGAGTCAGTTTTATGGCTGTACTTATGAATGTCAATAAACAAAAGGAACTATTCAGTAATTCTAGTCTGAGACAGGCTAATCAGACAATAACAAATGTCTACAGTACACCTGAAATATTGCTCCAGTCCAACAGTCTATTTTGTTGTCATGTTTGTTTAGCTTTTCTTCTGTTCAGCCATATTGGGTACTAAGTAAATCGGGTGTAATTAGTTTTTCTTCTCTATTGTGTAAAGCATATGGACTGTAACACCGTAGTTAATCTTCTGTCCCCCATGCAGATGCAGAACCGCATGGCAGTCCTGCTCTGTAACCTGAAGCCAGCCAAGATGAGGGGAGTGGTGTCCCAGGCGATGGTCATGTGCGCCAGCTCGCCAGACAAGGTCGAAATCCTTGATCCCCCAAGTGGAGCAGCACCAGGGGACAGAGTGACTTTCCAGGGCTTCCCAGGTACAGCATGATTACTGTACCATCTAAAACAGATTAATCATCAGCGTTAATGTTAAATTCCAAAAATCAGACACGAGTAATGCCTCATCACCACAGAATGATTGTCGGCATTGTGTTGAGACCAGTCGGAGAATTCTCGGCCTCGTTTCCACAAAACACTTCTGTCTTTAGGAAATGAAGGGTGTCGTTGAACCTTCCCGGTGCCAGAAACAACACGCCAGCACACCGATCATGATGCGTTCTCGGACCCCAATGAAAGCTCTCATTAGAAGACTCCTCAGTTCTGTTTGGTGGTGTCTTAATGGCCTGTGACTGCTGATTTGACAGTCTAATCAGCATTCATTGCTGGGAATGTAGCCTGCATTTTTGTATAGGCAGCCATAAAGATAAGTATTCTAATTGCCCTGTTAAATTAAACTTATGTAAAGTGAGAGATCCCTCTACTCTTTCGATGTACACATCAACTAGACTGTAAGCGAGTCAAGGTGCTTCCTCTACACCACCAAGAATCCAGTGATTCTAAAAGTTCTCCAAGCTGAACAAGAGAAGAAGATGGTTCTTCTTAATCGAACATTCTTCAGAGAACAATAACCAGTTTGGAAGTTCCCTTTTGAAAAAGTGAAGATAGGGTACGATTAGGGTTGATTTGTGGTCCAAGTGCCCACAGCCCACCTGTATCAGCCAATGCTGTCCCTCCTGCTGTCCACATGTCCCAGCTGTTCGATAAATGAGGGATCTATTTGACTTGAAGAATTTTTAAGGACGCAACATTAAAAAGAGTCGTAATCAAACAATTCCGTGAAAAAAAGCTTCAATAGAAAACGCAGAGACCAGATCATTTGATGTTTCGCAACGGTGTTGAAGTCACTTTTGTTTACAGCATAACACCCGGGCTGTTTTATATAATTTAATGGGAAATAAGACAAGAGAAGTTTGTCTTTTTTGTTTCCTGGTTTCTCTCTTTTTTCCCACCACGGCTTTGTAGTACAGATTCAGTTACAGCCAATCCACAGCTGGTGGGAGAAGTATATGGTTGTAATTGCCTCCATTTCCCTGACCAGTGACGCAAACTACTTGTGCTTGAACTTAAGAATGTGCGCAAGCTGCTCATCAAAACCTCTTTCACGCTTCTGATCAAAAGTGATTGTTGCCACTCTTGAGTTGTAAACCAGCAGAAATCACAGGCTTGGGAAATGAAACACATTTTTGTCCTCATGGTTGAGTTGAGAGGAAAAAGTTGACACTAGACAGAAGCCAGCAAAATCTAAAACAAAGGCTCTGTGAAATGCGAACGTCCCCTAATTGTTTTCTGTGAACGCGTGGTGTGATCCTGAGATGTTCGGTTTAGATGTTTTGAATTTCAGCGAAGAACAAATGTGGTTTTAGAAAGCTGAAGCTATAACACTTTTCACTCAATATTGACAATTAATGTAGGACAAATACAATTAGAATTGTCCTGAAATGTCATGAATATAAATGCTGGTCATTTACTTGGGATGATAATTGGCTTCAGCTCGTTATGCAGGTTGTATCAGAGTATGCTTAATATGAAAAAATTGATGAATGAAACTCATTGGTCCTTGTGTCTTAACCACATGCTTTATATAAAGATGGGCGACATGACAGCTCCCCAAAACTGAAGCCAAGGCCTCTCGATCACCACCTGGTGCCTACCTGCAGTATAGGTCATTAAGCTCACCTCCTCCATGTTAGTGGATGGGACATGGACCAAACTAAAAAGTCGAATTGTACGTTTTTCTCAAAGATGGTTTCTGTCAGTTACGGAAGTTCTGATGACAACAACTCACTTTTCTGGCAATTGTGACTGACTCACGACTGACAGGGTGTAATGGCGCGACCTTGCTAACACGGCTCCATCCTTCAATCACCACTGCCCAGACTTTGGCTCTAAATGATTGCAAGGTGGCAGCGTTGTTTTGGAAGTGGAGACATGCCGTCCACCTTACACACAGTCTATAATCTTAGCATCCATGTATTCAAACAGTGTGTTAGTACGTGATACAAGACAATGACATGCCACAAATAGTTCATAAAACATCAGTACTGGATCCATGCATGTGTGATGGATGATCAGCAGAGTTTCTTCTGATATATCAATCTGACGTCTTGATTGCAGGTGAACCGGACAAAGAGCTGAACCCTAAAAAGAAGGTGTGGGAGCAGGTTCAGCCAGACCTACGCACAGACGGCCAGTGTGTTGCAACCTACAAAGGAGCTGCCTTTGAAGTCGCTGGCAAGGGAGTGTGCAAAGCCCAAACCATGAGCAACAGTGGAATCAAATAAAATAACAGAGCTGCCTGAAATAACTCTGTATTTACTTGGCAATCATGGTCAGTGATGCCGATGATGGTGATGAATGGAAGTAAATGCTTTGAAGATATTCAATAAAGGGATTTAAGCAGATGTTTCAAGTGTGTCCCTATAAGAATCTGTCCAATGATGATCTTTTTTTTTACCTCTAAAATATACAGTCATGGTCTATAAAATGTAGTTCATCAATACAACTCTGTTTATGCTTTAACCCTCAAAGTTTATCTCTTCTTCTAGGACACATTAGCTTGATTGTGCTTTGAGTTTGAGGTTATAACGGAAAGACAAACTGGAGTTGATCGTGCATCGTAGGTTTCTACTTCATCTAGTCTTTGGCATTTTAATGAGCAGGAGATGAAGCAGGAAAGTTACTCTCCAAAGTCCAACAAAAACAGATGAGGTTCTCAAGCTCTTTGCAGAAGCTAATTACAGTAGATGGTACTCGGCCGGGGCACTAGCGTCTCCTGGTCCACTGTCATTATCTCAAGCTTGGCTGTGGGATGCCAGTGCCATGTGCTTTGTTTTATTGTCCCCTTGGAAGAAAAAGTCCATCCACCTCCAGAAGTATCAGACTACACAGAAGAAAAAGACAGCTGCGCACCACAGCCTCTAATGTTACATCAGTAGTAATTAAGGGCTTCCAAAACATCTGTCTGAAACTTCTACACTCAATTTAACTGCACATTTTTCCCTTTTGTCTTATGAAGTTAATAAATGTGATGAAATAAGACAGATTTATTATTATAATCCGTGATTGCATGATACCAGATATTTGTTTGACGCCAGTCACCTCATAGGATTACACCATACGTAACTCAAAAACTCACAGTTTTGTGCTCAACCCTAACCGCTCTCTACAGTAACGTAAAAGAACAGTAAACGAATAACCCAACAGTGCAACTCAGCAGCTATGTTGCGTCAGTAGTCAAGGTGCAGTTGCTGGGATGTGCTCGTTTTGGAAGCACATTTCAAATGTTGCTGCTTTTCTGGCAAGGTGACACGCATCTGTGCTGAGAGACAGGACAGTGGAGTACCCTGATAAGATCTACGCCAACTCATTAACAACCAAGATGGCTGCCTCGGATGTGAGAGGTTTGTTGTATCAAGAAAGTGTTGAACTAACTGGACGGTATATTTGGACATAGTATTGTGAGATCACAATCATTGATTTTACAACTACTTGGCTCATGTATAGCATATGCTTTGTGTTAATATATCATTAAAAGTGGAGTAAAAATATTCCTCTAACAGGCCTTTTATGTGGTCGGACACATACAAATGCAGCACCTCCGTGACTGAATATGAAGAAAAGGAGAAAGAATTTGGGCAAAACCCAAACAGCTGTTTTGATGTCATGTAGCTTTACTCACTGATCTTTGCTGTATTGGTAACTATGACTAATGGACAAATTTATTATTCATTTTTTTCTAAAATCTGTGTTTGAAGTTCCACAAAATAGTGACCAAATGGTTCAAACATCATGAAACAGCAGCGACCATGAGGAAGATATTCTCATGAGGCCGTGTAGTCAGTTTGTGGCAAAGTGTGGAGGTCATGAAAGCATGCAGCGCTCTGGGATAAAAGACATGATTAACATTGTATATTATGATTTGCATTTGAGTTTTGCAAGATTGGATTTGGTGTGAATGAAGACATTGTGTTTCTTGATTACTTGTGGGGTTCTGTCAATTTGACAAATGTTATTGCTTCTTTCTGTACAGAATCCCCATTTTTTTTCCAAAAAGATTGATGAGGTGCTGATCCAGTTCTTTGTGTTTGTTGTGTAGCAATACCCCCTACACACACACACACACACACACACACACACACACACACACACACACACACACACACACCCGCCCACTCATGCATTGAACTGTTGGATCATCAATGACTTTGTGTCTTCACTACGTGCAACACTAACAAAGACACAGTTTTAGTTTAAATATATTTTAATGTTGTACAGAAGCTGTTTACTGGATCGTTTATCACAGTTTTTGGTTTGTGAATACGTAGCTGATGATATTTTAAAATATATACGATTTTATCATATTTAGTATCTAATAGATGGAACCACAATACAGCAATGTGCAACTTGGCAACTTTTCATCACAATTAAAAAGCAAAAGCTTCATTATATTTATTCATTTTTTCAAGTCCTTTGTTTTGTTCTGTACTTGGCTGCTCTTCACTTAGACACAGAAACGTACTCAAAACCCAACCTGACAATTTGTTTAACATCGTCATCGTCGTTTTGATGACTCTTAAAAAAACTAAGCAAAGCTTTGTCTTTTAACATGTTATGAAATAAATCTAATTGATTTTACTGCGCACATTGGCAGGACTTTCTATTGTGTCTACATCTACAACATTGTGAAGTTTTGTTATTTCCAAATCTTCATCATGGCTATAATCAATTTGGCTTTAATCACTGTTTTTCTATTCTGAAATTAGAATCCCCTCATTTGTCTGTGTACACTTCAGTGTTTACAGCTGCATTAACAGATTGTTGTGCCATTTGCTGACAGACACGCAGTCCTGACATGTTGAGCTCTATATTTGCTTGGTAATACATCAAGTAGAACCAGAGCAAAAGCATTTGCTGTCAGATTTTAAGTCCAATATTTCCTCTCTGAGAACAGAAACTCTGATATTTAAAAACATCTGGACATAAACCTTGGTAGCTATTTGACTTTTTGTGTTTTTTTCTTATTCTTTAACTTTTAACCTGTCTGCCATATGATGCAGTGGAAACTTCTTCATTAGTCCACATATACTATATCATCATCTTGAAAAGCTGTTTACTCTTGACCACTCTCTTGTTTACTTCTGCTCTTAAACTCTTGTCTAACAGCCTCACTGAGATCCAAGACTCACTGAACAACTGCCATAAACCATGAGTAATTTATCAGTTATGATGAATCTAATTGATTGTGACACCACACAATCTTACAAAGCCTAAAATTCAAATTCAGAAACATTATGTTTATTTATATTTTGTCTGTAATCTACACTTTATTATAATATCCTCAGAATCCTTCCATGCTAGGGGCTTCTTACATACTAGAAAATCCATTCATCCATGACTAATCAGAGTTTAGATCAGATTACCCATAAACAAACAACCAATAATCAACAGCTTTGAATGATTAATAGCAGTTGATGGGCAGAAACATGTTTTGGGTGGAAAGTTCTGCGGAGTGCTGAGGGAAAGACCAACCTCCCTGAACATATTTTGGCTGCAGTTGAAAGAGCAGCTCGAGCATGCTCCTCCTTGAGTGGTTTCATGCATCACCAGCGCTCACAATGAACAAAATTATCCGAGCTTCTCTTTCAAGTGGAGGGAATCTATTATCCATGTTATGGGCCCTGCAAAGCGCTTTTAAAACACTGATTACAACATTTCCGTATCTCGTCTCCATCACCTGAGTATTCTGATATTGAGAAATTTAAAGACGGTACAGTTTTTAATGGGAGTATTATTGAATAATCACCTGCACACTGTCTTCACTTGCTTCTTAATTGCTGTGACTCTTAGTCATATTACTATAATTCATCCTGCAACAAAAATACAACCACAGGAATTGGAGCATACATACATTTATGGGGAGTAAAAGCAAAGACTAACAGGAGACATAACTCCAAAGGAAACAGCTGCTGGCCTTCCTCAGTCAGGGTTGTTTTGTCTGACAGGTCGGACTTAAAGCAGGAAATTGATACCAGTTATACAAACAAAAATATTTTAAAAAGTAAGAGGGAAAATTTAATGGTGGTAAAAGAACATAACATGTCAAAATTACATTGTAAAAACACACTGTAGTCCAAAATGTTGTATAACAAGTGAAAACGACTAATATGGAAGTGTAAGAGACATAACCGAGATGTAAAATTGTATTCTTGACCTCGGAAACAAAATCACCACGGCCCATTCAGTAGCAGTTCTGGAGCTTTCAGTCACATCACACCATCTACCTGTGGGCTGGTATAAAATGTAGATGAGTATAATATGTAACTAAATAGCCTTAAGCTCAAAGGTCCACTTACTAGTTCCCAGACCTTTCATCGGAGCTTTTCATCTCACTGTCTGAATGTGATGAATGGAGCTGTTATAGTGTAACCAGTAAGTTTCACACTTAGGTCACGTATAAATCAGTAAATAATCTATATTTTGTAGTATTTAAGATGTGAAAGATAATTTGTTTGACAATTCTACTGTACAATGTAATGGATGAAGCAATATGCCCAGTCAATCCCCAAAATGTCTGCACCAATAAAACATATTGGATATACATTGGATAATATTGATAAGAAAATTTCAAAAATGTTCTCTATATAAATAGTATATACGTTTGACCTGCTAAAACAATGGAAATGTATATAAGTACAGTACATATTTATCTCCTGAGCCAGATATTTAATATTATATGTTTATTGAAAAATCTGTTACCATTTACCATTTGAATATTTTTCATGAGCTCCCCAGGAGATAAAGAACTTATGTATGAGCTCTTAAAAGTACAAATATCATTTTAGCAGCATGTTCATTAGACTGAGAACATTTGACTTGTAATTAAAGGGAAAGCTCAGACGTTATGTTTATACAAAAATTCTCTTCCCAGTGAGCCAGCATTTAAAAAACCAGCACTCTGAAACTGATTAACAGCTAAATGGAATTCGGTATCACTCATACCATTATCTACACCTGAGCCTTTCCTACTGGGACATGGCAAAATGTGCACTGTGAAAACGTTTGTGCTGACAAACTGCATAACTCAAAACAAGGGAGACATTTTTCAACCCAAACACAACTAAAGGGTCTTTGTCTCCACAGATATTTGTCGCAGAACAGGAACACAGAAACCACTGAACAGGATTACTCATTGTATACTGAGACACCTTGAGAGTTACTGTGCTGACCACAGGA
Source organism: Verasper variegatus (assembly GCA_026259375.1). NCBI lineage: Eukaryota > Metazoa > Chordata > Actinopteri > Pleuronectiformes > Pleuronectidae > Verasper > Verasper variegatus. The sequence continues at coordinate 8,292,705 of CM048044.1, read as the reverse complement.
GGGCAGAGCCCAACCACTAAATTACCTTCCCCACAAAGAATAGGCTTTGTGCATTTCACTGAAGAGTTAAAAGTGCTTGATTGAGCTGACCTATAGTTCGGTGAATCGACCCCCCCCCCCCCCCCCCTAATGACATTTAAGCCAATCTGAAGTAGCGGGAGGAAAGTCCGACTCATGTGGATTCATTCATTGCTGAAGCAATGTGTAAAAGGATGACGAGGAGGAAGTATTATATGACTGTATAATTATCCTTCTGAGCAAAATGCTTTGTTTGTGCTTATCTGATCCATTGGTGATACTGATCCATACCAGGCTGGTACATCAAGCCATTCATTACTTATCAGTGCGCTAAGTGCTGAAAGACTATATCGGAAACAGGAATTTGAGTTTTAAAAAATCTATCAGAACAGAGAAAATAAGGATGTGGTTAGCCTCCCTAATCACTGGACCTATTGCCGAAGAATGAGAAGGGAAAAGGCTGCAGAGGCATGTGTTTTGAGTTGCAACCTTCGCTCCTATAACCTCATTTGTCTTAAGAGACGGCTGAGAAACAGTAGAACTTGTGGAGGCTATATTTGTCAGCACAGATCATGTACTAGCTTGGTAAGTGCTTTCAGGCTAAAAATACAACTTTTCACACAAAACTGACCGTGGACTTTTGTCTGGGGCTGAGACTGTGTGTTCAGGGTCTAGACTCTTGATTGAGCTCATGCGTCTTTCAGCAGTCAACTGGCCTGAGGAGACACTTCCACATGCCAAAGAAGATAAGACAATTGACAGAGAGAGTCTCCAGTGAGACTCCAGCAGATTACGGCCTCCTCAGACAGCCCTGGTTGTCTTAATGTTCCTTGACACTTAATGAGTCAGTCTGAGTGTGTCTTTAGGCCCCTTGGAGGAGGGGGAGGAGGGAAGTTCCCAGGGGGAAACTTTGAGGTGAGGACCATAATTAGTATCTAACAAGGACACCACTGTCCCCTGCATCCACAGGTGAAACCCAAGATAAGAAGGACGGGAGATGTGAATGGAACCATTTTTTGGGGGCAAATAAAGGCTTAAAGTCGAGGCCCTTGCTCCTTTTGGTTTCTGGCTTCTTGCCTGTTAAAGAGCTTACTTATGACATTTGAACTGATTTATATGCCACCAGTTATGGTGATAGGATCTTGGATATGATGGTGGATGACAGTCAGAAGTATAGGGTACAGGTAATTTCACACCGAGTGAATTGGTGAAGACAATTATTTGATTTAGTGAGTGAGACTTGGACAAGGAGCTCTTGTTTCGCTGTGGTTGTTTTCCTTATAATGTATTATTATTATTCGGAGAATGAGATTGGTTTACCTGTCTTTGCTGTGTCAGGGATTTTGTTTGAGGACAAAGTCCAACTCGCATCAAAGCTGACGCAGTGTAAGTGAAGTCAATTACCATATGCAGACAAGTGATATTGTGATATTGGTGAAAGGCACCATGTAATCCAGCTTTGTTTTGAATAACATGCGGTGCACTCTGCAGAGCAGCTGTTTTAGGTATAAACAGTGAGGACAGGCATTATTGATGCCCACAGTCCTTTGCCACACTAGATATAATGTTCCTGTTTTAATGCTCATTAATTTAGTTTACTTGCGTGTAGTATTTTCTGGGGGAAAACCCCTCGTTCATGGACAGAGGGGGAAGTGCTGATACAGGAGTTTGACATCCTGGTGCTGAATCACTAAATAACCACATACGCAAACAATCAAACTGTAAACTAGACTGAGACCAGGTTTTTATATCCTGCAAAAACGCTGGTATATTCTACAAACAGATCTCTCATCAAGATAATTTTAACATTGACAAAAGAACTAGGGTTTCATATAATCAAACAAAAAAGATTGGTACTAATGTTCCATATAGTAATTATTTATTCTGACAATTATGCCATTAATCTATTCAGATGTGGAATAGGTCATTCAATTTAAAATATTACTGGTTTACAGCTACATAGAGCTTAGAAGCTATGACTAATGGGGACCATTACAACTCTGTATCTCTGCAGCAACACAACATCACACAGTGGAAATACTGAGTGTCATGACATCAGTGTCTCCTAATAGTCACACCAAAGGAAACTGCAGACCCCCCAAAACACACCTGAACTATGCTGCTGACTCACCGCACAGTGAATGTGTGTCCTGGTTACAAACCACACTCAGTAGCCAAGAGGGCATGGTGGGCTCTGATGACACCCCTGAGTGGAAAAACACATAATCCATGACTGTTTCTGATGTATCTCTTGCTCGGTAGTGAAGCGCTCGAAAGGAACAAGTGCAACACTTAGACTGAAATATCTCAGCAACTGGGTAATGGGTTGTCATGAACTCAAGTACAGACATTTGTGGTGATAGTCTGACTTTTTCTCTCGTGCCAACATGAGGCACCTTCAGAACATTCGTGGTTTTGACTATATATGAAGATGGAGAAAACATCCACTTCCTGTCACTATCCAGAAATAAAGACAAAATATCCCAGACACGAACGCTGCATCTTGAACATTTCGGCCCAGTAGCAATTGAGCAATGAAGCAATAATCGACCTAGACTTTTTACGTGTACTTTGACATTTTAGTTTATAAATGTCCCATCCATTAACATGGAGGAGGCAGGATTTGTGACCTATACTGCAGCCAGTCAGCCAGACTTTGGTGACCCTCTGAATAAACCTCTCGCGCCACCATGAGGTTGGCTTTCTTGTACCAATGTTCTTTATCTTCTCTGGTCAAAATATGAATTTGTCCGGTACTTTGCTTTATGACCAAATAATGCTTAGTTCAAATGAACTATGACGGTGACCATGGTTAGCTTTATACCTGGTGGCATCAGAATGTTAGGGGTTTTTTGTTTACTTAACCAGGAAAGTCCCATTGAGATACATAACAACATCTCTTCTGCCAGTCCTGGTTAACATTGGCAGCAAATAGAAATTTTAAGGATTTTATATATAAATACAAGCAGTGACAGGTAGTAACAAAAACTTAAACACACATATGGGAATCAATGTTAAAAACGAATTATGGAAAATTAAAAGCACATCCGTATTCTATGAAAACTGATTCTAAATATTTTATACATAGGCTATTTTTAAAACCTGCCAAGAGAGGGTAGCTTTAGCGTTGTCACTGTGAGCACGTTGATGTTAGCATTTAGCCCAAAGACCGCTTTGCCTCCAGCTGTCTTTACAGCCGCTACAGAATGACTGACTCTTAGCCCTGTCTCTCCTCACTGAATCCCACAAAGTGGTATGCCAAACGACCACATCGCCTCAGTCAACCTCGCAGTCTGAAGTGCAACCGTGTAATTTCGGGTTAACCATGATAAATCTCCGGCTCGGAATCGTGTGTAGTGACCCTCAGTTTAAACCCTGTCAGTCATGTCTGCCCTATCATCCAGCAGTTGATTGAGAGATATGCTCGGTGTCACGTAGGAGTATAAAGCCGTCCCCTCCACTGATCCTATCTCACAGAAGGCCTCAGATTGTGTTACAGGAGTAAACAAAAAAAGGCACAGAGATAAATGGAGCTCCATACAGGCTCATTCCTCCTCATAATAACAAAGACATGCAAATCATGCACCCTGGTAAATAAACTATTAGTGTCTCTGATTAAATTTAGATTAAATTTATGTATTTAATCTATTCTGAACAAGTTTACACTACTAGCTTGGAAAGTGAATGGGAAACAGCTTTCACAGTTTTTGCTTTTGAATGGATTTTTAAAGAAAAGCACCGGTACCACTCGGACTGAAATGATTTGCATATGATTTAAAGCCTGCACATGTGTGAATAAATGTTTAGGATTATGTCACTGAGGCATAGCCAGGCACTAAAAATATGAGCTGTCCAATGTGCTGAATCCCTAGAGGAAAATAATACAGAAGGTAAATACGTACAGTGTACAACCTTCATACAGATAGAAAAATATGATGTGTTATTTATTTAGTAACTCTCCTGTGTTAGTTTTGTCAGATTTTAACTTCACATATTTGAACTAGAAAGGCACTAGAGCATATACAGTACGTCTACAAAGGCCCAACAATCCCCTTGAATTCAACCAAGCTGCACCCTGCCTTCAACGCATCAAGATCCATGAATTATTCTGTGGAAAATCAGTGAAGATGTAAAAATATATATATATATATATATATATATATATCGCCCTGTTTTGCAATGTTAAAGAAAGTGTGGGGGGGGGGGGGGGGGGGGATTTGGCTTCGTCCTCGGACCTGGTTACACACCAAAATTGAATGGGTTCTTTGCTGACAAGTACCGCATCCCTGTGGTTCATTCATGGTAATCTATCCAGGTAATTATTTGGTTGCTTAATTATATGTTTCATTCACCTAATCTTTCAAAATAAAAAAGTGTTATTTAAAGAAAAGTTCATGGTAGGACACATCTATACTGTGTGTGAATCTGTGCACTTGTGTGTATTGACCAGTTATTGGTTGTTTAAGAAGAATAGATTGCATGGGAGTCCTGTCTTTTTTTCACATAGTGAAAACGTTGAAAGGATGTCTACTAAAGAATCACATCAGCCTGTCCCATGGAGACACTTAGATAAACACACAGCTAAAATAGAGGGGGAGTCAGGTTGCACCATGAGGTATTGGTAAGAGAAAGGAGAAGGAAAAAGCATTGTGAACGCATTGTGGTCGCTCTATTTTCTATCCCAGGTAATTTTTTTCTCCTCTTTGCAGACCGGACACCCATAATTTTTCAAACAAACACAAAACAACATCCTCCAAAGCCTGAAAACAAAGGCCTGGAGACCTGATATAATAATTGGAGTTGGGTGAGTAGAGTGGGTTTCTCTCAGGGAGTCACTCATGGCCTGGGGAGACAGCTGGACCAGGGAAGCTTTGGGAAGGGGCCTTTGGCCAAGTGTATCAGTTGATGGTCAATGAGGTTGTGAATGAACGACTGTCATCACTTAACATTTCACCTGAGGACCTGGTGAATGGTGAGACTGCCACTGACTGATGGTTGAATCACTGTTTGAATCACTGAGCAGCTATTGCAGCATTTTAAGTCTGGGTTGTGTTTTGTTTATTTTTTCTATCTGAATGCCAAGTAACTGCCACACAGTCTTTAATTCTCTGTTGTGTTTTCTGTGATGTTAAATAACTGGGAAACATAAATCTAAATGGTTTTGACTAAGGTCCACCTCATATATTAATTCATTAAAAGCCTTTTGAAAACGCCCAGACCCAAAGTGAAATCCCCCATCTGAATCACTCACCAGTATCTGGAAGCCAGTGTCAGACTAACGGTAACTGGCTGACATGTGCAGCTCATTTTAACCATTTGAACCTGGAAGATTTATTACCTTTTAAAGTCTTTTTCAGAGATGTTTCTTTTCGTTTATTTTATTGATTTCACATTTATGTCATCTTGATTTAAAATTAAATATCCAAAATATGATAGAGTGCGTATTTCCATATTGCTAAGCCCTTCACTCATAAATATCAATCATCTAAACATGCTGTTGATGATTTATTTATCATCAAGATCCATGTTGAAAAACGCACATGTTAAAGAAAGTGCCAAAAATTCAATGGGTTCTTTCTTGACCCATACAAAATCCTTCTACCAAGTTTTATTAGTTAGTTCTGTTCATTAGTTTATGTGTAATGGAGCTAACCAACAGACAAACAAACAAATGCAGACGAAAACCTACGTTCCTTGGCAGAGGTAATAAATAAAACTACTGGAACATAACCAACAATGTGATTAGTTACTTATTAGCACAATGATGAAACCCCAAATATGCAGACATCCTCAATGTTGCAGTGGGATTTGTCAGGGTTTCTTTTCTCCTTGGTCTACAAAGCCTGTGATAAGAGCCTAGACATTTGGTGTATACTGGAGAGTTTTTAACTTTACACAACATGAATTCATCAAATTTGAAGGGTGACTTTCAATCCCCATTGGGCTTTTATCAGGATGCTGTGAAACAGATATTTGAACACATGTTATGTATAATCTTGCAACGTCCTACTCAAGGAAAATCCACTCTGTCGGGTGCACTGTGCCAAAATGAAGGAAAGCAATCATTTGGCATAGTTGTGCATGGGTAGAGTTACTAGAGGAAAAAACCAAAGCTCATTAATAATATGCAAAGATCCGTGAGTATGAAAACACTTCATTGGAACCTTTTTTCCAATCAAAACATTGAAGGATTCCATCACATGAACGGTTTCAGGTCTCATTACTCATTGCCAATGGGTGGCGAAGTGTTAAGTCTGTAGATCTCTTGTATGTCACGTGTAAGGAGTATTCCTAATGACCCAGCAGATCCACAGCTCTGCTCATGCGTCCATTTGTTTCAGAAAGTCTCTCTGTAGTCACTATGGATACTTAACCCTATTCTGTGAAATGTCTTGTGGGAAACCGAGTTGTTAATTTGTTATGACAGTGCAGGATATAGTTTCTGATAAAGGACTAGTTTACCTGCCAAATGCTACATTATTCCTGCAGCGGGACTCAGACCTCTTACTTGGCTGCAATGGAAAAACAAATTTTCATAATTTCTGGCTCTGCACCACAGGCTGTCGATAAAATCTCCTTAGTCTATTGTTAAACTTAAAAGATGAATTTCAGAACGACAGTAAATGACCCATACAATCTCAACATTCATTTTCAGCCCACTCGACGTCTCTCACTACTTCCCAAAGTGCACAAAGGCAAGAGTGCTATAAAAGAGAAACCTCTTAAGCTCACCTACTTGGTTTGGAAAATGGTACTCATCATGCACTGCAGCTGATTGAGGGAATATGACACAGTCTAAACTAGAGGGGCACTCTAGCCTGACGGAGAAGAAACTGGCAACCAAGCCAAAGACCCATGTCAACCAACAAGGTAGAGCTCTTACACAAATATAACAAGTTACTTTTAATTGTTGTGACTTCGGAGAAGCAAACGTTATGACTTACTTGTCCAATAGCAACATCACCAGGTCGGCAACCGTCCTGCATCATTAGGCCTCTTTTAACACTCACCAATGAGTGAAATATGCTCCGATATTCACTCTTTCACTCGTTCCATTTCGTACTCACTTTTCCTCTTCTTCATTTCCTCTGAGAATGTCCTCTTCGGTATCTTTTGTGGTAATGCCACGATTAGAAAGCTAGTTGTCTCTTATAGCTAGCTGGTAGCTGGCTCAGGATGTTGCTGTGTGACGTAGGCTATGCCATAAAGCTGGTTAGAATGTTCCAGCACGGTACACCAAAGTTACATAGTGCAGGTCCAGGCGTCCAGGAAGTGCTGTGGTATTTATCCAGATCTGCTGCAAAATTTAATAAGATCTTGCTTGTCATGTCCCACCCCCCCACAAAACTTAATGGAAATTGGTTGAGGTGTTCTCATAATCCTGCAACTAACAAACAAGCAGAGAAACAAATGCAAATGAAAACATAAACTCCATGGCGGAGGTAAAGAAGCCTAAACCCTTCCAACAGCCTCCCTTTAGTGCGAGCGCTCAGAAATATCAGGCAACAAACTGAGCTCAAGTCTGCTGACCTCTGATGATACATGTTTCTTGCTTTGACTGCAGACAGACAGAGAACAAACAAATACATATACAAAACATTAAACGCACCACAAGGAGCAATGAAATGTCATAAATACATCACAGTGCTTATGTTACAGATGTATCCACAAACATGTTGTTCCAATTTTAGCTCCATATTACCTTTAATGGCTGACTTACTTTCCGTGGTTTTTTTTGCTGGTTTTTGGCAGTTGAAACCATTGTGGCAAAGACAAATAGAAACCAACTGTTACGTAAAGTTACATTAAAGCAGTCATCTCAACTCTATAGGATTAAATTCGCCCACACTGGTCCTCACGCTCAATCAGTTATGGTAAATTAATGGATGGTCGTATTTAGCCAGTGGGACGTCACTTCCATTCATGGTTGACTGGCTCACAGTGTGCACATGGGCAATGCTGCAAACAGGAAATTAGAGGCCAAGTTAAAGCTGCAGGCACATCCAAAGGTCCTATATGTGTGTATGTGCAGGTTACACTTTGGGTGCGTTGTCTATTCAAGTGGAGGAATGGTTGGGAGGGGGGGTTTTTTTTTTTTAAATGGCCAGAGAGAGGAAGGATGTCTCCAGCCTTGACTCTGGCGTCTCTTTATTGTTCATGAAAACAAAACAAAAAGAGAAGAGGACAAGAGGAGAGAGAGAGAGAAAGAAAAACGAGCACAAGGGACCGGAAGAGATGAGGGAGGGAGGGCGAAAGGGAGGGTGAGGGAAGGTAGAAAGTTAGAGTCAGTCATTGACAACAATACAGTCTGCTCTGTGACAGAGACATGATGTCATGTTAGTTGAGTCCCTGGTGTGGGGGTGGGAGGACGAGCAAGCTGGGTGGGGCCAGTCCTCTGTCCTCCCTCTCCCCATGTGTCTCTTTTTTTTTTGAATGAATGAATGCACCTTGGGAAGCATAATGGGCAAAGCTAGCAGCTCCACTTCCGCTCACCTGCCATTTGAAAGAGTGAGATTTCCAGGTCGTTCATTCAGGCTCCAGTCCCCACTGAGCGCACTGCCCAGAGAGTGAGGGAAGCCTGGTAAAGGATCGCCCTCCAGGGAGTGTGTGTGTGTGTGTGTGTGTGTGTGCTTTTACTTATATACAGTTTTTGTAAGCACAATTTGGAGTGTAGACCTTACAGAGTGAAGACATTTTTGGAAAGTGAGGGAACTTTGGCCGGTCCTTGCTTGTTCAAAGGCTTGATTGAGGGTTAAGACTTGCTTTTAGGTTAGGGTTAGAGTTAGAGTTAGGTTTAGGTAAGGGTTCGGGTCAGTCATTTAGATTAAGGTTAAGGTTAGGGTAAGGGGCTGGCAAATGCATTATGCCAATGAGCCTCCTCACTAAGATAGAAGCACAAGAATTTGTGTGTGCAAACATTGGTGAAGGGGGGGAAGATGCAGGTATACAAGGAGATGGCTATGGGTGCATTTTGGGAGCCACCTCTCATTCACTTTAAAAGATTGATGACTTTGACATTTGGCTAATAAAAGGGTGGATCTGTATATCATATCACTATCTTGATAATTGTACCTTAAAATAGCAATGAAATACTGCACCACTGACATCATATTGGGTCCCAGCAGTGCATCCAACCACACCTAATTTTAAAACCACTATACCCATGGATGTTCAAATGGGCCCAAAGGCTTTTGCTGTCTAAATAACGTGGGTGTTGGAAATGATAACTCGGTCTGAAGCCAGCAGAGACAGTTGCATCACACTTTTGCCGTTTTGCACCAGGTGTAACATACGTCCAAAAATATAATTTAAAAACTATGATTAAACTCAGTCCGATCCTTTCTGACCAATTTGTAAGGTAACTTCTATTTTTTTTTCACCTAGAAATTAAATACTTTACATTTTTAAGTTAATGCATAATAATTATTTTGGTAGTCATTATCACATGAGCTGATGTGTAAATCATAAACTATGACCAACATCACATCAAACTCCTTTTACACAGGGGAGTGAAACAAGGAAATCCTCTCTCACCCTCACACCTCACACTATTTACAAAACCATTAGCTTTTCAACAGTCTTAAAGATATGTAACATTATAAAATTAAAAACAGAATAATTAAGTGCAGGACTGGTTTGGATTGCATTATAGGCTATTGTGTGTTCTTGCCCTCCTGGTGTTCTTTGTTCCTGATCTGCAATTTCCCCTCTTATAAACACCCACAGCTTGCTGTTATACAAAAAACTAAGCTTGATTAGTTACATTGCACAAATTTAAATAGAATCCAAACACATTTTCTGCATCTGAAGAAACACCTGGGTGGCCACTCAAGTACAGGAACACATAATCAGATCTGTTAATACACTCGTTTAGCTGTAATACTTGATCAGGCACAAGTGTGGATTTGACGCTTCCCATGATACATGAAGTCATGTTCTTTTTAATGAATTTGGGCGAGCCAGGAAGAGTGAGCACTAAGAAATCCCTTGGGATCCAAACCACCCATCAAGGAACCTTCAGTAAATGCAGTGCAGCCTTGGCTGCTGTTGAAAAGCATTCTCATCTGCCCTGTTTAATTTGCACTACATAAATGACCTTAGGGAGAAGCTTCCAGTACTGTTTTAAAGCAGGGACTGAAAAGTCATGTCAACACTCAATTAGTGGTAAATGGCATGCAGAAGACATTTCACAAAGGCCAGGACATTTCATGATATAAATAAATAACAAGTTATGAGTTTGCATGACTTTGGGACACGTGTTTGTCTCGTCTTGGTCGCTTACAGGGTCAGTTGGCTCCAGTTTGCTGCTTAGCTGAAGAGCTAAATCAAAGCTGGTAAGGCAGCTTGGAATATTCCACTATCTTCACCAGGACGCAGTGGGAGGGAACCAAAGATTGATTGCTGTAGGTTTTGAATAATAGTAAGATAGATGGCCAGAGAACCAAGAGATCAAGGACAGCAGGATAGGCAAATAGAGAAACGATCTGTGGATCCACCATGGGAAGGTTCCAGTTATTGTTGCAGTTTATTATCTAGCCAGAGGAAATTGTACCCTTTGCCACCCACAAGCACTCAATGGTAACTATCAAGTTAAACTGCCAAAGTGAGACGTTTTGACAAAGCCTCCTTTTAGAGATGAGGGATGACAGTGAGATGGGGACGGGGTGGGGGTTAAAGCTTGTCTCCTGGGAGTAGGAGGGGCAGTGTCACCGTTTGGAGTTGTTGAAAGGAGCACAATGGCGCCAGGTATCAGGTTTGCCTGTTTGACAAATGGATCTCCTGCTGTGATCGTGGCGGGTGCAGGAGCCTTTATCTGTTCACAGAAACAGATGGGGATATATATGGATCATCTTATTAAATCCTGTAAACAAGTATTCTTACGGCATATGAAATTACAATACATTGGTACAACACTGTCGCTCAACTTAGAGAAAATCTTCAGTGAAACTTTCCAACAGTTCTCTCTCCCTCATTATACTTTCAAATATTATGTCAAATTTCACCCAATCAGGACTTAAAAGTTAGTCGCACAGAGGTGCTGCCGCAGAAACCCACCGCTCCTCGATGGTAGAGTTCATTGAGCACAAAACAATGGCAGCCACAACTCTGAACCAAAATCCTCATTACTCTTGACGTTCAAGGGACCAGAGCAAAACATAGGCTGTGTTTGTTTGCAGTTGGTCACAATCAGTGTCATGAAGAAAGCGGAAATGTCAAACACAATAAAAACACAGGCTTTCATCACGCTCTTCAAATGAATTACTTAAACCATGGTTATTATCAAATGCAGCTTTTTTGCTCCAAAGGAAAGTACAAAGCACACTTACCTCTAACCCTAAACTTAACCATATTTGGGCGCTCAGCTTCCTTCAACTTCTTGCACATTTGCCCTTTACTTGACAAATTTGGTTAAAACTCAAATATGTTTTTGGCTGGTTTAACATGTCCTACAACACGAAAAGGTCAATAAATAAACCTGGTACATCCTGAAACACAGTCATTAAAACAAAATGCAAGATGTCTAAAATTGTTGAGTTTTATAACAGATTTCCTCCAGCTGTTCACCCGAATCCCACTTAAAACCATGCTGAGAAAGGACATAGACTCTGGCACATGAGACCTCACATTGTGTTTGGCTCAGTTTTTACACTGGAGAAGTGATAAGAAACACACGCAGGCACTAAAGAATGATTTAAGGAGGTCAACATCAACAAAATGACTACAAGACAGCCTCACAAGTTTTCTTACCTAAGATCTAACCTGTTTTGACATATCTGGCCTTGAAAGCAGCATGGTCCTCACCTACAATATGTTCAAGAAAGTAGCCTTTGAACTGAGAATGCTGTACTTGACTTACTCGCACCAATAAAACCACAGACAAATGTTCGATCCAAGCCCAGTAAATCAGGGCGAGTGCTGATCAAAGCGGGGCAGTGAATCTTACATGGCATATCCTGCATTCCTCACTAAACACATTCACATGCTGCGCTCAAAACCATAGCACTTGTTTGTTGACTCCCCCATTTGAAGCACTGGCCGTTTATCTGACCGATGCCTGGGTACACTTTCTAAACAGCGTAATGCTTGTTCTCAGTACAGACAGGAAGACTGGTCACACTCTGTGTGTGTTGTTTTCTAGAAGATTTTGTTTTTCGCCATCACTTACTGCAACAACAGTTTGAAGTATGTGGGACAACACTACTTGTGTTCTGTAATTTTGTCCTTGATAAGAGCAGATAAGTCAAACTTTGCATGACTGAGATCACGGGGAACTAATGCTTCATCACGTCCATTGGCTTCCTCACCCATGTCTGGATAATGTGCCTGGAAAAAGCCCAACCATCTCCCTCCCTCTCTCTCTGCGCTTTGTTCACAGTATTTTTATGCTGAAATGTTATATCGCCCCAGGTTTGCTCAATTCTAATTTGACTACACACAAAGGAATATGTTGGCAATATCAAATTAGCTAATGAAATAATGAGATAGGGTTTCTAGATCAGGTATGCAAGCCCCACCTTATGCCCCTCTATTTATTATTAGATCTTTGATTTACCAATTGATCAAATGACCACACGCCAACTAACTTGTGCTAATTGACAGCCGGTACTGCAGGATTGTCAAGCTTTGGGTTTGAATGCTGAAGTGATGCCGTGGGGCTCTCGTATGACGAATAATCCATGTATGAAGAGTTCAGAGGGTAGTGTCTCTTTTTTCTTTTCAAAGCCGCGGAGAACAACATTTACTACTACAATAGTTTCTGTGTTAAAGGTTAGATTTTTAAGAGCGCCCCAATCAAGATTAGAACATCCTCTGTGTATTGTTTCCCCACTGCTTGGACTCTGGACCTGCTTACTAGGTGTATCAGGGTTTATGTTAGCAGATCTGTTCTGTTCATTATCAGATTAGGGGAAAGTCTGCATTTTAGAAACACCAGCCAAAATCTATTGGGACAGTGTTAATTTGCCAAATGTTTCAGTTACTCCATATCCTGGAAACCTTTCCTCTTGAAATGCTAAAAGTGCGTGCAGATTGAAAATACAAAACAAATATGTTGGCTAAACAGTGATACAAGCATATGCTAAAACAAAGTAACAGTCCTATCTTACTTGTCCTTGTACTAAGAACTAGCTCTATGTTGCAACATATGAACAACAAGAAGGGTTTTTAAAATGTATGTTCTTCTATATGGATTATCAACTGTTGAGGATGCGTTCAGTCTGGAACATGTCGTTTTAGCCACTTTTTTGTAGCCATCACATGGACATTTCATATTTATATCACAATATTTTCAAACCTCCAAAAAATGGACTGCCCAATTATGTGTGCACACATACTAATGCAGGCATCACAGGCATCTTCTTCAGGGATGGGGGACAGTTATTTTGGCGCTTAACACACCTACTAAGAAAATGTTTCAACACCATGGATGCCATGAATCCAAGATTTCTAATGTTGGGTACTTTAAGAAGGTAGGAGTACACCTCTTAGAGCTCTTTAGAAAAGAAACATACTCACAGGTTCCTTGAGAAAGAGCCACATATACATTTGGTCAGCTGCCACATAGTGAGCCAGTTGTTTTTACTCTCCTGGGGGTTTTGGAACCCTAGGCAGTTTCTTTCCCGCTTTGCCCTGTTGTTGATTCAGGCTCCCACTGCCATCACTTTAACCTCCTGTTATTCAAGATCTGCGGTTTGGCACAATTAAGTGTATTTTTCAGGCGTAACTACTTAATGATTATAGCGTTTTATAAAAATGTAACATTTTATGTTGATTTTCTTAATGGTTTTGTGCAGGCTGTAGTGAAGCTGACCTTATTGTGTAAAGTCTGCGAAATGTAACAAACCCGAAAGGTCACGCATAAACATATGTTTGGCATGAAAATTAAGCATGATTACTAACTAGCAACAGGCATCAAGTACAGGCATTCTTGCATTAGTTCCGTGTACGTAAATCAGACCAACCTGACATGCTTTTTCTCCGTTGTCTTACTCAACTTCCGTTGTTCAGATCTGCACACGCCAGGGTGGCATTTCTTTCGCAATTGCTCCATGTTTCAGTTGGCCTTTGTCTCCATGCTGTTTCCTGAAAAGAAAAGAAATGCGTGTGCCGACAAACAACTAGTTCCCTCTGGGGTTCTCATAAATTTGAACACCCTTTCGTCTGGCAGACGCAAAGCTCAAGGAAGCCAAAACAGATGTTCAAGATTGAAAAAGTGAGAGAAGAGTCATGACCCCCAGAGCGAGTTGGAGATCATATTCAAGCAGGTGTAAATTAATTTATTATAAAGATGGAAATGCTGTCATGAGGAACAATTTCGACTCTGAAACCAACTTTTCTCTGCACAGATGCTGCTCTGCTGATAGTGAATTATCTCACAAGATTTTAGCTGATATCAAAGTTAGAGCTATAATAAGGATGCATATACTGTACATATATAAATAAACATAAGGCTGTACACATATTTAAATGAACTGTATACAGACAGACATTACCCATAAGAGTAGGCTGTTAGGCAGATGTGAGACCTCAGGAGACAGAAATTGTTTGAGCACATGTCTGATTCATAGCTAGAGCATGAAGTAATTGGATCTATTATTTGGATGAACTGCTTAATGTCCAGATGAACCGTCCATCTGAAACCTTTGAGCCGAACTACAAGACTAAAACTCATTGGCAGCATGCCACGTGTGTTTGTTCTTCTAATGTGTCCCACACCTGTTGCATGAAAGAGAGTTTAACTTCACAAGTGCAAAAACAGAAATCAATAAATACAAATACAGAAAATATGGAAAGGAAAGGAAATGCTTGAGGTTTGGCACATCCGCCAGCATTCCCTTCTCTCTGCATCCCAACCTGCCAATGATGGAAAACTTGACTTTTTTTCTTTCTCTTCTAAAGTTGCCTGGTACTCAACATGTCTCCCCAGTTAGATCCAGGTGGCAGATAAATAAACTAACCAACTTTAAATCGCAGCCACTAAAATAAGGTCAGATCAACACTTAACAGAATTTTTAGCAATAATAAAAGTCTGGTCATTAACATGTATAAACACAACATAATACAAATACCACAGCTTTGAAGACTGACCGAATTAGAAAACGATTTGGTAACCCGTGGGTAACAGCCTGGAGAGTTATGACAACATGTGTCAACCACACAAACAAAGACAAACAGCATCAAGCATCAAACTGCTTTATGACATACACTGGACTCCGCACCTCCTCCGTATTTTCTCCGGAGGGGGTGCATGTGTGAGCGCAAATGTCAGAGTGAAACGCTCCGCAGTTTCTATGGACTTTATCCACCTGCTCTCCTACTACAAAGTACGTAAGTGTGAACACAGCAGGGGATCACCTGCTAGATTCACTGAGTACAAATGAAAGAAATAACAAATATCTCCCAGAGAAAAAGTGGTGACACACACGTAGAAGACACCAACGAAGATGTCAAGAAGGTTTGTTGTGATACAGACTACTATTCCTTTAATATTTCACTTTCTGCTGCAGCCGGCTGCTCCACCTCCCACCTGAATAATGCAGAGGATTTGTTGCTTTTGTGAACGGGTCTGTGCAGAACCTTCTTCTGCGTTGTGATGTGTGAAAACTCTGTAAACTCCTGAGCCAATTATCCGGATTTTACACAGAGTTCATGTCTAACCGAACATGACTCCATTGGATTCTTGGATTGTTTGTTTACTTAGAATTTGAATTCCTTTTTCCACTTGTCTATTGTTATTTAATGTGGTTGTGTGGATGTTTTATGTTAGGTCTTCACTTTGCAGATGTGCAGACTTGAGGGCAAAAACGTTTTTAAAGCAGTCTAATAAAGCCTAATGTGAACAGACTTAAGATGTAAGCAAATATCTACAGTCTATTTTCAAATTTTATTGTTTAATATATTGAATCTGCGTTTTCAATTTGTCAATGATAGGGAGGGAGTAGATGTAGGCTTTTTTATATCAGACAAATTGTTGTTCAAAGTAGAATAGTTTTTATTATCAGGATGGGAAATAACTAACCCTAACCCTTTTTAAAGAAATGTTTACATCAAATGTATTTACTCTTAATATAAAACAAAAAGCAACAACATGAAAGTGTTGGTCTATATGGAAACTTTGCCCCAGAGAAAACGTTCCTGTCACTGTCAGCCTTTTGTAATCAAGCACCAGTCATTGTTTTCTTTTGAACAGTTATGAATTCAATCCTTTTTTAAAATTTGAATCATGCTTTATTTACATTTCTTGTCAACGATTATTCTCTCTCTCTCTCTCTCTCTCTCTCTCTCTCTATATATATATATATATATATATATATATATATATATATATATATATATGTGTGTGTATATAAGGTAATTTGCAAAATGTGATAAAACATAAACATACATTTTGTAACCCAGCACAAAGTGAAAGGTATGTCGGCGCCATCATCTGTTTTTGATTCAAGTTGATCAGACAAACCTAGAGATGGATGAGCATTAACAAATGGTCCACTGACTCAAAGTATTGAAGTACAATGCTGGTTAGAAAGATAAAGTCACAGTGGGAGTTGGGACAATTTTAAAAGTACAAATATTGAATCGCGTGCTGCAGATGAGAGAAACACTAGAAGGTAAAACAGGATTTACGTAGTACTTACTGTCAGAATTTGCATAATCTGTCATGACTTCCCACAGTGAATGTCTCGATATGACATTTAGTTTGGGCTTATTGGATTGCTGTACACCTAATGTGGTATTTCCATTAAGTACTAATTCTACTGTTCAATAACAGTGGAGCAGAGATACTGAGAACTGACAGAAAGCAGTGGTGGACCAGGCAGGGGTCCAGGGACTGAGAGCTGGCAGAGGGATTTCATCTATTTGGATAACCTCTGTTGTATTAATAGTTCTTTTCTTGGAGCATGTGCTGCTGGGAGAGGGAGGTCATGGAAAATAATGGCCGTGAACCTTGCTGCAATGATAAAACCAAAAGTTTGCCAACTCTAATGATTGTTTTAGTCACAGTAGATCCTGAGATAGAGGAGATAAACACAGCACCGAGCCCTCGGGCTGAGGCGTTATTCTATATCGCATATAGCTATGGCCGTGTCTATATATTTATAACAGCCCTCAACATACTTCATGTTCTCTGCGGTTGATAATAAGTGACCTGAAATGCACTGTGGGCGTCTTTGAAAGCAAAACAAGTTTTTTGTTATTTCAACATAAGTAATGATTTGTACCAAAACATTTCAATTTCAAAAGAACCATGACATTTCATTTAATTGTTGTGCTAATGAATTAATGATTAAACCAGCTGCTTCCAATGACAATGGAAAGTAAACTAAAGGATCTTACTCATGTGTTGTGCTCAGGTGCAGTTTTAAGGTACTCGTTCACATTTTATGCTTTATACGTGGTAACATTCATTTGCTACATTAATTTGACAGATGTAGTAACTATCTTCTTTTTTATAAAAAAGATCTTAGATAAAAACACATGGTCTGACCTTGTAGAGGGTTTATTTAACCAGGGACTTGTTTTGGCCCAAAAAACGGTGTCCACTTGGAAAGCCTTGACATATTTCTAATGTCTACGAGTTGAGACATTACCCTGTGAACGTTTCAGATGGTTTCATTTAAATAACTGTTTGGTTCACAAAGGACGTACAAGTGTCCATTATTTCACCAAAACAACAAAATAGCTTAAAGTCTAAAATTTATGTAGCAGAACTTTGTTTTTCTTCTTTCTTTCCACATTAATCATCATGCAACCCCCAGATTGATCTTGACCCTCTGGAAGGGGGACGACTCTCAGCTGGAAACCACTGGACTAAACTATTGTATTGTATCTAAAGGAGTTGAAACTGAGTTTACCTCAGCCAGCTACAATCTTAATATTGATGAGTTACTTTTAACAATTACAATTTCATTGATAACAAGCAGGGATCATTTTTCTGTTGAACAAATACTGATGCTTCAGTCCACTACAATTACTTTACTGTGAATACCATTTCAGATCAAACACTGTAAAATATATCATATGGGATTTATAAAATGTGAGTTAACAAAAGGTGACCTTGTCAACTGGACCAAATTGCATTTAGATGCCGTATGAACCTGCTGTATATTGTCTCCCTATTTTCTGCAGATCAATTTTACTGCTGCAATTGCTGCACATAGTCAGTACAGAGTCAACTTTCGATCCCATGCAAGCTTTAAAAAATTGAGCATGACCACCAGAAGGGCCAAGTATCCAACCACGTATTTCCTGTCATCTACTTTCTTTATATGCTCAAGAATATCTCCTCGGGACTATCTGTTCATCTGGCTTTGCTCAGGATAAAATGGCTGATAAAAGCACAAGACAAGTACCACAATTAGAATGAAAATGATGACCATCATCAGCTTTAACATCACACACAGATGCAGGAGATCATGTGATGAAGCCATTCAGTCTGCTTGCTTGAGAAGACTTTCCCTCTCTGCCACAGTAAATGATATGAGCCATACAAACCCAAATTACATTTATGATTTGCACGGTGCCAACACGGGCACAAAATCAAAGCCTTCCACTGAATCATTTTGCATATTTACATAGCTGGCAACTTCATGGGCAGTCAAACCTGTCTGTGCGAACTCCCTCAGTTGTATTTTCTGCTGACACACGCTGGAAAGTGCAGAGCCAGTGACAGTCGCTCGCTCATTAGCAGGTTCTTGGTGGAGACCCCAGAGCCTGTGGGTGGCCTGGAGCTGGAGAAAAGTGCTTTCTTTTCTGTATCTACCTCTACTTTCCATTGGAGACCCGAAGTCTCCAGTCACCCTGAATGTACCCTTTTCGGTGTCTGTGAAGATAAAAAAGGCATCCAATATTTCAGCAAATAGAAACCGTGTCCAAACAAAGGTAGGGTAGAGTCATTACTTTCCATCAAAAGCACATGTAAAAAACGACTGGACACTTGCTGGATCGAAAACACAACCTTGTAAAGTGCAGAGTGTGGTGCTGAATAATTATTGGAGGTTTCAGCTTTTTACTGTTAAGGAATGTGAGAAAATGATTGATTGTGTCTTTCATCACCTCAAATTGAGAGGGGCAATGAAATATCCATCAAACCTGGGTGTATGTTGTGGAAATGTTCTTTCTAATTTCTTTTAGATGAGATTGCTTCAGTTGTTTATAACACAGAGAAGATGAAGAAGAAAAACAGTCGATATTAGTATAAGTGCTTTTAACTTTAGGGGGAATTAAACTTTTTGTTTTTTGAATATTGAACATCTGGTGAACACATTTACATAACAGGTCACTCCCGGACTTTTCCACATAGTCTGTAAAACAAGCTAATGACTGAAGGAAAAACTGAATATGTATTATTTCAGATTAACAGGGAGAAAACAAAGCAGCTGGTGTGCGAGGAGGATTTTCCTAAACAGATTGTTTCTCTGCTTTTTTAAGACAAGGAGACGTAAACTCACTCAAAAGAGCTTTTTTACAGTGCAGGATTCGGTCTCCTCTGACTCAGAAGCTTTTTATAAAAAAGACTCATACAATATCTTATAAAGCCTGAAAACATCCTATGAATCTGTCCTATCGACATTTCATTGAACTCACACCCCAAAAATATTATTACTGAATGAATTGAGTTGGGCAAATTTTCGTATACTTTCTGTATTGTAATAAAAATGTGTGCTGACAGTAGGTCTGGGAAATTTACTAGACAACTCTTGTAAATCATAAATAATATTGCGGAAAAAATGTATCGTAGCACTGTAACAGTTTCTAATGTCCCATAAACCTGACATCTGGTTCAAAGTAGCGGCGTGGCACTACTGCTGAAAGAGTTTTCACCAGTTTTAATACGTTGCAGCATTTGTGTCATCTAGAGCAAGGGGCATAACAAGTTAAGTTGAAAAATAAAGTAACAAGTCCAAACATAAATTTTCAAAAAGTAACTTGTTTTAACACAACAAAAGACAATGGGAAGAACAATAGCAGCACTGTAATGATGCCGAGGTTCTTGCAAAATGTTCATCTGTGATAAATGGAAAGAATCTCTGACTCTTTTGGGAACAGACAAAAATAGGACCCAGTCAAGTTGTTCAATATTTTTCCAAACAAAAGTGTTGTTTACTAAGTGTTCTCTGGGAGAGCTTTCAGCAAACAGTGCCACACACTATGTAAAGATGCATTTAACCCTCTCATCAAGAATTCTCACATTTCTATTGCAATGATATTCTACTTATGAGATTATATTATCGTCTCAGCCTGGACAAAACACTGGTCATTGTACATTCACTGCGAGAGGATAGAATCCCATCTGCAACACATCAGGTTATAATGACTCTTATGGTTATAATGGCTCTAATGTGAACAAATCTCAAATGCAGACACAGTTGGTGGTTTTAGTGACCCCTTGAACTTTTACAGGATTTATTGCTTCAGTCAAAATATAATTTCAGCTTGGTTTAGATCTTATTTATATTTTTGCTTTAAACAAATATATTATTTACTATATATATGCAATATGATTATGCTGGGTGTGTAGTTACTCTTATAGAACTGATGGTTTCACATTATTGGTCATCACTAATCTACAAATGATGGTAACATGTGAAGAAAACTTGTTGAATGTCTTAACTTTAACTGTTTTCTAACACCTAAAGTTAACTTCGAAAAAATAGGTTTTCATTGCTTTAATTTCCATGTTCAAGTGAAGCATCTGATGTTTTTAAATTTGCAACTTGTTTGGTGATGCCCTGTCCCATTAATCAGTAATTATTATATTCCGATGATGTTTTCATCATCTCCTGTCCTTTATGGTAAAAACTCTACACAACAATCAACACAATGAGCAATAACAAGCCATACATAACCAGTGTTACAAAATACATTCTTTTATTCATTCATCATTGTAAATACACAAACAAAAAAAAATCATGGGAAGTATTCACACAAACAATATTTAGTGGGACATAATTCTTGAAACCATTTACACAGACTATTTTGGAAGTGAATGTGCTTTTCATTGTCTAAAGGAACTATCCTTTCAATGCATCAGTCAAAGCTACCAACGCCTTTACTCTCTATACACAGCTTTTATCATGACTACATTATTTTGAATCTGTCCGACTTGTCCCGTCTCTTCCCTTTACTCTTCTCACCTAGATCATTTTTGCTGTAATGTTCAGGATTCATATTTTTATTATATGTACATGATATACATTGATTCTTAAATACATTTTCATTGTTTCCAATCTATTTACAATATAAGAGCTTATTGATATTTCAAATGGTTACAAAATATGTGGATTTGATGCTCAAACAACACTAAAGCAAAAGGAGGCGAATGTGATATAATGTTGACTATGTAGGTAACAAGTGGTTGTTTGAAGGAGTGGTACTGACAGAAGCATTGCTTCACCTCCAGCTAAGTTTTTCTAACTGAACAGTATTTCGTAAGAAGAAGGTATGCAAGTGATATTTGAAAAAACAGAACAATACACAAAATGTTGATTCATCCTGTAATTCTCTTTGAAAACGTCAGGTTTATGAAGCATGTTTGTAAATCGAATCAATCTGCACGTGTCCTTTCCTACTGGCTTTGTAAATGGAAAAAACTGCACTTCCATCGTATCCTTGAATCATGTGATTGGAAAAGCAGAACCATTCTCCGTCTGGTATCGGAACCATCGAGTCTGCAGCAGAGCACTACCTCGGCGTAAACTGTTTTAACCCTGCACATTTGTATCACAATAGATTGCAGCTGTATCTGACGGATCAAACGCGCTTTCCACAATGGACACGGAACGTTATCGCTCTTCTTGTGGCTAAAAATCGGGGCGAGGAGCTAATGCCCCAGATGAAACCCATCACTGCGATGTAAATGTTCTTCCATTCTTCAAGCCGCCGTGAACAGTGTTTGCAATTAGTTCCTCATATGATATGACCGGTATTTATGGGGTCTGGACATTGTTACTGGTTGTGGGATTCTGAATGAGACAAAAGATGCAAAACTCAGATCCTGTAGTGAAACGCAGGATATTAATCATCTGATTTAAACTTCAATCTTGGACTTTGGTAAAGAATGTACTGTGCAGTAAAAAATATGTCTTCTATGTAAATAGTCTACGTCTCTTATTATTATAAGCTGAAGCTTGATGAAACTGCTACGTCTACTGCCTCCATCTTGAAACACCACCTATCACAGCATCTACTGGCTAACTCTGTGGCTCCCTGAATGTCAACGAGAATGTGTAGAAAGGTTTGTTGTAACTGTGAACCAACACACCATGAGCTCATTGATCTCAAGCTATGAGGTTGCATACTATGTGTGTGTGTGATGGTGCCTGTTTGTACCGTATGTGGTTACAAGGATGGAACACTCACAGCAGACACATTAAAGCATTCCCATTCACTCTGCGCTTGCTGAGTAGCGGGCTTGAACCCACACAGTCTGTTCTGTCTCTTGTTAGTCTCTGTCTTTTGCTCCTTTTCAATACAGCCACAACCCATCCTTTAAAAAAACTTTCCCTGGCAGATGGAGACGGAGGCTTCTATGCCGACAGCAGCTGCCTCCGCTTCAGATCTTCTGGCACATGTGGAGCCTGGACTTGGACGAGGAGGTGGCGTCTTTCCACACCTTGCAGGAGAGGCCCTTGGCACAGTCACAGCGCTGGAAGATCTCCAAGCCGTGTGCGCCTTTCTTCCTCTGCTTAGTGCACACCTCTCCCTGCCTCAGCACCGGCTTGCAGATTTTGGTCCAGAAATGGCGGGCGCAGCAGTAGCCCTCTGAGCAGTCGGATGAACGCAGGCAGGGGTCACCCTCGTGCCCTGACAGAAGAACACAGGGAACCGTGCCGATCAGTGGTGAACCAAACAACATCAAATTCTGAACTGAATACCAAGTTGGCAGAACTTGAAAAAACAGGAAAGCAGAAACAAATGCTTCATCAGAGACATAAAAGACCTGCGTGTAATTTGAAACCATCCAGCATCTTGGAGTTTTAAAGAGTTTAAAGACAAAGAAATGTATAATCATTGTTCATTAAGCTGTATCCATACGGACCCTTTCTTGTGTGGCCATGTCAGAAACATCAAGCTTTCATCATGAGTCAAGCAAACATGTTGCCTATCCTGTATAATAACTATTAATACACATATCTCGTGTATGTCTGATGTTTTTGGCAGGAGGTTAGTATCTCTTCAATAAGTGTATAATTCAAACAGTTTTTTTCTTTTGTCTGTGACTTTTAAATATATATCATCTCTTGCCAAAGGCTGCTTTATCATTCAAACCAGTCATCCTGTATCACTGACAAAACCACAAGCTGCTGATTAGTTATTTCAATATGAAGCTCCAACCGTCAGCACGAGGGACTGCTGCTCGTCCATTGGTTTCAACACCACAGATTCTGCAGGTTTGAGACTCTTCTCAAGCAGCGACTTTGTGTAAGGCCATTATAGTGTAATAACGTTTAAGGAAAGGGAGTGAGTCAAGCACAAATTAAATAAACGGCCTTATTTATAGTAACTTAAAATGCCACTGCTATTTTCACATTTATTTTAGTATTACAGCCTGCTGTCTTGAAAGTGCATTAGAGTCGAGTAATTTAAGAGTCTCGTTAAATCTATTACTTTATGGGCAGGTCCTCATATTACCTTAAATCACGCTAAGCAGGGGTCTCACTGCATTATTAGCTATAATCATGCTAAATCTGAATTCTGTGGTTTTCACGTGTACCACACAATAGGTGCTGTCAGCGAAAGTGTTCGTACGGCTTTATGTAGGTGCAGAAACAGCAGGGGCATTGTGGTTTCTTCTGGGCTCGCCATGCTGCGCTCTGGGCTCACAGACACTGACATACGAGCAGAGAGGTAATTATCAACATAGTTTGTGGACTGGCGTCGCCCATGAACTCTGTAGGACTGTGAACAACAGAAAGATTCAGCCACCCAGACCCGGTTCAGTGAGAATGAACGATGAAAGAAAGACAACAGCGACAGTGTTAGGAGGTGACAAGGATTCAGGTGGGCATGTTTTAAACATAACGTCAGGAACACACAGTCAAATCTTACCTTTCAGAGAATGCTTGGCTTGTGCTTTGCTGCTCTTCTTCCAGTTGTGGTCTTTAGTGGAGAGTTTGTAATGCTCGTCTAACGCTGAGATGTGAGGTGAGAGCACGCTCTCTGAGATAGGGACACAGATATCTGCAAACAAAGACAAGAGAAAATGGTAAAACAACAGAAACAGAAACATACTAACATGGACATAAAACTAACCAAAACTGTGAATGCAGGTAACCTCCTGTCACTATGCAGCTACACCAGTTAAAAACAATTCCAACTGAACCTCTCTGGCCTCTGGAAGCAAACACATTTACATATTCATTACATTCACACTGTTTACTGCTGAGACAACATGCCAAAATGTGAGCACTGACTCCTAACCTCTGGGCATCTATTTAAAACAGTTCAGCCATGGTTTCAAGATTCTGTCTAAAAGCATGTGTTCAGCATTATTTAAATGTATTGGCTCCTTCCTTCAAGTCTCTGGGCTAGATACTGTTTGTTCATTGACCTAGAACAAGTTACCTTTTTCCAGAATATTTGCACGAAAGACTGAAAAATCACATTTCAGAGTTGCACCGTGCAGGCACAACATAACATAGGATCTAGGGTTAGAAAAGTATGCATGCATGTGTGTGTGTGTGTTTGTGTGTGTCAGGTACGCACAGTTGCTGCAGCGGTTCCCGGGACAGCACATGGCGTCCCGATGGCAGCGCTTCTTCCTTCTGCGGCAGGTGAGGCAGCGTGAGGGAGCCTGTTGAGGGCTGTGACAGTAGCTGCCCACTGTGCACTCCTGGTCACTGCTGCACGGATACACCTGCTGACAATAACGGGCATTTACTCAATATGTGGAAAATATACCTTTATTTGTCTCTGGGAAATAAATGATAGTACATTGCACATATTCATCTACACACAGGTGAGGTTAGAGAGGATCGTTTCAGTGATATCAGACATTTATATCAAAATGGATCTTCCCACATAGTCTCCAAACTGTTGCATCTAAATTTGACTGTGTCACATGACATAACTTGAATTAGCAATTTGCACGCAGCTCTGAATTCAATCTAAAGTTCGGTGTTGGTACCAGTGTGGTACCAGTTGCATCCCCCACCTGCTCTGATTTACTTATATAGATTTATTGTGCAACATCAAATTTGTTGTCATGTTACCAGACATGAGCAGAGAATATTACCGAAGCTCGCCTCCCCTGTTTCTGAATCATACTATAAATGCTGCAGTTGATGTTTGACTTTGATATATTTAGGAAACACGCACACGTGGCTGTGGATGTGAGTGATTTTCTGAATGACATTAATCAGGATGTCATTATCTGGACACATCACACCCACAGACTTATTGATCCTGTCAAACTGTTCAACATCCAATGCCACTAATCTCCTCTGTCTTAATGGGCCATTAGTTTGGTCTTGGGATGACAATTCACGGAGTACATGATGGTGAATCTCTCCCTTCCCACACTAGGACATCAATGTCCACCAAATATTAACCAAATGATCAGCTGGCTGTATTGTCGGAGCACTGCTGTGGAAGAGAAGAACACCCAGCAAACATCAACTCACACAGACCAAACACAATCACGGCATTTCATCTAATTGCTGCCCCACAGTTCAAATTATAGCAAGCTGTTAACAAGCCAAATAAAATGCATTCCGGTTTATAGGTCCTTGGAGAGACTCTTAGCCCAGAAAACAACACACTCAACCTGACTCATGGTTGTGCCCTCACATCGGCTCTTAAATTGGTCTTCAGTATCGTTCAGTTAAAGTGTTGCTTAAAATGTTGTTTGGACCAAAAACAAGACCAGAGAAAGACTCATGAAATTGCTTTACCTGTTTTTTATTTTCAATCCAAGAAAACCCTATGAACAACAAATGTAAATTGATTTTGTGCACATACTGCACATCACTGCAAAAATGTTGTAAATATAGATAAATGCAGCTGTTTAAAATAGAAAACCAGGCAATAGAAGATTTTCCAGTTACTTTGTTTCTAATTAAAAGTTTTCCAACTGTATTTGGAGAACTGCATGCATCATTGGGTCTGGAGAGAGTCATTACATTGTGTATGAGTTTCTCAATTGAAGTATGGAACATCAAAAACAAATGTCATTCCCCTCATTTCATTTTGTTGGCAGCAGCAGACTGCGCAGCACAAATATAAAAACCTCGGCATATGAATCCAAGACCATCTACGTGTCCAGATAAGAGAGAAGATATGACCACAGGTTGCCTTAGTTCAATGTTAGTGGACATGTTGTAGGTGTTAACATGTCTTGTGTGGTCATTGTTTTGATGGGTCCCAGACAATGAAGCCAAAAATACTTAATACTTACTCTGTGTTCGGAAGCTAAATGACTCTGCAGACATAATTGAGGGGTAATTATTGTCCCTAATTATTCTCAATTTACCGTGATTTTCTTGTTTTTTATGCTAAAAGGTTGAGACGTGTCCTCTATGTTCCAGCAAAACATGCTAAAAGTCTGAGGGTCTTTTCCGTAAGTGCCGTGAAATGATCACGCTAGAAAAAAAACCACCACCTTACATAATAAACCCTTGTCCACAACAACGCACAGAACAATTAAAGCCAAGCTCACTTTTTCCATAACAGATTTGTGCACCAATGGGACATTTTACTGGAACTGCTGCCTTGATATAATTCCTTGCACATGCACATGTCCCGTCGCCATTAGTTTTGGAGCAGGAGCAAAGAAGCTCACCATAAATTGTGTCACAAATCAAATGAACTGCTAAGACAAGTGAATTAAAGCCGTGAATTTGCACTGAACTAATCAACGGAGAGGGACATTTTGAGCCGCAGCAGGGGAAGCACCAGTATTCTGGTTTGGGTCACAGTAAAGGTCAGGAAACTTTGTTCTTCCAGCTGCTGGAACATCTTTATCTTATTTTAAACCCCTCTGTTTGATGCCAGAGTTTCATTACTGCAATGGGTGGACTGAGCTGTCAGACATTTGAACAACCCGACACCTATTCAAATATGCAGATCTGTAGGAGAAATGCGCAGGATATGGATTCTAATTGTGTAAATCATGTCCAGTGTGGACTGACATTAGAACAACATGTTTAGCTGGCACACCACCACAGGCACCACAACCACACTGAGCTGGCCCTGCACTGACAGAGCTGATTTAGTGTGGTTTACCACTGACAAACATGGAACAATAAACATCTGAATGGACATGAAAGAGGTTTAAATCAGAGTAAAATCATTACAGCCACAATAAATAGCAAACTCCATTTGGGGTATCATGGTCAGCTGAGGGAGGCTGTGCCCAAAAATACAGGCGTCACTCCAAACGCGAATGTACACCACATGTGTTTAAATCGGCTCTCGGATATCGCATATCACATTAGAAGTTGTTGCTCTGATGTCCTTGCGCCTCCGAAAGCGAAGATTAGACTTGTTGGAGGGATGCCACGCTGACTTTCTCAGGCTGGAAACACATGGAGGCATTTGAGAATTGAGCAGGAATATTAACCTGAATGTTCATCCATCATTGTGTCCGGTTCCCGTGGTCCAGATGCGTAATGTGTTGATGAAAGTAATGAAGTCCTGATTTTTTTATGTGCTCTAAATAAGGCTTAATTATGACAACGTTAAAAATAGAGTTCCCAGAAAATCTACTGGCCTTGTTTTATAGGGGAAAGTCATTATGATGAGTTCAGGTGAGCCTGGAAAAACACTTGCATGGTGTCTTTTGTGGTTCTGTAGCAACTTTGTTGAAGTCTTTGAAAATAATCCTGGTTATGTCATCAGCACTATCTCAGCTTAAACAAGGGACTACACAAAAGACGTTTGACAGACATGGGTGTGTTGACCAGGCAGGTAGGATCTAATAAAGATGCTATCAAGTTTATGGGAAGTGCAGTATCCAACTTCATGGAATCACAATCCTAAAATCCAAGCTTTTCTTTGAGAGAAGAAAAGGTTTAACATTTGGGGTAATCTTATCTCTTATTTGCTTACTTGCAGAGAGTTAAATGATGTATGTGAATCCAGGAAAACTGGAGCCAGGAAGGATTACTATAGCTTAGCATCACAACTGGAAACAGGGGGGAGAGGTTAGCCTCTCTAAAGTAAAAATTAAATATGCTGTCCAGCACCTCTGAAGCTCACTGATTAATGCAATGCTTCTCATTTTTGTGAATTCTGAAATAAACAGAAACATAAGAGCTACAAATAACAGTAAATCTAAGGGATTTGGGTGGTTTTAGCATTTATTGAAGATCAATTGATTTGTGTTTGCCCTCTGTGACTGTGACTATGTGAAAACTCCCTGAAAGACCAAACACTTTCATGAAAAAGAAAAAAGAAGAAATATGAATTAACTTGTAGGATCTTTTCTGAGGTTTGCAGCGAGTGTTTGTCCCAGTTTCTTATCTAAGCCAAGCTAATCGTCTCTAGGTCACACACACACACAAATTAGATTGGTATTAATCAATCTCATCCATCTAATCTAATACATATATTCGCCAATATGTCTAATTGCTGCTTTAGCTCAAAATTCAGATAACAGATGTCAAGATTGTTGAAATCACAGCTATGTCGTGAAAACAGTTTTTTCCCCCCTGACATAAAACATGTGCCGTTATCTGATTATTATGACAAATGGCACCGGCCACGCGCAGTAGTCCTTCATACTACCTGCTTTGATTCCTATCTGTCTTTCTGGACGGCAGATTTGGATCAATTACAGCGCCTGGGTGGAGGGGGGTTGTGTAGAAAAAGAGGGTCGGGGCTCACCTCTTCCATCATGGCTCAAACCACGAGACAGCCCTTTGAAACCCAATGATACATGGCTGACCCCAAATTGCGGCGGATAATATCGCCTTATCTTGTGTTTTAAAATGGCTCATTCGCAACTTCTGAGAGACAGGGCTTCATTTGGATGCATCTCATTCATCTCCCATCTTTTTTCTGTTGCTCCCTTATTTTTCCCCAGACAGCTTTTGCACATAAAAGCACAGCTTTGAATCCTGCGCAGGAAGTGGGCTGAGGACTGTGTACTCGGCAGCCTCTCTTGGTATGCTGGTGAGACGATAGAGGCCGAGACAGACAGAGAGTCATAAGGGAAGCCCCTGGCCCTGTCTCGTGCTGCCGCCGTGCTGGTAAAACACTGTGACTTTGATGAGGAAACTTAAATGTGCGGGAGCAACAATCTACAAGGGATTTACTACAGGATATACAGGGCTTTAAACCATTCGTCCTGGTTGCAGGATCCCTTATTTACCTCTGTGGAGTCATTCCAAAGCGCTGATATAATTCGATGGAAGTGCCCTGTAATGCATAAAAATAACACTAAGAATGTCTCCTCTGCTTTGTGCGAGTGCGAGAGATTTAAATTTAGAGAGAGAATGAAAATATTTTCTGAAAGTGAGGAGGGTTGAAACTTTTGTTTCGAAAAGTGAGACCCTTTCCTGCGTTATGCATGTTTTCTTGAGATGTGCAAAGGACAGTAACATGATATAAAAGAGTGACAAAGTCTAGGCAGACGTTCAAAGTGGATGGATGGGTCAACAAATTATCGGATTTAAGTGCAGGAGATGACTATTTGTTTCCCATTTCCAACCAAAAGTCAACTTGTTTAGTTTTTTTCTACATAACCATGACCATTCCCTAACTTTAACTGAGTGTACTGTTTATTATTGTAACTTTGATTACACGAGCCCCTTAACCTTGACAATGTAGTCATGTTATCCCAGGGGTGGGGAACAGTCAGCTCAGAGCAGTCGGGAGGAAAAGAAGTTGTGCTAGAAAATGGAAAACCATTTTATTTTTTGTTGAAGTAACAGAAAAGCCTGTGTGCCAAATTTTCAGGGATGCGCTCACGTCGATAAAAACGGCCAATCACGAGCATCATTACAGCTGGAAACATACAAAACTGGATGAGTTGCGAGGACAAATGCGCTTGGATGAAGTTAACGCTCGTTAGCGGAGTTTGCGTGCCCAACAAGCAGCTTTCACAAGACCACATCCTGACAGAGATGATGTTGTGCAGGCAAGTTACACAATGAGCAAAGTAATGGCTTAGACGCGAAAACATCGTTCAGAGGGTGAATTTATCAAACGCCTGATTGCCGCTGTGGAGCTGCTAGCAATGGACAAGGTAAAATTGTTCCAAAGTGTCAGATTTTCTTAGAGAACCTTCGCTGAGCAGATACATGACATAGCACAGATACTGACAAAATGGACACCAAAATAAATCTCAAGTTTTTCTTTTACCTGTGAGGAAACTACTGACATGACAAACACTTACCCACAAGCTATTTTGTGTGTGGAATCTATGCTGGGTTTGGTACGAGTGAGTACTTTCCAAGCCTGATACCTGATACTACCAATGGTGAGGCTGAAACTAGTTGTGAGTAGCATCAGCATCATCATCATCACTACCATCTGACATCAGACACCTCACCAAAGAGAAGCATCACGGTAGAGAGATAACTGTGATGTCTGCATTCAGTAATTTACTGAGGCCTAACTCTACCAAAAGTAAGAATTTGTTTGAGCAAGTTGTTTTGGCTAAAATCAGTTGTGTTCGTCACCATCATCACTACCATCAGACATCAGACTCTTCGACAAACAAGAAGCATCGCTGTACATTTCTGTAATATGTGTTCAAATAGTTATTACAGCCTGTGAAGGATACTATAAAAACTTAGCCCTTGATAGGAAGACGGTTCCCTATCTCTGTTGTAGAGAGCATGAACAAACAATATGAGTGAGTGGAATATTTCCAATTTGGAGGATTATGGAGACAATTTAAATCTAATTACTGGATGGAATTTCTGGTGTGGGCCACCAATACACACATGAATCAAGCCGGAGATGGAGTTGTTGTTCTCCACAGATGAGAAAGTAAATCTTCATGTACAATGGAACCTTTTTTATGTGACTACCTCTGCAAAGGAGGGCGTTTTGGCATTTGTTTGTTAGTAAGCAGGATCGTTATATATATATATACAGAACAGATTTAATTGAAATTTTGTGGATGAGTGGAGACACACATTACACATCACACGTTTGGACCGCTTTTGTTTAACATGGCAAGATAGGGCATTAGCCTTGGTGCAGGTTTGCCCTTCTGGGTGCTGCTCTAGTCATCAGCTATATTACAAAGAAAGGCTGAAAGAAAAGAAAATATTCAGGGTGAAAAACAAAAAATACTTCCCTGCTCTTCTAAATGACAGTGTGCCCCAATTCCCTTTTTCTGGCCCCCTCTCCAACCCAAATAACTTCCATTCAGTCAACATGGAGGGACACTACCTGAGTATTATGATAGATCAGTAAATATATGCTGCTATTTTATTGATGTTGATTGAGAAGCTAAAGTAAAGGACTTATTAAACATTTGATACACATCCCAACTCATAGAACTCGGTGTTGTGATCGCACTTGACCCTAAAGCTTGAGATCAAGCACATAAGCTGAAACTGTGAATGGTGTTAATGAGTGGCAGGGGCCTTACAGACTCAAATAAACGATGTCACTGAGTAAACAAACTTCATATGCCCTGAAAGCACAGACAGCCAGTATCAGATAACATAGGGATGGCTGCGCACAAGTCACTCTTACAAACCATGTCTTTAAACACAACTTGGCGTCTTTCATCACTCAAAACATGTGTTTATGGGCATGTCCCTTTGAGCGCTATAAACTCATGTCTCCAAAAACTAGACCTTCTTTGAGTTAAGTATACATTCTGGGTTGATCTTATTCATCGGACATGAATAAAGGCACACATGACTGCGCTCTTCAAAGACCACGAAAAGAAAGGGGGAACGCTCTTGATGGTGTGCCGCTCTAAAAGGTGTAATCCTGTGGAATGAGAGGTGGAATGGGTCTCCTCTCTCATTAACAAGGCCAATTACAGTAAAAAAAAAAAAAAGAGGTAAAAATGGGAGACTCCTAATGGCTCCAATGCACGGCCTTCACGGTGCCCAAGGGAGCCACAGACTGGAAAGGCCACAGGACAGAAGACTGAAGCACGAATATAACACATAACGCACTAACAAGCGGTCACACCTCTCTCTGCCTTTTCGCTCTCTTTCTCAGCTCATTAGGATCACCGACAGCTATTTTAAGCCAGAGAGGAGGCAGGCAGGGCTGAGACAGAGAGAGGTAAAAGACGTGGCTGTACTTTTACAGGCCGAGCCCTCAGAGATCGCTTGTTAAAGTGATCTCTCTGTGTGGATTTAAATAAAGCAACCAGTTAAGTCTGGCTGACCGACTGCTGATGTTTTACAGACATGTCCTGCATGAATGCAGCCACACTGTCGGTTCCCTTGTGGGTTCAGAGGTTAGAGTGGTGAGCGCTGCCTGCCCCGTGCTATCCATTTCTGTTGGTTCCCTTCCAAGAAGCCAACAGTGCCACCCACGAGCGGCGGCTGTCAAGGTCTTAGAGGTTTTGGGTTTTGTCGGTTTTACTCGCAGTCAAGCTGACGTGTAAAGGGTCGGACAACGAGAAAACACTCTGACTCCGGGGCAGCCAAAACCTGACCCCGGCTTGACAGCGATTGATATGACTCTTATCTCCAAACGCTGTCAGCAGCTAGAGGAAATAAAAAAACGCATTAGGCTGTCAAATGCTGCTTCAACAAGAGTTCCTAAAATATAATTCATAAAATCCCAAATTACACCCTTGTTTCCTGCTGCAGCGGCTCGTAACCCCAGGGTGGCTGGAATGTCTCGCTTGAAAATTTGCTAAATTTCAAAGTAAAACCAATGAGGATAATTTATTAGAAGATTTTTTTCTACTTTTCTAATTCATTCGATTTTCAGGCCTCACAAACAGCTGCTTCACATCATGCAAACAATGTATATTCTTGTGTTTGACTGCGGATTGAAGAGAAGAGAGCAGGTTTTAAAGGGGGAGTATTTAGAAATTAGGCATGGTGGTGAACTATGGAGATCCCTGATCACATAAATAGCAACCTCACAATCGTTTACATCCTGAACGCTGTGCAAACTCCGTGGAGGTTTATAATCTGCCAACAATTTCACACCAGCTGCAACAAAAATCAACAGCATGACAAGTTGACCATAAATCTACTTGTGGGATTTTGGCATTGAGGTTTCCCATAATGCAGATGCAGAGAAATGCAGAGAAACTTGAGTTGGTGCGTGCACATTTTCCAAACTTACGCCTAAGCCTTAATCAACAGTAATTCATTTCTCTAATGTAGAGGGAGGTTGAAATATTTTTTGGGGGTGCCTAGTGTGAACCACTTTAGAAAGAGAAGTATTAATTATTATTAGTAATGTGTTGTTTTGTGTAAACCAGGTCCTGTATTTTGCTAATTAGTGTCCATGTAATTGCTCCGCAACTAAATCAGTTTCCCACGTTGCTATAACAACCTCGTGAAGAGAGCAGGCATTTCATCTATGATTTGTTCCGTTCTTTAACAGTGAGGGTCAGTAAAGTTATCCTGCCAGAGTCGAGCTGCAAATCAGGCCAAGGCAGAGCTGCGGCTGTGACTTGACAATTCTGGAAAACCTTCTGGCTTCCAGAACACACACACACACACACACACACATACAGTGTACCCCCTCTTGCCATAAATGCAATTAACCGTCTTAATTTGGACACACGGCACCATATACCCCATGACATTTACTTTAATAACAGTAAGGTGGTCTCTGCACTCATATTGTTTTCCCTCAGTCCACCCCTGTCCAAACCACTCCAGATTATTGTGATGGCAAAGATGTAAGCAGGCGTTCAAATTGAGGTCTGGCAGTGCTGCTTGAGGTTGGATCTCCGCACTCCATAGAGGAGAGGAGAGAGAGAGTGAGTGGCTTTTCCATAATTTACTTCTGTCTGAGCTGGATGTCAGAGCGCCGCTCTCAGCACAGCGCTCTGCACAGATATTCAACACGATCACATAGGTTGGACACGGCCAAATGTAAACACTGTGTTCAAGGAAAAATGCTTGAAAGGTAAGGTCAAGGCTGTTGTACTGGGTGACTGGTGCAGGGGGGGGGGGGTGTGGCAGTGCCATCTGCTGCTCAGAAAGAATCTGAGACCACAGCAGCGTCTCTCAGGTCAAAATATTAATACTCATACATGTTTGATGAAAGTGTACATTTAGTGGTAGTGTTTGGGGAGAAGTCAGGTTTTTGTTTAACTGATATGTCATATGATGTGTTTCCCACATTTATATCAGTTTTAAAACCCCTCTCATAAACTTAACTAAAACTTATTCCAGCAGAGCAATGAATGCCCCATTATAATTCCTCACTTGATAATCACTTGACTCATAATGTTCACAACTTTTTTTTTCTTTAGCTGAAATGAAAGCTGCCAAACCTTTAATATTTCTCGATCCTGCGTTTGCAGTCAAACTACCGTAATTTGGCACTTTGTTGAAACAGCAGGACTTGATAACTCTTTGAGTGGGTATTAAGCGGCTGGTTGGTAAGAGTATCCCTCAGAGGCCCCACAGTAAGAATCTCATAATCCCAGCAAGCGTCTGGGCCACTTTAATGACACTGAGACCCAGACAGAAAATTACCCCAAGTGTTAACTTTTTCTCACATTTCTCTAGGCATTAATGATTTACTGTGGAAGTGCGAGGCACCCGACGGTGGCGTCAGGTCTGAAAGGCAATTAGGGTTTATGAGGGGGTCCGATCCCTGCAATTTCCAATAACGATTCACACATGAGACTTTTTTTTTTTAACAACATAGGGCTATTTTACGCGTTCACCTCGAGAAACTCCAGGGGCACACTTTTCGAGACCGCACAATTACGCACGCCTGTGTGCATCAATGGCGCACTCATAATCCGATTTAAATTGAGAAAAAACGGACACTCTCTTCTCCTCATGTTTATTGAAATGAATAATCACTACTCATTCACCCCACTTTCTCAAATACTCAAATTTAAGGCTGTGCGTAAATGTTGTTTTAGACGCTCCATTTATAATTTAAGTTCTCTGACGAGAAGGAGAATTCACATTACCTGTGATGTGATGTGATGTTTCTTCGTGATCCCGATGTGCACAGTGGAGGACCGGTTCGTAGCGGTCGTGGGTGCCTCGTCCACCAAACCCGGCTTGATGGAGTTCGCCTTCGGGCGCGTCTCTGATACCTGGGACGTCCCCGTCCTCAGCGCAGCGACGAGAAACATCACAACACAGCATCTATTCCATGCAGAGACGAGCATCCTTGATACAAAATAAAAAAATACTGCGATACCACAAAAAAATATATAGAATTGCTTGAAAAGCCGGATTTTTGTGGCACAAAAAAAAAGTTTCTCAATGACAAGTGTCAGTGTCCATGTGTCACTTTTCCCCCGACTCCAAAACACGAGTAGTAGTGATGAGGCCAACTTTTCGTTCCTGGGAATCAGATATTGAGAAGAATGACTGCCATCGACCTCGTTATCTGGAGACAGAGAGACCAGTGTGTGGCAGGGACACAATGAATAAGAGAATCTGTTAAAATGCAGATGCTCTGAGGGTCAGAAGGAGACTTGACATGAGGTTTCCACTCTGTCTCTGTCTGTGACTGAGCCCTTGGTCCTGCAGCCGGCTGCTTTGTGATCTCGGATACTTTCTTTTTATAGGATTGTAATGACTTTGCTTCCTCCGCCCCTATTCACCACTGACAAAGAATGAAACTGATCTGTGCGCGGCACCGCTGCTTGCGCATTGTCGTCTCGACACCGGCACCAGGAGCCCCGTTTGGAAAACTTTATTAAGTTATACACTGTGTGTTTTAACTGGGCGCTTGACCCTTTTTACTGCAAGGCGGTTGGGCGCATATAGGAAATGAGGGGGGGGGGGGGGGGGGGGGGGGGGGGGATTTAAAGAGGGTTTGTAGGTAACGTGGACGATTTTTCCACAATCACAAGAAAGAATGTGTTTCCTTGTGCGTAAAAATGGAAAATCCATCATATCTGAAACCAAAAAGCGCTTCTTTATTCTACCTGAGGTTAGATCTGTGACGCTCAAACCGATGTGAGATGCAAATACGCAGGACGCTCCCAGATTCAGGGTCTATTTAAGCAGCATTCCAGAATAACTTAGAATAAAAAACTGTATTTGATAACCACTGTTTTCTTTCTTTGGGGGAAAAGGCATCCCTCATGATGCCAGGGATAACAATGGTGATTAAGGTTTGTGATAGAAGTATTATAGAGGCTCCTTTGTTTGATTGTATCAGGATGCGTTATATTCATGTTGGTTGGATGATAATACACGTGGAGGCACAATGAACTCTTTCATTTTCAGATAGGTAAAGCCCATGAATTTTGGATGAAGGATGTGTTTAGAACAGGGACACTGGTGCTGCCAGGAGATGGGGATGTTATCAGTTTTACAACTCCAGATCTGTGTCTTTCACTGTTGGTCATTGTGTAAATACATTAGGAGGTGCTGGAGTAAGTTTTGCTGTAAATATAAAAAAAAAAATCATCTCTTAACCATGATTCATATGCTCTCTAGAAATCAAAATGTGATGCAGAGATAGAGAGCGTGGTGCACGTTAAAAAAGCTGAAAATCGTATAAAAATGAAAAAAAAATTAAGCAGCCAGTCAACGAAACCGTCTTTTCCCACAATGGCTTTATGACTCTACGCCTCAGTGCTTTAGTTTTCACACAACTTGGAAGCACCTATTCAAAGCTGGAAGCTGGGATGAAACCAATATACCGGTAAAGGCTTCTGACCTCAAAAGCGATCCATCACAGGCTCCAATTCAAAGTGTCAAGTTCTTTTGTCTGAGACAATGGACAACCAACTGAACTGGGGAGTGGGAGGAAGTATTGGACTTGTTTGATGTAACTGTAGATGCTTAGAGGTGATACTACCTCTGTCACCTGAGTGCACAGTGATTTACCTTGAAAGACTGGCAGCAGACAGTTGTTTTCAGCAGATATGCATCTCTACGTTTTGGAGGAAACATTACTTTCCGGACATAAAAGAAAAGAGCGAGGCTCCTCAGCTGGATAAGTACCACTGACAGTATGAGGATTTCATTAATGTTCTGTGGGACAAATGAAAGATTATGTTTCAAATAACTAAGAAAAACAGCGTCAATGGCTCGCAGCAAAAATGCTTTTATACCTTTAATACCCAGCTGGATTATGTCTGCCTTCAATACTGCTGATTGAGCAGCTGAAAAAGTCCCGGCAGAGCGGGTGAACGTGGCTCAGTGAACCGGAGGTCCAGACGAAAGAGGGATGTGGCCAGATTTGAACATTTCAACCACATTCATCACTTGAAATACATGAAAGCAGAGAAGAGGAGACACTTAAAATGACATACTGCCGAAGCTCGGGCGGCCAAAGACCCAGCACGTTGATGCACTGGTGCTGATAAGTGTGTGGATGTCCAGAGGAACCACAGCAGATGAGATGTGACTGGTCTGAGCAGCAGATGATAAAGTACATCCTGATGGCAGGAAGGTGATGTGAGTGTTTTGGACAGCAAAGCTTCTGGTGCCTCACATAAAGGTTCTGCACGCTGTAAGTCAACGCAGACGTTTTGAAGGATGACGGTGTGAGCCCGCCCCCTGTGCTTTGTCACGATTTTCAACACTGTGGATTGACCGAGAGCTTTGAGGATGTCACAAATTAGTATCCAAAAACTTGAAGAAAAAGGGGGAAGAGAGCTTGGATTCAGTGAAATGCAGAGCACGAGCACCTGGGCCAAGATCTGTGATTGCTTTCTTGGCACACTGAGCTGGAAAGAGTGGGATTATCGTGTGTTCAGACATGCTATCATCATCCCAGCCTCCGCACGGTAATCACTTTTTGACCACTATTATGCAGCATTAATGCTGTGACGACACAACCCGATGCTGAGTGTTCGATGTTGAAAAATCCAAACCATGTGTAAAGTAGACGCCATTCACCTGACGATGGAGAAAGCAGATCTCTGTTGACGTGCAGTTTGTTCGGGGGGGGAATATCAACGTCATATCATGGCAGGTAGACTCTCTTGATGCTTGACGACGATGGTAACATGCAGGTGAATCATACAGGAAAAGGTCTCCTCCAGTGGAATAGCAGTCATGTTAATGCTGACAGAGACACTTAAGTGGCACAAGCAGTCATCTGCCAGGCGCCACAGTCTCAGCTCTTGGCTGACAGGATTGAATGTTTGAGGCTAGCAGCATAAATACAGTTTAATACTGGTCGAAGCCTTACACTGGTCTTGTTGAGTTAAATTCAATTCAGCCTCTCGCTCAGAGCTGATGAAATGACGAAAGGGATTTCTCATGGTGACAAACCCAAGGAAAATGGTCAGTCTGCAGTTCTTGTGAGGTTTATGATGTGTTTTACCATCTTTCAGCTCGTTGTTTTGATTCTACAGCGTGCAACCTTAATGTTTCTCTGCCCCTGTGTCCAGATGCACCAGGCATCTGTTTTCAGCATAAAAAAAAGCAGCTGTTTGCCACCAGCCCTGCACCACACAACAGACTTGCTTACAGTGGAAGCGTAGTGAATCATTAAATGTGCTAAAAAAAAACAATATTAGTTAGTTTGTGGTGAGAAAAGATCATAGGTGAGTGATGGTGATCACAAACACAGCTTCAAATGATTATAGCTCAAGGTCTGTTAGATAGTTGACTAACATGTTCACCCCATAGACTGTATGTTTTAAAAACTGGTGTCTGGCTACAGTATAGGCCATTAATCCCACCTCCTCCATGTTAGTGGATGGGACTTGTACCAAACAAAAAAGTCTAAGTATGCACATCAAACACATTTTTTTCTAAAAGATGGTTTCTATCAATTGTCCAGTAAATTTGGTTTTACCGTACTAAGTTATTTGATGCCTCAAAAAACGAGGTGAAACGTCATGATTAACAGCTGAGACTGTTGTGTTCTTATACCCCATCGTATAGTTTTGTTCAGTCTCCATAGTCTTTAATAGTTACCTCTGCCAAGGAGATTATGTTTTCACTGAGTTCATATTGTGAAATGTACATTAAAGCCTGTTTTCACTGGCTAAGATAATGGGGATAAACTATAAAGTGACATTCATGAGAGTAGTAGACACAACATCTTACGTGCAGTGTGATGTCCCTATTTGTTATATTCTTGGATTAAAGTGATTGTGGGTTGATTCTGTTATGTAACTGGAGTTTCTCTGTGGCACAATAAGACTGGTTCTTTTTAATGGGTCATGTAAGTCCAGAGCTGGTTTCATCCTCCTGTCTGATCACCCGCAGCCACGCGTCACTACAACACTCAGCCCACCCTGCATCAGCCTGTGATTCAGGGTCATTCCGAAACGCGGGTGTTTATGTTGTGTGCAGAATATGGGGTTCCCCACAGTTGAGACCCAGCAACATGTCGGTAAATCAGCGCTTGGTTGGTGTGGCGGGGCTCAATGAAAGGCTGTCTCGCTGACTCTGACGTGACTCACAAAGAACATGCACATGGACTACACCCACACTAGATGAAACAAATGACCCAAGGAACTGTCTCGCTCTTCTTGTGTAGATCAGTACCCTGCAGATGTGAGCTCGCTGCCTTATGACGCGGGTCATCCAGCAGGTGGCTAACTGTTAGAGCGCCCTGCCAAGAGGAAGCAGGTCCGGTGCCAGAAAATGAAACGTTCGGACGTCAGAGGAAAAACACACTTTGTTGGGAGTTCTTTTGATTTTGAATGCAGGGGACTGCTCCTATTTTTATTACCGGAACTTTTGAGTGTGAAGATGATAATGGATTATCTGGAAATCTCTTATTAAGAGCTGAATACCAGCAGGTCTTTGGTGTAGTCGATATACTGGGTAATGTATTATTTCCCATAAAATCTGAGATAAGCTCTATCATTTGTAGAGATGAATACATATCTGGACAGTTTCCTTTCAACATTTGCAAAAGTCCTTTCAACTCTTTCCAAATACATTGAAATAAACATCCAATGCATATGTTTATGATAAAGAGTGAATTTGTGACAGATACACAAATAGCCAGATGACATATAGCCAGGAATAAAACAATATGGGATCAAAGAGTGTTGTGTGTTCCCCATTCACAAAAGCTTGACTTTGTTTCTGTGAAGAACATTCATCCCAAACACTGTGAACACAGGGATTTCTGTAACTCTTTTATAACTTCATTTTAAGGGGATAGATTCACATTTTTTCAAGTTATCGTTCAACAATCACATGTTTATCGACTGTAGATGAAGATGGGAACGTGTCTTGGATAAAGGGGCTGCAACTTGCACTGGTGACCTTTAAAGCCAGTATTTGCACAGTAGTGACCGTAGAGTGCAGTTGTCATATTGAGGTCCTACTGATACTCCCACTCGACCAATTGCAAGTCAGTCTCTTTTGAAGAACTGTCCTTTCATCCATCTTTACGAGTGCAGTGCCAGTTGTAAACCTGTCTGTTCGGAGTGGTCTGTTTGCATGGCCTGTGGTGAAGCTGGTTGCAGTTTTCTTTCTTAAATGGCAAAAGTGACCTGCAGTAATTGTGCAGAGGCCTGAGGCAGCGCCACCACTGCTGCACAAAGAGCTGCCCACCTGTTTATTCATCCGTCAGTTGTTGTGATCGACAACGTCACTTACACAGACGAGTCCCAGCCGCTGCTGCCAGAGAGCACTAGTCACCTGTTTAGTCCATGTTTGTCAATATCGAAAATATCATGTACAAATCGCATCAAATTCAACCTGCACTTCCTTGGGCCCTTAACAATACATGTGTCAAGTGTGATGCCGGTTCGATCTGGATGAGAGCCACAGACCGGCAGAAATATCGGGAATTATCAGATATATCCAGTCTATTATCCTGATCATGAAAAGATCCTTTTCTTGGAGGATTTCAGTGTAAGTGATGTGGTCTTTTAAGGTCACATGGTATGAATGTGAGCTTTCAGCTGTCTCAGTTACACACATCCTTTTCCCAAGTACCAGTTCTTTTTGGAATGAATAACCCTCTATCTGTTTCCTAGATTGTATTTTTCTTGCTGAGCTGCAGCAGAACCGTGTGACACAGATATGGAGATTTTGTATTAACTATGAACTTTAAACAATTACAGCCACCCGCA
Source organism: Verasper variegatus (assembly GCA_026259375.1). NCBI lineage: Eukaryota > Metazoa > Chordata > Actinopteri > Pleuronectiformes > Pleuronectidae > Verasper > Verasper variegatus. The sequence goes on along the minus strand of CM048044.1, from coordinate 8,251,592 downwards.
ATGTTTCAATGTACATATGAGCATGTGGGAATTGTTTCAGAAAAATGTATAACATCAAAATGCGATTCAGTGCTGTTAGTTAGGTCAACCTTAGTCACGTCGCACATGTCATCAACATTTAAAACACACGACAACGAATGAATGTAAATAAAGTTTCTAGTTAAAGAGCATGAAAGAATCATCATGAGAAATCAGCCAGAGCCTGCTGACCTGAGAGACGTGACTGGATCACTGGTAGGTCACCAGGTTCAAAATGTTCATGGCCAAAACTATTACTCGATAAAATACACACATACAATACATTAAGCATAATGTTTGAATACCTTTATATCAGCTGTAATCTCAGTGACCCAATAAACATCCAGAGTGCTTAATTACATCAGTGGTCATTAGGAAAAAGTCATTATTTTGTCATTAGCGCATTGTAAATTCTGATTGGGTCTCAAATCTCTACCACATGTGTGTCATTGAATGAATGGGATTTTCAACAGCAACATGGTCAGGATTTCTAGATGTTTCCCCCCCTGTGGCTGCAGTAGTTCTGAACCAGTAGAACTAAAGCAGCTGAATTGCTTCCTCTGTGATCAAATAATTCATTGTTCCAGCCGTGGCCCACTCTGCACACTGTCCACATCCTGCAGCTCTGACGTGGATCGCTGGTAACATCACTTTAATCAAAAGTCCAACGCTGCTTTCGTGACGTCTTTCAACTGCACATTCCAGGGAGATGAACTTGAGGCTCCGGTGATCAGTCAGTGGGCACAGCTCTGTTCAAAAGACGACACATTGCTCAGCAGATAATTGTTTCTCTCCTCTCATTTCCCAGGAAGATGGATTAGGCCACGGCTGAAATGTCACGTCTTCAGTCTGGAGCATGAATGCACCCTGTTTCTGCCTTTAACTGACTCAGATTATTTAATCGATAACAGTGACCCCTCTCTGGCAGAATGCTGACCACATGAAAGCACGCAGGGCTCTGGTAATCAAAGGCGCAGAAGGCCATTCCTGCCTCGAAATCAAACGGTGCCCTCTTTGCCTTGAGTGGTAGGAAGTGGTGATACACAGAGGCGCACTGTCACTGCTGCTGCTTTAAAAGACGCCCCGCTGAAGTTTCATCAGAGACAATGGGTACGAGAGAAAAGGCAGTTTGGGAATTCCATGGTCATGTCTCATAGTATGACAGAGACATTCCCCAAAAGGCCTGAGAGCACAGGTATCACATAAAACAATAGAATGCATTTTTCATTCTCTGACACCAGGCCACAGTGGGATGCACGAGGAATGTCCTAAAAGGGGTTAAATGTCCTAAAAGGGGTTAAATGTCCAAAAAGGGGTTAAATGTCTGAACAGGGGTTAAATGGAATACCAGTCACTTTACCACACTGCCAACCCGCTTGAGAATTCTTTGTCTCACTTCATCATTACTGAGCTTTGTGTGTAAGTCATTAAATCCAACAGATTTTTGAAAATCGGAACAACTTAATAACTGTCTTGTTGTCTAGGAAACTCAGAACTTATAACTTATATTAGGTGTTAGGCTTGAGAAAAACGGGGTAAGTTCTAACACAGTATTTCAACTAAGCTGTGTAGAACAATATTCAAATGAAAATTAACTTAATCCAGTGGGTTCCCTGAATAGAATGCATCTTGGTTATTGTTAATGTTTGTCATGTTTGATTATTTTACAAGGGAGTTCATCACAAAACATGCAAAAATACTAATTATATGTTAATTTGTGTCAGTTCACTGTAATAAATGAAAAATAGTTGTTCATGATCTCTCTGACTCAAATGTTTTTAAGTATTTACCCAAAACCAAAATGTGTTGTGCCTCGCTCTCCGACATGGGAGGAGGGAGGAATAAATATAGCCGACTATGCTGAGGTTGGCATGTTTGAAAAGAAAACGTCAGCCTCTGGTTCGGACTAGCGTGAACCATGAATAACAGGCACCAGGTACGTATTCAACATGGCGGTGTACGCACTGGGGCCAGAGACTGGAAGCTTGTGGCTGACGATCCAAATGAGATTTATGATGTGCCTGACCAATAGAGGCTATAAATACCATGTTCTCATGATAAACTGTGATTTTCCAAATATTCCACTGAATCAATATGGTAAACCAGAAAACTAGATAATAGCATCTGTGGGATTTTTATGACCACACTTAGAGCCCAGCAGTGCACGGGCAGCACAGATAAATGTAAGCTTAATTATTGCTGCTGAGATCGCCATGAGGAGTGTTGATTAGTTGTGACAGTAATGGTGTTTTAATTGAAACCAGGCCCGGCCACATGCATGCGAGCCTGGTGGTATACATGCTATGTCTGTCTCACGCATCCACTCTGCAGTTTACCCTGAAGCGCTGCTTTCAAATGTCTGCAGTAATTATGGTTTCATACAGTTTCTGGTCTGTAACTCACAGACCTGTCTGTGGACGTCCAGCAACAGTGGTTTGTAGGACTTTAGCCAATAGTTATATATTATGCTATGGAGGTGGAAACGCTGTTTAAGGACACACTGTAGCCAGGCTCATAAAGAAATTGCAATTCAAAGTTCTTGTACTTAATGTGACTTAAATATCATACAATCATTAAAAAGTAATAATATATACTTTATTTCTGCTGTAACTGGTAAGTACATATACATTAAAGGGATAGTTCACCCAAAAATGAAAATTCACTAATTAGCTACTCACAGCTATGCAGATGCAGGTGGTGGGTGAAGGGTTTGAGTCCACAAAACACTTTTCAGGGGTAAGCAGTGTTGCAGCCAAATCGAATACAATTTAAGTAAATGGTGACCACTTCTTCAAACATTTCATTTTTGGGTGAACTATCCCACCTGAAACTCCGGACCCAAGTTACTATTCTTGTCTTCTGAGAAACTCCAACCATGCAATGTAATCAATGTATTGCTCTCTCTCTCTCTCTCTCTCTCTCTCTCTCTCTCTCTCTCTCTCTCTCTCTCTCCCCCCCCCCCCCCACCCCCTGCTTTAACTGGACTTCAGCCCATCCTAAAGGTACCTCTTTGTTGTCCCTGCACGCAACTGTGGTGACATCATTTTTCTGCGATCACTCGCTATCAGTGTGACTGTGTAGCACTGGACTGAATGACACACAATGCTCCATTGTTCCCAAATCTGTGATGTCGGTGCACAGGAAAGTCACAGAGGTGTCTTCGTACATTTCAAATGTAGGTTTCCAGCACTGTCATTCCCGCTCATCTTTTTTGAATCCCTGCACATTTGTGACCTCTCACTGTGTAAAGCAGTCTGGGATACATATGAAAATACAGTCCTGGTTTGTTTTTAATGGCAGATTTATTTTTTAAAAAAGAGGAGGAAGCAATTCTGAAAAAAGAAATTGATATTTCAACTCTACAGCCAAACAAATGCACCCCCCCCCCCCCCCCTTCATTGAAGCATCTCCACCAAAAAGCATATATACAGCAACAGCTACTTTACCTTCAGAAAAACATTCTGAGCGTCTGCTGCAATAAGGGGATGGAAACTAAATTGGTGGCTTTTTTTGTGGCAATACATTTTTCAATATCGCAATATGTGTTGACGCAAAAGTCTAAGCAGAGGAGACATTTAGCCCATGTATTTGTGTTATTATCTGTCTGTAACTGTGACAATCATTTATACTCGACATCGTCAGTAAGACGAGGAGAACAGACGTGGATTAGGGCCACGTGGAAGAAAGATTTCTTGGAAAAGAACAGAAGACTGAAGTTCACAGGACAAAAATCCAGTGTTGTCAACAGCACTATCGTCAGAGCAGGCTGCTGCACCTCTTCCTCCAACAATCAACTCTTTAATCGCACAGTCGTCTTGGCCACATGAGGACAGGAATCTTTCAAATGTTCTTTATTTGTTTTGTAAACTGTTATGTAAACATTGTTTCTTTTCATACCACCTTACCCTTCAAAAACTAAAGACTATCAAAGGGATAGTTCACCCAAAAATGAAAGTTCTACTCACAACTATGCCGACGAAGGTGGTGGGTGAAGTGTTTGAGTCCACGAAACACTTTTCAGGGGTAAAGCAGCGTGGCAGCTAAATCCAATACAATTGAAGTAACTTGGGACCACTTCTTCAAACGTAAAAACAACTGCATCCATACTGCTCCAGTTCCAGTATGCCCCGAACTTCAAATTTGAATTGAATGAACAAACATTTTAACCTTTTTAACAGAAAGAAATCTGCCATTTTATTTAAGACTGGTTGTTACAGTGGGAATAACAATAGTGATACTTTTAGATGTTATGATGTTATTAATAATAGCTGCACTGATTTATAACACTAGTGATACTGATAATAATATAGTGTCAGATCTGGACCCTGCAGCTGTGCTTAATATATTTTTATTTGCTAAAATGTACAAAAACTCCAGTGTGGTGCTTTATGAAGCAGCTCCTGTGAGGGTTGTGCCACTGTCCTCTCGTGTGTTGGATGTTGATAAGGTCAAGGAGCTCTAGGGTTTCATGAGAGGAAATGCTAATCGACACTTCTAAACAATTTTAAACTCACCACAACACCACAAATATCTGTGACTTCCCCTTTTCATTTCAAACCTTTTTCTGGTTCAGTCCCTTGTCATTCAGATGCATTGGTCAGCGCTGGAATGTTGCTGGTTTGGAAACGTGTGAGGATATTGTTATGTCAGAGCACAAACTCCCTGACCCTCACATCGTAAAGAGATCACTCATCCAGGATGCTTGGTCGTAGATAGAAAAACGGTGCCAGCACGCAGTCAACACCAACAAACCAGTCATTCAAAGAGGAAAACTGTTTCGCACACATTCACTCTGGCCACAACATCGTGCTTTCTCAACAACACACACTTGTTATGGGTGCAAGTGCTAAATCACTGAGGCATGTCAGCTTTTTACATCGCTATTCACATAGCTGACATTGTACGGATCTCCAAAAGCCTTGTTTCTCCAATAACTGAGAGCAGCCGGAAGTGATTGTTTCAGAGATATGTTTCAAAACCCAGTTAAAGGATAATTCTGGCCTGAACGGCTCATGTTCATAACCCTGTAGACCGTTACCGTCTCCTCACACTCACTATTCCCACTTTAGTTGTGACCAAACAGTGCAGGTGAGACAAGAAGAGATGAACCTGTGGTCTCTGGGATTCCAGGCATGTTGCATGGAGCTGTAGTGGCGTAGCTATGAATTACGGGCCGCCTGAAAGAATATTATCTCTCTGAACACCCACTTCACTTAATAAAGTAATCCCACTGGAATTTCTCCTCCAGCCGTGGGCCTCTAATTTTGTTACAACCTTTCACCCTCCTAACTTCAGCTGTATCCCTCAGGCACAACGTTTTACCCCCCGGACAATATCCGAACGCCTTCCTAACTGAAGCGGCATGTCAAACATCCATACATCACAGAACAACCCAGAAAACTGTTTTTTATTTCTGTCATCTGTCCTGGTCCTTGGTGTTTTCATTGGTTTGATGTGATGGGCCCAGATGTGTCTTGGTGTTAAGTTTGACCTGGTAAAAAATTGTTTTGTCTCTGTCTTGCAGGAAAGAAAACTTTAGACGTAGAGCAAAGATGGAGCACTTTGCTGTGGTGTGTTTCCAATTTCTCTACAGTAGAGTTCAAACTGAAGCAATTTGTATGCACCAACGCTGATAAGTAAAATCTGGCAACCTTTCAAAGACAGCTTTGTGTTACCGGCCAATCACTGTTGAGTAAATGCTCCAAAACATTTTCTAGACAACAGATAAAGGACAGCCGCACATTCGTTTTGCTGAGGGCTCATCATGGCAGCACATGATCCCATCACTATGACCATAAGGCGAGGTGCACCCTCTCCTCTTACCATCACTGGCTCCTTTGTGCTCACATCATGCTGCAGTACATCGTAAGCATCTTTCCCCTCTGCTCATCCTCCAACAACTACTCACCTGTATGAGGCTGCAATAACCCAGCAGAACATGGGCCATCTTTCACTCACAGGCTTTCACACATGTGCCCAGCTGCTGGTAAGTAGAGAAACTACAGGCTCTCCTGAATAATGGGACATGCTTTGATATGATTCTGACATTTCACTCATATTTGAAATTGAAAATTGAAATTCTCCAATAGAGAAATTAGATAATCTGCTTCTACTCATTTTTCAAGTCGGTTTCTTTGCGGCAAATTGTTGCTTTTCTGCTGGATAACACATTCATGAGGAATCCTTGTTAACTAGAACTACTCTGGTGAGCACCAAGTCCCAATAGTTCCCATAAATGTAATGACGCTGCATCAAATTTCACACACTCATAGATGTCAGGACCCTCAATATGCCAGATTTTTTTTTTCATCAAGATCCATGAATGATTCCCTATTAATCCTGTGGGAATCCTTCCTGTAAAACATACCCCATAATTGGTTGAGGTAACGAATGCAGCAGCAAGTCATAGATGTTGATGGTGAAAATACTGGTTAAAATTAACTGACAATGTATTTTGCACAGACTTTACATCTATAATAACAAATTACTTTATTTATATAGCACCTTTAAAACAGTCTTTGCTAAGTGAAAGAGGACAAATAAAAACAAGAAAACAAAGCATCACAGACAACAGGCAAAATGATACATAATTTAAAAGTGACGGCAAAATAAAATAAAATCACAAGTAAAGTTCGGGCCATTTGGTGAAAGTAGGAATGAATCAGGGGCAACACGCAGACGTAGCATTAACTCTTTCACCACCATGTAAGTGTGAAAATAGGTAAGTAAATGTGAAGTCTTACAGTTGGACTAAATAGGTCATTCTACAAGGGGACAGAACTAAGAGTCATGTGTACGACTGAACTTGCACTTAGCTTTCTTGAATTTTCTTGTTACAAAACAAAAAGTCTCTTGTTTTCTGCTACGTCTGCTGCTGGGACACATAGAAATCCGCCACAACTAACAGCCTCACACAAAAACATGCTGTGTGCAGATACCAGGCTCGTGCTTATACTTTCCTTTTGACGTAACCCTAACCCTAACAGATATTTTGTTTCTTTTTTTCCCCCTTATCAGTGGAACCAAAGCAGTGACTAAAAGGTAGGTGGCAAAAGCCAGCAGTTATGCAAGTGATGCATTTTAATGATGAATAAAAACTGGCTTGTTTGATGAGGACGGGGGAATTCTTGTTGGCTTTCACGGTGGATCATATTGAAAAGCTTTGATTATGTGTTGACGGAGAATATTCTTGGTGGAGCTCACATGCAGGCGGCCACCCCAAAAAGCTTGAAGGTCAATAAGGACATCTAGGTATTTTAGCACATGGGAGGGAGCAGACACTAAGACACCCACTTACACTAATTTCCATGTGTTTTTCTATCATATACGTTATTCACAGAGCATTCATACAGCGTGCAAACGGAAGGAGCCAGAGATTGAACAACCACACCTCTTGTTCTGGTGGACAACCCGCCCTACCTCCTGAGCCACAGGTGTTAATATCCACGACATGTACCCCGACTTTTCAGTTTATTTAAAAATCATAAAGGTGAGCAATTTCACGTTTTTATTTTCACAGTGCATCTCATCCCAAGGCCAGGGAGAGGACGGCACCTAAACATAAAGTATTCTAATCTAAAACATTTCCGTTCTTTAAGCTGTATAGATTTTAGATGGATTCATTCCATTTTTCTGATAAAGTCATCGAGCCTCCAGAAATTAACCTACACTCACCTTAAGGACGTCATATTTTCACATAAGAGGAACATGAGAGACATGAAGTCTAAACCACTGCTGATTTGTTCTGTAGAGCCCATTTCAAAAAGAAAAGTAACCCTGCAAAACTGCTGGTGGACCCCGTTCTAAACTTGGCCTAACTTAAAATGGGGAGCAGTCTGGTGCTGAGTTATAATGTGTTTTTCCACCTTAGCTTAGGTATTCAGATCAACTTTTATAGAAATACTTTGTCTAAAGTTTAAAATGTCTAATGTTCAGCTTAGGTGAGTAATTTTAAGTTTTGTTTTACAGTGCATCTTATCCCAACTTCAGGGGCAGGCACATAAACGTTAAACATTATCATCTTTCCAGTCTTTAAAGCTTCTCCTACTACTACAGCCTATAGATACACTAAGTCACATTTTCTCTAACGCCTATTGAAACATGCAGGAACATTTCTCTAACGTTCACATTGACTCTGTGTGCGCACTGGGGTTTCTGTTTCCACTTCTGAAAGTCAAAGCCACAGCACTTGTTGCTTCCAGCAACGCTACCGATTCCAAACAACGTGTCTCTGACAAAAAGGTCTTAAAAAATTAAAACCCCAGATAAAAGATGAAAGGGCCGATGACTCCGGCTTTACAAGATCAACGTGCAGGCGGAAAAACAAAGACAACAATGACTACGCAAACTCTTTGATTCTGTGTGTGTGTCTGTGTGTGTGTTCGCTCTAATAGATGCCAGGTGTTAAGCCGCTCTCACGTCGAAAAGCAATAAAGTGTACAAGACCTGACGCCTGACCTCAACAAAAATGTGATATTATGCGGAGATGATGCTGCAGTGATGCCCTGATGGTTAAAGTGATATGAGGCAGCTTCTGTGTGTGCGAGAGACAACACCACTTGATGAGTGATGTGAGGCGAAGCCGTGTGGGGCAAGAATATTTACATAGCAGATGTTACACTTCGTGGAGGTCTGCTACTTGAAGAGGCCGATGATTGTCTCGAAAAGGCTCTAATGCGAGCTGAGTCGAACCAAATTAAACTGCAACCTTTAGTTTGGCAGTGAGAGCAACTCAACCCAGCCAGAGAGCGCTAATTCTAATTTTCATTTTCAGACAGAATGTCATGAAGGCACTCGTGTCTTCTCCAGCAATATTAGGTGAAATTTCAGTTTGGCTCTAAATGTGGCAGAGAAACATGATCAACATGGTGGTTTTTGACAGCACCTGAAAACAGAAAAGGGGTCCTGGGAATTTCAGAGAGGCCAGTCGACCCACCGCCTCCTCGGGGGAGTTGCTGGGGGGCAGATGTGAAGCACATTGGGTATGTTTTGCTCCTCAGACACGCAGATGCCCTGGACACTGGTGGGAATTCTGCCTCGAGGAAGTAAAAAAAAAGTGTCTGTGGTCAGTGGAAAGAACCACAGCACAAAGAGAGGAGCCACTCCTCAGGCAACGGCAAGGAACAAAATGTCCCCTCGCTTGCATTTGCGCACGACATCACTTCCCGGAATATTTTTAAATAAAATAATAGCTCAGTGCCAAGTTACATTTAAAACCTTCACCTCTTGCTTTAAAACATCTGGCATTAAAAAAAAAAAAAGTGCCTCAGATGAAGAGGAGAATTCAGGTTTAAAAAGTTTGTAGAATTTATTAAAAAGTGATTTTTATTTCTTACAGGTAAATTACTAAAGCAGATGGTGTGTCAGTGTTGTGCTGAGGATGTTACACGGAGGTCAACCCGTGAGCCTGTGACAGCGCAGGAGTTTTAACATCCTGGTAACGGGGGCTGAAGTGAGACCTGTGCTTCAACTGCTTTTCTTAGTTTTATGTGAACACTTTGTTTTAAAATGATGGGATAAAGCAACGATTTGGGTATTTTTTCCTGCAGCATTTAAGGACCAATTAGTTAATTGAAGAAACAATTGCCAATTTAATCAAATATAGAGTTAAATAAAGGTCTTACCTTCTTTATACTAGACTGACACTGAAGACAATTAATCCCTGGGAAATTGTAATCTCACAATGGTAAAGAAAGTTAAGCAAAAACAGGCCTGGATCTCCCCCTGATCAGGATCCACTCCAATGAATGGAGGGGTGGATGGGTTAGTGAGATATGGGATGGATGGATGGAGCTTTCCACAACAAAATAAATCTTGCTTAGTTGGAATCATATAATATTTAACCTATGATATAAAAAAGACCAGTACTGCAGCCAGCCACCAGGGGGAGATTTTTTGGGAACTGTCAAGTTGCCCAACATTGATGCTAACATTTGTATTACATTTTATGTTTTATTTGAGCATGTTCAATAAAATTTTTCATAAATAAAAATAGATAATACTCAGATGCTCTGGGCGGCTTTTTCCACACTGTAAGTTCATTGTGTTTCTCTCAGTGACTCATGCAGCGAATGTCATGAACACTCTCTGTTACAGTCAAACCCCCTCATTACCCAGATACAATATCATGAGTCTTCACCTGCATTTGTGAAGTTGAATCTGAGGCAAGACTGAACAGCGTTCAGTCAGAAGTGTGCCAGAAAACGACCAAATGCACGTGTACTGAAAACCATGGTGGCAAAACAAGAGGCATTTTGAATGAGTTACTGCAGTCGTAAACAAAACGGGTTCTTGTGAAACAGTCAAAGCTTCCCAATAGTTTTTTTTTTTTTTTTTTAAATCTGTTTACCCTCTGTATGATATTACTGCTCATGTGTATTCACGGTATAAGCACACCAGCAAGCAGGGTGTTCGTCTACTGGAGGTCCTTATCCCCAGGCTAATGCAGGATCATATTATAATGTTGAGGTTCAGGCTGTGGCACAGCAGATGACTGAAGGTGCAAAGTGAGCCGCGGGCGTAAAACTCAGAGAAAACCACTGAGAACTGGATAAACGCTTGACTTTAAACAGTAGACAACAGGTATTAGCTTCACCTTGATGTGAATTTGAGACAGTTTAATAAAACAGGCTTCGTTTGATTTTCTGACACCACAGCTAATATGGAAAAATACATTCTGATCATCAGCCATCACACATTGAAGGGATACTTCACAGAAAGATGAAAATGAGGTGAGAATCAGCCAATATCGGTATTCTTTACAGAGGCCATCAGGAATTTCGGAAAATGTTTGGACCTTCTCCTGATTTTGCCTGAACAATGAGCAGGAGATTGTCAGAAGTTTTCACATCAATTCCACGTGTTTGTGTTTACAGCACATCAACACCCGTTTCGGCCCTTATCTCCAAAACCCTTTGAATCTGTACAAGTTGACGTGTTCTTGCGCTCTTGGTTTTTTCCAGGTTTGCGTCCGGTAGAGATCATCAACATGACCTCTCCCTCGCATTGAATCCTCTGGACATAATCGTGTTGTATTCTCACATGGGTTCACTCAGACAATCTCCGGAGCTGCAGGAGAAACTCCGGAGAATGTCCGGAGCACCTGATTCGGCCATTTGCGTTCTGATGAACAGCCCCTCCAGATAATCTCAGGAGAATACCTGCAGTTCAGTACAAGTCTGAAAGCAATTTATGAGTGTGTGCAATTTGGACCCTGGCACTTCACTGATTGATTCTACAATTACAGTAACATTTTATTTCATTGATCTGTCAGAAACCGTGCACAACAGTGAATAAACATGTTACAATTTGAAGTATTTGTAGTATCATTAGTACCTTAACAGGTCACTGACAAGATATAATATTATGTATCATAATACATTTGATATTTCACTGTTCTGATGTAAGTGAACACAACCAAACATTATTGTAACTACAGAATTGTATTGAGCAACAACAGCTTGTTGTTGTTTTCAAGATGGTGTGACAGGTTCTGTTATGTTGGCATAGTTGCGATTACTTCAGTGATACTAAAATTCAAGGTTCTTGTTTCTTGTGTGGTAACAGACAAAGACAGACCTTTAACTGGCGGCATTGGAAACGTCAAGAGTGCTAATGTTGAGGACAGTGGTGAATAACCCCAGCTGAGAGGGATCATTACACACTGCCATCTGAACATACCACATCATAAAGTAATGGCCTCCCTCAGGATACACATTTGATACTGTTGGTCGGGGCCTGTTTCCCTCACTCTGTACTGACGATATTTTCCAACAACAAGTGTTGTGGAGATCAACAGAGTCTCAGTGTTGCACAATTCAAAGTGAAGCTGAAGCCGAGCACCAGGCAAAGAGCTTTTCTGTCCCGCAGTTGTTTTATTTCGAACAACTCTTCTTGGACCGGGTTAGACATCCCACTAACTTTTATTGGAAACTCCATTAGTCCAAAACTCGCTCTGTAGAGACAAATACACACTAAACACTTTGGAATGTGATTTAAAATTCCTGCAAATATAGCAATCCTGAATTTTGGCTCAAGTCCTGGTGGCAATGGTTGAATTCCAGTCGTGTTTTTGACATTAGATCGACGTGTGTGTGTCAGATTGTTGTAACAGAATGTGACATATGTGGGAAATCATTTTGAGTTCTCAGCAGGAAACACAAAATCCCACCTCCATTTAATCATTGATCCAGAGCTTTCACCTGTTTCATGCTGTTCTTATCATTCGCTTCCAATCCACATGTGAAGTGCGGCATGGTATTTTTTGTGTGAAGCCCATATGGGATACTCCACTCTCTTTTTTTCAGGTTAAGATTCAATGAAAAGTGTTTGATAAAAGTCACTACCAACTTTTTGGAAGAAATTATCATCCTCTAGTCACAGGGTTGGTGACTCAGTCCCCAGCACCATGTGAAATTGTTGGAATGGCCGAAAGTTGCCTTGTGTGTGTGTGTGTGTGTGTGTGTGTGTGTGTGTGTGTGTGTGTGTGTGTGTGTGTGTGTGTGTGTGTGTGTGTGTGTGTGTGTGTGTGTGTGTTTTCCACAAAACTTGGTAGAGGGATGGGACGTGTGCCAAAACACATTTAAGTTTGGCCTCAGGAATTCCCAGAACCAGTGATTTTTTTATCGACTCCTTTAGCATAGCGAGAAGCGTTTTTTTTTTACATTTTCACAGTTTTCCTAGAGAATAATTAATGGATCGTAATGAAAAGGGATTGCACTATTATTTATTACTATTATTTATGAGTGTGTGCCATTTGGTGCGGATCCAAATAAACATCTGGTTCTAGTGAATTCATCAGGGCATTATTCATTATTCCTTGGCGGCTGTACGTGCTGCACTTTGTTTCATATAGTTCACCTCATGTGAGCATCAGCTGACACGTCTCTGAATGACCCTGCTGCACCTTAGGACAGCACATCCACTTTGACTAGAAAGCCGAGGCAGATGATATATTCCTGACTTTGGAAGCAACAGCAGACAAAACAATTTCCAGTGACCTTGGAGTGAGAAGTCTCTTAATTATAACCATGTGATCTGGCCACAGTCCACAACAGCTACTAAATGGTTCTTGATTTGTTTTTGTCAACTGATGCTGGAAAGACCGCACATGTCCTTCAACAAAGGTCAACAAGTCATGCAAATATAATGAGAAAAAAACGTCTGTGGTCTTTAATCCAACACGTAGAAGTATTTTCTGATCAGCAGGACGACATCATTCATCAGCTCCCTAGGTGTGATTGTGTTGAGCGCTGGTTGGAAACAGGACATTTTTGGAATTTCTCTCATCATATTTTTGGATAACCACACTGAAGTTCCACACCAGCCTGGTGGTTAATTCTCAGAGTTCCGGGAAGTTCCGGTGTAATATTACAGGAATTCTAATTATAAAGGTTTTTCACAAACAGCAGTGAAACATATTTGTTTCCTGTTGAAGGGAGGGCGCTAAAAAAGACGGCATTTCTGCGGCAGGAGTGGGGTTAAATGTGTGGCCCCCTTTACTATTCAGGGACCAAAGTGAGTCCCACAGCCTGTTGTTAGTCCTGATTGCTGCTGTTTTCCAGAGTCCATAAAGAACAATTCCCTGTAGTCACGTCTCAGGTTCTGCTCATTTATTTATTTGTGCTCAGAGACACGGGGATAAAAGGGAAGCGAGGGCGAAGGCGGAGGCAGACACAGAGCTGGTTCGGTTTCATTAGCACATCCAGACTCAGTGGCTAAGTGGCTGCACAACTGGTAGCTGAGCTGCGACGTGCACTGTGGATGAAAAGCATAAAGGCTGCGTTTAATCAAGCTACTTATCCTCTCGCCGTCGCTCCCACATACGGTCGGACTCTGTCGGTGCTTGTGTACGTGCCGGCTTCTCCTGTTCCACACATTGTTTCCAGAGGGAAGGATAAGTCCCAGAGTAATTACTGCAGTTCATGATCAAAGCTAGAACAATGTCCAGGACAAATGGAATCATGGCATCGGATAGCAGTGCATCTGATGACACGGGGGAACTTGAGAGTGCCTGAGCGAGGTGTGCCAGGGAGAGGCTGAAACCGCACTTGTTTGTGAGCAAAAGCGGCTGGAAGTCAATCACAGGTACTCATTATGTCTTCACGTACGAGTCGGACTGATGAACTCAGAGTGAACTGCTGCACATGACTCATGATTGACAGAATCAGAGAGGGGTCAACAGCATACGGATCCTGGGCTGTGGAAACCAGCTGCCATGAAAGATATAGAGTAGTGGAAACTGTGGTACTGATCTATTTATTTTTATTTATCTATCTATCCCCCTATTGATGATGATGATGATGATGATGATGATGATGAGGATGAGGATGTGCTGCTGTAACAGTAAATAGTCCTTGTTGTGTTTTTCAGCATCGCATTTAGGACATTATAACAGTGAGATCAACTAGCGAACTTCTATGGAAAAGTTCTGTGTTATTAATTTTTTTTGCATAATTCTTCTAACAAATAAAAAAACACAGATGACCTCTGCATGGATGGTAAAAACCTTCACGGATAGTTATGGGTCAGGGAAGAACCTATTGAATTTTGGTGTAGATCTTGATCAGGGAGCGGATTCAGATCTTTCACATTGAGAGAATAATTCATGGATCTTGATGAAAGGAATACTGGATGTTTATGGGGCTGATGTCTATGAGTGTGTGCAATTCGGTGCAGACCCAAATAATCAAGTGAATTTCAATGTGGCACCATAAAGGGACTGATGGAGGTGTGCTCTCTGAATGTCCTACCAGTTTGACTTTGTTGTAGATCCTTTACGATACTGTTTCCTGCTATAAAAACTCATAATATGCAACAACAGCATAAACAACACAACACACTGTGATGGTAGAAGTAAACACAGTCTAAGGTCGGGGGGGAAGATACTTCTGCCCACAGCGGGCACACCAACATACAGAGTGAATGAGAGAGTGAGGGACTTTGTGGTGGCTCAGCTGACTCGGCACAGAGAGATCCTTGACACCAGGCTCTGCCAGAAGTCATTTATTTATCACTCACTCACAAAGTAGGTTAATAAAGAGGTGGCCAAAAGAAGTGGCTCATTATGCGGCACACAATTGGAAATCCAACTTGATGTGAAGAACTCCACAGCTTAATTAGTGACCTTTTCGTGCCGCTTGGCCTTGAGCTTCATTCTGTTCATTTATTCAAAGCTCATCGCCTCGAGGCTTCTCAGATAAAAATCTCTGTTGTTTTCATAGCGCTTTGTCAATTTATTCTTTAACAATGGTTTTATTCAGCAAACCCAAATGATTTGATTTGTTCACAAACCCTTTGGAAAAAGCCTCTCAAATTAGAATTAAAGCCGTTACAATTGTGCACAGATCAAGAGGCGTCACTGCAACTCAGTGACACTGAAATACTGTTTATTTGACAGTGTGCATTGTGTTTCAAGCGGTCAGCTGCTCCTTCTTCTTTTTTCCCTCTGTACTCTCATCTTACTTATTTTCAGAACAAACAACTGTGCCCCAAGACTGTTATCTCTCCTGCTCGAAAATAAGGCGTTTATTTTAAGTCTCCCACATGAATGACACAAAATCATCATCTCAACATTGTAATTAAATGCTCTTTATAGTGTTTTACCCATTATTTGCCAATGTGCTATATATGGGAAAAGGATGTTTTGTAAAAGTACACGTGCGAACAGACAAAACATCTTCACCAGCTTGACAACACACGCAACACAACAACGGCGACCAAATATAGAAACACAACCATAGAAAACGTGCTGCGGACACAGAAAACGCATTTCATGAGGGCTCACAAGTTTGGAGGTAACATATGTAGTGAAGTACAGAGTTTATCGTATATTGTTTGTCTCGCTGCACCTTTATTTTCATTTTGAGTATCTTGAAAATCCAAACTCAAGTCACTTAAAGACATTTCAGACGTATAATATCTGTGAAACCTTTAGCCTGACTCCGCTGCCACCGTTGGACCTCGGGCAGTTGCCAGGATTTCTCATCCTGGCAACACGTGGAGACTTTTTTTCAAATCAAGTCATCCTCTCTCTCTCTCTCTCTCTCTCTCTCTCTCTCTCTCTCTCTCTCTCTCTCTCTCTCTCTCTATTCAAGTAACTTTCAGTTTGTCAGCAGGACTCATTGATTTCACATTCAGAATTTGTCACGGAAATCCCTGCGCTTGCACACAAATAGCCCCACGTGTTTTTTTTTTTTGCTCTACTTGTGCTCAAATTGTGTGCTTGCACTCAGATATTATGTTGCCTGGACAGATTTCTTGCACTCCAGCTTCAGCTCTTCTCTCAATGCGCTTGGATTCTTTTGTCTAACAAGTCTGTTCAAACTCCCCAACCAATAGAAAGCCAGGTGTAGCGCTGACAAATAGAATTTGAGGTATTTCATACCAGAAGTGCTTTGCCTACAGTTAATCGCACCTGAACACAAACATTGTTGAGAAACGATATTATATATACGTAGCAAACAGATGCTGTCGGATATAAACTGTCCATGTTCAATAAACCCAAACAAATAAATTTGAAATACATCCAAAAACCACCTAAAAGAGAAAGTTACTCCAGAACTCAACTGGATCAGGCCCGATCCAAGGTTTGCTCAGATTCAAACTCTCTGTGTCTTAAAGACAGTAACCAGCATAACTGAGATGACAGTTTGTGACACTGTCAAGAGGCAAAACCTTGATTGTAATAAATGTGGGACACAAACGGAAATGTCTGGATACTTAAACGTGGAAACACTTCACTTCACAGAGTCTCTTGTAAAGAATATTGATCGCTGGGTTATCACAAAGTCTGCAGAGTCAATCTGCTTCAAATCAGCCATGAACCAACGTGTGACTG
The DNA here is from genome assembly GCA_026259375.1 of Verasper variegatus. NCBI lineage: Eukaryota > Metazoa > Chordata > Actinopteri > Pleuronectiformes > Pleuronectidae > Verasper > Verasper variegatus. The sequence continues at coordinate 8,234,737 of CM048044.1, read as the reverse complement.
CGCGGGAATGTGTAGCCGAGCGTCTGCAGTCCCTCACAGCGGCTGGAAATGAACACTCTGGACTGTAATGACATATATTTCAAGAGAGGGTTATTTAGTCATCTTTAATTTTAGTAGCTGTGTTTATGTGCTTTAAATGCTGCGTTCACACACTGTAAAAGTTGACAGCGACGAACCTTTTCACTGTGGGTAAAGTTCTTTTTTGGTCATGCCAACTTAAAATGTAAAGTTCTGAAAATATGGACCCACCACTTTTTAATTATATAATTCATTGCCACAACATACTGTCACATAAGTGACTTGCGGAATTCCTCAGGGTTCAATTTTAGACCCCCTAGTGATTTACATGATTATATGATTTCTGGTTCATGATAATTATTCACATCACCTCAGTTCTGGAGTCTCTGCAGACAAGACACATACTGTGCAAAGCTTTGTTAAATTCCACAAATACCCACCACTTCCTTGTGATAAATATATAGATTAAAAAATGTAACCTCATGGCCTCTCGAGCTCCCTGTAGATTACATCTGTTGTCCTTCTCCATGACCTATGGTTCCTCTGCTTTAGAGACAGGTACAGATATTCTGTTTCCTGTTTCTCAGCTGTCTGCTCCTGGAGGTGGGACGCTCACAGAGGAGGGTCGTGGAGGCTGGGGAGGACGAGGTGGGCCGACAGCCTGACGGTGCACCTGTTTATATGAGAGCCTGGAACCCTTCCCCTCCAAGGTTGTGAAACAGATGCTTCCCTTTGATGTGCTCACGAATCCCCATTTGATGCATGATCTCCCTCCCTCTGTATGATCTCTTCATATTGAGCCTTGAGCTCTTGAGATAATGTTCCTGAGGCTGTCGAGCCTCACTCTGACATGATGCACTGACAAGAGAATAACAAAGCATCTCGTGTAGTAACGAGTGTCATCTGAATCCTATTTTAATGGCACGCGTGAGGACGAAGAAGAACATGTGTGACAGCGGTGTGAGTAATGATTTGTAGATATTATGTTGCTACTATCATGTACTGTGCATGAACATCAAAGAACTGTCTGACACACATTTTCTTGTCTGTTCCTCTCTGAACAGTCGACTGCACGACCGCTACAGCTTTAGTCAATGATAAACGACCGTTAAAATGTAATTAAAACCATTAAATATCTCCATACTGTCGGAAAGCATGTTATATAATCCAGAGTTTAATGTCTCCAAATTACAAATACAGACCACACACTGTATAAGTTAAAGACAAAAAAATCCTCAACTGAAGTTTCCTGATTTGCATTAGTATTTGTTTGACCACATCTAAGTGTTGCATTATTCAGTAGATAAATCCTAATCTTTCAGAGCTAAAATACTCAGAGAGAGATTTTAGGGCAAAAACATCCATTTACAATCAACCTCAGAAAACAGTGTGTGGACCATGTGTCAGAGCCGCCTGAGAACACGGCGCACTTTTTCCTGGATGTTATGAAACAATGGGCGAGACAGCTCTTCAGACATGAAGCCGTCATGAGGAGGATGATCACACGGAGACATGACCGCCGGCGAGCACTGGCTGTGTCCTGCACCTCGGAGCCATCGCCGGGGATCACAGCTTCCCTTGAATTTTAACCATGTCCTGTATCACTGTGCTGCATTTTGCAAAGTAAAGCCTGTTTTTATCATGACTGGCTTTGAAAGCAACTCAAACCAGATGGAAGGAAATTGGAGATAAATGCAGCTGGAGTCCACGTTGGAGCAGAAACTTTTGGTGATATGGGACGAGACGGCGATGATGTCACTGCATGTGCGACGATATACGAAATGACTCTTTACAAAGCAACAACTTTTTAATTCTGTCTCTTATTAACAGTGTTTTATACAATTAATACTTCAATACATCATCACTTTTTTGTAAATATATATATATATATATATTTGACATTTCCTATTTATGTTGGTATTCTTCACTTGTTTATATTCTTCACTTGTTTATAGATGTTTATGATCATTCTGTTGTATCGTATATTATATAGAACTGGAAAAACTGTCCAATTAATCATTTGTTGGTAATTTGCTGCACAGAATTGTATAATTTCACAATAATTACAGGGATGATGATTGAACTATTTCTATATTGTTTTCATGATGAATAAACTGTGAGATTGTATAGGCCACTGATTCATTCAATGCCAAATAAATAAATAAAAAGAAGCATTAAAATGTTATTCAAATTGAAATTATTGGAAATAATCTTTAATTTTACTCTCAATGTTTATTCTTTGTACTTGGTGATTAAAATTGTCTTTATTTCACGACTACACAACTATGGTATAAATTAAACTGTAATTTTAAAAGTTATATATCAAATTTTACTAGAAAGTGTCAGCGAGCAACTTTATAGTATTTTAAACAAAGTTCACCAGGTGCTTTTAAAAAAGAGGACATGACCAAGGGAAACCTCCTCTCTATGTTAAAGTGCAATGATAGAACTTAAGTTTATTTCTTTATTTAAAATCTAGATAATTAAATAACATTCCATTACTTTGATTCTCTCTGGTTGTGCATTGTAAACTCTGGCCTCTAAAGGTGCTTCCAGACATGGACTGAACTGCAGAGATCCTCCAGACTCTCTGAGGAGGAGCTGTATGTGTGAGCACTAATATCCAAGTGAGACAGCAGGAGATCCTCAGCAGGAATAATCGCAAGCAAGTGGGGGTGTTGACGTGAAACATGGAAAAAACTCAAAGAAAACAAGTATCTCCAGATGAAAAAAGCGGTGCCACAAACGTAGAAGACTCTGATGAAGATGTCAATAGATCTTCTGGTGATGAGGTGCGACGTCGGTGCAGATGTGCTGTAAAAACAAGTAATCTCCTCCAGAGGTCATGTCTGAAAACGGCTTCACACTCGCAGCTAAAACATCATTCAGTTTCACCACCTTCGATGAATGTTATAAGTGGCGATGCAGGTGAGTCACGTAAACAGTAGTCAGAACAAGGCTGACTCCTCCGGCAAGGATCCAGAACGAATACGTTGAGCATGCTACAAGCGAGATAACATCAGGCACAGCAGAAATCATAAGGTAACCTTTCCAAAAATCACTTGATCCTCTTTTCTGTGTGAGAAAGAACAACAGCTCTTCTTTTGAAGCCGCGCTGAGATCCCAGCTTGATTACGGTTTGAGATTGAACAAGATCTGGCAAAAAGATTGAAAAAAAAATTGCTGCTGGCAGGTCTGTTCATTATATCTTGGAGCTGGATTAGATAAGGTGCCCAGGGTGTTTCTGACAGAGCCTGGTTTTAACCCTCCACCTTCCACTCTCGCTGCATCTGGGGCCCAGCTGCAGCTCTTTGTATACAGTGTGCGAGCGTGTCTGCATCTGATTGGGGTCACTAGAGGGTCTGTCGCATTCAATATACAGCTGATTGACCAACTGGGGGGGTGGGGGGGTGTCACAAGAGATCCAACAGGCAGGGCCCGTATACGCATTTTATTTTCAAGAGTGCGCTGCTCACGTAGACGACAGAGAAGAGGGTCACAAAGACGTGAAGCGATTTAGAGCCATTGAGTTGTCAGAATATGAACCGTGTCCCGGTGAGATCACAGGCAGCTCATCAACGTAGGTTTAGTTTGTAGAATGCATGAAATTCAATGCTTTCAAATGAAGTGGGATTCGTGGGTTTGATGTTTAAAAAGTCTTTGGTCTAAAGCAAACAACAAAAAAAGATAAACAACCAAAGATTAGAGAAAAGCAAAAGAAAACAATTTGTTCTTTTCTGCTAAAAAAAATGGTTTATTGGATAAGGAAGATTACAAATCTGATCCCTCGATGGTAACCATCAACCATCTGATTATACTGGCGGACTGTTAAAAATGAATCACCACATGGAAAATATTAGTAACTTATGAGGAAAAAAAATAAACACATGATGAAAACATAACAAAACATGAAAACTGTTGAGAGAGAAGCTCAGAGACTACATGCACAACACAGTTAAAAAGAAAAGAACTTTAAATGTAGAGAGAATAAATACGAAAAAAGGAAGAAATGTTAGACGTATTAGACGTAAGAAGGTTAGGGTTTCGTATCTCAATAAAATCATCTTTAATGCTGATGTGTGTTGCAGCCCATCTCTTGATCTGATGGACATGTTCAGTCTAGCAACAGGTGGGACAAAAAGCAGGTGGATGTGTGTGTGTCCTCATTCAAACAAGACAACATGTGAATTCACTTTCTGAAGACCAAGGCACTCAACTCTCACATCAAATACTTGTGTACGCCACATTTGGAGCAATTTGCCTCTTCCACTCACAAACATACAGTAAGAAGCAATTTGTGGTTCAGTCGTGAGTAACGCAAACTCTAGCAAGTGCAGTAACGGTTTGAATCCCTAATACGCAACATTCATTCGGCACTGATCAACAGCACTTTCCACACGGGCCAATACAAGTCTCCATCTGTAAAAATCTTCTTTAAAACAACATTTTTGCAACCGGTCAACACAATATACAGTCATAAAGTTATTGAGAAACACAAACTTCTACTATGAAGACTTCTTTTTTGTTCGGTTCGGTTAAATGAAGTACATAACAGTTAAAAACACAAACGTGATAAGACTAAAAACAACTGACTGACAGACAAAAGTGACAGACAGGAGCCGGAGCGTGGTGTTTGATCGCATGTCGCTCATTGTAAACATCAGTAGAAACCACTGTGTTCCCGTGTTGCTTCCTCACACACTTGACCTTTAAGCCTTCTCCAGTGACTTGTAGTACTCTTTCAACACAGCCCAGGCCTTTGGCGCCATGAAGCCATCTGGGGGATTCTCTCCCTCGCGAGCCATCTTCCGCATACGTGTACCTGAGATGAAATCATAGTCTTGGTGGCTGCAGTTGGAAGAAGCAGAGAAAAAACAGAAAGAATTTTAGTTTTTTGGTAGCAGACACGTTTCAATTAATACAAAAATAAGATGCTTATCGACAGAGCAGCACACGGGAGCCAACAATAACTGCCTGCTGCTCTGGAATCGAGTGCATCGAGGCGTAGCGGCCGACCAGTTAGTATTTCTGCAAACCAAGAAACGAAGCTCTTAAAGTATCTCACATCCCACACAGTGAAAACAGACGTGAATACGGGAATGGGAATATTTATCTGACTAAGCTCTACATTTCATATTCTGACCATTTCTGGCAGCTGCTCTGCTCCCACATCATTCTGTGGCGAGAGAGATGCTGTGACGATCCAGTGAGCCAGCTCGGCTCGCCATCGCGACGGAGGTCGGTGCAGCAGACCCCCCCACACACACACACACACACACACACACACACACACACATTCATGCATTCTTCAAATTCAGTGTGTGGGAGTAGATCATTAATTTTTATGTTTGTGTTTACCGTACTTTATGTCACTCTGCTGCATAATCTTTTTTTTTTAAATAACAACCACATCTTAAATTTTTTAAAGGCTTCATTAAAGCCATTTTCAGACATGTCCTAAGAATCTCCATCTCAACAGAATTGGGTTTCACACATACAAAACGCAGCAGGAGATTCTCTGCTCAGACGTGTTCACAACAGAGACAACTCCTCCAGAGGAATATTTTCAATATTCAAAGAGACATTGTTTAACTTTTCTTCATGGACAGAGCGACAAACAACAATCAGTTTCCAAAAGACAAATAATGAATTCAGGACAACCTCTGGTGTCCTCTGCTTTCACGACTGCTCCTTTTGTAAAACATTGAGTGGATTCAAACTATGGACCAGGTGCTGTGAAGTGCAACACTGGCTGTCTCTATTTGACCTGTAACAGAAACTTTAGTGAAACATCTTTATTAACTGAAACACTGATTGCTTCCGTTCAGACAAGATAAAAATGTCGAATTATTACTTGAGGCTGTCAAACCACTAAACCAAGTGTGTGTGCATGAAGGAAAACCTTCTTTCATCAGTTCAGACATTTTTTTTGTACATATTCCAGACGTTCTGATGTTTGAGAGGAAGATAACTTCTCACCACACCTGGTGCAGACAAAGATATGAACGGCTTTGTTTGAAGTGAGCAGCCAAGGACTGTCTCTTCATCTCTAATCAGAGCTGAGCAGAGCGCTGGCACAAGATCACCACATCTTCACTTGCTTTGTCTATAAATTGCTGTCAGGAATAATCAAGACACTTCTTAGACATCTTGTTAACAGACACTCGCACTCCACGGAGCTCACATGTAGGGAGAACCAAAGTCCATCGCTGTGAAGTACAATTTCTAATTGTTATCACACGACACAGAGCACGTCTTGTGGCTTTGAAACAGTTTGAATCTGTGAAGAAGACCTCACATTTCACATGGCGTGATGTAAAAGGGCTGCAGGCAAATTCTTCCAAGAACATTTTTATACAGTGTCAAATTAGAAACAGCTTGCTGTGACCTCAGCCATTACACTTTAGGGAAAGACTTGAGAGGTATTGCTGGTGATTAGGCGAAGCATGGCTATTCCTCTTGAAATTCGGCAAAGTGCTGTCAGCGTGCATGAGAATGGAATCCCATAAATCTAACTGAGTGACGACTACAGACCATGGAAATCCAGCTATTCTCCTGCATTTGCATTAGATTTAGCCTTAGAATTATACCGAAGCCCAGGGTCAATGATATTCGGTACAAAACTGGAATTAGCTCCTCATGGATGTTCGTCTCTGCCAAAGCAATCAATCTGTCCAGATTGAAGAAAATACATGTGGTGAAGATTGAAGGGATTTAACAAGAGGTGTTAAGTGTGTTTGCAACATTATCTCATCACAGTGAAGTTGACCTCTGACCTAAAGATGACATCACTTCAGCCTTTTTAATCATATTAAACATTTTTGTGATTTATTTTCATAATTACGTTAAGTATCCTGTAGTCGTGGCCAAAAACATGTGACAGAGGTCACAGCGACTTGGACCTTTGACCACTGATTTATAATTAGTTGAATCTTGAATCTAAAGCTGCCTTCAGACATCCAGTGATATACAAACATGTTTCTGAAAGGTGCTTTGTGTGAGAATGCAAATGTCCGGGTCATTAACTCCAGACATTTTCTTGAGCTTTTCCTGCCAGTCCCTGAGTAAAGTGTCCATAAAATGTTAGAATGAGCGAGTGGGCGTGATGATGGTTTTCAACACGCAACAGTCATTGAAACTGGAAGAATACAAATATCATGGGATGAAAAAGAGGATCCATGCACAAGGTTCAAGAGCTTTTGGTGATAAGGACTGGCGTTGGTGTCACTGTGTGCTTTCCACAGTGGACTTTAAACACCATGTCCTGCCTCCTGCATGCTCTATCCAGACGTTACCCCTCACCCAAATGTCCTGGACATTTTTCTGTTGATGTGAACGCGTCTGACCTGCAAAATCTCCTGCTATTCTAATACAACAACTATTTTTAAAAGCACTGTTAACTCTTTCCACAGAAGCACTTCATGTCAACAATAAATGATCAACAATTCAGTTTGGATTTAACATTATAAACATGCATCATGGAAAACTGAGCAGGTCTGGTGATTAGTTTGGTCGTATTTACTTTGAACATTCCTACACAGCTACAATTACAAAACCTGATGGCGGAGAGGGAATGAGATTGCATGATTTTTGTTAGTCATCATGTGCTGTGTTGCTGTGTACGTATACAAACTTTAATTAATAGCAGATCTCTGTAATTTTTTGAGCAACATCAAAGCTAAATCTAATCCGAAAAACCTTTTAACTGTGTAAGAAAGAAAAACAGCGTGTTATTCTTGGCCTGATGTTTTGCTGTGGACAACAGAGCAAGAAGAAAGGAAATTATAGGGGAAAAAAAGCAAGACAGGCCTAATAAATTTAGAGAGTGTAATTTCTGTTTAGGCTGCTGGTTCTAATTGGCATACATGTGAGGTATTACTCTGGATTAAAATCGAGAAATAAGATATTCAATTTAGAGTGAGCGAAGTCTGCTGCTTTAGACTCAAACTATTTGTTTTCCACTACCCTGATACTTAAAGACTGTGAGAAACAAGATGAGAACTGACTGCTGAAAATGATAACATGAACAAGTACTTACTTCTTAGGGTCATAAAAATCCATCGCTCTTTTGACCTTGTTGTAAGCAGCAACCTTGAAGGGGACGATCTCCAGGGTGATGAGGCCGGGAGCCATGGTGAGGACCTTGGCCCCGTGAGAGGGTTCGTACAGGTCCTTCCCTGTGTCAGGGTGGGGCATCCCTGCAGGGTCACGGCCAACGATGTAGAAATTGGCACCGGCTACCATTCGAGATCTGCAGTGCCACTGAACCTGTGGACGAGGAGACAAAGGGACTGAAGAAACACAGAGAAAACTTGACTGGAAGACATATGCCTCTCTGTATGTCGGCCCTGTGACACATTGGCGGCCAGCATGTACCCTGCCTCTTGGCCAATGTTCGCTGGGACTGGCTCCTGCATCCCTCAAAAGGATAAGCTGTACACATAATGTATGTTTTGTTTTGTTTGTGCTCAGCCTCCGCTCTTATCTGCACAATACATCAGGGGTGTTACAGGCCTTTAATAGTTTACAGATTAGGTCCTTATGTAGAGCTCTGTGGAATCATGCTCCTGTTAGTCTGCCATGCAAGTCTCCAAGCAAGATGTTTTCTGTTTGATGATCATCTTGCTCTTCGTGCTGTCGTTTATTTAATAGAGTAACGTCATATTTTTGTAGTAAAGGCTGTGAATATAAAAGTAACTGGAACCCGCTTTGCCGTGGCTACCTGACTGGAGAGCCTACAATATCTCACTTAAACAATAAAGTACAACGACATTTTTCTTTTTGACAGACCTATACCTCCACAAGTTCAGCCAGCCAGTCTCCAACAATTATTCCCAATAGGAATTAGCATTCACCATAAACAGAGAGGTTCCCTTTCTGTTTCTCATTATGAATAATTGCTAAAACACATTATGTCTTGATGATTACTAACACTGTTGCCATTAGGATAATGTTCTGCCCTGTAGTTTGTATATTTCAGGATGTAGGGGTTTTAGATTAGGTTTAGATTACAAAATGTGATTTCAGTTTAGGGTGGAAGATGTAGACTATAGAACAATCTGACTAATAATGAAAGATAAGTGGAAGTAGAAAGCATGTTTTTCTGTTTGAGTAACAAGTAGAGCCAGGGTTAATGTTGTTTTGAAGAGTTGACAAGGTCAGAACAATGACACTAGACTCAGTCAGGCTCTGTAGTGTTACCGTTCAGAATTACAACATAAATAAATTCACTGCCTGACATCCACCAGCCTCCAATCTGCTCTCAATCATTTTCTCCATAGTTTTCCCATTATCATAAGTGAATGATTAAAAGATACCCAGATACACATCTCTGCTCAGCCACACAGGGAGGTTTGTGTATGGCATGGAAACTCTAAACAGAGCTCCCAGAGGAAATTTTAAATCCCCTTTCCTGCCATTTATCACAGTCAAAACCGTGCAGACAAGTATGTGACACGTCTCTTCTTCAAGTCTTTAGTTATTACATGGTGCTGCAGTCATTCTCTTGTTCCCCGTCAAGTTTGAGGGAAGTGTAACTTTCTTTCATTTTTTTTTAAGAAACCACAAACGTGCAACTGAAAATACATTATTGCTGATGATCTTACCTCAGTTGGCCCGGCATACATCATGGGTGAAGGAAAGATGGCAACGATGGTGGAGTCTGGATTCAGGACGCCCTCCTCCAGCACGGCAGCATGCTGCTTCATTCGCCAAGGCAGCGGCACATCGTCGTCCTTAGTCCACCCTCCCAGTGGATGGAGCAGCAGCACAGGGTCGGCGGTAGCCTCGCTCAATGAGACGCTTGTGTGTGTCCTGCATCAGAAGAGCGTGGCCATTGTGGACCGGGTTGCGGAGCTGGAAGGCAAATACAGCATCTAAGAAAAAGAGAAAGGAGAAGAAGGGGTTGGTTATATTCAGATGAAACATCTGTATCTGTACAAGAAAAACAGAGGGCCACAAGTGCCCAGCCACTAAAACCACACACAGCATGTGTTCTTATTGGTGAAGATCTGAATCACACCAGACCTCTCCTCGACTGTGACCGTCACTACCCTGACTCTCACAGAAAAGAGTTGACTACCCACAGTTCCCTTCTTCTTTTAAAGAAAAAAGATTTCAGTTTATAAATACTCCTACTGTTTAAATACTCTAAATACTTTCTAAATATCCTTAGTTGAACATCTCATCACTGTTTTTATACAGTTTTGTCAACAATCCAACACGACCAATACAACTTGGCCTGTACCTGCATTCATTTCTTTAAACTTCTGCTTGAGCTCAGTGGGTGTCAGCCGGTATTGGTCGAGTCCGTCGTTCCAGTAGATCTTGTCCAGAACCTGCAGGTCTCCGCCGACCAGCCAGTCCCCGCCCTCCATCACCATCTGAAACAGGAGCCACAGCGATCATGGCAGTGAACACAACTCAAACATAATCCAGACTTAAGACACTGTGGTCCATTAAAACTTCACTGCGCTGGAAGCAGACCAGCATGAATTCTAATAAAAGTCCTGAGTTATTACCCAGTTGCAACAGGGGACAGCATAAATCAAAGTTCTGATGTGTCGTTTAAACAGCCAAAAGAACTGCACCCTCTTCTGCATTTGACCACATCTACTACCTTGATTTCAATAACAGAGCAGAGACGTCAGAAAAGTCAGATTGTATTCCACAATAAAACCTGGTGATGAGCTCATGACCACACGGAAGATAATTTTTTTCCCTCCTCACAAGATTTAATCCAACAATGTCACCAAAGTGCTCAGGGCCCAGGCAAAGGCTGCTATTGTTTCAGGCTGCATCTCTCGCCTGCCTCCTGTGGCATTTATAGGACTGTAGCTAGAGTTACTGAGCACACGGGCCTGTGGGATGTTAATGTTATACAAAGTGACAATTCTCCGCAGGCCCAGCAATAAAATAAGCAGTGCTGTAGCACAGAGACGGTGAGAACCGAAAACAACGGCCATAAATGAAACCTGAAGTGTGTAGGCACAGCAAATAGAAGATTTGGAAGTTGATGAAAAGGAAAAAAAAATCCATTCATATCACTTATTTCAATGACATATAATTAATCATGTAAAAAAAGAAACGTAAACTCTTTGATATCCTTATTTCACAAACATATTGTTTTCAGTTTGATCTGGCAAACTGATCAAAAACATCAGAAAGCATTCAGCAGTGATGTGGTCAATGACGACTTGGCTCCACTGTGAGAAGTTTGCAGGATTATGTTGCAATTTGCTTTCCACACTTCAATGAATCTGACCTGTCGACTGCTGGCCGGAGACGGTAGTCGTGTAAAATGCTTAACAGCCTTTTTCTTTAGGAGAAATCAACAGCATTGATGAGTTGCAATTTATTTTTCTTCCCAACAGAAGTGAATGGAAAATATAATGCCTGTGCAGATAAATCCAAGAGAGCAGGCCTTACACATACACATGTGCTCTGTTTAACTGTTTAAAGTGCCCTGTAGCTTAACATGTGAAAGGGCCAAAGCCAAATAAACAGCCACTACACCATAGTTTCCGCAGACAGGGGCTCCCTGTGTGACTGACAGACAGGCAAACAGGAAAACGTGGATTAACTACATTTAATATAGAGCAGGTCGTTTCTGACTGGAAAAAGACGGGATGGGGGGGGGGGGGGGAAGCTAGAAAAAGTTGTAGCTAGCAGCTCGGAGGTGTGTTGACAGACTGGCTCCGGCTTGGAGAGTTAAACATACACTTAGGTATACATACACACACTCTGTTAATGAGTGACACCTTAATCACAGAAAGCTGAACACACATATCCGGCTGTGACAGGTTAGAGTGGAGTACTCTGCATGTGTTAAAAACCAATGCTGGGGCATAAGAAACTGGCAGCTTCTTATAACACATCTTAAAAAACACATTACCAAGCCAAATTGGATCATAAGCAAGATGAAAGAAAGAAATTTTGCAAAAATTTTAAATGACGCCAAACTTTGCTGAAATATTGATACAGCTGTCAATCCAGCATTTGTAGCAGCAAAGGGGCTTTAAAATTAGCCGATGAGGTTTTCAGTAAGTCTGACCTCAGGGAGTGAAATCACCAGATGCCACGGAGTTTATTGTTAGTTTTGGCTTGTATCTTTGCAAATAACCAGGTGGTTGACAGACTGCACTAATCCTGAAAACAATGGGGATTAGAATTACCCAAAACCTTTTCAGCTCGCACAGATGGAGTTCTTACAACCATCTCTGTCACGAACACCAGACTGTTCTGTTGTTTTCCAGCTACAAGCCAATGCAACTTTCTACAGGGTCTGTTCCACTGACGTCATCTTGCCACTGAGTCTACCTGAGCGCCACAGCATTCGATAGGAGACAGATGGAAACACTTCCTGTGTATATTTAAAGAAGGGTTGGGAGAGTGGAAAGGTAGAAGCTGGCAGGGGTTCCTCAGCCTGTTCAGCTGAGCAGCACAATCACAAGCGCATTAGATGGAGGCTGAGCGAGAGACGCAGCATCCAAATATAACACCTGCAAAATGAGGGTGGACCAGAAAGATCAAGTGATTACACTGGGCGTGCTGACAGGCTGTGAGAAAGGCTCCACTCCTCAACCTAGTCAGTCTTTCCATAAGCACTGTGAAAAGTTTGGATCTGTGTTCCATCAATGCACAATCCAGGGAAGCAGGCTTCTTTCACATGCACAGTGTTTATCACACAGAACACTGAGACACGCCGTCTGGAACGCTGCAGATGCTGTTCGGTGCTTTCTTTTGGGGATTTTCTATATCATTTCCAACATATTTACTGGTGCCCTAAATTCAACTGTCATAGAGCCAAACTAACCCTGAATATGTCACATCAATTTACCTTGATGTAGGGGTGGTCCTTGCAAGTGGTGCCCCACTGTCGAGCACAACGCTCTTCTTTGCGGTGTTCATAAAACTCGGGGTTGCGAAGGATGGCAACTCGCCTGCCTCCATAGACCAGGGCCACGGCCGTCACACCATCCAAACGCTCTTTATCTGCGGTAGTCACTGGCAGCACCACAGGCACTGACAGGTTGATGACGCCACCTGGGACAAGGAAGTAAACATTTTATGGAGAGAAAAGGCACATTTATGCAGAAAAAAAACCCATCAGTCCAAAACTAAAAGATATTCAGTTTATTATCACATTTTGGAAAAGACAAGCAGCAAATCCTCACATTTAAGAAGCTTGTTGCTTGAAAAGTACTTCAACAATCAACTGCTATCACATTTTCTGTCAATTCACTTCTGAAACATGAAGGTGTGATGCTCATTATTTGGTGAGCTTAGTTATCTAAATATTCTAAATTATCTAATACATCTAAACCAACAAACACACACGGACCGGGGTGACAACATCTACTCTGTGAGGGATGTTACAATGCACAATATGAAAAGGCCTTCTTTTAGACCTAAAGGGTATAAACAATGTGTTTTAACGAGAAACACAACTTTACAAGAGCTTAAAAGAAAACTCCATGAGACATATTTAATATCAGATAATGATCCAAGAACCACCACGTAGAGGGACCCTGTTGCAAAGCTCTGAGATTCTGAGAACAGACATTCAACAAAGAGCAACAGAACGCGCTCAAAAGGTTCAGTATACGCAACTAAACAGCTCAGACATTCTAGTAAAGTCCCTATGCTGCTGCCCTTAAGGCTAAATGTGGAATATACAGCTAAACCACAGGCTACAGTGAGTCGTCAAGGCTGCAATTTAAGAAGCTCGAGGAGAAAAGTCCTCCCTTCAGCTGAGCTACAGCTTGACCCTCTCTCATTTTCTGACTTCTCTGTGTGGTGAGTGCTCTGGTGGCCGGTTCATTTTGTCATCCAGGTTGATGAAAACTTTGGGAACGACACGCTTTTCACATCACATCAGACCGAGTAATGTGAAGACAGGGGAGGACTATGACTGCTCTTGCTACCCCCACCTCCACCCTGGACCTTCTCCTGGTCCCCTCTGTCACGATGAGCTCACAGCTGGTTTTAATAACACACACAGACACACAGACACGAATGCCAATTGTCCGAGCGAAGGAGACATAAGCTTGACTTTGGTTGTGTTTATTTTTGCAGACTATTTGATTAGTCAAACATGCCGTTTTCTGCTTCCCAACCAGTTTTAGTGTTATAGTGTAGGCAATCAATCCTTTCACCACGATATCATTCTTTCACCGTTGGATCCCTGGAAGGAAGTGAAAATGGACAAATGGTGGAGTCTGGTGTCAATCAATACAGAGGCCTCTTCCTCTGCGTCCTTCTCATCCAGGACAAACAGAAACAGTATATATTTCTGCCTCAGTGCAGCAAGTTCAGTTTATGTGATATGAATATTTCTGGGGAAATAAACCTAAATCAAATATGATTTCATGCCAAGTTGTTAGAAGTTGATGGGTTTTTTTTTATCCTTCATTGAGGACAGAGGTTGTATTCTTGTCCTTCCCATTTATTTTTATATATTTTTCATTTTACAATGCGTTTGTAACTAAATATTTGGCAACACAACACAAAAGTGAGATTTGTGTGGTCTTGTGGGTAATAAAGTCAATAAACTTTCTCTAGGAATTTTACATTACAACAGGAGACTCTATAACTGATATATTTGTTTACTAAAAAGTGCCAAAAAAGAGGAGGCATTGTTGATGCCTCGGTGCAAACAGAACCACTCCTTCATCAACACGACACACAACATAATCATTCAACTCCAATCCAGATTAGGGCTGTGCAGTATGACTAAAACCTTCCATCCTGATAGAACTATGATACCTATCAATATTTATACTTTTTCTCTCCGGAAAATATCTTTGTTCAGCTGTTACCTTCCTCCATCTTTGTGATTTTCTTCTGGCAGAAGCCTCTTGCATAAGGTCTGGGGTTTGTTTTGTGCACTCAATTGTGCTTTTGTGTTACTCGTCTGCAGACTCTATTCTGTACTGTTTGACCTGATTCTTGCATAGGTGGTAAAAGAGGTTAGTGTTGTTTGAGTCTGTTGTGGCAACTGGTCTGAAGTATAATTTGAAAAGGTTCGGTTTTCTGGTCTATGTCAGACTCTTCATAACCAAACCACATCCACGCGACAGAGGTGACCCCTCTATTTGGTGCAAGCTCCTTGTCTGTGTTTGCTAGTTGGGGTTTCTGTTCGGAATTAACCCGCTCTGTGACACATTTACTCTCTTCTATATTTGTTTGTGTTGCTGTCATGCAAACTTCCTGCGTGCATCTGTGTGTCGTGTGGAAGAACATAAACAATACAAAATATTGCCTTATTATATGAATGGGTCATATGGCCACCTAAACTGAATTCTAAATAGAGATGGACTATTATTATTTATTTAGCACTTTTCACCTCTTATTGATCCTTACATGCCACATTTACCAATTCACACATTAAGGGCAATATGGGCTCAGTATCTTGTCAGCATGCGGACAGGAGGAGCCGGGGATTTGGCCCAACGACCCTCTGCTTAGTGAATGACCCGGTCTACCTCTTGAGACACAGCCTCCCACTACATCACTGCTTTATAACGACACGTCAGCCACAAGAAAGGCCTGATGTAGGCCTCTCAGTACATACGTAAGAGCAAAAACATGCATTGCAGCTTGCAGACACTTGCAAGGATTATTCGTTTGTCTAATTTAGCGCTCCATTTAATCAAGAAGTTAATTTGAATTAAGGAAAACATGTTAGAAGGAAGAACACAGAGCTACAGCTGACAAATTTTGAACATTCCAGGAAATGGCAAATTGTACACACCTAAAATTTAACTCTCTGTCTGAGAGGTAAGCTAAGGACAGGGTGCTTCATTTCTGCTATATTTAGTAGACAAAAGAATGATAGTGATAATTTTTGCATTGATCTATTGCCCTGAAAGAGTCTCGGCATTCATGTTCTAATAGAAAGCCCTCTGTGTCTTCTGAAGTAAGTGTTAAGATTTTCTTTTTCCTAAAAAAAAAACCCATAAATGACATCTTACCATCCAGCAGACAGTCAAAATGGAGACACTGTAAGAATTCTCTCTCCCTCATAAAACCGTTCAGAGGAGTGGCCCAGCCTTCAGCCAGCACCTGCACCCACTGCATGTCCAGCTGTGGATCATACACAGTAGGTCATATATGGAGGTTTAACTTAACATGCTGTATATATGCATTTTACAAATAAAAAAAAAAATGATATTGCCTTTTACACGTTTTTTGCTTAAAAGATATACCAAAAATAATATTCAACAATTTAAAGTCACCTTGCTGATCTGCACAGCAGGCAGGGTCTCTGCATCAGCCTTAGCCAGGTCCAGTTTGTTCTCCTGAACGTAAAGCTCCTTCACTTCATAAGATGCATCGACAGGAACTATGTCCTGCAGAGTCCAAAGAATGTGAAGTTCATTATTCTGTGTCATTAGCAAACACCTCGCACAGTAAGTGTTGGTGGGAGATTTATCTCTTTCATTAAGAAATATTGATAATGTGATAACACAGGTAGACACAGTGATATTAACATCCAAACAATTATGAGGCTTTGCTGCCCTTTTGTGGCCAATGGAGGGATAACAGCACAGTGTGTGTATCAAGTCAAATGTACTCTAAAGGGGTCATAGCCAACATTAAAACCACAACAGCTGATTCTGAACACATGTTTTAAACCTGTCTAAGCAGGACAGAGAGAGGCCTCACCCTCTCCTGAAGCAGGTCAATCAGCTGTTGTATGCACTCGTTCACACTGCAGGAGTCGGTCTTCAGCACCAGCTCTGGAGCCTCTGGTTTCTCGTACTCTGAGTCAATTCCAGTGAAACCTGATGAAGCAGAGACGGGAAACAATGCACAGCGTGAGTTCCACTTTCTAAAATGTTCAACTCTTAAACGACATGAAAAGTCTATCTAACCTTTATTTATTGTTTATAGTATAGTGGTTTATATATTATTTATCAAAACACTTAAGACAACAGCCACATTCGAGAGTCTAGAATTACTACGGTGGGAGTTTTAAATATAAAAAGTAATTAATAAATTCTTTGGGATTTAAAGTAATATTGCAAATTAAATTATATGACTGTTCTTTGACGAAGACATTCATGTTGACTTTAAAATCAACTTAACACATTTATTTTAAAAACCCTACATTTATGGACTAAACACCGCTCATAACGCCACCTTGTGTTTCATTCGGTCATAGACCTTTCAGAGCCAATTCTTACACAGGGTCAACTGTTTGTCATGATATTTATATATGTATGAAAAGATTAACACCCTCTAATCAAAGGCGGTCGTAAGTAAGAGAAGCTTCAGAGAGCAAGTCAGCCCTCAATTTGTTCTCATTAACAAACAGTGTGTTATTTATCTAAGACCAAAAGTAATATTTGAAAAATGCTTAAAACAAATGACACAAAATTCAGCTAAACAAAAGACAATGTGTTACAGCACAGTGTGATAAGAATCACTTTTAACACCTCTAACAGTGATGTATCAATTTTATTGTCACTATCATTCTTTGAGTTTCCTCTTTTCTGCCTTCGTGACACATTTCACAACAAAATTTGATTTTGAGCTGTTCCTTATAGTCTCAAAGTTCTACGTGACAGATGACCCAAGTATGAACTCCAGTCTTGGCTCTACTGCTGCACTTCACATAAAGACTATCGGACCATACTCCACCTCTTATTTCGCCCGCTCTAGCTCTCTTGTACAGTCCCTTCACGTCCCTCTGCTCACATACGTCCAGTGGAGCGTCCACAAACGCCTCAAAGAAAGGCAGCCCTGCAGCCTCATGGATCTTCCTTGCATTGACGCGATCCTGAACAGACAAAAAACATTAATTCAATGTCATACACAGAGGATTTCAGCCTTAGATAAGTTAGTGGAAGACAGTATGTTTTGTATGTTAAATAATTAAGCTTGATCAGGTTTAGTTTCACAGGAAATTTGTCTTCTACTATGAGATGATAAATTCACTGTGTACATTAAATTAGGTCGTACTGCAGCAAACACAGCTCAGAACTGGCTTTCAGTGAGAAATGACAACAATGATGGACAATGACATGATCTGTGATCTCATCAATAACAGTCCAAGATCTACAAAGTGTTCCACAAATAGATGTAGCATATATAGTGGAGTAAAGCATAAGCCTGCTGATCGCCTCTCAGCCTAAAACAAAACTGTTCACAGAGGGTCAGGCTAAATATAGTTTAACAAAGACTGTGTAACAGCCACGAGAGATAAATGAATACAGTATCACTGAGGCCCGGGCACATTAATCCCTATCTTCATCTACTTCTCTCACTTAATCGCTGATGTTTTCATTGGTGACTCACTCACCCTGTTGTAGGGAGAGATGAAGCTGGCGATGCAGACCAGCCCAGCATCAGCGAAAAGCCGGGCCACCTCAGCAATGCGTCGAATGTTCTCTTCCCGGTCCTCTGGGCTGAAACCCAGGTTCTTGTTCAGGCCTTGACGAATGTTGTCCCCGTCAAGGCTGTAGCAGGGAATACCGTGACACACCAGGTACTCCTCCAGAGCCATGCTCACTGTGGTCTTCCCGGCACCAGACAAACCTGTATATTGAGAGAAAAACAGGATCGTGGAACCATAAAATTACCTAATAGGTGTTTTTTAAGGACACTTAAAAAAAAAGGGTTTGTGACATTTCGTAACCTACCAGTCAACCAAACCGTGCATCCTCTGAACCCTCCTCTTGTTCCCACAACCTGCCCGCGCTTGTTTCGGCTCACGTGATGAGCTTGATAGGTGACATTAGTTGCACGTTGCATTCCCTGAAAAGGAAAAAGATTAACTGTCAACTCAGGAGGCACACAACGCAAAACAGACATATATTAAAAACTCTAAATTAAAAGATTGGAGGTTGTCATGGATGGATTGAGCCTCACAAACTTAAACACTATAATTTTAGAAAGCATATTTGACGTATTGTCAAGAACTACTTTCTTTTTTATTATAAGAGAGCTTACATGTATAGTTGCAAAAATCAACAGTCTCTCAACTAATTGCTGAATGTCAGAGAAGAGTAAAACTTGCCCATTATAATTTACCACAACTAAAGCTGAGTACTCAAGTAATTTGTTTTATCATGTAAACAGTAATTCAGA
Source organism: Verasper variegatus (assembly GCA_026259375.1). NCBI lineage: Eukaryota > Metazoa > Chordata > Actinopteri > Pleuronectiformes > Pleuronectidae > Verasper > Verasper variegatus. The sequence continues at coordinate 8,215,624 of CM048044.1, read as the reverse complement.
GGCTTTTACATGTTCTGGTTCTTTGTCCAATATGACAAGGACAGGCTTTAACAGTAATATTTGACACTGGTGGTGTTTTATCCTTTTAAAATTATAGATATTATCAAAAACATTGACTAGTTGGGTGGACTTGACTGGTTGTTTCAGCTTCATATGTTTGTGCATTTGTTTTAGAGTATATCAAATCATCACTTGAATATGAATTAGTGTTTAAGGCGATAGGTTACCAGGCTAAAAGGGAAAAGAAACTGCAGTGCTCTGTGCTGACACTGATGCATATACCACAATCCAAGCAAAAAAAAACTACTGACTACAGTAAAGCCCCACTATCTGGTTGACCCAAAAGTGTTGTAAAACCAGCAACAGCTGTTTCTGAACTCTGCAGCCTGATGTATGACCAGGACGAGGACAAGAGACCACATCACTCCTGTACTTAAGTCCTCACAATCGCTGCCTGTCAGTGATCATGTTAATTTCAAGATTCCTTTACTGGTTTTTAAGGCAGTTCACACGTCGCTCACACTGCATGAACCAGCTCGGCTCCTCTGCACACGATTATAACTGTTACACAACTGTTCCTGGTCTCTCATCCCTTTTCCACACACCTCCATTCTCTCTTGTCTTCACCACCTCCATTGAGTCTGGTTGCAGAGGTTTCCTCATATTAAAAAGGTGAATTTTATCTCCCCACAGTCGCCTCGTGTTTGCTCGTTGAGGTCAGGATTAGGTTTCTACTTTACTGTGTTAAGTGCCTTGAGATAAAGTGTGTTTTGTTTGATTTTCAGATTCACATTCAGACAACTTTATTGATCCCTGCTCAAATAAATAGCAATAAAAGACAATAATTAGATAATAAATAGACATTTGTTATCATGTAAACTGTCATAAAAGATGTAAGTAGAATTGAATTAAACCTGCACATCAATATTATTATTGTGTGTTTTCACACCAGTTATTAACTTGTATTACACTTTTAAATCGTTTTAATTATAATAGCTTATAAAATCTATCTCGTTTGTTTGTGTCTGTCTCTCCAGTCACTTGTTCAGCACTTTGAACTGCACTAATCTGAATGAAAGGTGCTTAAACAAACACGGTTTGCTTGATTAAAAGATTACAAGAGTAATTCATTGACAGTAAATCAGTTAAATCCTTTAAGATGTGACCGGGGGGGGGGGGGGTGTTATTACAGCTGTACTGAGCAGTAGATACATTTACATGAAGCCGCTGACAGTTAGCATCGCGCAGCTAGCTTCACTTTGCGCCGCTGGGACGTTACGTGCTAACAGTTAGCTAGCCGTGTGCCCGGTCGGTCCGTTAGCTCAGAGCCGGCTCACGGCAGAGGACCGCCGCGGGGAACCGGTGAGTTGGTCCGAACTACACCCCGGTGAACAACACGGAACTCACCCAGCTCTCGGCGGCGTTGTTCAGCTTCTGCTTCTTGTTGGTGTTACCGTACGTGTCCATGTTCCGGCGGCAGTCGGCGGCTAACGTGAGCGGCTCGCGGTCTCTAGCACACACCTCCGCACAAAGCGCTGTTTGCTGCTACACGTGTGTGTTCGGGAGATTGTGTGTCTGTTATTTCAGGTTATCTCCGGTGGATGGAGGAGCCCGGAGCGGCGGAGCCTGGCGCGACGACCAGGAAGAGCTTCTCCCAGCGGCCACGTCACCGGCGACGGAGTGACGCGTTTCCTCCGAGTGACGAGGGGTTCGCGTTTCTGCAGGAAACACACAAACTGATCTGGTGTCGGTTCGGTTTGGTTCAGTCGCATGTGCTGATCTGGTGTCAGTTCGGTTTATTGTGTTCTATTATCTGTTTTATTGCATTGCTGAGTATGATCTGGCTTTGCATTGATTTACCAAATTATAATTATCACTATTACTGACATGGGTACAAATATTTGAAAAAAGTTATAATAATAATAATAATAATGCAAAATACTAAATGCCAAAAAACATATGAACAGTATTTTTTTTTAATTGGGACAATAAAATAGAATATTACTAGAAGGGCACCCAGTAGAGCGCATTCCTTCGCCAAGGTCCTTTTAACAAACCATGGATTTCTTTGTGGGGGGGTCTTCACCAAATTGCACACACAGTTCCCTAAATATGCCATTTTCATGGGTTCTTTCTTGAGTCATACCCCAACCCTCCACGGAATTTTATGGAAATAAGTTGAGTCGTTTCCATGTAATCCTGCTAAAAAACCAACAAACAAAACCCCAAAACCCCAATAACCAAACAACCTGATTGGCGGAGGTATAATTTACAAAAGCAGTTCCACATGAAAAAAGGAAGCAAAAAATTTCAGAACCTCTTTGGCGGAGGTAAAAATATAATACTCTGTGTCAACATGACAAACGCAGAATTACCCACTAATAATAAAACACGGTGCTGCTCCACCTCACTGGTTTCTTGCAGTGCACCTCAGTTACAGGGTGATACTTGTGCTGATTACAGGCCAGATTCTCAATTAAAGGGGGATGTGAGGCAGGAGGAGGCTGGATGCAGAGGATGGATGAATCTGTGTGGGTCTTCGGGGAGGAGGAGGAGGAGGAGGAAGAGGGGGAGGAGCCCTTCCTCAAAAGCCAGCAGCAGTGTCATGTGTATCAGTCCAGCCTGAGCAGAGCAGCAGCTGATCAGCGAGCAGGGCGCAGCATCAGGGATTCAAGCAGCTGTAACTACAGGAAGAGGCACCAGGAGGCTCGAGCCACGCAGGTAGGATGCTATTAACTGTGCAACATGTGTATGTACATGTAGAGACTCTCATCCTCTCTCGGTATCTGCTGGTTATATACATGTTTACTACAGGTGTTAGTACAGTATGTGATCTGTACTGCTGACAGCAGTACTGCATTTTATACCGTGTTCCGGTTACATTTTTCCAGTGTTGCTTATAAATACAGACATACACAGCAGAAATGAACACGATTTGACACACATGGGCTATTTCTGAATGTTTATTTGTAGAGTAGGTTCATACCTTGCATCATCATGTAAAACAACTTTTATTTGGTTGATCAATGAGTATGAGCTGGAAGAGTATGTGCTCAGGACATGATGTCATGTACACATAGCATTTTATATGTTGGCTATTTTGTACACAATAACAAACACATTTTCTGACTTGTGGGCCATAAACTGATACCCTGATCAATCTAACACAGTTGTATTATATATATATATATATATATATGTATGTTATTATATGTGTACTCAGTACACAGACTGTGGATATTTGTGATACAGCGTTCTTAGTTTAATTACATTTGAATAATTCAATCTGTCACTTGCTACATGCAACAATTTTGTAATGAAAACGAAAGGGTTTTAATTACAGGACGTGCAGTTGACCTGTTGCCCCACCCAGTAGCCTCATATGGAACATGGTGTTTAACAGTGCGTGTGGGGCCACTGTGCTACACCCCAGAAAGTAAACTTCAAAACCGGCTGTGCCCGTACACATCTCCCATGTGACAAGAAGGCAGCCCTGTAATATACGGGACGCTTGGGAGACACCCAGTCTTGAACCTGACATTATACTGCCTGTATCCAGCCCAAATGTGGTTATGGCAGCCAGAGACTGGAGTAGCTCTGTGCACATTGAGACCATTTTGGGTTTGTCTGGTATGAAGTTGGTTGTCTTTTCAAAAAGAAACGAAAATACTTCATCTGTTTGTTTTAATAGTGATATAATGGTATAATACAGTTGTCATGGGTGTCAGTAGAGGAAAGTGATCATAACTGGGGTAAAACCAAGGTTTCAAACATCTCTGTCGTTTACTTTGTTTTGATACATTTACTTTTAAATAAATATAGTTCAGTATTACTCATAGCAAACTGCAGTAATGTTACATGAAGTCAACATATTACCCCAACTTTACTACTTCTGCTAACATCACCTGACTATTTAGTCCATTACAATAAACTGACAGCTGCAAATCCTTCATAGATTAAGGGCTTAAATAGATAAAATGACCTTAAATAATATGAAGCATTGTTTTATATTCAATCTCATTTACAGTATAAAGTAGAGATGAAACAGTTTTGTATCACGTGTATCAGTGACCAAAATTATCAGCATTAACATAGAAAAATTAGACTTTGACTTTAACTTAAGAAACTTTTTGTTTTACAATGAAAATGTCCTGTAATCCAGTTTTTAACCAAACTTACTGAATAAGTAAATCAAATGTGCATATTAAAACAACACAGCCACTATGAAAAAAAGTATGTTGTGCAGGTAAGAACAATACGACCATATGGTTGAAGGTTGAAAATGTGTTTGAAAACGCACAAACTTTTAGCGACAAAGGATGCTAGCAGTTTCTAGCTATGCTATTACAGTAGCAACCAATCCCTACAGTAATCACAGTAACCAAGTATGTAAACACTACTCAGATGTTAATATTTGAATTAACAATCCAATCATATGAATTGATATAAAATTCAGGGGCCATTTTGTTTCAATAGAGTTTTTCCCTAAAGGATAGGACAATCTTACATCACTGCTACTACTACTCATTTTAAAAAGCACGTCCCTCTTGTAATTTTTTGAAGCACAAAGAAACAATCTCTTTGCACACAGCCATTAAGAAGGTGTTATTTATATTCTATTATAGAGCCTCAAACACAATGTGGCTAGTGCCAAAGTGCTATAAACTTCAAATATTTCAATCTAGTCCTCTTCAGGGAAACGTCTGAGTTCTTCAATTAACATTATGAGCATCTGTCATAGAAAATAATTTAAACTGAGCTCAAACAGGAGCTTGCTTTACTGCCGAACATGCGGTTTCAACGCTGGATTTATAGCTTGTACATTTTACTGTAAAGTCATCTCCTCTCTGTAGTGTCACCAGTTTCCAGAAGGCTGCCCCACCTCTGGCGTGATTTATTTTAAACCCTCCCTTTGATTAAGACAATCTGCACGGTGTGGAGAAGAAAATGAGTGGACAGCTATAGTAGTGTGTTATTACGAAGGCCCCAAACTGGGAGTCAAAGCCCTGGTTGACTTTAAAGTAAAATACAGCCTTCGAAGGCGACTGGGTGGTTTCTCTTGAAATAGCCTCGGTGAGCGGAGGCAGCCAAGTTATCCATTACGGCCTGTGACCATGTGGAATAGGTTTTTCTGCCAGTTTTCCATCACCACCCATCCTTCCAGAGCGCCGAGTGCTCCGGCTGGTGGGAAAACACTGTGTACTGTACACTAGGGAGGAGGGGACAAGTGGAAAACTAGTCAAATGGAGACACTCTGCTGAATTCCCATGTACAGTACACATAGAGCAGTCTCACATGGACAAATAAATATCTCCGATCGTCTTGGTACTGAATGTTTCACCAATAAGTCTTATGTATGAGAAGTAAAGACAGAGTCCAATCAATCACGTTTTTTATTGTGTCCCTCCCAAAACTTTGGATGGACGCTCTGTAAACTCAACTGTATTCACCAGAAGGAAACAGCTGATTGGACACCAGAAGATGACACCACAGACGACATTACATCCCATCTTCTACCAACAGTAAAAGTTCTGTTAAAAATGGCCATCTAGTGAAGTTCATTCTTGACCTTTGAAACTGTAGGTCAGCAAAACCGTCCATATTCAAGCCCTTTTCCAGAACTTTCGACTGTATCATCTGTGTCTGCGTCCATGTTGGCTTAAAAGTCCTGAGGTCGCTGTGGATGAGATCGTGACATCACATGTTCATATGAAGGCTCATAGAACTAGAATGTGGAAACTAGAACTAGAACCAAAATTGTATGGGTTCTTTCTTAGCCCATGTTCCATTCTTCCTCCACATTTTCAGTAGTTTATGCATCATCCTTCCGACATTTTAACTAGAATGTCTCTCAGTAGAGCTCGTACCTCCACCTGGAGACTGTCCCTGTTAAATTCAATCAAACTGCACCAAAGTTCACTCCCCTAAATGTTCCTGAAAGGTGAAAATGATGAAAAATGCCCCATCTTGCACTGTGAAAGGAAGTGAAAAAATCTGCCTCCTAATCCACACACAAACTCAATAGATTCCTCACTGACCCCTTGTTTTTGTGTAATCATGTTTACAAACAAACAAAAAACATAAAATAAATAAACAAAATAAGGGAGGTAACTAATATGTTAATGTTTGGGCAGGCAACAACAACAATAATGTCATCCTAATGATATGTGTGTGCCAGATCAGATAAAAGTGGGTAGAGGGTCTGTGATTCGCCAAATGCCCCAATGTCCTATTTACAGTAAATTACCAACAGTGTCCCATTATTTACAGTCTATTGAGCAGCAGCAGGACGTCTCTACACGTCACGATCCCCACAGTCTTTCCCCCTGCTGTTCTTCTAAAGTACAGACTGGCTCAAATTCACAAGTTTAAACTGTTTGATTATAGAAAAGTAAAAAAAAAAAAAACTGAATTATGCTTTGTTCTAAAAACCTCTGAAAGGACACATTCAGATTCTCTCTCACACTCACAATGTAAACGCTAAGAGACCGGAGCTTGAATGTTTATAGAATAACAATTAACCAAAGAGATGCAACACAATCTCACTAATAACAGACGGGGTGTGGCACTGTAATTGGTTTACGTTGTTTGCCTGCTCCCATTGATCCCATTTGCCATGTTGATCAGTATTAATATATGTTAACATGAGCCCTTAAAGTCCGCCACATGCTGTGATTCGTAGCCATCCATCAGACGAGTACCAGAGGCTGGATCTGCAGTGGGTTAGTGAGAGGACATTGCACTGGGAGCCTCTCTCCGCTGTAATAATATTTTCAGAAAAATTGATTCTGTGAAAACTGATGCTTTCAGCAGCTCTCCTGAATCCAGCCTCACTCTATTTCTATCGCCTCTGTTGTCCAAGAGCCAGGCTTTCCCACTAAGTAAACATACCATTCTATATGTATCCCAGATGACATTTATTGTGATGCATTTCAGGGCTGATAGCAATATCCTGATATCCATTAATGGAGCCGTTAACAGGACCAGAGGCTTTTTAGATGTGAAGAATAAAAAAATAAAAAAAGGTTATTGCTGTATAGTGCTCTCTCAAGTCATTAACGGAGAAGGGCTCACAAACAAACATCACATTTGCTCTTACAAGAATGCATCCATTATTTTATTTTATTTCTTTCATCAAGATGCTGATTATTTCACCCCTATCTGTTGGTTGGTTTCTAAGCGAGATTACAAAATGTATTACCACAAAACTTGGTGAAATTAAATGAAGTGGGTCAGGAAAGAGCCCAATACATTTTGGTGTGGATCTGGATCAGGGGACAAATCCCAAAATAGTTTTTCTCACTTTCTCTAACATTGTGAGATATGGTATTTTTCAACATTTTCATTGATTTCTCAGAAACAAATTGTGTTTTGCTAACAAATCTCACCACAAGGTCAGTAGCTGTTCCGATGCTTTCCTCCTCAGGACAGTGTTTTCCCAATTGTCAAGGACTCTTAAGTCACTATGAATAAGAAGTGATGGGATGACATGACGACTGGAGAAAACTCCATCTGCAGAGAAAATCATGTGACATGATTGAAAGCTCCAGAACAGCCACTAAATGGACTACGGTGGCGAAATTGTGCCATTAGCCTGTTTCAAAGGTCAAGAATTTAGTATTCATTTCAACTTGTTCAGTTTTCTTCAGCTACACTTTGCATTCATACAGCTTGCATCGTCTGTGATGAGCATGGAAAATGCAACAGAAAATGTTTGACCATAAAACTGAACAAAACTGACCAGACCATAGCAGCCGCTCGTTGAGGCCAAAATCTGGAAACCAAAGCCGTCTGGCACAAATATTTTAAAATGCCTAAAATAAAAGTCTGACAGAAAATCCAAACTGAAAACGGTTATAAACTCAAATATAGCTTTCAGTCTGAACTGGAAATGTCATCCAGTGGAGTCAAGAACTTTGTATCTATAAAAGCTCAATCTCTGACTATAATAAACCCTGAGATAAGGATAATATTTTTTGCACTTCAAGCAGCACCTTTTTACTTTCGTGCTCCTCTATCTAAAGCGAATAATAATACCATGTTGTGCTTTCCAAACTTAAGATTTCTTATTCTTGTTTTCCCTCTCCTGGCGCTTAAAAAGACTTAGCCCAGAGGAGCAGTGCCTGTGGATGGACAGCGCAGACACTCATGGCATCTCAGGAGCTTGTGGATGCGAGAGACTCTGCCACTGCTGATCTGAACCCAGGGATGGAGGGCAGCGCTGTGCCCGGCAGTGGCAAAACGTGCCCTGTCCACATTCCAGGCGGGGAGGAGAGCAAGAGGGGCTTCAGGAAAGGCATCGGGAGGCACAATGACTATGTGAAGATCTCTGTGCCGGACTCCAAGGTCAATCGTCTGCCCATGGAGTGGTGGAAGACGGTGATGGCCTTCTTTTATGCTGGCTTCAACTTGGTCCTCACCACCGTCGTCATCACCATTGTCCACGAGAGGGTCCCACCCAAAGAGAGCAGCCCACCTCTTCCCGACAAGTTCTTTGACTATATCGACAGAGTTAAGTGGGCGTTCACAGTGACTGAGATCAACGGCATGGTGCTGCTCGCCATCTGGATGATCCAGCTGTTCTTCTTCAGATACAAGTAAGAACCTTTACACTACATACAGACGGGTTTAAAAACATAATCTCCATGGCTGAGGTCAAATCTGACTACAAAATTTACATTTTAATCACTATAGAGTATTTGTCATTATGTATTTTGGTTAGTAAAACTGTCATTGGCTGACACCTTATGACACTGAGCAAGATCATCTCCAGAGTTCTGTAGATTTAAGTTGATGCTTAATACACATGTTTTTGTATAACCAGGCGACGACTATATATATATATACACTCGCTCAATTATGGCTCTTCCATCATCCATTTACAGGTCAATAGCAATCAGACGCTTCTTCTTCCTCATTGGCACCCTGTACTTGTACCGCTGTGTCACCATGTACATCACCACCCTGCCTGTACCTGGCATGCACATGACGTGTGCTCCTAAGGTGAGTTGAATACAAACCTCAGAGTGGGGATCAGCTGTTGTTATTCAGACGTGTACTACAAGGCAGCTTCTGAGACTCGTTTTGCACAACCGCACGAGGCAGCTTTAAAAAATAAAAGCTATTCTGACTTTTTATTGGCTCACGACATGGAGGTGCATGTATCTGATTAGAAACCTTTGCTCCTGGCAGTTGTTTGCTGAAGCAAGTAGTGTTAAAACACAAGGGGTCGGACAGTAGGTCCCAAGAATTTGATGTGTTTCATGCTGTATATGAAAGTCTTCAGCTACTTGGAAGAAGTGAGTTGTCGTCAGTAATTTGAGCGGCAGGTGGAAGAGATGTAGCCATGTGGCGTTAATTTTACACCTCAACCATCTTCCTCTCACTTCCTTCAATCCCTCTTCATGTTTCCTGTCCCTGTAAATTACCGGCTCAACTCATGTTGCCTACAGAGATGAAAAGATCGACAGAAAACTGAAGAAGTTATTTAACATTTGGAAAAACACACTTTCTTGCCATGTGTTTGATACAGCCAGCAGCTGGTTCTGTTAGTTTAGCACAAAGACTGAAAACAGAGGGAAACGGTTAGCCCGGCCCAAGGTAACAAAATCCACCTACCGACACCTCAAAAAATCTTTGGTCATTGGTGTTTATTTATTTTTCCTTGTTATCATCCACCTTCTCTTCCCCCGTCAGCTCCACGGAGACTCCCAGGCAAAACTCCAGCGAATCCTGCGGCTGATTTCCGGCGGAGGTCTCTCCATCACGAACTCGCATCTGTTGTGTGGAGACTTCCTGTACAGCGGACACACTGTGATGCTCACCCTCACCTACCTATTCATCAAGGAGTGTGAGTACTCACTGCAACACTAAATTGTTTGCTCGTATACGGAAACATGAATAATATATAAAAGATATTGTCTGTTTCCATTCTCATTCCCACGTGGCTAGCAGTGTTTTATCATTCAGCTACCTTCGAGGAACTAATAGGATGCAGATAATACATGTTATGCTTTGAAAGTCGAGGGTCAGCTAGAGCAAATCCCTGCTGACGCTGGGTGAGAGGTATAGAGGCAGGAGACAGGACGCCAACGGATCACAGGGTCAACATGCAGAGACAATTTAGAATCGGAATTTAAAGGTCCAGTGTGTACGATTTAGGTGAACGGGATCTATTGGCAGAAACTGAATATAAAATAATCCTAGTGATGTTTTCACTTGTGTTTCATTTAAATTGTATGAATTGTTGTTTTCTTTACCCTGGAATGGGCCCTTTATATTTAAATACTTTATATTTACAGCAGGAGCAGGTCCTCTCTACAGAGGCCACCATGTTTTGTACAGGAGCCCAAACTAGACAAAGTAAACACCTTTTGAGTTTTTATGACAACTGAAGTCTACCACAGGTTCTCTCTCATGTTTGGAAGGGCAGGGTGAGGTGATGGCTATTCAGCTGCATCATTCAACTTCACCATTAGGTGTCACTATATTCTACACACTGAACCTTTAACTTAATACTTGTTCAGAGGAAACCAGAGAACCTGGAAATAACCCACACATATGCAAAGGGAACATGCAAACTCCACACAGAAAGACCCCAGCCAAACCGGGATTCGAACCGAAATCATGCACCACTGTTCTGCTCGCCACCATAACAACTTTTGTATATTATAGAGCTGCATAGTGCTGGATACACACGCTGTTGCCTATTTATTAGGTCTACTTAATCAAAGCTGTCTTATACAGCAGCCTTGCCATTAACTGATTCTTCATTAGGGCTGCTATGATAATTTTTTAATAAATTACTTATTTTTTAATTGTTGATTCAACTTTATGGCCATTTGGAATGCTGCAGTTTCTAGTGCTATTAAATTATATATCTTTAGACAGGTCGATGTTTTTATTGTTTTGTCCATCCCAATTATGTCAACAAGGCAAAATATTGGAAGCATTGGTCAGTATAACGCAAACTTCAGCCTCCTAAGTCACCATACATTTAACTCCTATAAGGCTGCAGCACTTTGTCAGATGAGCGTAATAAATTGGCAGCTGAGCATGTGTTGAGTTAGTAGCGCAAGTAGCTCCCGTTAACTGTGTATTTGGTACTTCTGTTTTATTGCATTTCTTACATCTCTGTACTTTCTCATTATCTAAAGTTATCAATCTATCCATCCATCATCCATCCATCACAAGGTAAGTTTCTAAAAATGCTAAACTAAGTTGTTTGGTTGAGATTTTAGGCAGAAGTAGCAGCGTCTAAGTCTCTTCTATTTCAAATGTTTTTGTGGTAGCCTTGTTTGTGTGTCACTGGAAATCCTTCTGTTCTTGACACATGTCTCTGTCTGCCCTTGTCTGTCAGCGTTAATGTGAAACATTTTGCCAACACTCTCCCCCCCCCCACCCCTCTCTCTCTAAAGACTCGCCGCGGTCGTTTTGGTGGTACCATCTGATGTGCTGGCTGCTGAGTGCAGTGGGAGTGGTGTGCATCTTGGTGGCTCACGAGCACTATAGCGTGGATGTGGTCGTGGCCTACTTCATCACCTCCCGCCTGTTCTGGTGGTACCACACCATGGCCAATTTACAGGTAAGAGCAGACAGCCGTACACCGGGGGGGGTGAGGGCTTCCCTCTCATTGAACCTTGTTAAACATGAATCATTACACATGGGGCGATTTACTGTGGGTCTGACATGTGGCTGCATTTTCCTCAGTGTAGCACCAACACAGGAATGTATAACAGTTTACATTTAAAGGAAATGCTCTCTAATTTGCTGTATATATATATATAATTATAAACTTAAAGTTAGTTCACATTTTTGAATTGTCTGGATGTCACTCCCTGTAGAATACCTTCAAACTGACTTGTTTCCTCTACTCACAAAAATTGAAGCACACAGTTGATATGGTGCATTACAATGGTATAAATGCTCAAAACATTCACCACAACTTCAACACAGTCAAAAAGAAAGAAACCAAATGTGATACAATGTTTCAGGCTCTTGTCACTGTATGTAAATGATTTTGATTATTTATTAGTGATATAGAGACTGTTTTTGGGATACTGTCTGATTCCTCAAATTAACAATTAACAAGTCCACATGCTTCTTACTTGTAATGTGACGACTAGAATGACTGTCACTGAAACCACATATTCCTAATCTGACATTCAATCCCACCTTTTAATTTCCACAAACACTTTATGACAAAAAACAAGCCTGATCATCAACACTACTCTGAGCTGCACTCCTTGTATGGAAAGTGATATAATAATATATTGCTATATAATATTTTTCCTTGACAGACTGTGAAATGTCTGCCCAACAACTACCTCACCAACACCTGGTGGAACCCTGTGTTCAACTTCCTGGAGAGGAACGTCCAAACCTCGGTGCCGTGCTCGTACAGCTGGCCCATCACCTGGCCTCCCGCCTGCCTTAAGAACCCCTGCAAGAAGTACTCCATGGTACAAAGTACCCGAGAGGAGTGACCTTACCCCGATACCACAACAGTGTTGCCTGATCATCCACCAGAGGCTGTACTCATTCATTCAGTCAACTTGACGGGAGCTTAATGGTACCAAATGCTTAGCAAAAGCAACAAAAAATGTGCCTCGAAGGAAAATCTTGTTTTCTCTTTGTCTCTCAGTGTTATTTATTTTTTCAGATAAAGTTCTCATTGTTTTTGTAAATGACACTTGTATCAGCTCCTGGTGAATTTCACAAACTTTGTCGCAGCTGACTCGTAGGGTTGTTTTAGTATTTGCCAGACTTTGATTTTGGATCTGCTCCTGTTACATACTGTATATACTGATGGGTTTACCTCAATGTAATATCAGTGTGCTCAAGTCACAAGGTGCCTTAGTGTGTTAGATGTCAGTAGATGTACCAAAACTGCCATTATGAGTCTTTTTTTCAGCTTATTGTTGTTGTTGTTATTATTATTATTATTATTATATTATTATTATTATTATTATTATAGTACTATTCATTTTGTTGTCATTTTAGTAGCCCAGGCTGTGTTTTATTGTCTCATCATTGTATTAAATGTAACCATACCAAGGCTTCCCTCTATTTTGGGATTTAATGAAATTATCTTTGTTATCGACCCCATGTGCAAGTTTCTGACAGCTTCATGTTTAGTGCATCTCTTCAACCTTTTGTTCCTCACACAAGTTACAAGAAATAAATGTTTTTCTAAAAGTAGTTCCAATGATAGCCTACATGACAATAAAATCTGAGTCACATGCCTCTGTATTAAAATGACATTGTCCACTTTAGGGAAAGTAAAACATTATAGCTCTGCATTCAGACAGTAGGTTATAGGTCCCATTTTTTATCATATATACGTTACAAACTATTAAATTAAGCATAAAATCAACTGCTACATTTGGATTATGTTAACTATATTTACATTCTTTTATCTACTGTGTGATACAGAGCAACAGTGACATACTCACACAGATGCGCTCACTGGGTTTTGGCTCAGTCATTCAGGTTTGCAGATTGTGTCTGAAAAGGAGAAGAATGCTGACCTGTCCTCAGTCTCATCAGCTCCCTCAACAGAAGACCAGGCACACATCATACACACAGAAGGCCAACCTGTCCACTGTACATGAGGAGAGCTGTGACTTTTGTCCATCCCTTGATTGGTCCATTCCACCAACACACACACAAAATGAAGAAGAAGTTCAAATCAAATCAGATATACTTTAATGTCTCTGTGGGAAAACATGTCTTGGGCCAAAGTGCTGCAGCAGCTGCAGAACAGTACATTGTGCAACAGACAACAACAAACTGTACACAAGGACACAACATGTGAGACCCAGAATAATAATGCAGAATAAAAGTGAGTTGAATATTGCACCTGCCCTAAAAACAGAGAGAGATCAGAGAACTCGAGATTGCCCTTCTCGAGAAGAAGAAGAAGAAGAAGAAGAAGAAGTTGTATATTTTTATCGTCTTTAACGAATTTATACATCGTCTTTCAAAAAAGACCAAGGACGCTGGACTGTAGCTGGAGGTGATCATGTGAGACAAACTGAGGGGCTAAACAACTCCCTTCCACGAACCAATGACAGCAGGGGAGCAGCTCCGCCAGCCAATGGGAATCCAGTAACGGCAGCACGTTGACGACACAGGAAGAGAGCGATGGAGAAGTAAACAAAAAGGTCGTCCCGGTGTGATGTTGCTGTAAAGAAGGAGATGGGACCGTGTTTATCTGCGGTTCGGTTCTAACTGTGGGCGCCATGTTGCCTCCGTCATGTCTGGAGCTCTTCAGCTCCTCTTCACTGTCTCGTGTAAACACCGGAGCTGTGGCGCTTCTCCTCCTGGTGCTCTATTTACTTCACTTGTATCGCAAACAACGGGAGTTCGCCAACATCCCTCCGGGTCCCAAACCGTGGCCGGTGGTCGGTAACTTCGGCGGCTTCCTGGTGCCGCCTTTCCTCCGGAGGAAGTGGACGAGCTCCGGCTCGGGGGCAGAGGCACCGGTGACAAACGCCGCGGTGATCCTCACGGAGCAGGCGAACGTGTACGGCCCCGTGTTCAGTGTGTTCGCGGGGAAGCAGCTGATCGTGGTGCTGAACGGATACGAGGCGGTGAAGGAGGCGCTGGTAAAGCACCCGGAGGAGTTCTCTGACCGGCCGGACATCCCCAGTGTCTCCATCATGACCAAACGGAAAGGTGACGACACTGGTGGCACTCGTAGGATTTATCTGTGTTTATTTATAATGCAGGTTAGTGTCAAAGTGGGAGGAAACACACAACAAGATCAGAGACAAATGAAATGGAATAAAAAGTACAATGGAGATCAAGAATAACTAAATTAATGAATATATTAAAATAGTTAGAATGGCAAAAGAGTGTGCGATAAAAAATCTTTAAATAAATAAATCATAATTTATCATGATCATTATGGATAGTGACTGATAGAAAAACATTGTATCTTGATATAATTTTGGCCATATTACCCAGCCTCACTTTAAGTTCTAAGAGAGTCTAAATTTTTCACATTCAACTCCGAAAAGGTTTACGCACTAAACAGGTTTAGCAATATCAAAAAGAAATGTGTCTCTCATCTTGCAAAACTAATATAGAAAGGTTAAAAGTACAAAATAACTATTTTTCCCATTGTTTAGGGAAAAATATATGAGTTCCATAACGATAAGTTTGAAAAGTGACTAAATTTACACTTTCCTAAATGCTCCTTCTGTTTTCTGATTTAAATAAACTTTAGGAATCGTCTTTGCACCTTATGGGCCGATATGGAAAAAGCAACGCAAGTTCTGCCACACCATGCTCCGGACGTTTGGCTTTGGGAAGTTGAGCTTTGAGCCCAGCATCGTTCAAGGTCTGGCTACCATCAAAGCGGAGCTGCTGCGACTGAACGAAGAGTCCAGGGGCACCGGCGTGGACATGGCCCCGCTGATCAGTAACGCCGTGTCCAACGTCATCTGCTCAATGACCCTGGGCCAACGCTTCCACCACGAAGACGTCGAGTTCCGCAAGTTGCTGGCCCTGATGGACCACGGGCTGGAGATCTGCGTCAACAGCCCCGCGGTCCTCATCAACATCTTTCCTCTTCTCTACTATTTGCCCTTTGGCGTCTTCAAGGAGCTGAGGCAGGTGGAACGGGACATCACCGTGTTTCTGAAGAGCATCATTGCCAATCACAGGGAAACATTAGATCCTGAAAACCCGAGGGATCTTGTAGACATGTACCTGAAGGAGATGTTGGCCCAGCAGGCTGCAGGACAGGAGGACAGCAGCTTCACAGAAGATTATCTGTTTTATATCGTGGGAGATCTCTTCATCGCAGGCACAGACACCACCACCAATTCAGTTCTGTGGATTCTGCTCTACATGGTTTTATATCCTGATATCCAAGGTAAAAACAGCATCTGCTATATCTCCAGTCAGATTCTGTCCGATTTCATCATAAACTTTCCATTGGACTGTTAATACACAGTGTAGAAACAACTAAAGATGCACACAGTCACATTTTTTACAACAAGATCATGATCGATGATGCAATGATTTCAATCTCTAAATACTTTATACGCTTTGAGATTTATACTTCATATAGTGATGGGTGAATTGCATGTTGTAGACTTGAGTGAACAAAGTTTATGCTCCTATGAACCACATATCCTGTTTTTCGACATTATTAGGAAGCACTTAGTGGGTAAAAAGGGAATTGAAAACAGCTGAAGTACTGAATTCCCACTTTGTTGTGCAGGACTGATGTCATGTTGTCATGTTGCTTCGCTTCTTTTGATTGTAGAAAAGGTCCAGGCGGAGATTGACGACGTGGTGGGGAAACATCGAGTCCCGTCTCTGACTGATAAAGGCAGTTTGCCCTTTACCGAAGCCACCATCATGGAGGTGCAGAGGTTAATTGTAGTGGTTCCTCTGGGTATCCCACACATGGCCTCCAAGACAACAGGTGAACTTAAACAACACGTATGAGCCCTCGTTTTCTGGTAAATCCTCAGTTGGTGCTGAAGGATTCACTGAGGGGATGTTTTTTTTCATGTGGTTTTTTTCTCTTGTAGAGTTCAGAGGCTACACTATTCCCAAAGGAACTGTTATTTTGCCCAATCTGTGGTCTGTCCATAGAGATCCCAGTGTGTGGGACGAGCCAGACAATTTCAACCCGGCACGTTTCTTGAATGATGATGGAACCTTGCTTAGGAAAGATTGCTTTATGCCATTTGGGATTGGTATGCCTTTCATTACTTAAATAATTGAAACATTGATCTATAAATGAATTTGAACTCTGCTTGTACCAGGAAGTAATGAGTAATCCCATGTGCCCCCCAGGTCGCAGGGTGTGCATGGGCGAGCAGCTGGCGAAGATGGAGCTGTTCCTGATGGTTACCTGTTTACTCCAGGCCTTCAGATTCCGACTCCCAGAGGGGAAACCTCCTCCTCCTCTGCACGGACGCTTCGGCCTGACGCTGGCACCCTGCCTGTTCACTGTGTGTGTGAGCCCTCGGAGTTGAGACACCTGGTTTGAACAGACTTTTAGTAAACAGGGTTTCCTGAAGCCTGTGACCTTTTTAAATAAGGGAGAGAGGAAAAACAGATAGAACAAAGGTCTCCTGGAGAGACTATTGAATACATTTGGTTTATCAATAATATTTCAAATATAAAACTTTAAGAGAATGATGCTTTCACGTTATTGTTTTATGTCGCATATAAAAGATTATAGGAATAACCACACATACATGCTCGTGTCCTTTTATTGGGGCACGAGAAAAAGGAAGATTTTTATTTGTCAATATATTTCCTCACAGACTTGATGTATGGTTCAATGACAACCTCTTGATAAAGACAGATTATTTTAATAATTACATTAATTTATCTTCGGTCATAAACATATTTACTCATTGTTTTCAAAGTTTTTCTTGAAATTGTTGCCATTATTAGGATGGGGTTGTTGTAGCCCTGTGTTTTTTCAGGAATAATTGTTAGCTCAGTGTTAAAAACTTTAACGGACACAATGTGAAATGAAATGTTTATGTCAGTGGTTCAGAATGACAGTAATATACAAAGATTATATGAAATTGAAGCAGTGCTCTGGAACCACTGATATGTGGCCCCGTAAATATCATCATTTAAGTAATTTTTTATATTCTGAAAGAATGAAGTGATTCCAAATTTTCATGTTGAAAACAAATGTATATGAAATATATATTGTCATATACATATACTGTTATATTGTTATATTGTTATAACAGTCCACCAGCAGGGGTCATTCTAGGACTTTTTATAAGGTGTGAATATGCACTTAGGTCTGATGAAGACACATGTACTGTGTAATGTAAAGTTATATTTAAATCAAAGGAAGGGAATTATAACAATAATAAATAGCTTCAGTAAACAAAATCCTCTCTGAGCTGGAAAAGAGACGAAGCTGCGACTTCTGGACCATCACATGGAAAGTTTATAATGTGTGTAAAGGGCATTAAAAATGTGTTTGCTGATTTTGAACCATCAGTGTCTATGTTTTCATTTACACTTGTTAACATCCTCCACTTGTTCCAAGATGTTATTCTCTGAACCAAGAAAGTTACTTTTACTGTACTCACTCATAAATGTATGAGGTGGTCAGTGAAATGTATGAATTAGACCAGGAATGTACAGCAACGCTGAGTTAAACAAAGCAGATTACAAGTACTGTGCCAATTAGATAATTGTTTGTACTTACTAACTTCCATTAAACTTTATACATCCACTCAGAGGGAGATTTTGAACTTTTTGCTCCACTACACTGATTTAACAGGTAGAGGATAAACTACTGGTATCACTGGTACACTCAAAATGATATGCATTCCTTCAAAGAGTAATTGAAGTACTTTTACTCATGATAATTTGCTGATACCTTTACTGAAGTAGGATTTGGAATGGACTTCAAGCAATAGCTTATAAAATAGGATCCATTGTTGCAGATGAAACGGTATGAAAATTATAATATACTTTATATATTACGCACTTTACTAACCAAAGTGCTTTACAAGACAAAATTATAATTACAATTAAATATTTGTTATAATATCAAGCTATCAGTACTTTATTAAAGTAAAATAGAAGAAAAGACAGACAGAAGGAAATAAATAAACTATTAAATCAACAAAACAATCAGGTAAAATAGAAGTTGCAAGAAAACCATTTTATGAACATAACTGTTGTGTGAGGTGATTAAAAAATAGATGTTCGGACCAAGTTTATTAAAATATATTTTAAGAAACAAATAAACTGAGGATGATGATAAATAGTATATAGTGTATTTTAATTGTTTTTATTCAATCAAAATATATATTTTATAGAGATCATATTCCTAACCTGTGACTTTATACTTTGCCAGTTCCCATATTGTCTTTAAGAGACACTGTTAAAATGTTTGTGTTTATTATCCAGATATTTAACTAGATGTGGGTAAAAGGTCACGGAAACGTGCGCGGGATCACGTGACCGACGACCTTCGGTCCCCTCCGGTGTTGTGTTGAAATCTGTGTCCCCGAGAAAACGTGTCCTCCTTCACTTCCGCCTGCAGCAAACACACGATCCTCGCGCTCGCCACCGAGAGGGGGCGCAGCGGGGGAGACACCACTCTACCGGGGGCAACGCGATTCGTCACCACACCGGATCGCAGCTCCCCTCTCCCATCATGGCGTTCTTCACCCAGCACCTCCGCAGAGCTCTGTCCACCTCCGCGGTCAGACACGTTGCCATCAAACATGTGACGATCATCGGAGGGGGACAGATGGGCGCCGGGATCGCACAGGTGAGCGGACACATGTCTTCCGGGGTTGGGCTTAGCCTCGTAGCTAACAGTTAGCTTCAGTAAAAGTAACCTGAGATCAGCTGCTGGAGGACATGAGGGGACAGAGCTGAAGTGCCACTCACTGCTGCGAATAGATATTTATGTTGTTATCAAACCCTCATGACAAAGAGACTCGTTGACACATGATTTAATGGCACAGTTGCCAAAATAAAAAGTTTCCACATGCTCGTATCCGCAGGTGAGACTCTGTTTCCTTGTGGTGTCATGTGACAGGACTGGTCCCTGTATGAAGTTCTGCATTATGACTTTTCACTTTTTGAACACAGACCCATCCAGCTGCTTCAGCGTCACTTATAATATGTTTCTCCTCCACTCCACTGCTCTGTGTATCATCAACAGCGAAAACACACTTTGGATCGTCATTCATTTTGTGACTGCAAACACATTAAGTACCTGCACAGAGATATTATAAGTAATTATTAGTTAAGGCTTTAAAGGGACAGTGCACCCCAAAATGAGTTTCAGGGGTAAACAGCGTTGCAGCCGAATCCAATATTATTATAATAATAATATAATCAATCGTGAAAAAAACATAAAATGCCTCCATACTGCTCCTGTGGTATCACCCAAGTGTCCGTAAGCCCGACATTCATAATAAACTTAAACCGGTGTCTTTTACACCAGGTTTTTAGCGTCAATGTCCTCTGTGACCCTCCTAGTTACTGCTGCAGGAAATGCAGCTATCGTGAGTTCTTGCAAAAACTGAATATATATATATATATTCTCACCTCTCACCTCAGCATCACTGACAAGTTTGAATCTCCTCCCTGAAGGTTGCTGCAACGACTGGCCACTCGGTGACGCTGGTGGACACATCTGACGACATCCTGAAAAAGGCCGTCAAGGGAATTGAAGGGAGCCTTAAAAGAGTGTTGAAGAAGAAGTTCGCTGACAAGCCGGAGGTGAGAAGCAGCAGATCAACAGACAGAATACAACCAGGTCAGGAACAGAGTGAAACGTGTGTAATTAACGGATGAGGATGTATTCGGTGTGTTTTTCAGGCGGGTGAGGAGTTCATGCAGAAAGTCCTGCAGAATGTGTCAACATCCACAGATGCTGGATCGGCCGCTCAGAGCTCAGACCTTGTGTTGGAGGCCATCGTGGAGAATCTGAAAGTCAAGCAGGATCTGTTTGGGCGGACTCGACAAGCTGGCACCGGAGTAAGCACTGTCCCCTTTCTGATTTTATGGATCAGCGACAAGTGTTCCATTAGAAGCACGTGCAGCAGCAGTGTAACTCCACTACACTTCTCTATTTTCTGGGTTGTACAAGTTTCTGTGTGTGTGTTGTTTCTACTTCAGTAATCAGTTTTAAAAAAATCACTGAATGATATACATTTCCTAATATGAGAGGTAAGAGGACACATGTTGTATTTGGACGTGTCTGTCTTACGTGTTCCTCACTAACTGTGTTTCTGTAACTTTTTTTTAGACACACCATCTTTGCCAGCAACACATCCTCCCTGCCCATCTCCGACATCGCCAGCTGCACCAGCAGACTCGACAGATTCGGCGGCCTTCACTTCTTCAACCCCGTCCCCATGATGAAGCTTGTAGAGGTGAGGCCCCAGAATACAATCAGTGTTTTATTTATGTGTTTGTGTATTTAGGGACACAGATTCACATAGTTGCACAAGACGTAATACAGTAGAAGTGATGTGTATGTATATTTTCCCTGTTCAGGTGTTTGAATTCAGGTTAAAACAAGTTCAGATGAAACAAACCCTGTTCCTACCATTCATATCCAAAGGCCGTATACAATAAGTTTATACTGGGGTATGAACATTTGTCTTATCTTCTGCAGGTCATTGGAACTTCGGCAACAAGCCAAGAGACGTTTGATTCCCTCCTTAACTTCAGCAAAATGCTCGGTAAAACACCAGTGTCCTGCAAGGTGAGGTCTGATGACTGATGTCGGTACGTCTGTCATCTCTTTCAGAATGTATCTGTCCACTCAGCAGTAACTGACCTCTCTTTACCCAGGATACACCAGGGTTCATTGTGAACCGCCTGCTGGTTCCTTACATAATGGAGGCCATCCGGTTGCATGAGAGAGGTTTGTATACCTGGAAACACTGTAAAAGAATCGGAGCTCTCATTTATTTTTTTAATGTTTGCTTGAGTACATGTTTTTCTGTGTTGTCCCTTTTCTTCCTCAGGTCACGGATCCAAAGAGGACATTGATGTTGCCATGAAACTCGGTGCCGGTTATCCCATGGGACCCTTCGAGCTCTCGGATTACGTAGGATTGGACACTATGAAATTTATTATGGATGGTGAGTGAACTGTGTGGTAAATATTGAGTTTGTGTATGACTTTTGATTTAACATTCCAATTGTTTGGCCTTTTTCAGGTTCGTTATTTTAATCTAGGTGTTTACTAGAATAGGTCTACATGCAGAATGCTCTTCTTTTTTATCTCATGTGGTACACAGCTGCAGCGCCTCTTTCCACCCTCGGTCTGAAGCACTCGTGGTCCAACTCCCAAATAGCCCAGTTTGCTACTGATTTGTCAGCTGGTCGACTCTTTTGTGATTGGTCTATTCGCTTATAGCGTGTGTCAGAAATGTCACGCCCCAGAGACGCCCTGATCAGCTGTAAGCACTGCCGGCGCTACGATAACAGTGGCATCGGATCTGCTGTACCTATATGAGCCAAACTAGCCAGTAGGCGGAGACACGTAACCTGGTTTGAGGAAAAAAGAGGAACGTAGGAGAGAAGGACTCCCTTGGCTGTGTACTTTGGCCTTTGTAACTAAAGAGATCATTTACAAACACAATAACTTACATGGCATTAAAGAAGAGGGAAAACTACAAAAGACAATCTAATAGTGGCACGGCTTTGGCAGTCTGGAGAAACTACTGCAAGAAAGGAGAAACAAATCTAATTTGAATAACAGCATCTACTATTGCCTTTTATTGTAGGTTGGACTGCGAAGGATCCCGACAACCCACTGTTTGGCCAGAGTGAGCTGCTGAACAAGTTGGTTGCAGAGGGAAAATATGGCAGAAAGAATGGAGAAGGATTCTACAAGTACAAATAGATACGTTTTACTGTGTTTTGTGTGGAAGGACGAGTCCGAACTACAGAAAATAAGCTATCAAAGGACTAATAAGAAACAGAAATAGAAAATGTGCCTTCTATGTTAAAGGTCAACTTGTGTCTGTCAGTCCATTTTCTTATGCACGTCGTCCACTGAATATCTTTGAAGAGATTAAATGTAATTAAATAAAATAGATTTTTAAAATTCTTTTTGGGCGTTTGACTGTTTTGCAGATACACGTGAACATCAGTAACATTCATGCTCAACATCTAATGTGAAGGCCTTGTATCTATTATCCCTCTTCAGTAGATGGATATGAAAACAGCTGAGGTCAAACTCTGCTCACATGTCATTCTGCACAACACAACATGAAGAAACTAAACAACACATCACATATATAATATACTGAATGTACTTTATATTGTAATTCCACTATTGCTTATCAGTGTTGAAGGGGGCGTGTATGAGCCATTTGTCAGACGCTTTACAAAACACCTCACACCACGAACACAAGGTGGTGCTGTTTCATTTGAAATGGGGTCATACTGGAGGCACAATTCAGATTCGAAGTCATATTCTTTGATCTTTGCTCTTTGATCCAATAATGTTTATGTCATAAAATTGTTACCATGAGATTTTCACAATTTGACAGCTCAGGAGAAAATCACCTTGTTACCCAGAGAGTTTCATACTTGGATGGGCTTTTCATTATCATTGCAATAATACAGTATGTGTGTTTTTAGAGTTTTAATGGTGTTGAACTGATTGTGTTTGATTTATAATCTCTAAGGGCGACTCAGACTTTTACATCTGGCCCTTCCAGCTCCAGTCTTTACACCACACAAGTGATCACATGAGCCAATGGTGCCTTTTTATTTTTCTTTAAAAAAACAAAAAACAAAATGAAAACCAAACAAATAAACATGTTGAAACAGTTCAAATATGACCACTTGGTAAGCAAAATGCTAAACCAAGATGACAGTGACCCAGAATATGATAATTAAAAAAGGAATTCATCAAGTAATACTAAAATAGAGCATTGAAATCAAAAATATTACAGAGATGCTTGCATGGAATAAACAACATGGCTAAAGACACACTATTAGCTACCAGAGAGAAAAGACAAAGGTCCATTGCAATAAAAGAAAGACTGCCAAGTGCTGGGGTAAATATATATATCTGCTTCATTTGTCATGTTTCAGAACAATAAAATATAGGCCTCTGAGCTATCACTCTTGCCTTTGTCCTAATGTTGCCTGCAAAAATACCAAGAAAATTGACATATCCTGACAGTTTTTAAAAAGTACACATACTGAGCATTATTTTACATCTGAGCAAGACTCGAGGTCACTATTTGTTACAAATAGTTATCAAAAGAAGCCTTAAGTTTCAATTTTCTGCAAGACGCTTCAACAAGAAAAATGGCTTTCCTGTGTCCAAAGCTTATTTTCATATATACCACTATATAAAAAAACAATATTAAAAAAAAGAAATCACTAAAATATACACCGAGAAATTGAAACGAGGGTTCAAGATACAAAAAAAGCATTCAAAATAAAATTCAGTCTAAAATGAAAAGCAAATCAAATCGTTGATCCTTTTTTGCACCAACTGGTCAGCGACAAACTAAAATGGCGTCTTGAGGACGTTTCTTTAGACGAGATGAGATCCCTCCATCTTCCTTAGTGCAGTCTAAAAAGAGGTGTTTGGTCAGTCGAGTGAAACCTCGAAGGGTCTCCAAAAATCCAGTGAGAGAGAGAGAGAGAGAGAGACGAGGGGAGGGGGGTGAGGGCATGAAGGTCGGCCTAATAAAACTATACAAATGAACAGAGGTGACAAATAAGTTACAATAACTTAGGGACGGGTGTCTGGAGAGTTGGGGCAGTGCAGGGGGAAGAAGTTTGTGTGCACATCAAAAAATTGCTGCTGTTTTTCGTTTTGTTTTTTTTTCAGTGCAGTGCCTTGGATCGTGGTGAAGCTCGAGTCGTTACAGGAACCTGACAAAACACAGACGTCGATTCTGGGTTTTTTTCCCGTGCGAGAGTGTGGTTTTTTTTCGTGAGGGTGCTCCTACTAATCATGATTGTCTTGTTCAGTTCAGTGTCTCTACAGCAGGCGCCTTCAGGAAGGAAGTGTTGTCAAACAGTGAAGTGTTTTGGTGAACGGTGGTGGTGGTGGTGGTGGCATGTGACTGTGTTGAAGGGAGTAGGGGTAGTTAGGGTGGGACAGGGACGGGGGGGGGGGGTCCTCTGAGAAGTGGAGGCTTCAGTTTGGAGATTTAAGGGTCTTCATGAAATCTAACAGGCCTCCATCTCTAGAAGAGGGCCCGTAGCTGCTGCCTTCGCTTTGCATGTGGAGAAATTGTTCCGTTTTCCTCCTGAAGAGCAAATGAAGAAAAAAAACAAAGTGGATTAATCAGCTGCTCTAACTGTGAAGCAACTGCATCTCTGTACAGAAGAAAATCTGCTGAAAAAGAAAAACAGAGGAAGACACAGGTCACGTTCCACATCACATTAACCAAAACCAGACGTATCAAGATGAATCACAATGACTCAGAAGTGTGTCACCGTGCGAGCATGTCTCCCCCACGTCAGGGAGGGGCAAATTACAATCAACAAGATCAATCAGAGTGTTATGTTCTTAGCGTTACAGCTGATTGAATGAAAGCCGCAGTGTCGGGCCTGCCGCGGAACTACAGAGGGGTTAAAGGTCAGCGACAGGATGTGGGCTGGTCTGGCTTTCATCTAGTCCGACATGGGGGTTGCCGTGACCCAGCTGGCAACGCCGCGCTCTTCTGTGCCCTCCCCTGACTCACTCACTCCTCCCCCGAGTCTCTGAAGGCGAGCACCCGATTGTGCAGCTTCTGGTTTGACATTTAGGCCACCGCTGCAGGTGGGCGATGGGAAAACAAGATGAAGAAAGGCTCTCTGCGCAGGAGGATCATCGCATTGACCCAGCTGGTTAAAACAAGCAAGAGTTCATGGAATTGTTGTTGGTAATTATCTGAACCAACACAGTTCAGGTGCAGGTCGACGCTGTGGTGTAAAGGAAAAATGTTACCTGACTGCTCAATCCACTTCACAGGGACTGAATGAAATTTGGCGCCTTTCCCTGATGGGGAAATTGCTTGTCAAGCTGCAGAAAGTGTTCTTTTCTGTCTCGTGATCTGGGCTCGGGCTAGCCAAACACAGTCAGCTTAAGTTATTGACAAGCCAGGGAGAGATATTTTAGACCAGAGCGGCATCAAATAGAATCTGTGATCAAAGTGGAGAGGCAGAGACAGAGGTGGATGGCTGCCTCTTGCGACTAAAAAGATGGATGTTTTGTGAAGACGAGAAAAAAAGAAAACGGTATTAGTTTGCCTCTCCCTTGTGGCAAAGCCAAGAGTGTGTTATTGTAGGAGAGAAGTCAGCTGAGCCCTGCTGCTCGCTGCATCTTAACACTCCAAATTCTTAGCTCACACACGCACGCACGCACACACCATCCTACAGACTGCTTTACCACATGTGGATAAAAGGGAACAGACAGAGGCCACCTTTCCAAGGAGAGCTGACCCCGAGCCGCACAGAGCAGAAACTGAAAGGAACACAGTGCTCCGAGAGAAAGAGAGAGAGAGCCCCTGTCGCTTTTATTTACCTCCGCCGCCCTCCCTCTTTTCATCCCAGGATCTCAAAGCCGGCCCGCACGCCCGGTGCTGCACCCTGTTTCCTGGGGAGCATTTTTCCTCCCCCTACCACAGACATGAAACGCACTGGCCTTCCTGCCCGGGGAAGAGGCCTGAAGGGCTGCGGGCGAGAAGTGTGTGTGTGTGTGTGTGTGTGTGTGTGTGTGTGTGTGTGTGTGTGTGTGTGTGTGTGTGTTTGTGTCTTTTTAAAAAAAGGCTGGTGGTAACAGCAGGGATGTGTGCTTGCGTGGTGGTTGGTTGCAGGGGGCAGCAGGCCAGCTCTTCACAAGGTCCAGTCGACACAAACACTGGGATTCAGGAGCAACTTGACCCCTCCTCTCCTCTCACCTCCCTCCATCTCCATCTCCTCCTCCTCCTCCTCCTCCTCCTCTCTCTACATTAGTGCTCAGGAATGCCGGCTGGATTTTTTTAGTTTTTTTTTGTTGCAGGAAATGAAACGCTCCTCTGTTCAGACAGCTAGCAAAGGTTTAGTCTCCCCCCGTCTCTCTCCCCCAATTCCTTTCCCTCTACGGGACGGAGGGAGGGAGGGAAAGGGGAAGCAGTCGGACAAGCTCTCGCCCAGCTTTTGAAGTGTGGGAGGTTAAGATAACTGGCACAGCCTCGCGTCTCAATCGCCGCTTTCACCTCCCCGGCCGAATCAAAGAGCCCGCAGCTGGGGCCCGCCTGCCTTATAGCCCCTTAACCTCCAAACCCACCAACCCACCCACCTCCACAGCTCCTTCCCTCAGCTCCCTACACAGAGCTCTGGGGTTTCTTTCTGTGCCATTAAAAGGGAAAACACTGCTGACAAATTACTCTAAAAATAAGCCAAGTGGAGAGAGGTGTCTCCAGCGCAGGCTGAGGAGCAGACTTTACCATGGCAGAGGAGAGAGGGAAAGACTGAGGGGAGATGGAGAGGAATCCAAGTGAAGGATTTGTGATTTCTTATTTTCATGATCCTGATGTGGGAGATGGTTTATTACACCAGAACATTTCAGATTGGAATCAGCACACGCTTTCAAAGTAAATTTGGCAGGTGGTTGGATTAAACTGTCAATCATGGTTGCCAAGGACACCAATTAAGAGAAGAATGAAAAGCATCCAGTGTCATCAGTTGCTCTTGTTTGTGAAGAAATACTGATGCTACAGCAGCATCTACGCTAACATAGTTAAGAAGTGATGTATTACTAACGTCGCTGCTCACGCACCAATAGCTTTCAGCAGTTCCTTCCTCACAGGACGCTGATTATTTTCATCATCCATATATCCGTTTTTTGGATTAACTGTTCAATAGTTTTGTTCAAAATGTAAAATGGCAAATGACAAAAAAAAGTCGATAGTAACAAAGAGCTTTGTTTGTTTGATCAACATCTGAAAACATGTTCAAAACCAAAAGGGGCTGAAATGTATGAATGTTTGAGGTTTTTGCTTGTAAATAAAAAAACAGAACCAACTATAATAGCAATCAGTAAACCGCATATCTCCAAGGCCCAATAGTCTTCTTATATACATGTAATCAAGCTGCACGCACTCAGATATCAGTCCCATAAATATGCCATATTTTTGTAGGGAAATTGTTGAAAATGTCATGAAACTTTTATGGGTTCTTCTCTGACCGATACCGCATCCTTTCAGGGAAATGCGTAATTTTGGTCACAAACAAAAAATGGATGGAGGTGAAAACATTATCTCCTTGGCAGAGGTAACTAAATCAATCAAATCTAATGAGGACCAATGCTGAAACCTGAGTGTCAATTCTTTCTCTCTGTTACATCGTCCTTTGAGGTCACAGCCAACAGATCATGAACTCCAGCAAAGGAAACATCGGTGCATTCAGACTCCGCTGTGGTGACAAGTCTTGGCGTTGACCTCTGCCTGGACTGCACTGTTCGCTCTGGTGACACCTTCTCAAAGCAGCCTCCTCTATGACGTTGTGGCAGAGCTTCTCTTAAACACACCGGGGGAAAATAAATAAAGAGGCAGGGTAATAAAAAAAAAAAAGTACCTGGAAGAGAAGGCGACATCTTAAACGGAATTCTCTGCCCTGTCAGCACTTTCTTAGACATATCAGAAACTAACAAGTCAGTCAGGAGGGGCTTAAACAGGGGGGAAGAGAAAGAAAAGAGGAGGAAAAGACTTAAATATTTGAGTGTAAGGAAGGGTGGGGACTGGCTGTGGTCAAAGGGGGGGAATGGGGAGGAGGGGAGACACCAAAAACCCCAAACCTCAGGCATGTGTGGTTGAGACGAGGGGAGCACAGGAGGGTGTGGGAGGATGGGGGGGAGGTGGTGGGAGGCATTGCCCACATCTGAGGCGGCATCGCTGGGGGGCCCGGCCAGCTGAAGTCTGGCCGTGTGCCCCCGCACCGCTCAGTCTGAGCCGCTGCAGGCTGGGGGGGGGGGGGAGGTTAGAGCACATTCAAAGGGCCTACACAATGACGGCTCCCTCTGCTGTGGTCTCGCTTCAAAGGCCGCCACCGCCGCTCGTATTCACCACCAGGACAGAGGAGAGGAGCAGGGAGGAGGAGGAGCGGTGACGGAGAGGAGTAAAGTGGCAGAAAATGAGTGAGGGATGAAAATGAGAAGGGGCCGAGGGTTTTTGCCTCCTCTGCCAATTACCAGGCCGAGTGGAGTAAAATAAAAATAAACACCGCTTCCCTCAGACCTCGCTGTTCTCTTCCTGTCTGTGCCCCAACGTTACCTGGGGGCCTTTCGTTCACAGATAAGCATCTCACGAGCGTTTTTACAAGGCCACATATCTCCGCCTCTTCCCAAAACAAGAAGAAAAAATAGGGGGGTTTGGAATGAGGGTTAGGGGGGGTGGTAGACACAGAGAGAGAAAGGGAGGAAGCGAAGAAGACATTACAAAAAACAACAAAAAAAAGAAAAGCTAAGAGACTGGACCCTCATACTGTTCCTGCAGCTGACCAAACCACAACACAATGGGCCCGTGACTCAATCAAAACAAATTTCAAGCCCCAGTCTAAACAATGGCAGCACTTTAGCTGCATGTAAACACAGAACTTTAAGCGGGTTATATCCTCATCTTAATGGTTTTCTCTCCCTCTCGAGTGGGCTGCCAGGCCAGGATGAGACAACCTTGTCGGAGTCCAAGATTTGTACTTCTGAGCTAAAACCACACTCTTTTGCATTGCACCGCGTTTGACATACTGCCGCCCTCTGGAAGTCCGTGTACCTGGTGCTGAGGGGTTATTTTCCTCCACAGAGTCTGCTTTGTGGAGGTCAGGGTGGAGGGAGGGGACGGCGGGGGTGAACCTTTTCCAATTCTATATCCTCCCCACAGCAACATTAGCCAGGGCGTTGCTCTGATTTAAGCCCAAATATCTCTCTCTTCTCGCTCCGCTTCCCACCCGTGACTACTACTTTTTTCTGTGAAGAAGTACAATTTTAAAAACAACTCAGAGCCAGACCCAGAGTCCGTCTTTTTTTTTTGCGATCCGGATTCCTTCCTCAATTATCCCAGGTCACTAATAAGGGAGGGTGTGGAGCCACTGGGCTGTGCCGCGGCAGCCTAGAGGCTCAGTGCCAAATTGAAACGACTCGGGAAATAGAGGTGGACACTGGATCTTGCCTAATTGTGGCTGGAGTGTGTGTGTGGCTGCTCGGGTGTGTGTGAAATGTGCAGAGAGTGATGAGGGTCTGGTGGAGAGACACACACAGATAGAGAGAGGCAACAAATATAGAGAAGCGGGAAATAAATAAGGGATGGAGACTGAAGGATGAGTGGCAGTTGAGTGAGATTGGGCAAACTCACAGAACAGAACTCTCCAGAATGAGGGATTTTCTTCTGGCCCGTATTTTTCGCTCTCCCTTTCCCCGAACTCACTCACTCACTCACTCCCTCCCTCCCTCCCTCCCTCCCCTCTCCTCTCCTCTCCTTCCTCTTTACTCATCAAAAGTCTTTTGACAGCTGACTTCTGGCTGCACACATCAGAGGGAGCAGAGCCGGGCCACGACAGAAGAGGAGGAGGAGGAGGAGGAGGAGGAGGAAGAGAGAGTCGCCACCAAAGCTCCTGCTACACTTTTTCTTTTCATGTTTCTGCACCAGGACCATGTGGCTAGAAACGGGCCTTGATGCACCGACAAATAATAATTGACAAGTAAAGACGTTCGCTTTGCATCTCGACAAAGGAGCACCTTCATAAGAGCCGGAGCGAGATGACTCATGCAGTTTTATGGCATTTTGCAAGTGTGTGCAACTCCACAGTTCCCACCAGCCAAATCAAAAAGCCACCTTTGTTAGGCGTGTCTCCCCCCTGTGAAAAAAATGTGCAGCAGCCGAGACAGAAGAAAAAAAGCCTGGAGGGCACGTATGTATCTCGTCCAGATAACCATCTTCAGGGCTGTGAATCAGAGGGGCTGAGTCAGACAAAAGGCTGACAGGGCGAGAGGAAGCAAGAGAGGGGAGAAAACAAATAAAGAAAAAGTGAGGGAAAGGAGGAGTTTCAGTGCGCTCTTTAAGTCGGTGTGAAGTAAAAACAGGGGCAGAGGCTAAGAGACGGAAATCCTAATTTCACAATGTCAGAGTAATGACTTCTCAGAGAGCTCTTCCACTGTGGTGAGAGCCAGCTGTGTGGCGGGCCCAGTGTTTGACATGCTAAAGATAACAAAGAGAAGCAATGTCAGACCATTAAACACAGCCCGACGACTCAACTCCCAGTTTGCCTCACAGGCAGAAAGACTCAGCAATGGCCATAAAGCATGTTAATATAAAAACGTTTCAAGTCAATTTTTCCCTTCATAAAATCTACCAAGAATGGAGCAATTGTAATGCTGGATGTTCTTCATTACGATGGTGCAGATGCTAAAAATAAAATCTAATGGAGCAAAACGTGTCGAGAATGAGTCTGAAGAATTAAGTCACGAACAAATGTCCGTCCAGATTTTTCATACAGGGGCAGAGACAGATGGGATAGAGGCTGGGGCAGATGAAAAGAAATAGACAAACGAGTTCATTTAAAGATGTTTTTTGGCGTCTACACCGAGCTTACCTCAATCCAGCTCTTTGGGATCTGCATAAATTGAGGGCTTGGGGAGTTGTGGCAGTATCCTTGGTATTATGCATATTAGTTTAAGGCTGTCACTGAGAATCAGCAAGGGTGTCCATCCCGCTGCGGCTAGGCGCTGCTAATTATTGGATCAGAGATAAAGTGCTTTTTAGCGCTTGCATTCGCTGCCTCCGCTTCTGCGCTTTGAAAAGCGGCATTGGCGGAAAAAAAAAAAACGGAGAAAAGAAAAGCCGCCCGACCAATTTTGAGTTCAGAGAGAGCCACTGGGTCAGGAATCGATCAAGTGGAAAACCTTTGTCTGGTTGGGGTGATTTCGACTTAAGACCAGATTTGTCACATCTGCCTGGCTTCTCCTGCTGCCGAAAGGGAGCGGAATAACAGGATGCTACCCGCCTCACTGGGAGGGGGAGAGGGAAGGAGATAGATGGAAGGCAAACAGATCCATAGAGAGAGAGAGAGGAAGATTGAAAGAAGGAGAAGAGACTTGCCTTCCCCACACATCGGGAAAAAGTTAATCCTTTTAACAAAAGAGGGACAGGTGACAGTTTTGAGAGGGGTTGACATGTCACATGAATCAATACATCTCAACATATCTTTCACATGTTTAAAAAAAAACGCTACAGGAGTGCCTTTGTTATGGAAGCATTACAGACACGCTGAGACCCCAGATACCATGAAATCTTGTTAAGGTATAGCATCTCATTAAGTTCCTGCCAAACGAGCTGCTGAGTCCTGCTCCGCTCAACAAAGATGCAGAGAGAGAGACAACACATGTAGTCCATATGGAGCCGAGCTGACGTCTTAGCCTTCACCAGCAGTAAAAAAAATAATTAATTTCTGGGCTCGCAGAAGTGTTTTCAGATGTATTATTTAGAAAACAAAAGAGTGGATGAGCTGATATTTAAAGCAACATTTTTCAAAACCCACATTTTTTATTTGTTTTTCTGACACGATGGAATCAAAATAAGCCACAAACCGCTGACACGACGTCCTTGACCTTCGTCCAACCAGAACTGAACACAAAATACATTGAATTGACCAGTTTAACATACACACACATGCACGTTTACATACACACACGTGCAGAAAATCCAATGCCTATTGTGCTCAGGCCTTTGTGCAAACAATCCCTCTTCAGGCCTGAACACCACTGACACAATGACTATGGCGAGGTTAGGGTGGACCTTTTTAGGATTAGTCTGTGAGTACATACTCTCAAATCAGTGTTTGGCAGTTTAAAAAAGGACTCGACATAAAACTGGACCAGACAGGAAGGGGATAGAGTGGGGGTGTCTTACCATTTTCTCAGATGTACGCCGTTTTCATTCTCTGGCCTGTACCTGCAGAAAATTGCATCTTTTTTAAAACGTTTTTTTTTGGGGGGGGGGGGGGGGGGGGGGGGTTCTGGACGGCATTGATCTTTACCATCCATTACAGACCAGAATAACAAAAGGAAATTGACATTTTACGTAAGTCTCAATGGATTAAACTTGCAGTGCTGAGAGGAAGCTCAGGAGCACAGCTAGACAAGGTCAGCAGAAAGACAGACTGTAGAGTAGCAAGCAAACAAGGAATGCAAAGCCCAGAATTGGTAAGTCGTCGTATAGAATGGACAGACTAATCCCAAAGCAGGTGTCATGTGTTAAGATAGGGATGAGAGAGAGGCAAGGGACAGACGGATGGCGAGGATGTCCACAAACAAGTGAATGAGTGAGTAAACTGCCTGCACAGAATCATGCCAGAATAAGGACAGCATGTGACGTTAGTGTGGTTAGTGTAAATCTCTACGTCTATTGGGAGATTAGTTTTCTCCTTTTTACATCATGATGACGTGTATTCTATGGGAAGATGGTGAAACTCACGACCTCAAGATGCAACAGACAAAAGAATAAAGAAGAAGAAGAAGGTACTAGAGGGACTGTTGCTTACCTGTGGTCGTTTCCTGCATCTTCTCCCTCTTCCGCTTCTTCTTCTTTCCCTAAAAAATATACAGAGGAACACATAAAGTGTGGCTCCAGCACTCACGCTCACTAGACCACTCTGATATCCTGCTGCTGACTGCCATGTTCACTCATCCCCTGCTGGGCATCCAACCAGCATCCCTCGGACTCCGGACTCCGCCGCAAAACTGCCCCGCTGAGAGGGACGGAACCAAGCAAGGGTCTGATTCAAAGTAAGTGTTCTCCACCTGCTCTCAACTACTTTTTTAAATAAGTGACTTCCTTTCTACTATTCCAGGGCCTTTATTTGAGTTACGTCCTAATCACAAAGCGACACCTTGCTCTACTGTTGTGACCAGCCCGTGTCAGATTTCACTACCCCTTTTTCAAGTGCAATTACAAACGCTCGCCATAATTAGGCTAGTCGAGCTCAATGACTGAAGAGTGCCACTCTTTTTCCAGCGAGGTGGTGGGAGTGTGTGGGGATTTATAGCTTATGCTAAATCCCCAGGGGGGAGACTATAGGTATAGATAGCAGCGTAGAGTCGTTCTAGTCAAATATGAGCAGCACTTTGGTTTCCTGCTGCAAAGTCTGCTAATCCACTTATTCATGAGCTAATCTGCCTTCTACTGCTGTGGCAGACAGGGGAGAGGAGCGACTAAGTGAGAGTGGGTGAGAGAAAGGATGAGAGAGGGGGTACACTGGGAAAAAAAATAAAATATGAATGCTACATGCTCTCAATGCCTGTGCCTTACCTATTTTGGGTGTTTCCAGGCATGATGTCCTGCCTGAGGATTTTAATTGTGGGAGGAGTCACAGAACAGCGCTCACAGGGATGCAAAATCTTTTGAGTTGAAATCATTTGCTTTTACTTTCACAGTAAGAAGAAAGTCATCCCTCTACTTTTTCCCCTACACATAAAATACATTTGCACGAGCTGTCACTGGCTGATGTTAGCAGAGCTGTGGAGGCGTTCCCCCAGCTCAGCGAGGCATTTTTGCCGCGGAGCAGTGGAGGCAGAAGGAGGAGGGATGCTGTCGGTGTCCGAGGGGAGGCAGATAAACACCACAAAGCACTTTGGTGGTGGAGTGAATGTGAGTGCCGGAGCCACACTTTTAATAAAGGCTGGTGCTCTCTCACAAATTCATACACGCCACATGTACTCAGGGACAGACTGCGACAACTTCCAAACGCACACACTCGCACGCACACACACACACACCCCAAAAACAGACTGCATCCTAAATCAAGCTGAACCTCCCACAAACAAAACAGGCAGCTAGAGGAGCAAAGGTTGCTGCTGCCGAATGATGGATGCACCATCCAGCCTCCACAACTCAGGCTAACAGTTGCCTTTTACTTCCACACTGATATAGAACATCAAAGCCTAGCATAACCATTACCAGGCAATTTTCACTCACTGTGGCAATAATAATGTCCGTGATACTACAATCCATTTAAGTGTGGATGGTAATGTAGCAGTGAGTCACAGTGTTATGAATTACAAATCAGGCTGAGACAAAGGGTCCACAAATGGACCCTATTAGCACGGCGCCGACCAGTGTGAGTTAGCGTGTTTGTGTGATTATTGTGTGACATCTAAAGAACACGTCATGCGACACGGACACAAACAAACAACAAAAAAGCCAACATACACACTCGCAGGCGCACCTCTGCCAATCTGTTCTGTTGATACTTACATAATTGTCTCGAGCGGACCAGCCTGGGTAGAGCTGCATGTGGAGCTGCCG
Source organism: Verasper variegatus (assembly GCA_026259375.1). Taxonomy (NCBI): domain Eukaryota; kingdom Metazoa; phylum Chordata; class Actinopteri; order Pleuronectiformes; family Pleuronectidae; genus Verasper; species Verasper variegatus. Next base: position 8,180,853 of record CM048044.1, on the reverse strand, counting down.
TTCCTTGCGGGCTAGCTCATAATACTTAGCTTGCTCTTCCCGAGATAAAGCATGCCACTGTTTCAGTACAAAGGAGATTAGGGGAAAAAATAGCATACAGTCAATTACTGGCATGCACTTGCATGTTTCCCTGCATAGAGAAGTGTGCTGGTGTTTTGCTAAAGAAAAAAAAGAAGCTGTTTCAACTTCCAAACGTTTGTTGTAGAAAAAAAACCAAAAAAAAAACGGGGGATAAAAGAGAGACGAAGAAGAAGGGGGAACATGATGAAGAGATTAACATGCAAAAGAGTCGGAGTGGGAGAGAAGAGAAGGGGGGAAAAAAACTTTGATTTCATATCAAAACACTGGTTCCAATTTAGCAGCGCTTTTTATTCAAACTATGTCAGCGAGCAATTACCCTATGCAGGCCACAAACTAGGCTTTGCTGTGGCTGGCTGCCTCAACCGCTGGGCCTATTCGTTAAAGCTTTTAACATGGCTCTGTGGTTCCACTCTTTTCCCAATCCTCAAAAGGAACAAATTTTGTCATTTCCAACCGTGCCATTATCCAGGCATATTTTATTAAAGCCAATTTGATTAAATGTCAGTTAGATAGGCAGTTTGTATCTGTGCTGCTGAGAGGGAAATAATTGGCTGGGGCAATCATTATGACAATAATCATGACTGGTTCATAAAAGACTGTATGTTAATCGAGAGAGGAACCTTTGTGCTTTTTGAACTAATTGGGCCTGGACACTCGGTCCGTACCGCCTCTTAAGGGCCGTGGCTTGAACCTTCATCTCTTAGTGATTTCACCCAATCAACAAAGATAAATTAGAGCAAAAGGGAGAATGAGACCAAGTACAGCGACAATGTGACCTACCCTTCGTCCCAGGATCTGGTTGATGGCTGCGCTCTCCTTCAGCGTGCACTCGGCGACCACGTTCGCACGCATCTCTTTCATGTAGAGCATGAAGGCGTTTAGTGGCTTCTTGATGTGCGGTCTTTTGGGCTCCTGCTCCTTTCTCTGCTCATGCTGGGGTTTCCTGCAATTAAAAACAAAACAATAACACCACAGATGGAGTTAAAGAAAACAGGTAGAGACAGAAAAGCTAGAAATTGAGAGACATAAAAGAAGGAAAATCGTGGTGCCGCAATGGCACCAAAAACAGCAACCGTCTGGTTGCTCTCAGCCAATGGTGAGGCAGCGTGCGAGGGGTTGCCACGCGATGGGCCCCTGCCTCTTTAATCATGTGCAGTTGTGCAGTTGCAGGCCGTCATGCGGAGAGATTACTTCACCAGTAATGGCAACCAAACCCTTTTTGTCTATAGCACATTGTTAATCACTTAAAACCAAATGCTCAAACTCACAAGCTGAAAGATTCCACTCCCTCTCCTGACTTACTTTCTAACAACCTTTCTGATTCGACAGTTTTGGTATGAGGATGGCCATGAATAATGTAAATATCAGATTTCCCACTGCACACACTGGGGATGTGAATTCAGTTCATCCAAGCACTAATCTGGGACCTGTATCTGTGGCTGGCTAAGTGTGTTGTGATCCCTGAGGCCAAATGAAGCACAGGCCTGTTATCAGTGGAGCACGGGCCCTCGCTGCTTATCTGCTCACATCAAGGCAATGAGAACAAGGCTCTGACAGAGGGTTTGTTCAGCGATGGCCCGCTGTAGTGGCAGAGTGCTCAAATACCTGGAAGTATGTCGTCTCAGAAAAATGCTGATAGAGGGGGTGAGGGGAGAAAGTAGAGACCTTTAAAGCTATTAAAAAAGTATGGAAGTGTTTGATAAAATGCCATTCTGCGTTTGCGAGACTCACATGTGCATGATGTCTGTTTCATGCGGTGGCTCGTGTTTGACCTGCGGGTTGACGATGGCCGGGTGGGGGATCCCTGTGGCGTGAGGGCCTGGGGGGCCAGGCACCATGTGGTGTGAGAACCTGCAATAACAGTGGACAACATGCACTTTAATTAGCCAGACAGCAAGGAGAAGGTCAGTGGTAAGGACAGGGTCTCGTAAAGGTCACTTAAGTGCGAAAAAAAAGGTCAGAAATGACAGTAAGAAAAAAGGAAGGAAACACGTCCACATGCTCGTCTTGCTGAGGTTAGATTTTCAATGCCTAATATTTGGAAAGAATGACAGCAGGGTCACTAACTTCTTGTACGTGCAGTTCTACTTGTTCTAGACCTTATTTAATGACTGATTTCAACCTATTTCTTGCACTATTACAGTAGAGAAGCAGAGTAAAGCTTTAATGTCCCAGGGGGAGGTCTGGCTTAATGACAGCAGTCATGATAATTTCATGCTGGGGTAAATGAAAATGACCAAAAACAACATAGTAAAATTTCTAAATGTTGACCGAACATATCAGTAATTCTCAACTTGCAATATGAATCTAGAGGGTTGTGGCAGGATTACTGGCAGGAAACAAGAAACCACTAAACACTTCTACACAAATGTATTACAGTAAAGTTCTTCCTTCATGAAAAATGGGTAAGTACCTAAGAAAAAGTTCCTGGTTAGGGAAAAGTTCCTAAATCAAAAATGGGCTCATATATTATAGTTATTCAGCTCTAAAGAGGTCTAAGGAGGGGGAGACCGCCTGGGCATCAACAGTCGCCTGATCCCGCACCTTACATCTGGCATCACTCAGTGTGTGCCTGGAGCCCTGTCTCTGCAAACATCACACTGACAGAGAAAAAGATAGCAAGGAAGAAGAAAGAAAGAAAGAAAGAAGGCAAGAGATGTTGGGCAAAAAAGGGATGAAAAAGTACAGGAAATGGAGGTAAAAGACACTAAAAAAAGCACTTCACAAACATGAAGTGAGGCTCAGAGAGAAAAGTGCTTCCAAAAACCTTTGATGGGGGTTAAGCAGCCATATGGTTATGCAGGGGCACGTATGCGGTGATGTGTTTGACATGTGTGCTAGGGGAAAAAGAGGAGCTGGTGTGGCTGAAGCCGCAGCAGCGCAGCAGGAACAGCCAGAGGCAGACCTCCCTGTGAAGGCGGCGGCGGAGGCTGCTGCTGCTGCTGCTGCTGCTGCTGCTGCTGCTGCTGCTGAAGGCCAGCTTGCCTACATTCAGCGCATAAAAGCCAGCACAGTGTCAGTTTGCATCTGATGTGGGAAGACAGGGTAGTAATTGATCCCTGTTTACACAAATTGTCTGCATGTGTTTTTGCCTCGTCCTTCTACGACTCACCATCCCAGTGGTGGCGTGATCTGTCCCACTCCTCCAGGTGATAGGGAGTAGAAGTTGGTCATGTCGGGGCCCGGGTGATGCCTTTGCATTCCTGCAACACAACGATGGTGCAGAGGAGTTAGATATTACGCCAATATTCTTTGGTCAGACAATTTCTTCAAAACCCTTTTTAATTAATTTTGTCATTTCCTTTTTAAAGAGCAAAAAAAGGGTAAGAAAAAATATATACTGCATGTTCGCATTCCTCAAATCACTGCTACGACATCTGTACTAGTAGATATGCTGAGGTTTTGTACAGGGAGAGAAAGCGTCTAAGGTTGGACTGATTAATGATTCTGAACATTCATTCTTGACAAAAATATAACTTTTTATTCACCAGCCTTTTTTAGAGCTGTTAAGGTCACAACTGAGGAAACTCAAATAGACTGTATTCCAACCTTAAATGTATAATATGCAACTGTGGCCTCTAGGGGTCTCATTATCAAAACAATTACAAAAGACCTAGCTTGGTGACAATGTGAAACAGTGCAGGATCATGGGAGCTTCTGTGTTCACCACCATTTTTTGTCCCATAATCTTGAGTCGGTTGGTTCCCCTGTGAGCTTCAGCAAGAGAACGTGTAGCAACCGTTACTGAATAATCTGGATCCATTTCAAACAGATGAAGGAAAAAGCAGCTAACGGGCTAGCGGTTTGTTTTTCCTTCGTCATACATCAATTGACCCAGTAGTTATAGCAGAGATGGGAAAAGCCACAGGTCAAGCAGATATGATGCCATTTAAAGGCTAACAAAATACATTTGTGGATTTCTTTGGGTTTAAACATTGTTTGAAACATTTTGGATAATGTAAGTACAAGGGTCAACAAAATATATAACATAGGTCAAATTGTTTTTAGACATTTTAATGAAGGATTGTGACATTATATCTTTAAATCTTGATCAAAAAACAATGTTGTTCAAAATCCATTTTTATTACTCATTCCAATCTTCTACCCCAAATCAAGGACATTGCACATGTTGGGAATTGAACGTGCCTCCTGACCTCACACTATCACCCGGTAGGAACGGATGATATTTTCTCCGCTGAGCCAGATTCCTTCCAGTGTGGTTTAGTGTATTTAAGCTGGTTAATTGAAGCTGCCCTCTTTGTGGCGGAGGCTGCAGCGCTCCCTGTAGACACGGGATTGACTTGGACTAACTGTCAGTGGATCTCCAGGACTAAGCTCCTCCATCTCCGACTCGCCTGCTCCTACTGGGCTTCAAGGTCGAGGGGTCTCAATGAGAATGGGGCTGCAGGATGACTTAAATTTTACGAAAATGTATCGCCTCTATCTACTCGAGCGATACCTGATTTGTTTTTTTTCCATTTCAGAGAAAAGGGAAGTGCTTCTATAATACAGATAGAGAAATACTGTTCATGGACAAGTGGAGTGTTTCTACACGTATGCTCAAACACACGCACAAAGAAAAGAGGGCAAATGCCTCCAGATTAGCACCATCTTCTAATCCCTGCTGGAGCCAGTCTTTTCTCACTGCCTCTATCCTTTCTCGTCCTCTTCTTTCTGTCTCTCCGAGCTGTGGTCTGAGGGGGCCTCCCTCCTCTGAGAGGCAGGGTGAGCGAGGGGCTTATATCTCCAAAGCCAATGTTGCAACGCTGGATTCATAGCGCGCATAGCACTATCCTCTGCCCACTAATCCACCAGCGAACACTCCTCAGGGCCCTCCTGAGGGCAGAAGGGAAGGAGGCAAGGGGGTGAGGCGGCGAGGGAGAAGAGAGCCCCAGCGTGTTAACCTTGTCACTCACACCCCTAAGGTGCCTAATTACTCACTCCCCCCTATTCACACGTTCCCGTTGACACCCAACAGTGCTTCACACTTGCATTTCCTCACCAAACAAGCAACACTGACACGATTCTCAGTGTAAAATATTCTGTATTCAAATCAGTGTTCCTATCTTTAAAAACAAAATACAATGTAAAGGTTTGAATATAAAATGTTCAAAAGGGCCCCCCCAATACTCAAACTTCCACCCTGCATTGCAGCCCTGTGCATAGTAGAGCTCATAATGAGAAATCCATGATTGTTTTTCATAATTAACGAGCAGATCAAAGTCTGAGGCCGCTAAGGAAGGCAGCGCATCAATTGGTCGATATGATATCGAGAGAGAAAGAGAGAGGGAGGGAGGGACAGCAAGAAAGAGAATAAGAGAGGATTCGTTTTAAGCATCTTCAGCTTAGCTCTGCTGGTATACACACATGAATATGCCTGGGGAAATCATTTGCAGCTAATTCTGCAAGTGCATCGCTTGGACATGGATTTCTGTTGGGCTGCGAGTGCAAAGATCAAATATAGTAAGAAAAAGACCTCCGGGGGTTCTATGCGCTCGACTGCGTTTGTCAGAAACTTAGTGGATCTCTGTGGACTGAAAAGCAAACCAAAAAAAGTAAAATGGAGAGCGTTACGATATGACAACACTTTTCTGAGGTCGAATGTGTGCTCTGTATATCTATTGCTTAGTTCCGTGTCAACACAACTCCTTCCTGCTTCCGTTAGAAAAATATTCAACATAACGTGTCGGGTGCATGATTCCTCTGGCATAAGTGGAGCACAAATTCTTTGTATGTCTAACTCCCTTCATCTCACTAAGCTGTGTACTCACTTCATTTTGTTATTTATAGTTGGTCCCTCAGAACCTCATCATCATCATCATCATCTTCATCATCGCCTACATCCTGTCTCAATTCCTCTCTTCCTTTTCAACTGTCAGGCACGGGAGAAGAAAGTCTCGCAAAGAGAAAAGGTGCGAGACAAAACTATGGAGGGCTCGCGTCTGTTCGCTTTCAAGAGAAGCTGCCAGAGTCTCCAGCTGCGCAGGGGCTGAGGAGCTCGTGCAAATTGCTGCGGAGCTTCTCTGCAGCTGTCAGAGCTGGAGCTTGATGTTGTTGCAGAGAGGCAAAGGGTGCAGAGGGAGAGGGCAGCAGAGCTGAGCGCGCCATCCCACAGGCGGCTTCAAATGAGTTCACGCTCACAGCTGACAGGAGGGATGACTTCACTGTGACACATTTTGGTTTGAGTGTCTCTATTGAATCCTGAGTGTGGGCAGGTATGTTTAAAGAATCAGGTAATTGTTTGGTTTGGTGCAGACTAGGTTCACCATTCAGCGTGACCTGAATAAAAATCTTATTTCAAACCTTCAAGACTAATAAGCCCTGTTTATTTACGGATGACGTAAAACTTTAACAGTCTATAACAGACAAGAGAGTAACACACATCATGTAAAGCATCACTAAAAAGCTTTGTTTTGTTAATCAATTCATTACCGATGTTCCCACTCAATATATGATGAAAGAGGGAAAGTAAAATACTTTCCCTCATACTTTTACAAATTCACGGCGATGCACTGATGCAATACAATTAATTAAATACAGTTTCTTCAGTGTCACTATACAATTCAATGTTTTCTCAATCAGCTGTGTGTATTCAGATATCCCTGGCTAAAGCTACGGTTTTAGTCACACAGCAAACCTTGGTCTTGTCTTAAATAACAAGACAAGGTAAAAACCAAGTACCTTGTGCAGTTGGGCACATTTTATATCTGTACAGTTGATGTGTACGGCACAGGTCAGTAATGAAAATCCACTGCCTCAGAGTGTCTCTCCTGCCGGGCGGATCACAGCTTTGTCAGCCTCTGTAAACTCGGCGTATCACTGGTAGTTTTGGCTTTCGCCACGCACGTTGTCGCGACAGGCATGTCGTTTTTAGGAGGTAGGCAGAATTTGACAAACACCGGAGCAGAGAGTACTGGAGGGGCCAACAGACATCAGTCGCACTCCCTGATGATATAACTGTGGTTTACGCCAAATCATTTTCAAACAGCAACAACCGATGGGAAACAAAACACTTGAACGGCCGATCACTGGTGTCATATTGTCAGGGACTCCGTCAGTCAGTCAGTCAGTCACAGAGTTCTACACAGTGTGATATACAAATCTTAAATTGTTCTGATGTCAGACTTATACTTGGTACAGTATCAGCAGATAAGCAGAGATATAGAAAAGTTTGAATTAGCCTGATAAGCTGTCCTTCTCTTATTTAGAAAATATTACCACTTTGAACTTATTAGACAACAGCATGACAAGAACATCCAAAATATCTGGGAACACAGATCATACAAAAAGTTCTCATACAGGCAGCTGAATTAAACAAATTGCTCTCTAAATGAGTCATGTGCAAAATCATGTCTGTTTATCTTTGACTCAGCCGCCACACAGTTGGTGCACAGGCTGTTATCGCTGTGTCATGCTTTGCTCTCTACCTTGTTTGTTGTTGCCATCCTGATGATGATGTCCAGAGTGAGATCCTAGAGCGAAGTGCTCGTCACTATACGTGATCAGCGGGGTGAGCGGGTGGACTGCATGGGACGGCTGCACCACGGGGACTTTGTTGGACTGCGGAGAAAAACACAAGGAGATTTAAAAAAAAAAAAAAAACAATAAGAAAGAGTGATGATGACAATATGCATGAGCTTCAGCAGCATTATTCGATGTGCAATATGGCTCCGTCCTTTGCCCGTCACATGATGCGGAGACTGGTACGGCCCTGATTGCCGGTGGTCTATTGTGCAGAGTGTGGTCAAGAAAAAGTTAAAAAAGAATTCTTTCAGTTTACTAGTTTAATGCTGGTTCTCAACCTGCTGTTTGGAATGGGCTGTTTGCTTGGCCTGGGGAGTGTTTGCAGTTTTCTTTCTCAAACTGTAAAAATGGCCCTCAGTAATTAAGACACTGCAAGTTTAGACGGACTGTGGGACTCAGTCTGCAGATCCCTGAAGACACACTGAGCTGTTTACACAAAGTTGTGTGACACTCAACTCGACCCAAACTGTATCAAATTCAACACTGCACTTCCTTGGGCCCTTAACAATACACATGCACAGTGTGAAGCAGATATGATGAACAGTTTTCGAACTATGCAAGCCCCAGTCAGACAGATTTCTGGAATTATGAGATAGATGCACCTCAAAAACTTTGTTTAGCCTAGGTCAGCAGGATTAAAAAACACTATTCGCCTCAAACAAAGAGGAAAAACAAGGGGGAAAAAACAAGTCAAAGAGGTGCAGGAGCATGTTTGAGACAGCTAAAGAGAGAAAGATGTGAGCAGAACTGGAGCGAATAGGAGCGAGGAAGAGAGGGGAGAGAAAAAGAGACTCACAGGGTAGAGTTAGAGCAGAGGTCTTAGGCGGGAGATCAAAGGGAGTCATTAGCTGGTGAATAAGGGGAGTTCATTACAGAGCAAGAGCCGGGGGAAGGAAAGATGAGGGATGGAGGAGGAGGAGAAGAAAGGGGGGGTTGGCTATGGAGGGAGAGCGCGAGTGAGACAGATGTCTGCAGTGGTACTTAATGCAGGGGTAATCACGTCAACAGTGGGCCGGCCACAAGCCCCCCCTCCCCATCCCTGGCTGACTCAGATCGAACCCTGCCTCCTGACAACTAAAATAGGCCGAGCCGGACCCAAAGAAAACCCAGCCCCAACCCCCAACCCCCAGCGCTTACATGCTTCAGCAGCACCGAACACATGGTAGTGCTTAGCCATGCTAAATCTACTATTTACAATCTGAGCCCAGAGCTGAGTTGGAGTCAAAATATCACCTCCACAGGATATATGGCTAATCGGAGAGACATCGGTTCACCGCTGGGTGAGACGCGTCTTACGCCAAACAGCACCCAGAAGCTTTGGATCAAAGGGAAAAAAAGGCCTCATGAAATGGTAATCAGATGCTCCCATGGGAATGTCACCTGATTAGTAAATGTTGTTGAAGATACACATCTAAATTTAAATTCTGAGGAGACATAAATCGTGAGACCCCTCTTTATTAGCGCTCGCGTCGGTGTCCCAGTGAGGTGTGTGCCAAGGTGACATTCCTATGGTGCTAACTGGCGATTGGTGCACCTCCTCGTCACACACACACACACACACACACACACACACACACACACACACACACACACACACACACACACACACACACACACACACACACACACACACACACACACACACACACACACACACACACACACACACACACACACACACACACACACACACACAGGGGTGGCTGGAATGTCTGAGTTTTCCCGGACCTCTCGCAGGCTGGCACGACTCTCAACTTAATACCTCCCTCCCTCCCTCTCTCCAACTTCTGGGAATGTCCTCACCAGGAACACAAAGGGCAGTATGTGTGCTGCGTTTCCAAAAAGAGCTCAGTGTCCCCAACCGCATGAAGCGTCATCCACATCAGGCTCCTAATCAGCCTAAGAATTTCATCTCCCATGGTCAGTTTTCCCCCCCAGTTCCATATTAGTCATCTACCACAGACCACGTTGTACAATTTCAGGTTGAGAGACAAATCCTGCCTGAAAACTAATTAAGCCATGATGCAGGATCTTTTTTCACACCAGTCCAGGTGGGTCGGGGCTTTCTGACCCCAGCTAACAAGAGTCAAAGGTGATGGGATAATCTGTGGGTGTGGGGGGAGAGTCAGACCTCATCCTACAGAGGGGAGGGCTTATTAGTAGGGCCGCTAACCCTGAAGGAGGGCTAACCAGGACCGGGGCGGCTGGGACATGCCTACACCAGGGGCTAAATGATAGCATTCTCACCCATATTATTTTACGCCTCTCCACTCCCATTTGCTATCCTTTGAGAATGAGATAAGAACCTGGGGGATTATCATTTTAGCTGGAAGTCTTCTCCAACTTGTGGCAAAGGGGGCAGGGGGAAAAAAAGCAAGTGGAGACAAAGGTTAGTCTCTCACACTTGTTCCTGTACAAACTACGATACTGCAAAAGAATAGGAAGGTGCAGAAAGCTTGGTGCTCGTCCCAGTTACAGCTGTCAAATCTATTTTTGTCGACTTCTTAATAAACTGCCTCCCTTGTGGCCAAATCCACCAGGGAAAAATTGCAGGCCTCTGTGACCAATAGAGAATTTATGGCTGTTTGGTCGCATTTACACAAACTGCATGCCAGGCTCAAATCTGAGCAAGAGAAGAACAGCAATGAATTGTAATTTAGGCTTCATATATCTTCATATCTCTGTCATATTGCTGTATTATGGTTAAATGGTATGTTTTTGCTGTCTCTTTAACGTTACAGTGATTATGTGCCAACTGATGTTATGGAGCCACTGTGTTAATACTTCCAGGTGGAGACTTGTTTGCTTGCTGTGCCCACGACACCCTTCTACCAATTTCCTGGAGTGCGTAGACACCCAACTGACCGCGACAATGGCGGCCGCATTGCAGCGATTTGATCCCCTCTCATCCCCCTGTCCTGAATTGAAAAAAAAACAACAACCATAGTGGCAGCAGCGGTGTTGCAAATGGAGGGCGGCCATATTGGAGGTCCCTTTTATTATACAGGAGAAATAATAGGCTTAGGATCTCTCTATTCATATTTTTCAGGGAGAGCGAAAGAGGAGAGGCTGCAAGGACTGAAAAGAAAACGTTCCATTTGGAATTCCATATGCAGGCTTGGCCGGCCCTTTTAAAGAGCCCCTCAGATGTGGTTTTAAGAGAAATTCATTGTGTGGAACTGGAGCTGGCAGCGAGCCCTCCATGGAGGAGACACTCCAGTGTGTTTCAGCGCGGGGAGCCAGTGACTTGGCGTGCCATCTGAAATTGGGGGTGGGGAAGGGAAATGGGACGTTTCGTTTTTGTTTCCTTTTTGTTTTTTCTGGGGGAGGATTTTTCTGACGGCACGCCGGTGTCTCAGAGCTTGTATTCTGTCAAATTCCACCACCATGCTGCCATGGTTGCTGAGCACGAGTGTGTGTGTTTAAATATGTGTCTATGTGGTAACTGGAGTAACTATCCCTGCAATATTGCCTTTTTAGCATCTCTCTCCCTCTCTCCCCTCACAGCACGGCTTTTGTGCTCCACTCAATTATACCACTTCTGCAGAGTGGAGTGGAAAAAAGGGAAAGCAGGAATTTTATAATAATCACTTCCCACTTCTGTAATTTATATGCAATGAGGACTCTTTCCGCCTGCAGCTACAATCAAGTGTGCAGAAACCATGTGAGGTGTTTCACAAACAGCTGGGGAGACGGCAGCTCAAGTGGTGGTGGCTGTGGATTCCCATGCTGCTTAATCTTTTTACCAAGATGCCCTTCTCACCTCAAAACCCAACCTCAGATACTCAGGGGATTTCCTGCACTCCAGAGGAAGAGGATACATTAAAAAAAATATATATATATATATAAAAGAGAACAAAATATGAGGCAAGAAAGGGAGCAAATAGCATCATCAAGTGTTTGTCTGGAATCTTTAATAAAATGACTTGATTCCCACCTGAGGACATGTTTTAAAGTAACAGTGAATCACTGGTCGAGAGCACACACCCTTTGAGATGGTTTAACTAGTCCTTAGCTACTGTCTCCACTGACAATGTGGCTCATAATGATGAATAGTTCACAGACAGAACGCCTCTTTAAACACTGAAAGTTTGAGTATGAATTGAGGGCGTGCCCATTGCTGAAATCCTACAGTCACCCTCAGACCAGGTGTTCACTCTCAGGTGTGTTTGTGTGCAAGATGTCCAACCTTCTCCCAACAGTGAGCAAACATTCTTGGACACAGTCTCTGAACACAGGAAAGAAAAGGGAACAGCATCTCAATCAACCCCTCCCTCTTATTCACCAAAACCAGTAGAGACCAACCTGAGGAAGCTTAAATAAATAACCAATTACCATTCGTAGAGCGGGTTGAACCCCAACAGCTTTGAGCATAGTGCTAAAAATGGAATGTTTTATTGGCAGGATGGCCCCTTGGCCAGGGGGCTTAATGTAACGAAACCCAATTAATGGAGAAGAAAGCCAGGCCAGCAGCAAGCGAAGGAGCGCCACGCGCCCCGGGTAATGAGACGAACAAGTGAAGCCAACCACAGGGACAGGCGTGGAGGAGGCTACGGATAACAGGAAAAGCCTGCCCTGGAGAGAAATTTACATCTGTGACCCCCTCCCCACCCAAAAACAACCTCTTCTTCTCCCCCTTCCTTAAAATGTTGTTATGAACCCTGGTGCGCTACACAGAGTCCAAAGGGTGAAAAAGACGCAATGATACTGAGGGCTGAGGCCAGCTGGTTAAAATGGAAAAAAAATATATGAGCGATAACCCAAACTTAAAGCAGAGGGGTGCTTAGTGAATTATTCACATAGCAAAATAAAAGCGTGTGCCATGTGTATACAGTGTTGTGATTTTAGTGGCAGTACAACACCATCCTCCAAATACCACCATGACCCACAAGTCAAACACTTGACATTAACACACACATGACAGACGCATGCCACTGAATAAACATAGAATCCACACACCCCCCCCCCCCCAAAGAAAACACCAACTCAATAGACATGTTATAAAATGCAGGCGTGATGCACAGGATCAGAGACTGCAATAACCACGAGATTAATGCATTTAACACATACATGCTACACATGAACACAAAGGAGCTATTATCAGCCAAGTTTTTCCACCGCAAACAAGCACAACTGAATAGAACGAGGTGGATTACCCATCATCCTTCAGCTGGCATGGAGCGCGTGTGCTCCGAGCGAACCGATCGTGCAAGCTCTCACACTGGCATTCAGAACGTGCAAAGACTTTAATTTGTGTGAAATATGCCTCCCCAGATGAAAAGACTTTATCCGCTGTTCAACTCTTAATTTTTCTATATGTCGCGATGCTATTAAAAACCTGTGGAAGAGCAAGAGAATGTCAGGAAATGATCCAGCTGCTGTTTTTCTTCCCTGTTAAGCTACAGAGTTAAGAAGTGTGACTACAGAGCCACAGTTTGTTTTTAAAGAGCTGGTGCTTTGTAAGGTCATTCAAGAGGTCATGACTGTTTGAAGTAGAGGACTAGGAATAGGACTGAGAGAGAGTTCAATATCATTGTGCAGTATCTTTTGCTGGAATTATGTTAATTTATAGGTTTTTTTTATCCAATTGCAACCTAAATAGAAAAGCCCAGGTTTTTGTTTTGCCAAGTAATTTATCTGATGTAATTTAATAAAACTGTAAAACACAGTTCAAGCACGATGCTGGAGGTAATTAATATTTTCATTACTGTCAACAAAAGCAAGCAATATATGAATTTTTAAATAAATGTGATTTAAACACGCAAGTTTCATTCGACTTTCATTGGAGCAAATCTCATCCTGTCTGTCACTTTGTCTGCTTGTAAGCCGCTCATCCAATCGACTTCAAACTAGGCATAATAATATTTCAATTTGTGAAACACTGATATTAATCACCATATTCAGTCATATCTTCATGTTGTGTGTACTGTAAATACAGTCAGGTGCTGAGGTAGATTTTGGGAGTGAAACCTTTCCGTGCCACACAAAGTATTGTCATAGCGATCGCACTATCCAAGCACTGAGTGGGAGTTTATCAGCTGAGTGGAGGTCGCCTACTCCACTGTTGTGTTTGCAGAGAGTGTGTGTGCGGTAGAGGTGTGGTGGGGGTTGGGCCTTAGCTCTGGCAGCGCCCTGAGCGAACTGCAGGATGTTCACCTTGCGGCGGGGCACGGGGCTCATTATCACAGCAGGACCTGGTCACATCAAAGAACGGAGGAAAGGGCAAACATTCTGCTGAAGTGCCACTGTCAGCAGGCCTGCGAGCGCACACGCAGACACATGCACAAAAGGCAGACCGCACACACAAGCCCCCACTAGGCATCTATACCCCCACAAAGAACATGGCTGCTCTCTGAAACGCCACGGATCTATGGAGACGTGATCGCTGAAAACGCTAGCGACACCTTAGATGACACAAGTCTCACAGGATTCATTTATCAGCACTCAGGAGTTTAGACACATCTACCTGGCACGTCTGGACAATGACAGTGTGTCCAGAAATGGTTGAATCATTTATCTAATCAGCCGTGCGTTTTAAATCAAAGGGCTGTTTGAACTCAGCCTTTAAACTGACCACAAGCAGAAAATGTTTACAGCACATTTATTTTTTCATACTGAATCAATCGGCATCCCTCTCATGCAGCTATTTATAGCAGCTCTGCTGCTGCATTAACACACTGCATGATTTATCATTAGAAGCCAGCGCTGGTCTGCTGAGTAGCTACATTCATGCCAGGCGGCGCGGCGGTGCCAACATCCACATTCAACAACAACACACGAAGGCCCTGAGAGATGTACACAAATAAAACTGCAGCACAAGCTAACTTTGTGTGGCTAGTGCGCTAAAACCTTCGCCCCCATACAACACCAGAGACAGAGAGAAAGAGGGTGAGAAAACACACTGCAGAATGGGGGGAAAAGTGCTGATGAGTTGCCTCATGCTGGAGCTGCATAGATCCGTCGAACAAGAGGGGATTTGCCTGCTACACCTAGATAGTGTTTCCCCCCCTCAGCTTTCGCCCAGGTATTCTGGGTATGAATGGCTGTCAGTTTGGATTTGGGAGCTGAGCGTTGAGGGGAGAAAATGGAGTCTGGTGGGGGTCTTTGTGTGTCTCTACCTGTGGAGACGAGAGCTGGAGACCGAACTCTTCTCACTAAGCCACAGCTAGCTTCAATGCTACACATTACGTCTACAGAAAGGAAGGGGGTTAAATATTAGCATGGCAAGCTAGCCAGGGTAGAGCTGGAAAGAGAGAGCAGACGGCAGAGGGCTGCGGAGGTGCTGCCGTGTTTGCAGGGAAGGTTTTCAGCAGCACACACAAGGAAAATGTGGATGGGGAGGTGATTTGAATGAGAGCCGCTTCTGCCTGAGCTGCAGACGGTATTGACCTAGTTTTCCATCTCAGACAGATGTGCACCCACCTACATAGCATGTGAGGATAGACAGAATGCAATTATTGGTAGCCCAAGCCTGTACTGTTGGTGATTTTATGGAATAAAAAAATGTATCTTGAGGAAAAAAGATTTCTTGTCATAGTGTTAAGTATGTAGGTTATGCAACATTTTAAAAAGTGCAGGTCAAGAGGAGCCTCAGGTCGTATGACACCTGTGTCCTGGCCTTCATCTGAACTTTTGACCCCGTCGTCATATGATCAGTGCTCGCCTCACCTCAGTGCACCTTTCCTCTTGAAGACACATTCTTTCTTCTTTTACTTTCAAAACAATAATTTTACACAATTAGACGAGAGCTCAGATAAAGCTGCGTTTGTCCTTCTGTTTCAAATTATATCACTATTTTGATTCTAGTTATAATCAGGCAAGGTTCCCGTCACAGTGCTAAGAGGTATTCATGGTAGCGGAACACACTGCAAACCTTTCGGCTCCCTCACACTATTGACCGTTGAACAATACCAGCAGCCCACTGTTTGGGTGTGAATCCACGTTTTAAAGGATTAACTGGTAAAGACTACCAACAACTGCCTTTCAGCCTGGAATTAGTCATTAATCAAACCACACATTTTAGGGGTTCTTTCTAGCCAGATGCACACGCCCCTGCTAAGATCTGAATGAAAAGCACAAAGCTATTCAAATCTGATCCCCTCTGAACAAATGGCTTTTCTCCATCTCCACAGAAAAAGGGAGCACTTCAAGAACCTCTCCAAGGGACCTGAACGGTCACATGGAAACTCCTCCCCATCAATTAGCATTGTGACAGGGTTTTACGGACTTTAATACAAACAAAACAATGACCATGTACAACATGGCAGCGGACGTCTGCTTATCCCTTGATACCTCCAAAGAAATGGTAATAGTGAGCACAAAGGAAACTCCTTAGGTTCAGGGCATATGGTTACAGCAACATTATTGGGCACATTCATGCACCTGAGGCTAAAAATCTGAATGATGAGCATAATGAGCATGTAGTGCTTGTAATTCAACTTTCAGCTATATTAATTCATGGTGGACTCATACATGTTTCAACTTAATCTCATCTGCCTATTACAAAAAGCAATGTTAGATTGACTGAGCCGTTGAGTTATTGAAATATAAAAAAAATTAACTGACAGCTACTTTAATAATCAATTTTAATACTTTTCATCCCAAAATACTGAAATATTATATGGTGAGGATTTAATATTTATTTTTTGTTTTACATAAATAAGAATAGTGAACTGAATATCGTTGGACTCTGGACTGTTGACAATGTGAATGTCATCTTTTGCTCTGGTAAATTATTATGTCCATATCAACTAGATTTGAACAATGTAAAAAATAGTATTTCATAGGCTACAGTAAATTTTGAGGGTGAGGGGCCATGGCCGGCTCTTACATTTCCTCATCTTTCATATCAAAAGATAGGGGTACAGTGGGGGTGGACTGATTTGATGTTTTGATGCATTGTTTGATGACGGGCAGCTCAAAGTCGAGGACGCCTCTGTGATGTCTCTCCATTGGAGGACTTGAAAAGCGTCACCTGGCCCCTGAGCTGAGGGCTATGGCTGCTAGTGGATTTAAAGGCTCCTGCCGAGCTGGACGGTGGCTCCATTGATGCCACATAATCCATTCAGCGTGACCTTTATATTTTTAGAGTCAGCTCCACTTCCCTGCCTGCCTTGTCAAAACTATAGCAGACATAAGGGTGCTGATGAACTACCTCCTATTATAAAACAGGATGGTATATCAGATTTATTTTAATATGTAGCAAGGAAAATAACTGCCTCCCATCACCAACCGAGCCACCCGATGATCAAAAGCAACATGGAGCACAAGGCGAGCTCATCAGATGAACAAACACATTCTTGCTAGATATCTTTGTGGGTTTCATCATCCCGCATCAAGTGACTGCTGAGGAAAAAAACAAAGCCTTGTTCCCATCCCTGTGACATCAGCGCTTACAGACAGAGCCCAGGGAAACAACCAGAGCCCAGACGATCATATATTTCCAATTAACTGGTACAATAATGTGAATCTGCAATTTTTCCTCTGCACTCCACCCAACCTCAAATTATTTTGTATTCTTAAATCCCCCACCAAAATATCACAGGCTAAAAAAATGTGCATACAAATATATAATCTCATAACGTACACAAGGCAGTGTTAGTCATAAGCATCAAACTCCTACCACATTCTGGATTTGCCTTAACTAGTAGCAAACATAATTGGGATAAATCTCAGTAAGCCACATAAAAAAAGCACAAGGGTGCAAATTGTTACACTGCTGTGTGTTAAGACACTAAAACAGTTGCACAGATCAGACGAACTGCAGCAGCGGGGAAAGAGCAGCATTCAGCTCTGCTGTTTTCCTCTGTGACTTGGGGCCACTGAGTTTTTCTCCAGCCATAGTAAATTGGGCGCCTGGGGCAGGAGCCTTGGCCAAGCCTGCATTTCGGAGCCGACTGTGGAGGGCATGAGGGATAGAGATATGGCACTAGAGGGAGGACAAGGCAGGGGATGGTGGGGGGAGGACTCGAAACGCAGTTGAGGTGACATTACGCACATGTTTTAACACAAAAGAGACTGGGCTCGTTAGCACACTAACTAGCAAGCTCCATGGCAATCAGCACTTTCTGTTCTCTCTATCCACTTTGTTATAAATATGGCTACATCTGCAAGTGTAATCACTCCATTGTACTCAGATTTTTTGCTCTCCTGGACAGCAGCATGGCAGCCTGCTTTTCAGCACCTCTCCCCCTCAATCCCCTCAAGTGCCCTCGCCTGTTCCTGGCTACTCCTTTGCTGGTGAGGCCGGTGTGTCTCACAGATTACAGAGCTCCGGTCGCTCAGGTAACAAGAGTCACTAATCTGGCTGGGGTTGAATTACGCATAATTGCCTCGGCACCGTGATTGATTTCAGCCCTGGAAAGGAAAAGACGATGGCTCCCCACCACCACCAAAAAACACCCCCCACTTCTCCCTCCCTGCCTCTCTCCAGCGCTCACGAGCGGCAGCCAAGACTCTCCATCTAGTAGGAGGCAGGAGGCTTTGAAGAGATCAAAGCCAAGGCCGGGAGCAGTTGCGCGCCCTGGGAATACGGGAGAGAGGCTTTCTGCTCCTCAGCCCTATTTTCTAGCGTCATGTCGGATTGCAGCTGTATTGCATTTCGCCAGTTTTCTTAATGCTCTTGGTTTTGACTTTGACATCAGTGATCCCCCTCGGTTTCTTCAAAAACAAGGGGGAGGAGAAAAAAAGAAAGTGAACGAGGAAGAGAGGGAGAGAGAGGGAGAAGGGGGAAAAAGAGAAGGAGGGAAAGAAGGGAGGGGGGGGGGGTAAAGAGATCTACAGACTGATTTTTATTTTCACAACTCCATAATTGGCCAGTTCAAAGGAGAGGAGGGGATAATGTAGCATTTGTTTTCAATTCTGCAGCCGATATGAAAGGAGTGACAAACTTTTATGGGTTTCCCAAAAATTAAAGACAGGCAGCTTTTTTCACAGTCAAAGAACAGGGTGTTTTTTATGACCGAGACCACACAAAATGAACTGATAGCAAAGCCCTCCTCTTTGTCCTCCCACAGAAAATTCAACAGTGTAGCGCAACTCTTACGCACACCCCTGTATGTGTGTGTGTGTGTGTGTGTGTGTGTACACGTGCGAGTCTGCATCTAATATCCGTTTGGTGTATGTGTTAGAAATGGTTAGACGAAGAGAAAGTGGTTTGATGTGTGTAGCGAAAAACACAAAAGGAGGCATGAAGAAAGAGTGCAAGCTATATCCATCTATTCATTTAACAGCTTGGCTAATAAAGCCTGGTGGCGAGAAGGCACCCTTTGTACTGTAACTATGCAGGCCTTATACCAACCTCCTACACTGGGGACCATTAATATTTCAGCGCTGTCAGATCCACATTGCATGTGAGCCTCTTTAGCACTCGCACCCACAGCAGAAAGAAATAATGAGCTTCTGAAAAATATGAAACAGCAACGAGAAGGAGGGAGGGCAAGAGCGCACCAGAGACTGACCAACTTCATACAACAGAGCAGCTATTGATCATAGCTCTATTTCTTAGCTGGACAAAGTGAGGGCTGTTTGAGCTTCTCTGAAGTCTGGATACAGCCGGCAGGATTTGCACCCATGTTTCACTCCTGTGGTCCTATTGTTCCCCTTGCTGCAGTTTACTAGCTGGAACACTGCTCGCCTCTATATAGACCTACAAGCTGTCAGGATGAAGTCAATAAAGCTATTCATGTTTTTACTCATTTTACAGCTGTATCAGGGAACAGTGAGGTACTGTGATCAAGCTTTAGGGACTACGGTCAAGCTTCAATCATGGCTTAACGACTCAACTAGGTCAATTAAGTGAAACATGTGCTGCAGGAGCATATTAAACACATCTCAGATTACAAACAATGTCTATAAAACTCGATTTGATGTTTCATTTTAAAATGAATCAATTTTGCATGCGGACGCAGTTCCTCTACACCAACTCATCATCTTTACCAAGAGACAACCACTTCACCCACAGTCCTTTCTAATTACGCACAGTCATAACAACGGCAAGCGTGACGACAGTTACACAACAAATTGACAAAACCACTCCACTCCTTCATACACCGCCCCTTCCAGTCTCCATTTCTGATCCGTCCCTTACAGGAAGTCCACACCCTGGCCATTCAAACTGATTTGGGCATAAGGAACAACCTTGGCGAGGCTTTCCGTTGACCCCAGGAGATCAGTTGCAGGCTGCTGGTGAAGAGTGACGCCCTTCGAGCAGGTGTTGTAGGCCTGAGCGGCGGTCTGTCTGTGGAAGCCTGACTGGCTGGCTCCAGGCAGTGCTGCTTGATTGGTTAAGCTTCCTCCATTTCAGCGGGAGGATGGGGAGCAAAGAAAGTGTCATCATCTATGAGCGCTGCGCTTTGAGCAGTAACATGCCCAAAATAAACATCAACGGGGTTAAGTGTGTGCCTGCATGTCATGCGTGCAGCCGTGACATTCCAAATTGCTTCCCTCAGAAACTCATAGAAAACACATTTTTCAGCACATTGCACACATAATGTTTTCAACTTTGTCCATAGCTGCCCTTTTGATCTGCGTCACTCATGTTGGATTGACATCAACAAGAAAGAAATCTGAGGTTTCTGATTATATTGACTTGTTGCTTCATTCCTATAGTTGATATAATGACACAACCTTAAAATTAGGCGTGTTGCTTTCGGATGTGTTAGAATGAGATCCAAATCAATCCAACAAGAAGCACTATCTTTTTCCACTGAAATCAAATCCCAATCAATCAGCATGAACTTCTACCAGGAAAACTAAATCATCCTTGACCTTTACTGTGATCTCAGTATTCTTATCTTTCTTTAACAACGCATATCTCTTGGTCCTGGGAGAGAATCACTCCGCTTGGCTCCACTGAAAAAGATAAAATGCATCAATAGGGTGATTGCAACCACATGTCGTCATTAGTACTGTGCATATGGAGTAAATGTGTCAACCGGCATCACCAGACAGTGGAGGACACGAAGGAAACCTTGGTGTTACTGGTGCTGTTTATAAAACAACGAGACCCAGCGGCACTACAAAGAGCCAGAGATGGCAAGTGTTTCTTCTGTGTGAGGTCTCTGGTGGTGTCCTTCATGTGTACACACATATTTCACTGTGTGATAGAGCTGCACAGCAGATGACATCAATGTCAGAGGGCTCTTTGATTCATATGCCGCTGGATAAAGAAAGCTTTAGAAAGGGGCAATTATACTTCTACCTTTTTGACGACTACTATATATACTATAAATACATTTTTAGACCGCAATATACACAGTGTACTGTACGAGAGTCTACTTATAGAAAATTAAATGAGCTGACAGTGTGATGATCATATGGAGTCCAGCTTTAAAGTCTCCGACTTTAAAAAAATGAAAAATTGCACAAGCTTCCATCTAGAACATTATGTGTGTACATGGAAGTCTGCTGGTAAATGTAGTGTTCTCTTTAACAGGGATCTTCCACGGTAGCGCTGGGGGCATGAGCTCAGGACACACATGGCACTGAGGGACACCAGAGCGGTCCTACCAAATCCCGTTAGGTAAGCCTGGGTTAGTGATTCCACGCTGCGAGACACTGGCTAGCAGATCCGTCACATTCCCACTACATCAAAGAAAAGTGCAGCACTACGCCCCCCCAACCCCCAACACACACACAAACCCTCTTCCTCGCCATGAGGATCTGCAACTGAGGGTCCAAAGGGAAAAAAAAGAGAGAGTGCGGCATAAGAGAGGGAGCTCTCTAGCCCCCCCGCCGCCACAGCAGCAAAACTCTGCTTAAAGAAAACAGGAAAAATAAGTGATACTATCCATCTCTGTTCAATATGTTGCCTGTGAAAATACGACTGCTCTTACACAGACGAAGATCACCAACACATCCTCTCATTTAGGGGAAAAACCTTGCACTACATCTCTGCACTATAATTGTTTCCGAACTAGGAAGATGCAGTTGAGTCTTTATCTCGTCAACCATGCATTTAGGAATTTATGCAAAGGTTTGTTAAGAGGAATGTGCGAAACTAAAGGGTGTGAAAACAGTGGGGTGCTCTGAGAATGATTTTTAGGTCATTTAAAAATATGTTCTGCCCATCTAATGCATGTTGATCTTTATTTAGAAACTGTCACTTCCAAACCCTGACTTGAGTTCAGGAAGCTTGATCAGACAAAGCCGATGAAAGCAGTGAACTTTTATTTTTCTACACATCAAACCTGGAGTGATGACAACATCCTAAACGCTTTGAAGATCCTACTTCATCAACACTATGGGATGTATTATGATAATTCTGACCATAAATGTAAAACAAATGTTAGAACACTTACTGTATATGCTTAACCTGGGCTTCTACTTGGCTCTAAACATGTGCACATATGGTGGAATGACAAGAGAGATCATTTCACAAAGCTGTGCATACAAAAACAAAAAACAGACTAAAAGTGAAATAACAAAGTTTAGTTGGTTTCTTCAGTCAAATTTCCAATTTAGTTAATTTCCAATAACCTCTTTTTTGTGCGCATATCTAATGTAGATAAGATGAATAATGTTTAGCTGGAAACCAGACCACTCAGCGAGCTCATCTTTATTCCCTCACAGATGGCACTGCGCCCCCTCCCACACATTTATATCGGTCCTGTGGCAGGTTGGGCCAATCACAAACATTTATATAAACTGAGGCGATGCCTGACAAAAGATGGCTGTCCTATAAAGGGGACGGTGGGGCGTCTGTTGATTTGCTATTGGGACCGTTTTAAAGAAACTGAAAATATATTTTCTCTAAAAGAAGAGCAAATAACTGCACTTAAAGCATTAGATAATACATATGTCCCATATCATTGATCTGATTGGTTGTAGGTCAATCCATTTTTATCCAAAAGGCATTTTGGAGGCTCAGTAATGTCTAAGATAGGCAAACATGATAATCACTTTAAATTACTATTAATTAGACAGCAGTTCCAACAAGAGCAATAGCCAAAGAGGGAACATCATAAAATAATGAAACAGTCGTTGCCTCACAGAACATTCAGCCTGCAGACTCTTCATCCTCCAACAGCTACAGGTTTGAGTAGAAATCAGCGTATTTAGAATCCACCAGTGACTCTTTGAAGTGGTCAACTTTGTCTTAAAGCCACATTAACCACACAGTAAATGAAACTGAACACCGTTGGGCATCTTGACACCAAACTTTCAGCTCCTGGGGCGGAGGTGACCTATCAAGCGAGAAGCACTAAAATCTGCTGACAATCAGCAACTCCCAAAAGCTCCATCATGACTGGACGGCATGTGCGGGAATGTCATGGTCAATGGAAATCAATCTAAACTACTGGGATTGGTGGGGGTGGCAGTGGCGGTGGTGGGGGCTCGGGATGGAAGAGAATGAAAGAGAGAATGTGCCTTTGATCTCAGTGAAAACTGATCCCAGGCCTGCAGATACTGTGGCTGCGATGGCCAGCAGCAGAGGCAGCAATCTGACATCAGTGAGAAAGCCAGAGGACTCATGTTCCATGATCCCTCCACCGAGCCTTGGCTCTCTTTATTGGATAAGTGAGAGAAACGTATATAAAATGACTACCGTTTTATTGAAGACAGGATGAGGGGGAAAATTGGGTGAAGAAAAAAAAAAAAGCAGCCATGGTAAATGAAATGAAAGCAGGGCTTTAAAAGTTTTGGCAGCGAGAACGCCGCCTAACTGCCTGGCCTAATTCATCTGCAGTGAAGGGTAATTTCCTCTCATACAGTCAGCTGGTCTCCATACACACGTCTATGAATCTCTCAGTGCATATGATGGAATAATTGATAAAATTGACCAGAAAACAAGCAATAAAAAGAGAATTTAGGAAGTGTCATAGCCCCGCATTTCACAAGCTCTTCTATTTGTAAACTGGAGAGAGTGAATCGTGAGGTAATCAGGATCATGTTTTCTCCATAATGTCACATGCTTTCACCCTCTGCTACTTGGTAGAGGGGAAGCAATGCAATTTTAACATCATTCCACGATAGAGGTTGCGTATGAATGAAGATCCTTTACACACAGCATGTGGCTTCTGCCCCCGACAATCACATCTGCCTCCGCAGCCGATTCTTACGCAGAACTCACATTTTGAAAAACTTTACACTGATGAAACTAATTCATATGCACTGCAAAAGCGCAAACGGGGATCTAGCTTTTTCTACAAGTGTCTCCTGTATGGAGGCACCAAATCATAGCCAGACCGAGGCTGGTTGCCTGAGTGTGATACCAGAAACATGGACAAAACAGGATTAGAATGGACAGCTGCTGGTGTGCGCTGCGTTTTATGTCTGTCTTGAGAGGAGAAATTTGCAAACGGGACAGACACAGGAAGCCGCCAGTGAGAGACCTGCAGCTGGCCTGAAATTAATACCGTTACAGGGACGATTTCTGTGACAACATACTCCATCCCTGGACGGTAATACAAGCTCCTCCACAAGTCAGCCTCAGAGACGTGATGTTGCCTTTGGAGCTCCTCGGTCATGACGGGCTTAGTTGTGGGCTTACTTGGGTCATTAAGACATGCATCATCTAAGATTTTAACAAGATGAGAAATACTTTACATCTCATGCTAATCTGCTGGAAAATAAGGTGTTTGGTTCACATATGGTTTTGGAGGGGACAGGTGTCAAGAATGCTGGTGCAAGAGGGTAAATAAGGATTATATTAATTTAACGTACAGAGATACTACACAACAACAACATAAAAAAAGAATGCTATAAACATGTGGAGTTGATTTTCGTTTTTAATCATATCATTAAGTTTAAGTTTGTGACAACAATCTTAATTTTACATGAAAAACTGTCTTTTAATAAATCTTTTTTTCATAAATTTGTAGATAGATATGATTAATGATTTCTCTCATTGAATCGCGACATCAAAAACTAAATTTGTCAGTCAGTATCGATTTACAATGACGAATCAAGCAAGTGTACACATATGAGAGGCTCAAAACAGCAATGTTTGCTATTTTCACGACTACTGAGCTGTGTACTGAAAATGATATTAAATTAATCTGTTCTGATTTCTGCATGAACTGTGAAAAACCACTGATTCCATCAATGACCTTTGATATCATAGGTAATGAATTAAATGTGAGACGGTGTAACTCATGGTGAGAGCTCCCAGTCAGTGTGTGGGGAGGTAAATCAACAGGTTGCCTCCTCACTCTTCATGCTCTACTGGTTGTCACAATACCGGATTGAGTGGCACAACTTCAGTTGTCTTTGAAACTATAATCGTGCTACGATACACATCTTCGCTGTGTATCGTTAAAGTCTGTGTTTGATTTTGCTTTCAATTCCAAGTTATTAAAAACCTCTTACCTTTAACCCTCATAAAAAAAATACATGTCATGCCTCAAATATACTTACAAATTAACATTAATTCCAGTGTAATTTTCCCACCCCTAAATTCCTCAGCGATTTGTTTTCTCAAATGAGCAATTACATAGACAAATGTGTATCCTTGCCACACATCGCTTTCACATTATAAAAGGATTTATACATTTAACTAAATGCGATCCAAAGACCGACAAAGTGACAGGTGAAAAGAAGAGCTGGCACTCACCGTTCTGGCCATGGGTGGTGAGAGGGAGCCATTGTTCATGTAGGAGTCGTTCATGTTACTCATCATGATGTAGCCTGGGTAGCCCGAGTACGGATGGCTTTTGCCGTACAAGTCATGATGTTTTCCTGGTAAAACAAATTTGGGGGGGGGGGGAATTGTCCGTTTGTGTTAGTAAAAGACAGAGAGATCCATAAATTTCAGTGACAAGGAGAAACTCAGAAAACTCTTCATTTAAATAAGCTAGTATCGGAAATCTCAAGAGTTAAGACTTTACACACGATCAAATCTTAAAAATGCTAAATTCCAAATGGGTTTTTGACAACAAATCCAGCAGGCAGTGATGACAAAGCTGAACACAAAGTTGTGCCTCGGCCTGTTTTGCTGCTGTAATGGTATCGCTTTCTATTGCTTTAACCCGTGCCCCATTTTGCCTCAGCCTTTTGTTTGTGCCCTTTCTTCCCGTCTAGGAGAGGAGGGTCGCATTATGCAGAGGAACAATGGAGCCCCTCTGTGCCAATTAGCACCAATTAGAAGAACATACAGACTGTGTCAAAACAGGAGACGCCCCAACTGTTCCTCTATGCCTTTGACCTGAGAGAGGGAGCTTTATGTAAGAGGCCTCAATACATCGCCACTCGCCACTCCAACTGCGAGCAGCGTAATAAGGCTGGAGGGGGGCTGGGGGTGTTTGGGGATATACAGCCTGATGGCAACATGGATCTTGTTGTGAAGAAAGCCAGTGTTTGGTTTGAGGGGATCACTATTCAGGATGTGAAAGGCGAACAAAGGCGAACACACTCCCAACACTCTATAATGATGACCTGCAGCTGCGGGGTCAGACTACAATAGCCAAGAGAGCAATGAGCCCTGAGTGGCAGCAACATGTTGCATGTGACAGTGCTGACTGGAGAGATGACGTATGTGGGGGGGGAGTTAATCAGGGTGGGGGGATTGCATAATAATAATTTAAAAAAGGCGTATAATCATCCTCTTTTCATATCAAGTATTCTTTGTTTCTCCCCCTCTCTGCAGGCACCCTCATCTGTGAGGTAGGTAACAGGTAGCTGTGTGCATGGAGGTAAAGCATGTCCTGACTAGACCTGGATCAGAGATAATCTGACTGAGAGCAGCAGAAATGGGGTCTCTGATAAGCACAGTGCAATAGTGTGACTGATCACTGAAAAAAAAACACACAAAAAAAAAAGGGAGGTGGTGCTTTCTCACACTCGCCTCAGCGTATTATTCTGGAAGTCAGGGTTTTTTTTCAACTGCAGCTAAATGGCGACACTGACTGTCCTATAAAGCAGTTAAAGAGCTGTGTCACTTACCATCTTCCAGATGGTCTCTGTGTTTTTCGTGATATGAATCTTGGGACTGTCTAGCTGCCTGTTAAATACAAACAAAAATAAGAGAGAAATGAAGGGATGATGAATTAATTACAGTAGGAGGGCCTTCAGAGGCAGTAACACAGAGAGAGATATGGTGATATGGTCAGACACCCACATACACTGCAGGGACAAATGCCATCCCTTTGCTTGTCACCAAAGCAGAACAAGCTCACACACACACACACACACACACACACACCACTATCTATAGAGGGGTGATGGAGCAGCCTGCATCAAAGCTTCAAAAGAACCACTTAATTAATCTTCATGTCCTTAAGGAGCATACAAATGAACTTGTTTTCAATATCATAGGCCCACTCGCAATTTCATCTCTCATCTCTAAATTCAAATAATCAAGTGCATTTGTGTTGGGAATTTAAAAAACATCAGTGGAAAGTGAAATAGAATTATTATTTAAAAAGAGAAAATGGCGCAGACAGAATTGCCTAAAAATATATATAAAATCCCCTGCATTTTGCATATCAATTTCCTTTCTCTTCTTGAATCAGAACCGGGAAGAGGACTTCTTTTTTTAGAGTTCAGACCCCTCAGGATGGCTTCAAGCTGAGCGGGGGGGAACTTCGCTGGATTCCTAATTAACATTCAGCCTCTGTCTCGTGCGTCTCTAGGACATTTTGGTGGTGAATGTGTACAGTCTTGTTCGGGATGTGCTCAAAATGTCATTAACGCTGCAGTTAATGAAAAAAACAAGCCGTCTTAAGTTTGTAATGGGGAAGCTGCAGCCGGCATCCTGAGGTCAGTGCACGGGTAGACAGATGCAGGGAAAAAAATCAAACACTCGTTTTAACTGATGTTTCATACCTAGTCTGTTCCTTTTTTGTGCGTGCTAGTATAGAATGTAAAGTAGGAGAATGAACATTAAAAATGAATCATTAATAATTCCTCCATTGAGATTCTTTATGTATTTAGATACATAATGAATTCAACATTTATACGTTTAAGAATCTTAAACCCTAATATTCTTTTTTTATCTGATGAACGAGGACAAATACATATATTTCACTGCCCTCAAAAAGGATGCAAAAAAATATGTATGACTCCAGCACACCGTTATGACAATAATAATATTTGGAATTATCAGGGAGCAGAAATCAAAAGATCACATCCCCCGATGACAAGAATAATTGCAAAGCGTCATTTCATTTAGGCTTGCATTTTTATGAGCTTTGAGTAAATTAATAATCTTGTTTGTTAATATGGTTTTAAGCCATGTGTGCTAAACAGATTCATGTGCTGGTGTTTACAGCTGCTGAGTGGTTATAGTGAAACCAAAGCAAACACAGCTATTAGCCTACTTCTCACAGGCAGCACACACACACACACACACAAGGCCTCAATTCTTTAAGCCCCCAAAATAGATTTTCTTTATTCTTAATCCAAATTTCACTATGGCTAAATGAAATCTAACTGATGAGGGAGGTTAAAACATTTAGGCCTCTGTGGTGTAGGGAGACTATTAGAGGGCAGTGGGATGCTGTGTTTAGAGGAGCATCTTATGGTTTCTGAGGGTCCACCTGGGTATTAAAGCTAAAGCTATTCATTTTGCATTAAAAATTAAATACACAGTGAAATGAACTAAATCTGAATGATAAACGTGTATGTGGTACGTTATAAAACTAAGGAAATATGGCTCTGTAGACTGTCATTGTAGCTTTTCATTGTGTATTAGAATAAAACAAAAAAACTGAATAAATGCACCTGAACTCATCTTGTTTGTCATTTAAATCGAGATGATAAAAGTACATGAATAAAACTTCATGAGCAGAAAGGACACCATCAGGCCTGTGTTGTTAATTTACCTTTCTGTAGATCATTCACACTTTATCCTGCAAATCTTTTAGGCAAACTCATCCACATCAGATCAGTGAAAGTTAAATAAAAAACAGGTCTTTTAGTGATTATTAAGGATTAAAAACAACTTTTCCTCCTGTGTAATGCGGAGCTCAGATCTGACGCCCACCTTCCTACCTCATCCTCCTCATCCTCCTTCCCCAGTTCATCATGTGTGGGACATAACAATACAAACACCACTCACGTCGTGGCTGTTGCTGTTGGGGCTGCTCTCCGACTCGTGGACCAGGGACGACTTGATGTCGGCCAGGTCTCCCTCCTCCTCCGAGTGGCTGAGCTCGGCGAAGATCTGCTCCTTGTGCGGGTCCCCCTCGTCTTTGAAGGGGATCATCTCGTCGGTGGCGCACAGCTCCGGGTCTCCGCCGCCGCCGCCTGATAACTGTGGCATTTTAACAAACTGACTTGATCTGCTCCACCGGAGAAACTGAAGCCACCACGGCTGTGCGAGGAAATCTCACGGCAATCCCGGGTGGAAGTTGTAGGGGTGGGGGTGGGGGGGTGTGGGGGGAGAGAACCGTCTGCTCTGGTTTCACCGGAGCGTCGACGGTGAGTCACCGGGAGAGCAAGCGGCGTGGCGCGGACACGCAGCCGGTGTGTGTCTGAAGAAGCAACAGGAGGAGAGCGTGTGTGTGTGTGTGTGTGTGTGTCTGTTCTCCACGAGTCTCTGAACTACACGCGACCCGGAAAACTTGACGTGCAAGCGGGTCGGAATGAAGAGTCCGGTGCACGCCTCAATGTCATGAGGAGAAAACAACAAATAAAAATAGGAGGGAACCACGAGTTTAAAATCTCATCACTACAGCGTGTGAGTCAGCGCACAGCGGATATGGTCCAGGAAAAAACAAATGTGCGTTAAGAAAAGTGCATTCACAAAGTGGAGAGAGAAAATAGTTCCTCGGTGGTCCGGTGAAGAAGCTGCTGCGTCCTTGGAAATAAAAATTAAAAGAAATGTAAAAAAAACAACAAATGGAACTGAGCTACAGCAAAGAAAAAAAAAAAAAAAGCTGGAGGTGGAGAGGTAAGTGATGGATGTGGAAGAAAAGGAAAAAACTCTTTTAATTCGTAGGGATTTAAAACAGAAAAATGCGTCAAAAGTACATCCTCGAGTGAGAAATAAAAACACATGAAGATATAAAGGAGGGGGAATAAAGACGAGCGACTTCCCCGCTGCTGCCGCACCGCTTCCACAGTGTCATGTAACCCGTGTGTGTATGTGTGTGTTTGGTATAATGTAGCCGTGCGCCCTCCCTCCTTTCCTCCCCTCCTTCCTCCCCTCCCTCTCTCTCTCCTTTCAGTCTGTGGAAAAGGAAGGAGAGATGAAAGGGAAGCCGAGGCTGTGATTGACACCGCACCGATTGACACTCCTCCTGAGACACAGATTTATACGCGGCTTCACAACAAATGGGCAGACAGGAGGAGAAGAGGAGGAGGAGGAGGAGGTGAGGAAGACGCACTCTGTGCGTTGGATGCCTTGAAACAATTACGATTAATAAAAATGTCAATAGATTTAGAAGAGAGTGTTTGTTTGGAGGTAGGATGAATTTAATGTCGATGCAAGTGATGGCAACATTGTTATTTTTTACCTGTAGAGGCCACTTAAAAAAAAGAAAACACCTTTCAATAGTTTTGTTTTTTTGTAATTTTCACCCACATTCACATAGTCCCATATATTTATTGTATACTTATTTGTGATGGCAACAAATCAGCAACATCCAGGGTGAAGGTTCGTTTTTATTCTTTAAACTGCGTAAGCTTTGATGTGCTTCCTACAATATCTGGACATCTTACATTTATGTTATTGCTATTCAGTAAAACAATATGTTTCAATGTGAAAGCAGAACGAGATAAAGTGGGTTGAAATGGCCTTACGAAATAAGACAAATAAAAGGCCACACGGTCATAAACTTTTTCACAGTGACTCAAATTAAAAGTCAGACACTCATCTGACCTTGTATGGAAACGTGACAAAACATTTAAGATTACACTTCAGTCACAAACACACAATACAATCAAGGTAATGAAAGCTAATCGTTTTATTATTGACAGAAGAACCGCACACGCGTCATCAGACAGTGATTAAAGAAATTGAAGTCATTAATTAGGAATGAAAAATATGTAGGCACGTGCCACGAACACGAGGGGAAAGAACTGTTTTGAAATCGATGCGTCGATGTGGAGTCTCAGATTTTATGAGAAGAAATACAGAGGGGGGGGAGAAGAAAGGGAAAATAAACGGCAACAGATACTGATAATAATTTAAAAAAAAACAAAGGAAAAGAAGTGGAAGTGGCGTGCGTCAGTGCGTCTGTCTGAGCACAGAGAGGTTGCGTGAGAATCACAGTTGGGCCGGGGAGGCAGATCTTTATAAAGCGCGGGGGGTGGGGTTAGTGGGGCGGAGCCGCGGCTCCCTTTGATCTCGCGGCGGCTGGCTCTTTCATCCCCGACTCCCCCCCCCCCCCACCCATTCTCCTCCTCCCCGCTTCCCCCAGCAGCAGCAAGCCCCCTCTCATCCACACCCCCCCCCCTTCCCTCCCCGCTCTCCCTTTGCCTTTGTATGACTAAATTTGGTCCGAGTGTGGAGCCGGGCCAACATTTCCACGTGTGCGTTCATCCTCCCAGCTGAGAGACAGGGAGAGGGAGAGGGAGAAAAAACTCTTCCGGGTAAGGGAGGCAGCGCGCGACAGAGAGAGAGAGAGAGAGAGAGAGAGAAAGAGAGAGAGAAAAGATCAAAGGCTTTGGGGTTTTGGAAGAGGAGTGTGGAATCAAAGGAGACTGGCTGCATTCCAGAGTGTAGCGGAAAGCGCGCTCGCACCCTCACGCGCTCGATCACGCACGAGCACGCAGTACACAGCACCGATAGAGAGAGAGTTAATTAAAAAGATTTCACACATAAAGCAAACCCCTGAACAAACAAACCTTTCATTTATTAAAAAAAAAAAAAACTTTAACATTAAACTTAATGTTTCCAGCCAAAAAAAAGAGAGAAAAGTGTGATACAAGCTTTAAACTCTGTTTCCCTTCCCACTCTGAAAGAAATTGTTGGTTCTACTTCATTAGTAGTGTTCTTTAATTTAATTACCTGCCACTTTTTTCCTGGCACAATTTGAAATGATCCTACCTACATTCACAACCACTACCTAAAACCTCGCTAATGTTTTTTTTTTTTCTTCTTCCATGGTTTTTTCCAGCATTCACCTTGGACATGGTTTTAAATCATGAAATTAGGAGAAAAGGGAAATCGGGGGCAAAAAGGCCTGTTAAGGTACTAAAAAAGAGACAGTGCAGGCCTGCAGGGCCCGAGATAAGAGGTGGAGAGATCCAAAGAGTGAAAAACGAAACAGATTTAATACAGCAAAGGACTAAATGACTCATGTTTGGAATTAGTTTATTCGCACTGCAATATATTATGGAATCCAACATATCAGACTTTGTTGGATTTATCAGCCTAAATGTTTTCTGTTTGGGGTCACTGAGAGCACATGCAGGTCCCCTTTAACGACACCAAATCATTCTCACACTGATTCATTGAGTTGAATTGATTTTGAACATGATTTTAAAGTGATTTAAATTTTGAAATTATATAGGCTCTCACAGAAGCAAGCGTTTTTAATTATTATTTTCTTGTCTACATCAGTGATTGGTACTGACAGACATTCTGTGGGTTTCAATAAAGAAAAATTACTTTTGGGCAAACAATCTTATTTTGATCATGTATAGCCCCTGTAACATTTAAAACACACTATTATCCTATATAACAGTACTATACTATTTCCTCTGTTGGTCATTTAGGATCATTTTACATTTTGTATTGTTTTTATTAAATGTGTGTTTGTGGAATAAAGGATTCCTTTAATAATTCTTGCCTTTTAAACCACAAAATAAAATTCACCTAAAACTTAGAATCGTGTCAAGCAAATCACCTCTTCACACAGGGACCAGGTCTTCATTCACTGAGCTTGTTGTTTCTACATTATAGCCCAGAATGAATGAACCAAACACTGGCTTGGAGCAGGCCTTTTGTATCTTTACATTGCCTGAAGGCCACTGCACGCTCTCACACTGGCTTGGAAAGGGAGTTGGTTGCAATCTGTAACCTCACTGCAAGATGTCACTACACACTGAACCTTTAAGGGGATTTCATTTTTGATTTTGTAATCAGCAAATTTTTTTTTTCTTCAATTACAATTTGTACATCAGCAAAGGTTGTTCAAGTTTCATATCAAAAGAAATATTGAAACTATCTCAATATGAAAATATTTCTATATCTGAAAAAATGATTCATATATTCACCCAAAAAACATAAAAAATACATATGAATGACACTGTTGAAAATGCAGATGTCAAAGAAGTAAGAAATAAATCAAAAGCATAGTATTTACTTAATTTGTATATTATTGGCGTGGTTGCATATATTAAATAAGGCAGTCTTTCAGTTTTTTGCTGCATGTAGCACTACATTCACCTGCAGTGAACAAAAACATAGAAGAACATAAAAAAGGTAAGCAGATTAATTTCTCTCTTTTTGGAATCTTTCCCTAAAAAAAACTAAAAGTTAGCTTGAATTATATAAATTTCACATTCTGGTCTTTAAAGTGGTAGTCCAGCTTGTGGAAGTCTGATTGAGTAATTCATTGTTATGTCCTCCGCTGCATGGTGAGAAACCACTGCAGAGAAGTCCACCTTCTTGATTAGAAACCCTGTGAGGAAGGGTCATTTGTTCACCAGGACACCACACTGATATCCACATTTCACTGAGTGATACAGATTTAAATTTTCTCCATCTTTTTTCATTCATTTAATGAGTTTGCAGCAGCAGAATGAGAACATCAGTAACAAGCCAGCAGAGATAAAGATTGCAGCTTTTTGTTTGCTGTGTAACGATTCCAGTTTGGCGACTTGATGACAAGACAACAAACCACAGCCTTTTCTAATGAAGCTGCTGTCAGGACCACCTTAGACACTTTAACTTGACATCTAAATACGTTGTATTCTGCAGCGAGGCTGTGAGCATCGCAGGTTTGGTTGTTAAAATACCCGGGAAAGTTGGTGAGGAGAGAAAAGAGGGAGAAGAGAAGGAGAGGAGGGAGAGAAACCGAAGAAAACAGAACTACATTAGCATTTCTCTCCTAATGAGTTCATAAGAGTGACCCCTCTGGATCTCACATGAAAAGGAAGATTTCCTGCTGCGCTGTGACCTGAATTCAGTTGTCTCTCACTTTAGATACTACATTTTGCATGTTGTGTAAGGAAGGAGTATATCTATGCACAGGGCATAATTTATCACCAGCAGACCAGTAGTCAATCTGAAGCTGGGAATGAATATATGTCGATGGTCCACACATCGTGATGAGACACAAAGTGTTGATGAACATAATGCATATCTAGCATATTTTGTTTCATATGAGGATTTTTCTCCCTTCTCGTATAAATTTGAGAGATGATATCTGTTTAGCAGACAATATGAATTGTGTCAAACAAAATGCTCTTTGTTGCAACAACATTCAGTCAAGGTCCTCTTTAGATCTATTATTGTCTCATCTTTTATCCGTTCTATTTTCATTGCAATGCATAATACTTCAAACAGAAATTACCCTAATTATCTGCAGTTCGCTCATTGTGCTGCGTATGTGTGTGGGAGCGCGTGTGTGAGAGCGTTACAGTGTCTGCTTCCGTGATATCAATGTGTTCAGATTTGTCAATATCAGTTCCTAAATTCACTTGCCAGGTGAGTTCAGAGGAGAAACCCACACGCCGCAGTCTATTCCACCTGTTAGTCATTCCTAACGACTTCCTTGATGTAGAAATTATAGCCCTGGCACCCGCAGCCATCTCCAAGAAAACGACAGGAAACAAACATAAAATTATGATGAAAAGAGCTTGCAATTAAAGCCAAGAAAAGACACCATCTATCAAACGTGCAAATCAAAAACGGGGGAGGTCTGAGGTGAGTGATTACTTGTGCTGCTCTTTGAATGGTAGACGGTGAGTCACCTTGGGGGAGTGTCTTGGGGGTAAGGTGAGGGAAGAGTGGGGAAGACGTGTGATCTGTTGATTTATGGCAGCGCTGTCAGGAGGATGTCTCCGACAAACTGTCATTAAAATTAAATTATCTCCTTGATGGAAAGGAGGGGAATTTGTCATGCTTCGTATATATTATGGATGTGTACAATTTGGACAGGAGAGGTCTGACTATAGAAGAAGAGCAATAAATCCAGGAATTCAGGCGAGGTAGCAGCTCTGGGATACTGCACAGCTGCGCTTTGAGCTAAATGCTAACAATGCTTACAATGACAATGCTAGCATACACATATGTAGCAGGTATAGTGTTTACTACGGTCACCGTTCAAGCTTATCATGCTAACGTTGGCTATTAGCACTAAACAAAGAACAGCTGAAGCTGACAGGAATGTTTTGCAGGCATCAAGCACCACCAATTCAGCGCACATACTTAAATATCAGTCCCCTTAATATGCCCGATTCCTTTCATCAAGATCTGTGAATTATTCCCTTGGAAACTGGTGAAAATGTAAGAAAAAAAACAAACATCTGACAATGTTAAAGTAACAAAAAATATCCTAGATCTGCCCTTTTGTTGGAATCAAAGGTGTAATTTTATGGATTCTTTCTTCAAGTTCCATGTTCCATGTTCCAAAGTTGTCACACTTCATTCTCATGAGAAAAGTACAGTTTCACTTAGCAGCATAAATATTAACTTCATGGTGAAAGGGTGGAGTCATGAGTCATTCATCATCATCATGGGAACCGTGAACACCTGTAAAATGTTTTTTAGTAAATATTGATGTAGGAGCCATAAATAAATTAAAGAATAATATTATTCTTATTATTTGGGATACAAGGTGTAATGGGTTTGTATTTTGGGAGTATTATTTGGATTATTTGTTAGTTATTGTTTATTCGTGATCATATAAATTTGGCAGGAAGTAGGTCACATAGGATATGGGCGGGGGTTATGGTTTATATGAGCAGGGTGAGTGGGGACACTGTATTTTCTGTCTTTCTAATCTATGAGTTTGTGCATGTTCAAATAAGTTGATCATCTTTTTCTTTAATAAAAGTTGAAACTCATTTGTACGGATTGCAGTGATTTTTTGATGAGCGCGTCATTCAGCCTTTCAGCGACACGTTTGTTTTCTTCCAGTCGCTACAATTGGCCATTTTACTTGATGGCAGACATCTTTGATCTCTTCAGGTTGTGCAAGATGAGAATTTAAAGGATCAGCAAAGTCTTGAGGATTCATCGTCCCTGAATTTCTATGTAAACTTTCTGACTAACTTTGCCGTGCATGAGCCGCCCTCCCTGTGCGGCTAAAAATGAAATGCTGCAGTATTTCTACATGTTTAACAATGAGCTTTAAAAACAAGTTTCCTCAGGAGGATCCACTTATTCCACCCACTGTTCAGGTAACCAAATCCAATCAGAAGCCGTCTGACTCACACAGAGATATGGAGTGATTCACGCCGAATGGCACCTGACTCCACCCTTCTATCTTTGCTAGTCAGAGATGCTGACAGAAGAGAAGAGATGCACTCAGAAAGCTCCTCAGAGAAAGAGAGAGAGTGAGGGATGACTTTTCCTCTGAGACTTGGCTCACACTCACAGACGAGACAGTATTAACTGACACCCTCCGAGCTTCAAAACCCAGAATATTTGCATGCCGCCATCCTCGCTCCACAACAGTGGACTAACATGCACATGCAGACACGGTCTCCATCTCTCCGCTGACCCTCCTCACTGTCTCCACACATCCTGCACCGATTCTCATAGGTGCTGCCTCGGTGCAGCCAGAAGAAAATTCCTCTGGAGCATATCATATCATGACAGGCAGTCTCTCTCATCTGTGTGTGTGTGTGTGTGTCAGTGGACATGCAGCCCTGTCCCACTGTCACTCCTGAAGACTAATGGGCAGATTAACACTTGGCTGACTTAGGTGCCTTGAGGGAAAGTGACAGTGAGGGTGTTTACATAAAAACTTAACCCAGCTGGGACAGCCACCTTCTCTGCAGCGGACAGGAATTAGAGGAAATCTGCTGAGCTTGCCTATGGGCACCATTGGTGTCTACTGTTGATAGGGGTGGTCGTTTAACTGTGTGTGCGCTGTGCAACTGATTTGAAATGACCACAGCATACGAAGCAACACACTGGTTACTGAGATATTTCACAGAACATGAGGAAAAAAGCACTTCTGCAGCTTGTGTCCTCTTCTGAGTGAAGGTTTACACAGATTTACTTCAGCTGCACTGTGGTAAAGGGTGAGGTGTCCACTGGTGTAATTGATCAGGTTAGAGAGGCACGACTGGGCTCTTTTTTTATTGCACCGGGGACAACATATGCACAGCTTCACCACCAGCAGTCCTCCAATATATTCTGTTGTGTGCTACATTCTTCAGGTCCAAAGGGGAAGCGGTCCAGTCCTCCCGGTGCACACAGCCCCTCCTTTCATCCCACTGTGTTATTGGAGAAAGCAGTGAGCACTGCGTCGGGCCCTGCTGTGCTGGGGTCGGGGGTCAGCACTGACCTGCTAAGAGGTCGCGGGGCCCCCATCCAGTCTGTAATCAAGCACACAGCACACCTCACTGACCCCAATCCTCCGTGTGCGCCCGTCGCCCAGCCTCAGCCCGCCTCGGCTGCCTGAGATCAAACACGTAGCGGCGGTACCTCTGGCCCTGTGTTATCAGCCTTGGTGTCTCATCACATCAACACACAGGGCTAAACAGTAAACACAGCCAGCCTGGTTTGACTCTCACTGTGTATGTGTGTGTGTGTGTGTGTGTGTGTGTGTGTGTGTGTGTGTGTGTGTGTGTGTGTGTGTGTGTCCTTGACTGCACCCAGGTGCATGAAGGTAGGGGTTAGCTGTTTTTGTATCAATTCGAGTTTAAATTTGATTCACGTCTCTTATCAAAAACAGATTTTTGATTGTTTCCATTTAATTTGAGTAAAGAGTAAAACAATAAAAAAAATAGGTGAAAGGGTTATTTTAGAACAAAGTCATCAAAAGTCGAACGATAATGCTTTAGGTTTGCTTGCACAATTTTATTATTTTAAACAGAGACACTCATCAATACACGACATTCCTGCAAAAACAGGGGTGTCTGTGGCTCACAGAGATAAACTGCACATTTTTGTAGTTTGTGTTTGCTGATATTAGACCAGAATCTTTTTTTTCCTTTTATACGTGGTGTTGCTTTTCTCAGAAGAAGATCAAGCTCTTAATCCAGTCTGAAATTATCTTTGAACTATCCATCGTCCAGACGAAGCTCCTTCTCCTTCTCCTTTCTTTTTTTTTAAAGCTTGGAGGATGAGATGTACCCAGACATGACAAAGTTTCCCTTTCCACAGACAAATTACAAACTACCGAGAGAGCTACGAAATCCATTCATCCATGTTTTGACAATTTTCTTGTTCAGTCACTTTAGTCAGTGAGGTTTACGACTAATTGGACAAGAGGTTTTCGGTTGCTGAAACAACAGAAGCACAAGTTACCCAGCACCTCGGATAAATGGATGAAACCAGCACTGCAGGTTTTTCTCCAACACATTTTTAGATGCTACATCTTCACGGTTCCCTGGTGGGTTTGTCACTAGAACATTCACATTTACATACACACTAATTTGACCTATTGTGAGCCTGTATATAAAGATGGACGACATGACTGCTCTCTAAAAAATGAAGCCAAAATCTCTCAATGGTCATGGACCCCATCACCTCCATGTTAGCGGATGGGAAATGGACCAAACTAAAGAGTCAAAATACACATCAAATCCATTGTTTTTTCAAAGATGGTTTCCATCACACTGATGTATATCCAAGTGTGGTTTCAATTACGTATTTGATGCCATAAAAACAGGTTGAAACATCAGGATTGAAAGCCAAGACTCAAAATTCCCCGGTCTGTTTAGTTGAAAGGTAAAATACCATGCACAACTTTAATCTTTGCTTTTTTTTTTTTTCTCAGCTTGAGTATGTTGCGAAAGCTGAAGATGGCCTGTGTAAAGAGCCCAGGCGAGCAATGCTTAACCAGGCTGGTGGCTGATTTCCTGGGTGCGCCAGCCTACACCATCAGGAAATTAACTGTTAAAACCACTGGAGTGTGATACTTACTCCAGCTGATTGATTTGTTCTAGTCTCACAAAGGAAATGTCCACAATTCCCGGGAGTTGTTACTAGAGAGGAAAGCGTTTCCAGACACTTGGAAACATGCTGCCAATTTGACAGGTTTAGTTAGGCACCTTGGCTCTGCTCCTTTGTTGTATTTAAAAAAGCATCAAATGAGTGTTTTTGTAGGCAGGCTGCTCGGTTCCAGAGTGGGGAAACAACTAATTTCTTTTCCTTTGTCTAAGGGTTTTCCCCCCCCACGTCTCCCAACATGAAGAAATTGTTGCAAATGAGTCATTTCTTCTTGGCAGGCCTCAGGCGAGAGGGAGAAAGAACGGGCCATATTCTGGAGTAGACAAAAAAAACGTTACTCATCATGTCACTGGTTTAATTGGTTCTGATAAAAGTGGTGATTACTGATGCTGATAATCATTTGATGTAATATCTGAAATTATATCTTTGAAACTTGTATTCTCTTTCACACGCGGAAATGTGTGATCAGTCGACAATTTAAGAGTTACGGCTGGATTGTGTGGGTTTGTGTGGGAGTTTTCGGAAAAAGTGTGTTGAGATTTATGCTTGTGTGCATGCATGATTTCACGTGTTGGTTAATGAGTGTGTTACTGTTAGTGTTAGTGTTGGTCTGGGAGGTTTCAAAGGCTCATCACATCTCTCAGTTGCCGCTCTTTAGACATGACGACATTTTCATGACATTTTCCAGAAGGGGACAAAAGCCGCAAAATTCACCGTGTGTGAGTGGGCGTGTTGATAAAGTTTCTAATATGCTACTGCAGTGAAACTTATTATTATAAAAAAAAGAATACAATATCTCAGGATGAAAAAGAGCATCCATCAACGTAGAGGACACACAGCTTTTTGAGATATTAGCTAATACCGGTGAGATTTCCTTAACTGAAATTTGACATCATGTCCTACTTCCTCCGTACTCTACCCAGACGCCACTCCTCATCTGAATGTTCCCCGACATCTTCCTGTTGTTGTGAACCAGACAATCTCCTGCTGGGTTCTTCATATCTGAAAGGCAAACTCCGGATATCATGTTCCAGAGTCCTACTCTGCCCTCTTAGTTCCTTTGAGTTCTACCATGCGGTTGCAGGTAATATTTGAGAAGCGATATTTACGACATGGGAGGCCTGTGACGTAGTGTCTCCTGTAAAACTACAGCTTTGTTGTTCCTGCTGCTTATTTCATTACAGCAGCAATATGTGGCCGGGAGAATGTTTGAACTCCTGGCCTCAGTCTCGCCCAAGTCGTAGCCCAATTTGAGCCAAATTTGAAACGGTAAAAATCCCAGAGGATGTATAGTGAAGTAGCTGTGCCAAAATCCTTGTTGCCCGGCCTCGCCCTGCCATCTGCTTCATAAAGTGTAGTCACGAAAGGCCTGCGAGAGAGAGATTTAGTGCCACCACACCTTAGAGCCTGGCTGAGGAGTCGCAATAAATACTGTTTTGTGAACACTTACAATATTTTTCCAAATGTCCTTGTCTGTATTGAAAATAGATACAATGTATGGAGAAGACATTTCATTCAGGGTGTGGTGACCTAATGCTGTAGATGCCATTTGCCTTCCTCTGACTCACTCGTCTTGCCCTAGCTTTGACTTTAAGAGTGATGCTCATAAACAAGCCTCCCCTGAGCATTTCTCTGTTTTCATCCACATCCAGTTTTGCCGCTGCCTAAATGTTTGATATGTCTGCGAACGTCAGTGCCGTGTTGGGGGGGGGGGTGGGGGGGTGTCACTCTTTTGGGCACCACACTGTCAGACGCACGGAGAGAGAAAGCCCAGATAATGATTTAGAGAGACTAATCCTCCAGAGATTACATGTAAAAAATGTTTCACACATTTCATGGACAAATCCCTCCCACCGCACATAAAACATGCAAACCTTTCCTCGCTTTGTGGACCGCCACTGGCCCAGGTTCAGACTTGAAAGGCATTCCCAACCTCTCTATCGAGCCTCCGAGCCACATTTTTTATTATTCCTTATGCTTTAATCCAACAAATTCAAAGACCATTCGCATGTTGTAAGAATTCCCCGGGTCAGCGATGAAACAATTGATACATTAAAGTCAAGCTCCGACACAAATCTATAAAATGGGAAGACGTGCAGTTTTAGCAGCCAACATTAGAGATGTATTAACTTTATGAAAGCCATGACAGACATGTGCCGTCCACAGTTTCTGTAGGAACAAAAGTCTCTATGCCTATCAAAACTACTTGTAAGCTAAACAATGTTCATCCTGGGATTTAAAGGTATAGTGCAACATTTTTATCAGAGAGCAAAGCTCAGATCCGCTCTCAACACCCAGTAGACATCTAGAGGAACTGTTAACATTCAGTCATTGAGGCGTTTTGCCAAGATTTCACAGATAACTTGAGATTACAGACACGAGCACCAGTGCTGTTGACCCCTTGATCCTCATCATCGTCAAGCAGTCTGGATGAAGAGGGTCAGCGGAGCTGCGGAGAAACAGGACGCATGATAAGACGAGGAGCAAAACATTCTCATGCTTCTCAGAAAAACTGAAATCTTCACTGGTTAAACTGCCTGAATGTAGATGTTATTAGTTACAGTCTAAAGCCAACACTGTAACCACAGAGTTGGAATATGTGTTTTAGGCACCCAGAGTGCTGCTTTGGTTTCTGTGCATTTGCAAATCCGGTCAGAAGGGATCGGGGCTGGATCATAGCGGGTGAAGATGAAATTTTTAATGGGCTAAAAATGACAACAGTTTCTTCTCTGAGAAATGATTAAATAAGAAGAACAAACAAAGAGATATGTATTGTGCCTGTTTGATGATTAGAGAGATTGAGGAGTGAGGAATTCTTTGTTCTTGCAATTAAGATGAATGTACTGATTTCTCTGACAAAAGCAAAGTCTCAGCAGAAGCCGTAATCAAGACAAAGAGTGAGATTCTTCTAGAACATCCAATTAAAACACCTTTTTGATGTATAATTAAAATCGGTTAATATATAATATAACGTTTCAGTTGAGCATTAGGGTTTCATGAGGCCTAAACTTAATCCTCTGACACAAATGATTTAAGATTATTTAAAGGAAAGGAAACATGAAACTGTAAACATAAAGCTATTGTATTTCTTGAACTTTCACATTATGTACTTTGCACTGATGCTTAAAAGAATCCATTGACTCATGCAACAAAAAGTGATCAAATCAGGACAAAACTATTCATGGGAAAATAAGACCGAAAAATCCAGTCGTAAGCACAGAAGATAGAAAAACTGTGCAAGATGCTCCTGAAAAACAAAGCCCCTCGACGCACCCTCTCTCTTTTGAGCAGATGACACTGCCTCAGCATACATTACACATGCATATCATCGTAACTAATCACGCTATTTGTGGGCCTGATTGCAGTGTTGCTTAAGACGGGTGAGCAGGGGTTTCCTTTGTGCCAGAGCTAATGATGTCCCTTTGTGATAGACGCTGGGTGTGAGGGTTGAGGACACTGGTATAGACTCCGAAGAGCTGCTGTGTGGGTCTTAGTCTGACTGGCAGCTGCAGTAATCCGCCCTTTGTGTCTTCAACAGGGCCCCACTGAGCTCCCCTGACAGGGACCGATGTTCCCGACTCCACCAGGCAGCCCAGATGGGCCGAGTGACACGGTGGGAGAGAGGGAGGGGAGGGAGATAGCGTGCGTCGAGATGGAGGGAGAAGAGAAGAGGGAGGAAGAAAGTAAAGAAGAGAAAGGGAAGTGAATGGAGAGAAAGCACGGGATCAGAAACAGGGGGAAAAGTAAAATCCAGGCAGGAAAACTTTAAATCAGAGAGCGTGGAGGAATGGGTGTCTGCCCCTGAAAGCCTCATGACAGCTCTGTCACTGCAGGGCTGGTTTGTTTGTCCTGCATTTGTTTCGTGTTCCTTTGCGGTCACCCTGAAGTGTGCTTGGGAAGGTCTTCTGATTGGTGGAGGCAGTCTGGGCGCAGCGCAATTAAAATCCACGGCCATACATGACTGCAGAACACACACATACACACACACACACACACACACACACTCACTCTTTCCCTTCTTCCTGTCACAGTCTTTCTTCGTTCATTTACATGGAATGGCCTTGTCACAGCCTCTGACAGGACTAGAAGTTTTTCCGCCGCTGCTTGCGGTTCGTTTGTCTCCTGTCATCACTCTCTTGAGATGTGGCGGGTGGATTTCTTCTATGGCTTCACATGCGTTATCTATAAGTGAAGACTCGCACTATAAGCTGCTCACTTCTCACTTGTGTAGCGACCACATGCTGCTCCACAATGTCACAAGAGATCATTTAAAGCATCTGTGTCACATGGACAAAAGTAGCATGTAAACACATCAGTATTTTGTATTAGTTTATACAGAAACAACAGTAGCAATATGAAACCTATTCAATCTATTTAAGTCAGTTTAAAGCATCATGATTTATGCTCATTTGTATGTTTTTTCATATGTATATATATTGTATTGTAATATATATATAATAATATATATTACAATTACAATGTGAAAAAAAAGCTAAATAAAATCAACAAATAAAGATAAAATCAAACAGCATTATAAGAATGTTAATTAAATGTGATATTGGGATTGGGTTTAGAACAGAGATGGACTTAAAGCTGCAAGGAACACATTTATTTATATTGTTGATGAATCTGCAGTCATGGATTGATTCACCTATTCATTATTTGGTTGAAAAAATATCAAAAAGTAGTGAAGGGTGTCCATCACCAAAGTCCCAGTGCTCATGCTGGTGTCTTTAAATTACTTTAAATTCAAATTAAATTTTTTATGAAGTGACTTATCTTCTAAACTACTATAGGTTTGAATTATGTTTCAGTGGCTATATTCAATTCATTAAAGTTTGTTTTATTTGAGAAATGAGGAAATTAAAAACACAATATATATATGTTGTTATCATGATTTATAATAATATAATGCCAACAATCCTAATAATAATACAATAAAAATATTGATCTTTTTACTATTTATTTTTTTAAACCCTCACAGGTATTGATTATAACACATGAAGGAAAGAGCTTAAAAAAAACAATACTCTATACTGATACATTAGAATAAGCAGCATTAGATTTAGGTTGACAAGTTACAATTGTCTCTTAATAATGACACAACAGATGAAATTATTGTAACAATAACAATATATATATTTTTTAAATATCAAAAGCTTTATAAAACTCTCTATGATTTTTTTGGGTTGATCTGTGCTTTTGAATATGTAATTTAAAATAATTTTAAGAGGGGAAATAAAGTTGCCAAGAAATAAAGTGTAATGATCTGTAGCAGTTAAAGAAGCCTGTTTGTATCACTGACACCGTTCACTGGTCCCTTCTGACAGTCAGTTAGTGGTGTAAGGATGTTGGTCAGCAGGCAGCAAGCAGCTGAGTCTCAAATAAACTCAAATAAACCTCCCAGTGGAAACAACAATTTCCTTAAGGCTTAAAAAGGAACTCATACCCAAAGTCCCACACTATAATATTATCTGCTCTTACTGCAACTGAGACAACAGGTCTTTGATTTTAGTGTGAATGAGCTCTTCACTTGAGACATCAAACAGCACATAAAGCAATGGGGATTTGAGAGTGATAGAAAGCCCATTGATCTTACGCTTTCTTCTTAATTCATATTTAACCATTGGCTTGGCACCAAGAAAGATTGTGTTTATGGCCTTCTAAAATCCATCATTAATTTCTTACTGTTAAGCCCAGGCCAAACAATTTCGTAAATAATGTTAATCGCAGATGAAACCGTGATTTTTACCGTCAACATTTCCTCAAACAGCACAGTATTTACCCCCGGCTCCCGCGACAAGCTGTTGAGCCTTAAAAGTCTTGGTACTACACTGCAAGTCGAAGAAGTAATTGTCTACATTGAATTGCATGAGCTCAAATGGGAACTTGCTCAGATGTGTTTGGAGACTAATTGGGAGACAGAAACGGCAAACAGCGTTAGTGACGGGAGAAACAACACAAATTCACTCTAAATAGTACAGGGTGCATCAAATCAGACTTGATGTGTGTGTGTGTGTGTGTGTGTGTGTGTGTGTGTGTGTGTGTGTGTGTGTGTGTGTATGGTTGGATATTACTCGTGTTTTAGAGGCCACAATGGTGACCTGCTTTTAAATCCTCATAACATCCATCATTAAATTGTAAGACATGTTTTAAGGTTAGCGTAAGGACAGGAGTAGGTTAGTGTTCGAGTAGTATAGTGGTTAAGGTTAGTCTCCAGGCAAATAAAGTAAATCAGTGTAATGTCCTCTGCTGTCATGGGGACATGACACAGTGTGTGTTTCTACGTTTAAGGATAAATTTCCTTCTGGCTACAATTTGTCTGATTGGGGACAAAAGTTTAGGATTGAGTTAAAG
Source organism: Verasper variegatus (assembly GCA_026259375.1). NCBI lineage: Eukaryota > Metazoa > Chordata > Actinopteri > Pleuronectiformes > Pleuronectidae > Verasper > Verasper variegatus. The sequence continues at coordinate 8,135,930 of CM048044.1, read as the reverse complement.
TTAAGGTTAAGATTAGGATTAGGCAAGAAGTGGTTAGGGTTATTGTTAGGGTGAGGCTATGTTAAGTCCCTAAAGGTGGCCTATGACAATGTGTGCATGTGTGTGTGTGTGTGTGTGTGTGCGTGTGTGTGTGTGTGTGAGTGTGTGTGTGTGTGTGTGTGTGTGTGTGTGTGTGTGTGTGTGTGTGTGTGTGTGTGTGTTCAGCCATACGTACATGTGCATATGACAGATGTGTTAAATGAAAGGGGGTGAGTGAACCAAATCTGATGCACCAAGTCTGGAGATCTCCCAGTTTGAGAGCGGATTACAAACTGGTGAGCTGCAAATCCATCTTTCTGTCTCTGTGTAATTGGCATGTCATAATTGCCACTCCACAGAACCCAGTGAAGTCTGGGCACTTAATGTGTAAAAGTAGGGGCCTTTGCACCCAGAGCTCTCCGGTCTGCGATTCTGTTGAGGAAACGTGGTGTTTGAGGCTTACATCAGGGTTACAGTTCAACATAATTAATGCTCATCAGCATCCAGAGACTCACTTTTCCTTTTCCTTGAACTAGAAACATTATACATGCATGAAGATCTGTAGACAACCAGCTACAAGACAACAAACAAGCAGCAGGAGAGGACATCCACTGCGGAGAGAAGTGGTATATAACAGTAAAGGATGCAACAAAACTTTCCAGGGAGTTTCTTACGAGTTTCACATAAGTCATATTTGAGCTTGGTCTCAAGTGCTGCTTCATGAACATGATGAAATGGCCTTTTAAAGTGCTCTCAGAGGAGCCAACACTTCAAGGGCTTCTTAGAACCCGCACCACTGCCTTGTATCACCCCAAGAGAGGGACAGAAAAGCGGGCCAAAGAGAAATAGAAAGAGAACGCAAGAGACAGCGAGCAAAAGGGAGAACACTCTAAAACCAAAATGCAAAAGAGTCATAAAAGCTGAGATGAGCAGAGAAACCCTCACAGAGAAAAAGAAACTTGAAATGAAAGAGCGCGGAGCCTAAAAAAAAGAACTTTTATTCTGAGCTGATCCTCAGATCAGATGAGATAAGAGCACAGTAAGTTCAGTCTCTGCTTGGAGCTGAGTTCAGGCATTTCTTTTTCCAACTTACTGAATATGGGACTAAAAGGAGGACCAGAGGAAGAAGAAGGCAAGAGCAGCATGAGCGTGCCCACTAGCTTTTAGTCAGGAAGCCTAATGAGTTCCTGTGGGATGGGAGCTGGCTGTCAATCATCCTCATTCTTCTCCAACACTATGCTGTGTCATCCTGTACACGCAGAACCAAGGGGCATGAAATAATTAGAAATGGCCAACCAGCCACAGAGCGACGCAATTGTCTGGCAAAGGAAGGAAGTCACAGTGTGTCTCTCTCGTGCAAGGGGACATTTGGATTTGTTGGAAGACGCTGTACCCGCCTTCATGACAATGTTTTAAATGTGACAATGAGGTAATAGTGTTACAGCTTATTGCGTAATGTCACCACGTTTCCTGACTTATTGTGAGGGCGATGAAAGACGAAAAATGGTGAGCGATGTATTCAGCATGTGATGAAAGGCAGCTCCCGCTGGTAGGGCAGCTGTGAGACTCCTTTTAAAGATGGGATGGCAGCGAACGAGAGGGAAAAAAAGAGGGAGAAATGAACGAGTGCAGAGAAAAACATCAGACCTATTGTTGGGATTGTTTTTTAAAAGAAAAGAGACGACAGAGAACAGATGGGGGGATGCTGGACGTACAGCTTCATGCCTACAATTAGACATTTTCCAGCCATTATCTATACTATGCAGGGTTTCATTATATAGACCAGGCAACCTGATCAATTTTCCCCGGCTATAAATATAAATAACAAGATGCACACACAGAGAGATGCGGAGCTGTAGGAGGGGGGGGAGGCAAAACAAAATGAGCCATCCCCGAAACAAAAAGAGGAGGATTTAGAAACATCTGCATGTGAATAGACGCTGCCGAACATCGGCAGCAGCAGAAAGGGCTTTATGTAATTGATGATGAACAATGTCACAGAACTGGCAGATTGGGGGAGGGATGGCTAAGATGGTCATGTGACAAGACCTATCTTTATTCTGGATGCTGTGTTTGAGCCTTATGACTGTGCAAATCCAAATTTAACTGTCATACCTTCTCATGCTGTATTCATGGGTCTCTAGGTAAGTCAAGGTAAGTGAAAAACGCAGGTGCGATACAGTGAGGGGGTTGTAATGTGTTTTTTATTAAGAGTTCTGCCACTAAAGAGTATTTTCATTTTTGACTGTTTTCTTGATTTGAAAAGTCGGAAAGTTAAGAAACATGGGGTGTCCGGTAGCTCACCTAAAATTGGGTTCAGACATTTCCCAGAGTTGGATTTTCCAATATGAAGAACGCAGCAGGTGATTGTGCAGCTACGACAGTGTCATACTGCTGTCCATCTTGCTAAGGGCTTTGTCACTAGAGTGTTAGTGAATTGTGTTTTGGGCATTCATGAAAATTAACAATATCGTCATTTTCAGTTTCAACAGTTTCAAGGACATCCAAGGTGAAAAGGTTCCTAATTAGCCCCGAAAAAAAAAATCTGATTTAAAATCTCAAATTTGTGGCTGGAAGTGTTTGACACTAAAAATGAATTATTGATTAAAATAGTTGCCACGATTCGTCTTGCAGCTCTAACATCATTTTTCACTTGTTTTCTGGAGTGACGTTGTTGTGATCCATCCAGAAGCTTAGGCCTAGAGAGCAGCCAGAGAGCCACATGGGTTAATGGATGGCGCTTTCATTAATTTAGCCCCCCTCGAGCACAGCTAACATTCCTGACTGTTTGCTAACCTGCTTTCCGTACCTCTCTTGACACGAAGTAAAAACACCCATGGTCCGAGGTTAATTATGTGTCCATCTCTTAACCAAAACACTGCATTGTATCCTCTTTGGTTTGTGTAAACCTGGCAGGAAGAGGCAGGAGAGACTGTGCCAGGGTTGGTGGGATGGGCATCGGCTCAGGGGACAGAGTGTGAGGGTGTAGAGAGCAGCCAAGGTTGACCTACGAGGAGGGGCAGGAGAATTGGCCCGGGATCTGAGGCAGTGCTGTGAGGACGCTGGGGAGCCCCTCTATCGGTGGGCATCAAGCCAGCTGTGATCTACTGTATTTCCTTGTCAAACGGGCCAGCAACGCAATGATGCCAAGAGGAGAGAGGAGACGAGAGGAGAATCCTAACAGGCCAGCAGTACCAGCAGAGGCAGTTGCAAGGCAAAGTTCTTGTTGCAGTTAATTAGTTTGCATCCGTTTAACTTGTGGTGGGTATAATATGGGTTCATGGCTTTATCTTCATGTAGTTGGTGTCAGCCTCCACTGGAAGCGCCTGGTGTCCGGGGAGTTCACCTGTTGACTTGCAGTGACATATTTTTGATGTGTGTACTGGGAATAGTTGGAGCATCTTTCTGTTGGGGGGAAGACAGTGGTTTATTGTGTGCATTTTGGTCTTTCACCGAAAATAATTACAGTGCATCAGCTGATACACCGAAGGAAGACATTTCAACTTTTAACTTCTATTGATGTTTGTGACCCTGACCGGAACAAAACAGCCTGAAGTGGCACTTTGACCTAAAGTAACCATTGGTTTCATCATTGAAGTTCACTTGAATGTATTTCAAAGCCCAGACAGAGGTCGCACAGTAAATGTCAGTTCTCAATGAGTGTGATTGTGCCTGGTCATAGATCTATGATAAAAACAGTGAAAGTATCTGATGATCCGCTAGACATGGGTTCATTCTGACACTGCATGTTCAGGAGTGATCCTTCAATTTTTCAAGTACAGCACTGGTTCTTCAGTTTTTAAACCTGGTCGGACATGGTTTTGCCGATTGTAAAATGTATAGTTTTAGGGACATTTCTGTAGATTTGATTAAAGTTCAGGGTTGGGGCCAAGTTTAAGTCACTTTAAGGAGAAAACAAACTATTCGCTCATTGCACCATTACAATATCCTGTCTGCATGAGATCATAACCCATCAAAAAAAGTTCATATGTTGTGTGTACATGTTTGAAACATGTTTTGGCACCTCTTCCCTCCATAAACTGGTTTTAGTGATTGTCTATGTTTTCCAGACTTCATCTAGACCCAAAGCTTCTCCTATTATAAAAAACTTGAGTCTAGATTTAAGCTGATCATCATTTAGAGTGAGCAGAGTGAGTCAACACTGCATGTTATGTCCACGCTCCCTCAGCTGGGACACGACACTCCACTTTGTCTCTATCACCTAAAGGAATAGCTCTTAAATACTCTTGAACTCACTGCAGCTCACATTATCTCTTCCCCCCTCAACCACCAATTCTCGTCAATTTCTTTCCCCCCACTTCTCTCTCCTCTTTCCAATTTCCCCTCTCGGCTCTCCTCTCTTCTTCTCTTCTCCCGTCACTTTACCCATTTCTCGACTTCTCTCCCTTTTCTCCTCAGCCTCTGCCGTCCCCAGGGGGTATGAGACAGGCTGGGAGACTTGCCGTATGTGCCGCTGTCATGGCCTGAGCTCCCTGTTGGGGATCCTTTGATGGTGTTGGGGATTATTCATCCTGTTCGTTGGGCCGTATACCACTGTCACACAGCACCAGCAGCAGCATCACATGCACATACAGACATACACATACTGGCACACACTTGAAAAATAACTACACCAATATTTCCTACTCAGGATTTTTTTACTTTTTTCCATTAACACACTTTGATGTTGGACCAGCTGTTGTTATCAAGACAGTGTAGAGTTTTAAGATGATCGTTCTGAGGACATCGAGCTAGTGCAATCATCTTTTCCTTGATAGGAGACGTAAGTAATGCAGGCAGGTGGAGTTTTGGTTTCACAACTGTTTTTCAAATGTTCCTTCTTTGACAGCTGCATAGCAGATGTCTCACAGCACTGAAAATAGTTGAATAAAATAATTTGTTGTTAAATAACAACTTTAAAAATACATCACATTAGAGAGATTTCCATTCGGTTTTTTTGGATAAATATATTAAGTAGCTTTGCATTCACTGTTTAAACGATTGCAGATCTGCAGAATGAAAAACACGTGACGTGCCAAAATTGGTGACATAGCTCAGCAGTGACCACAAGCTAAACTGGAGCTAAACTGGATCTAAACTGGAGCTAAACTGGAGCTAAACTGGAGCTAAACTGGATCGTAAACTGTCACCTCTGAACAAAAGCCAACATTTGTCTTATTAAACATGTGCATTGTTATTAGTGGGATTTATTTTACTAAACAACAATATTAAAGCAGGGGAAGAACATGAGCCTCACTTAGTGTTTTCACACCTGAAAGTTTTGATTTCACTTCTGTATGACATACGCACGTCCTCCCGTCACCACCTACATGAGCTGCATCTGCCAGTTGACATCTGTGTGTTTTAGTTGGGCATGTGGCCAATGTACGTGTTAAGTGGCAGGTAGCAGTCTTTCTGTTTGAATAGAGAAAATTAATGAGCCGGTTCATTTAGGTAATTGTGTTGCTGATGTAAGATAATGGCAGTACTACCAACGTCATCAACTTCAGGAACAGTGCATGACACGAGTTTGAATGTGCCAAATGAACATCCTCATTGTTCAAACATTATATAATCATATAATCAGAGTCAAAGACTGCGAGCCGCTTCCACTTCTTCTCCTCCTTCTATTGTTAATTGTTGTCTCAGTTTGAATGCAACGGATTGTCTAACAGTCTGAACTGTCCAAGAAAAGTTTTCAAACTGCAAACAAGCCACACACCATGGCTCAGACTCGGACTGGTCTGTTAAATTTGGATCCGTTGGTGTGAGGCACTTTTCACACCTGTTATTGACTAGACCAAACAAGGAAGGTGTCAAAGTTCCTAGAGAGAACATTTTCATGAAACCTCCAAATTTCTTTCCATAATGATCACCTCCTTTCAGCCATGACTGCCCAGTTGTACCTAGTACTTCATATTTTTAACCATATATACTTTATATGAATGTGTACAGTGTATCACTCTGACTTTTGTGAATTTATTATGATATATGTTGATTATGATTAAAAGAATAATGTTACTGCAGTGTGTGGGTCATTTTTCTGCTTTGTGTCTGTGTGTGTGTGTGTGTGTGTGTGTGTGTGTGTGTGTGTGTGTGTGTGTGTGTGTGTGTGTGTGTGTGTGCGTGCGTGTTGGCTGTAAGGTGTGGCTGCTGGCAAATGGAGCGTCACTTCTCAACCAAACTCAATGTGTGCCAATCTTGACGGCTGTCATTTTCTTTTTTCTTTTTTGGGGGGGGCGGGGGGGATTTTCTCTGTTCTTTTTTATTCAGGGTCCCTTGAGGAATTTGGGAGCATCTCCTTAATGATCCTGGATGGTACAGCAGTGGCAGTATGTGGGCTGCTGGTGTGTAGGCGATGGGAGCGACGGAGCAGCAGAGCTCCACAGCACCTCATTAGGCCCAGGACTCGCGAGCTGGAGCCACATTAAAGAGCAGCCATGCCTTTCAACATGTGCCGGCTGGTCTCTCTTCCGCTTTCCCTGCTGCTGGAGTCGTCGCTCACATTTCAGACGCATCCACACATACACAAAATGTAAAGGGAGGGGAGATGGGTTATATAGTGCGGTTGTGGGAAAGATAAGAGAGATAAAGGAGATAGCATTAAAAACAGTGGAGTAATCTTTATGCACGCTTTTCTGTTGTTTTGTATGAATTCATCAGAAACATCAATAAGATCTTCAGCGTACCTGCGACCGATGATGCTACACGCTGATACAAAGAGGCAACACCAGGAAAACAATGACGGCAGCGACGGCTCTTCCTCGTATTCTGATTTTCGGATCAGACACTCCCTTGCGTGTGCCAGCCAGGCAGGGAGCACAATAATCCTCTAAAGCCCTCCACCTCTTCACACACTCAACACAAGTGGAGGCAGCTCCTCCTCCCGCCTCTGAAGTTCTTCTTCGGAAGGCTTCGCGAGGTCAGCCCCGTTGTTATCCTTGTCATATTGATGAAACGCTCAGCTTGCGATCGGTTCCCAGTCCGCCCATATTTCAGTTGACAACCCGGCTCTAAGAGGAGAGAGATTAAGTTGCTCTCTACACAAGAAGTTAAAAAAAGGGGTGTTTGCTGAGAATTGTTATTGAAATTGCTTTGGGAATTTTTGCATATGTTTGCTATGTGTTTTTTTTACGATTTGGACGAGTCTTGCTGTAAACAAACAACCATGAGAGAGCTGTTTGAATGATAGGATAAAACACATCTCTTTAAAGTGCTGAAATCAATATCCCATATAATTGTAAACATGAGGGCATTAGAGAGTAATGTTCATCTTTGGTTGGAAGGACAGACAAATAATATGTCATATTAATGCAGTTTAATTCAATTAGCTCTTCGCTGGGCGTGCCACGGAAACCCACAGGAATATTTGTTGATGTATGCAGCGAGCTGAAAGTGAGCTGAGAGAGGATTGCCAGTTAATATGATAATATGATTTGAACGTTTGGTGTCATAACAAGCAATAAACTGAAAAGTTTTAAGTAAGGGCAAAACAAGTCTGCAATCTTCACGCACAAAGTTGGCTTCAGTGAAGAGTGAGAAACCCTGAGGTTTCGTAAAAGGGCTGAAAAAAAACGTTTTTTAAGATGGAAGAATCAATTAAAATCTGAAAAATCAGACCCTCAGTCTGTCTGTTTGTTTGTTTTTCAAACAAAGAAGTCATTTTAAGTATGCAACTCTCCTAAAGGGAAAAAAAACTGCTTTTGTCACCACATTGAACAATGTTATAGAAATAAAACACACCAAAGAGAGCCCAAAGGTTCTTCCTCTCCAGCAAGTCTCGAGCAGTCGTTTTCCCTATTTTTACTGTATTTCATTTAAATTTCCACTCAGTGTCTTCGAAATGAATATTTGATCTTTTCCCCCTGAACCTGTCACCGATGGGCCTTTGAAGCTGCGAGACACTGCATTGTGTTTGTGACACTGCGGGATATACAGGAGAAAAGATCAAACTCCTCTGCGCAGAGAGAACATGAAAAGGTAAACACTGTGTCCTGGCGGTTTACCTGTTTAAAAGCCCTCTTTGTTTCACATGTTCAGACCACAAATGTTTGGGGGCAACAGTCTTGTACAATGTTTGCTTTTCTGGAAATGATTGTCTACTTTAATGTTGTTGTCCTACTTGGACCGCGTTTGTTCTGTGAATGCTGCTTTAGTGTGCAGAAAAACTTTTTTCCTGAGCTCTCACTGCTCTTTTGTGTTATGCTGACTTTCGTGAGGGTGTTTTTTGGGGTTGTTTTCCAGGCATGCATGTGTGTGCATGCGCGTGTGTGTGTGTGTAGTGACAGCAACAGCAGCACTGGAGGTCTCAGCAGTAGCAACATGTGGAATTCCCCTTCCCGAGATCAAATGGAAAGAAAAAAGGATATATGGTTTCTCACTGCTTTCCAATTAATACTTCACCTGGGTCTGCGTTAAGATGAAAAGTGATAACAACAAAGATGGGGACAGCCAGAGGTTGAAAGAAAGTGTGAAACTGAGATGGAGCGAGCTTTTTAAGTGCTTTGGAAATTTTGGATTGGCTCCCCTGTTGATCAGCACGCGCCAACATAACAGGCGTGGAGCGAATATTCTGGAAGGTGTGTAACGAAAATGTTGATTCTATGCTCCAGATTATAGGTCTGTGTAAAAATAGAGAAAAACATGATAAGCACGGTCTCATGAAAAAGTGGAAATTGAGGACCCTTGTTAGTCATAATTGGCTAATTTTGTTTGTAAGGTCATGATAGCACTTAAAGCCTCTCTGGATCCCTTCCCGCAAAAATGCAACATGCAACACAGGCAGCCCTCTTGTGTGCCAGTGAGCACTGATGTGCTTTCTGTTTCCATGCCAACTCACTTTCATCTTTCATCTTTCTTACCAGCTCATCCTACGCTTCAGATGAATTAGGTTTGTTACAAATTCTTTTGAAGTGCACACATGCCCCCCCCCCCCCCCCCCCCCCATACCACCCCACTTCAGCGAAACAAAACAAAAACACTGAGAAGCTACAAATGTAAGCCAGTAATCTTGCTCGTTTCGGCTCCTTGGCTAACCAATGGCACCGTGGACGGGATATTTCCACTTCATTTCAATTTGGAATACATCCCTCGCTCCTTCTACCTTTTGGCTTCCATTTTCGGCTGTTGTGAGCTGCTCCGTGCCCCACAATTCATTTCCATTATGGAGACGGTCGCTGAGAGGGTTGCATTGTGGCTTGGTAATGATCTTCAATTACACTGATGCAGTATCTGAGGGGTAAAAAGGAAGGTGGGGGTCTCTTAAGGATCAAAGGTTCAGACCTGAAGAGGACTTCTGTGTCCTCGCAGATGCATTTTCTCAAGATGCGGCGGTGAATTCTGCCTCTGGACACACAAAGCCAATTTCCAGGCCCTGGGCTGTGTGTGTCAGTAATAGAGGTGCTGGAGAGTCTGGTATCAGCCACAGCCTTGGCCTCTGAGATATCAATGATAAAAACATCTTCACTTTGCTTTCCTCGGCTCCTGCAGCTTTACCTGGCATTTTCAGCTTAAACTTGATCCTAAATTTCAGCTGCGCAAATCAATATTTTTTAAGTTAAGTTGTATTGATCTTTATCACCTGATGCAGGTCCGCTCAGCACTACAGAGCATTTTCTGGACTTTTGGATTTTGGTTTCACTGGGCCGAAGAACAAGGAAATGATTGTACTGTTTGTGAGGAGTACATTAAAATCAAAGAAGTATTCATATATTATTTAAAGTTTGCAGTTTGTCAGTAGGATTGCGCAAAAAAACACTGCATCTGATGTACATTGATGTCCGCTTTGAAGCGAGGGGGGAGCAGTTGCTGCACAACTTGCATATAGTGAGCATACAGTATAAGGCCGCTCTGTTTCAAGCTCTCTTTGGGACATTTCAAGCACTCTTGGGGGCCCTTTGATGGCCAGGGGGGCCCTGACCAGGCAGTTGATTTGCTCATGCATCAGGCCAGGTCTGCTGAACTTTTTGTGCTGTGCACGAAAGACAGTGCTACGATTAATTGGAATTAATAGTTAAAAGTGTACCATTAGCACAGGGTCCCAATTTTCCCTATAATCAAAACAATTATTGTTATGAATTAGTTCCTTCCTATAGGAATTTGATTTAAAAAAACATGTAAAATATTGTTACCCTTTATGGTTTTGCTTCCCTCTCACTGCTCTGACAGTGTAATTTCCAGCCATAGCAGGCATAGTCCAAGAAGATATCAGATACTGTATGTTCTGCTAAACACCAAACTACTGACAGACACAGTTAGCAGCAAGCCGGTGAGCACAGGGGAGCCATGATAGAGCCAGATCTTTCCCTCAGGAGCTGGTGGAGACCAAAACAGAGGTAAAAGTACATTGGATATTGGACTTCAATCAACTGATGGCAAGAAACATGACCCCATATCAATGCTGCTTGCCGGCTGGATATTAAATCAAGAAACTTGTTGGGAAACGTGTTCGACCATAGCAACTTTGTTAACAATGATGATGTGTTTACAGCTTGTTCCAGTGCCCTGAATGGACTAAAACATCAAGCTGGGTCACAAGTTGTTTTATTTCTTGCACGATTTCATTTTTATTCAAGGCTTGAGTAGGAGTAATTACGATAGTCTACACACGCTATTCATACACTGTCTTACTATCCATGTCAGTTCCACTTTTGACTGCAACACATTGACTCATATCAGGAATATAAATCAATTCCAAACTCATTTTAAAACACAAAGACACAATTTTACATCATAGCAAACCTTTTACAGTCTCTCTCATGTTGAGCTTTTCACCTCGCCCTGTCTAAACTTTACACCCGTCTCAGTTGCAATATTTGTCCCTGGTGACATCAAACGAAAGGTGCTTTACACTATCTGGTCTTTTTGAAGTTCTCTCCACTTAAGAAAAAGATGGAGAAATAAATAACATGCTATCTGGAGTATCACATCCAGTGTATCTGGACATAAAAGGTCAGATTTCTCTTCTTGGAGGGAAAACAGGGAGGATGCCAGGTTTGAGCAACTGAAGAAAGAGAGAGAGAGAGAGAGAGAAGTGAAGGAAAAAATAAAGTTTTCAGGTTATCCCCGAGGGGTGGGGGTGGGGGGGGGACGCTCAAGAGAAAATCAGACTGTCAGTTTGGGAATGATGAAGACTCGTATCACAGCCAGAGAGACATCAATCTGTCCTTCAACGTCAAGCGTCGGCAAACCAGCTTGCATCTTGTCATCATTGGAGCAGTCTGCTTCTCTTAATTCTGCCCGTAATGTTCAGATTTTTAGACTCTAATTATTTCCCCCGTGTGCTTTGAACCACTGACATGGACAGGCATACGATCACGATAGTGACGCATAAACACACGAACAGGGAGATAAAAACCATCACAGCGATGCCGCTGCCAAAGCACGTCAAAAAACACACACACAAAAGGAGATGAATGTAAACCAGCAAAAGCGCATGTAGACCACGTTGTCAAAAGATCAGCTCATTTAACGCTCGATTATGCCTGGTAGTTTGTGGCGAAAATTAGAGACACAAAAATTCCTTGGTCAGCCTTTCAAAAGAGGGATGTTGTGGTAATTTACTTGATTGCAACACAATTTTTAGGGTTCAATTATTCCCAAGCTGATTTGGCATACATTACAAGAAGACTGATTTATTTAGGTTAAGCTTCCATTGGTAGTGTGCTGTGCGGAAGAGTAAGGAGGCTTTAACAGAATGATATTTCATAGTGCAGAAGTGAAAAATATTCAAGCCCCTTGAAAAGACGTTAAAGGAGCATGAAAGGAGCCAAGGGTGATACTATACCCCTACAACATTTGGTTAATTGGAGATTGGTCACGGGCTGTAATATTTGACTGTAATCTGAAAGGCCTGTGAAAGCAGGAGTGCGCGGAGAGAGAGAGAGAGATCAGCACAAGCTGTGAGGAGCAGCCAGTGATAAGATTAAACCCATTCACATCCCATAATGAAAAATGAGCAGCGGTGTAGCTCCTTTTTCTTTATCAGCCTCATTTCTTACACCATCGCTCCTCTAGGGTTGTTTTCATGTAAATAGCTTGATGGGAGACTCGACGACAAACTCAACAACGCTCGTTCCCAGCACGTAATACGCAATAACATACATTCAGCGTGGTGTCGAATACCGGGAGGAATCAGAGGTGGAGAAATAACAGCGTAAATATCAGTCCTGGCCTTATTTTCTCCCTGTTCCTCCGCGTAACCAAACTGACTCATTATGAACTTCAAAGACACAGATAGGAGTTTTAATTAAGAGAAATGCTGCCGAGCGGTGGAGATAAGTAACACCCCTCCATCTCCTCCCTCCCTCCCCCATCTTCCCCTGCACACCCTCCCTCCCTCCGCACCCCCCTCGCATCCCCACCCCTCGGTGCTCAGACAACATCATTAGGACAGTGCAGAGGGTGGTGGTGCGCAGCAGCCAGCCGTAGTCCCGCCGCATGAAACCAAAAGCACCGTGTAGCTTCTATGTGGTAATCCTCACATCACAGGTTCTTTGTACTGATGTGGAGTGACACTGTGCATGTGTCAGTATACACATGCAAACACAAACACGGGATTAGCTGGCACTGGCAGCAGCAGCAGCAGCAGCAGCAGCACGGCCGCCTCCATCGGTGCTATCACTCAAATGTACCTGTGTGAGCAGCAAACCCAAGAGGCTTGGGAGGTAGAGAGGTGCAATGTTTCCCACAGCGTCATCATTTTTTCCTGTTTTTTTGTTTGGATTACATAACACTTCATGGGGGGGGGGGGACTGTTGCCTTTCAGATTTTATTGATCACCCTGTTTCCAGCTACTCTATCTCCCACCATAGGTACAAGTAGAGCAGACATAAGTGGTCAAATAATCAATTTATTATCTACTATGTTTAAAATTATTTGATATTAAACTTAACATCTTGAGGTTTTTGAAAAGTTGACAGAACAAAACATTACCATTAATGAATGTGACGATTATTTTAAAAATGTCCATTATAAAATGTTCTTGTTATGTTCAACCAACAACAGCAGCAAATTCTAAGATTTGAGAACCTGGAACTATCAACAGTCATTTGATTATCAAAGTAATTACTATTTAATTTATTTAATGTCAATTGGTTAATTGATTAATCCACTAAGTACTGCAGCTCAAGACAAAACAAACAAACCAATATGAAGATGTTTCTTCAGGCCCTGCAGCTATGAAGGACATTTACCACCATTCTGAGGCAAAACCATAATAAATTGATCAAGAAACTGGCAGATTTATAGATGTTGAAAATAAGAATTAGCTACAGCCTGAAAACAGTATAGTCTAATTGCATCATTAAAAGGGCTTTTTAAAAAAAATATTATTGATTAAATATTGATTCAATTCAACAGCAGTTTTCCCGATATGCTTTGATTGTATAGCCAGTGATGATTTCACGTGTGATTGTGTTAAATTTTCAGAATATAACAGATAACCTTGACTGTACAAACATGTATTTAACTCTATACAGATTTGAGTACAACTTGTCTTTTAAAACTTTGTGCCTCCAATCCTGGTGATTCTGATGTCGAATCCTTTGCAGCTCAGAGCTGAGACACCATCAGACTCTGGAGGGGCTCAGAGTCGTCTTAGAACCCACTGGATGATGTCAAAACGCATTGTCATCAAAGTAAAGTCTGATTTAGATCCTAAAAAAAGAAATCACATTTTGAAGTGACAGAGTTTTAAAGAAAGTATTTATTTTGTATGTGTACTTGAACAAAGTAGGTCAGTTATAATGACAAACATCCCGATAAGAGAAGACAGAAATGAGGACAATAAGTATGTTAACATAACTTTAAGTGCTTTCTTACACTTAATTAGCCAACAATCAAAACTAATCTTACATCACACTATCTGTGCTGCCAAGGCAGGTGAGCCGCCTGTGAGATGTCTCTCCCTGTGTTCAGGTGGATCCCCTCCTGTCTGAGTAGACTGGGTGAGCTCTCAGACCGCCCACATGCCCGCGGGCCCACTGTGCGGCGGAGATCAGTAGCAGCAGAGAGAAATCTGCCCCCCCGGGGGAAGGCCTGATGTCGGAGAGATTAATTGCAGACTACGGAGCAGCAGCATGCTGGGAGCACACATTGCTTGAAGGCTCAAATATATTCATCTGCGTACACACACACACACACACACACACACACACACACACACACACACACACACACACACACACACACACACACACACACAAGCCCAAACTCCCTCTCTCCCCCTCACAGGCAGGATCCATCAGCATGTTGAATCCCAGATGAACATCAAACCCCCCCAGAGGTGCTGCTCCTTTGTCTCCAGGTAGCGCTGCCTGGCGTCCTGCCCACCGCCTCCTGCTTTCATGTGGCCAAGGGAATTATCCTCCCTTTTTGTGTGTGTGTGTGCGAGTGTTGGTGTGTATGGTTTGCACTGGAGTGTGACGCCTTCTCAGGTACTAGCTTTCACATCTGTTTTCTGTTTTGGCAGCACGCCAGCCAGCCCACCTCACAGGTGCCTGTTTTCCTCGAGGCTCCTGAGCAAGGCAGCGCTGCGGCAGAGGCTGCAGCCAGCCGCTGATTACGAGAAGAGCAGTCAGAGGAGGGACATAACTCTCAGACTGCTACACTCTAGTTAGTGGTGAGGGGTTAGGAAGCGGTTTGCCATGCATGTGTAGTGTGTGTGTGTGTGTACAAGTACAGTAAATCACTGAGGCTTTTTCGTGTCTACACTCTGCCCCTGACTCTAAGAGTTCTCCTGTGAGCTCGTGCATGGCTGTGTGTGTTTGCATTTCCCCCATGTTTAGTTTTATTTGTACAAGGAGAAAAATTGAAGGTACAAACCCACAGTGTGCCGTGCTGCTTATTTTGGGGAAACATAACAACTGGTATTTCCCACTCTTCAAAGAAAGCTGTATAATACTTGGTCTTGCTGCCTTCTGAGCGCGCTTTGTGGAGATCCCCACTGTGAATCCAGCTTAAATGCTTTTCCATCCCGCAAACTCCTCGCTGAGCGCAGCGGCTGACTGAACCTTGAAGATGGCTCTAGAGTCTCAACAAACTTTTCTCAACAAAGATCATCAGGAGCTTTGGCTGCACCATTAGACGTGTGTGCTCGTTTGTGTGTGTGTTTCTATGAAGTCTCATCATGTGGAGCTTTGGCGTTATCTTTGGCCCTGCTGAGAGAGAGTGTGTGTGTATGTATGTGTGCGTGACACATGCGGGGGCGGTTGCAGTCTAACCACTCCTTTTAATTACTCTACAAACTGGTTCAGGTGCTTCATCAGACGTTCAGCCCAAAATAGAGGAAAAAGCCTTTACTGAGATGAAAACCTGTTGTTTTTGGTCACATGTTAATTGTTACCAAATTGTCAACATATTTCATGGCCGTGACTTAAACATTAAAAAAAAATGAAGCGCTGGCTAACTGCAAATTAAAAAGACATAAACAACGAGGCTGCACATTCAGCCTTTCCTGGCAGTGTGACTCACCACAGCTCCTCTAAACTAAGTCTTTACTGGAACCCAGCAAAACCAATCCTTCTGAAATCAGCACCTATAGTGTGTGTGTGTGTGTGTGTGTGTGTGTGTGTGTGTGTGTGTGTGTGTGTGTGTGTGTGTGTGAGTGTGAGGCTTTGCCCTGATGTCCCAGTCCCAGAGCTGTGCAGGTATGTTTATGCTGGCCAGCAGAAGCAGCAGGTGGCCTCTGTCTCTCGTGACTATAGGTCTCGGGTGTTGACACTGATGCAGGAGGAGATGAGGCCTGTTCAAGAACCTCAGTGTGGCGTGTGAGTGTGTGTTGACATGAATATATATTTTTTAAAGTGTGAGTTTAAGTATACTTACCAGTAACATTCTGAGTACATGAACTTCACGTATGTATTTCTATTTCCTACAAATTTATACTTCAACTCTTCCACTTTTTGGAGATAAATATCACACTTTTCTTACAGCTTAAGTTATGACATAATTATATTTATAATATAATATTGGATATTGAATATTAACTGCCCAAAAGTAAATAAAGTAGTTCAAATGAAAGCCTCAGGAATAATAACACATACACATAAATGTATGATTAATAATAATATATTTAAATATATCTATATATGACAGAACCAAGGTTAACTAAAAACTATTGGATGGATTACAATAAAACTTGGTGGCAGCATGCAGTATGGGTCAGGGAAGGCTGTGCAGATCCAGGATAATTTCTCTCACTTTCTTTAACGTTGTGAGAGAGGTTGTTTTTTGATAATTTCTCAGTGAATAATTTATAGAATTTGACAAAAAAAATCTGGCATATTTAGGCGACTTGTGTCAATGTGTGTGCATTTTGAATTTGAGATTGACTGCTGGGACTCAGCGGTGGTATGTGCTCTACTGAGTGCCATTCTAGTTTTCACTATTTTCAGATTTTTCATCTGTTCATCATCTTCACACATCTTTCACATCTGTCTCCCCGTGACACTGGACCTGCGCTCAAACCTCAGAGCTTATGAAGACACAATGCGCCTCTTATTAGACTTCTATTATATCCATCCCAGAGACATTGCCAAATAATGCAAAACAGATCCAGTTCATGCTCGGCAATCAAAAACACTGCATCCATTTCATGATAGTTTATGATAGTTTAATTGAAAGAGAAAAATCAATTTTAAGATCCTGTAATATCACACAGGATGCAAAAGCTGGATGCCTCATCACTTCATTGCCTAAAGTCAATATTTCTTCCAAAATAGAAATCCATTCTCCCGCCCCCCCAGTTTCCTTTGATGTGTGGGTGTCTCGGTCTTACATCAGACATCAGGGTCAAAGCCTGAAAAGGCAAGTCAATTTACAGACAGACATCAGAGGGAGAGGCTTCTCCTGCACAGGTAGGGCCAAGAGAGCCGGGGCTACGGCTCCACAACCTCCTCATCTGTCAGATTTGAATGGAACAGACAGCTCGCGCGGCTCGGCTAAAGCTGCTTCATTGTTGGCTTCGTTACACACATCGATTTACGAGCAGGAGCGCAAACAGTTCAGCTCAGAGTTGACTAAAGCGGTGTATGTCGGTACATCAAAGCCCAGAGAGAGCGTGGTCCAGCTGGCCAGTAAACTGCTTCATGGTATTCCCATGTGCCCTTATCGTCATGGCTCTTAAATGTCACTGCGTTCATTCAGACAGACCTGAGAGGGATGACGGGAAGCAAGAGTTCACTGAAGCGAGAGCAGTCGGTTCGGAGTGACTGACTTCTACCTTGATGTAGCAGAGAGGCTACATAGCACGAATCAAGCAAATCTTGTTTACACGCCTGTGGGTGTATTGGAATTTGAGTTTGACCAAAGTTAAGATTTAACTTTTCGGTTTTGATCTGCATGAGGAGTATTCAAACCACTGTCAGCGATTTCAAATATATATATTTATATATATATTACTTTGAACTGTACTGAAGTCAAATACAATATATGTCTTTGTATGAGTTGTCAAACATCAAATAAATGCAGGAGCTGGTAATAATACTTTTTTTTCTTCTTCAAAACAGCCTCAAAAGAATGTTTTAATCTGAACCCCACAGAAATGAAGCCTGTTTCATAGAATTAATTGCTTAACTGTTGAAATATGAAATGTGCATGAGCAAAATCGCTGAAATGTTTGGCGAGATTCAATATCTGAACACTGGGAAACTCAATTACATACCAGCAGTTAAACTTGCTGGTTAAAGCTGCATTTCTCACTGCGGCATTCATTCATATTTCTGCACCCTAAATGAGATTGCATTAACATTTCAGAGATTGTGTGCATACATGTCTCTTATTTTGAATAAGATGGAATCGGTTGTATCCACACTGTCTCCATTCCTGGGGTGTCAAACGAAAAAGTTCTCTTGTAGTTGATATAAAACAAAAGTGTATTCATACTAATAATTACATTTGACCTAAAAACACTTAAAATCTTCTTTACAGCCATAAACAACTCTCCCCTCCGACATAATGATCTAGCACGCTCACATCAAATACAAACATGGATGAAAGACAGAGGCGAAGCACCTCCACCACAGCTCCTGTATGTGCCATTACATGCAGCAGAGTTCATTAAGCTGAGTATGTGAGAAGAGATGAAGGCCCCTGTATCGGGGGGATTTCCCCCTGCTCGCATACTGTCTGAACATGACTGCCAGTGTCTTTGAATACGGTACAAATGCATGGCTGAGGGCGTATTTTCATCAGACCTTCAGATCCCAGATCCTGTCTTCTTTCCACACACACATGGAAGTTCCTTCTCTTCCCCAACTCCTTTTTTTTTAACTAGCATTCTAGTTAAACGATACATACAGCGATTGAAATATGCCTTTGATAAGGATGAAGAATTGATTTATGGCCGTACTTTTATCATCGCTCACTCATAACCCGCTGCCCCCAAGCGATGTATCCTGTGGAGAGTTTTTTGGGGAGGAAACCACCTGCTTTGATTTACAACCCCCATGGATTGAAAACTGTAGTTGGGACTGCACTGGGTTAAATCCCTGACATCTCCTCTAGGTTCAGTCACACATGCTGGGCTCTGGCCAGTCCAGACTTTGAGCCTGATGGTCTAAATTATCAGAAAAACACTGCAAAGGAGGCAAATGGTTAATAATATCCACAGCCTGAAGACCACGGAGCAGGAGAATATAAAGTGTCACGCAGATAAATCAGCAATGTGTTTTTACCATCTCCAGACACACATGTAGCTGTCGAGTGAGTACACAAAAAACACGAAACTGATTTTATGGAAACTTGGTAGAGAGGTGGGGAACGGGCCACGGAAAAACCCAGAAATTAACTTTCTCAAGAAATAATGCAGAGACCTTTATGGGAAAAGAATCGAGCATATTTAGAGGACTGATATCTATGAGTGTGCAACTTTGGTGCAGCTTGATTGAATTTAAGGTGACTGTTGGGCTTTGGCAGAGGTATCTGCTCCACTTCTGTTTTTTTAAGAACTTTTTTTACCGATAGAGCAGATAGGAAATATGGGGAGAAAGAGATGAGGTGTGACAACAAGGGCTTAAACTGGAGACATTGAGTATATAGTCAGCATCTAAAATTCAACATTGCAAAATGATTGTAATTATAGCTGTTATGATGACTTATATTGTTATTGATGCATTATGAGTGGTACATTTCTTTCCATGTATTGCCTATTGTATAAATTTGTATTGTCTTTTTTGACCTCATATGCACTAATGAATCTTGTAATATATAAACAAAATGGCTTTATGCTTTTTCTTTTCGTCGCCATTAGGTCAACAGTTGTTTGTAACGCTGAGCTACAGATGGGACTTCCTCCAGTGAAACACTGGCAACAACCCTGGCACGGGCTTCCGATACACTGGGATCTGCATTGGAAATGCAGTTCGTCTCCTAGGGCTACAGGCCCTCCTTCATTGTTTCACGGCTATCTTGACACCCACTCACCAGAATGGAGGCATATACCGCAATGAATCCTGGGATCTGTGATGCTGCCACTGATAGGCGCAGCAGTGCCACAGATTCCATTAAGCTCCAAATTAAAGCAGGCACATCAAAGGGCCTGTGAGGAGGCAGCATGGAGATGTGACAGGGAGAGAGGGAACAAAAAATGAGTGAGGGGAGAATAAAGGGGGGGGGGGGGGGGGGGGGGGGGGGGGGGGGCCTCATTTACGCAATACCCGAACGTGACAGAGCCTAATCCAAATCAATATCTGTGAGTGGTAGGGTGTTGTTACAATGCTAGTGTGGAACATATTAGCTGAAGATGAAAGCATCAAAGTGGTTAGCGAGATGAAATTATGTCTGTTAAAGCACAAGTAATAATTGGAAAAATATGAGAGCTGGGATACATTTTTGCGAACATGACCACATGAGAAGTGGAAGCGGTAGCTTTCTTCAGCCCAAGAGAGATTCTGCAACCAAACGTTCCCTAATACCTGAATGACAGCTCCAAGACGACCGTTTTCCCGCTTTACCATCCAACACAAACACAAACAGACATTATGTGTTTTTGACAGCAGACTTAAACATTTAAACAAACTGTGGCTACGTCCAATATATTTACTCTGCATGTTATCCATCTCAGCGGCCCTGAGATTTTTTTTCACTTGATATCTGAGAGGCTTTATCTCTGTCCTCTATGCAGAGGGTAGCAAAACCACTGGGATCATATTGTCTCTCCAGATAATCTCTATTTATTTTTCTGTCCAGGGTGGAAAATTTGCAACGAATCCCTTGGGTTTCTGTAAGTGTTTTATCACTTGAAGATTCTCCTGGAGATGTGTCCTACTGATTGAGTGGAATGGAAAGGACTCTACGTGATACTCGCATAATTCCCAAGGCCTGTCTGGGGAGGCTGCTGCTTAGGGAGCGTCGGTGCGCTCTCTCGTCGCCGTACGCTGGTGAGCAGCAGAAGAAGGGCAAAGAGGGGTACGGATGGAGTTGGGGAAGCAGGGTGGGAGTGTGTTTTTGCGGCCCTACAGCAGTCTGCCTGATTGCATCGCCACACAAGCGTGCCTTCAAAGCCTTCCCCTCCCCACCGCCCAGTTTGACCAGATAAGGGCCCCCTCACGCTGTGGTTCAGCTGGGGGACAGGAAGACACACGGAGGGTCAACGGTAGTGCCATCTGCTCCTCTTGTACAACAAATATTGTACATATACATCAACAAACCGCTTCACATATCCTGCCCAGCATATGGACCAACTCCTTAGACTAAAGCTTTGATCACCCTACAGGCTTTATATTGAGGCATATACTGTGTAATACATCCAGGATGTTTATTTGTCTGCTCATACAAGTTTCATGAGAACAATGTTGATTGAGTCAATATGTTTGTGCCCTTGTTTGGAGCCGCAGACAAATAATGGAGGAGTGTTCTCTTGCAGCAGAGACGGCAGGCCGCCGCTGCCAGCAGGCTGCCTGACGTATGGAGTGTTAACGATCTGCATTAAGGGCACACTGATGTAGGTCAGATCCCCGTGACATCACATTCCTCCGTGTTGCTAACTGCGAGCGCGGCGACAGTGATTGACAGCGGGCACAACACACACAAGACGTCTCACTCTTGGAGGGAAGGGCACTTTGGAATGCAATTTGATCTGCGAGTTAACAATTCTAAAAATGGAGGACGGTGTATCGTTTGCCTTGCAGCATTTTTTGGATAAGCATGCCAACCCCAACCCTACACCGCCACAACACGGGCCCATAGTTCTGACTGGTTCCACAACCTCACATCAAGAAGTGTCAGCAGCTGTCACAGAGGCTGTATCACGTTTCTTACAGGCAGCCAGGCCAGTGCCTCCAGGTTCACTGCTCACTAAGGCGGCTTCTACACAAGCTTTTCATCTTTTTTCCCTCTTTTATACGCTTTATATGTCTGTTTACCTGCCTCTCTCCCCTGCTTTCTTGGTAAGCAGGACGGAGGCTGCCAGTAATCATTATCAAGCCAATCAGGAGATAATGACTATCATCCAGCCTAATGTTTAATTAAGTAGTTTCCAGGACGTTCCAACAGCACACCTCTCCCCTGACGTTACCTGAAATAGGTGCTTTCCACTTTTCAGTCGGTAAGACCTGAGGGAGTTTGCCTCACAACAGCCGGGGCCCCCCAGAATCAGTAATCATACTAAAAAAACTCCAATTACATCTGTGGTTCCAAGCATTTGATGAATGAACGGTTTTCTTGCCAGGACAACAAAGGAGGGAGCTGGATACAGTCACCACGCTGGGTAATAAAACCGGGGAATATCAAAGTATTTAGTCAGTTTAAAGACAAGCATGAACTCCATTGTAGAGTATGAGCTGTTCCCAAAGCATGAATCTCAGCAGTGAGTGAAACTGTCACGTGGGACTCTGTCAAAGAGCCAAAGAAAACAGAATCAGCTTTACATAAAGGAGAGAAGTTCCACAATAGAGCCTGTAATACCTGGTCAAACAAACCTGTGATTGATGCGTTTCAGACAATGAAACAGTTCAAGAGTGAAAAGGATCATGGGACTGTGAGCCAGTAGTTTTTAGATAAGTTTTTTTTGGGAGAGGCCTAGTAGTGGTAAGTACTTCAGCCTACAATCGTGTTTTGTTTGGAAAACCCTGCTTTATATTACAACTAATGGGAAGCAAATTGCCCGAGCATGCAGCCCACTCAAACTGAGAGATCCCCTAATCTAAGTCCACAACCGAAAGAGACAGACAGACAGCTTCAAACCTCATACCTTCTTCTGTTTGGTTTGGTGGGGAGGGATAATGACAAGGCAGATCGAGAGTGTTGGGCCCGTCCCCTGGCATGGGCATGGGAACCCCCCAAAAAATGAATAACCCACATTATAATCCATGACACCACAAGGAGATGAGATGAAGAAACACAAGAGAGCGCCAAACATATGGCTGCGAGAGGGAGACAGAGGGAAGTGGAGAAGGGAAACCAGAGAGAAAAGACGGAGAGACCACATACAGGCCGAGTAGAACAATGGGGCTCTTTCAGTTGGGTTCAATGATGAAGGGAAAATGAGAGGGAAGAGGATAGATGAGGGTGAAGTGTCAGTGTGGCTTCCACGTACAGCGCGACGAACCGGAAGATGACTGAATGAATGTCAGACATGTTGCTGCAGTCTTGCAAAATCAAATCAAATGCAAATCTTTGGATGTGGTGAACATATGGAGGCAATAGCGCACAATGTGCAGGGATTAATAACAAAATGACACGTCCCTATGACCGCGTACGCCTTTGTATGTGTGCATATGTGTCCTTGGTTCACATACAAGATATGTATGTGCATGCAGAGGGAGTGCGTGCGTGCGTGCGCGTATGGTGTAAGGGTGGGGCATCGAACAGAGGCCCCTCTAGCCCAGACTTGAAAAGGCATTCTTTCATCACTGCTAATCTCCCAAACATAAACATGAGAGCATCCACACAGTCTCTCTCTCAGGGCCAAAGGGGTGACCCTCCCATGACTGGAGATGAGGGACTGCACGAGTACAGGACTGTGCGTGCTCCGGGCCGTCCCACTGTTTGTGTTACGAAGAGTTTCAGCAACTACTATCAATCAACATATCAGTTTTATAACAGTTGTTTGTGAAGGCTTTTTTTTGTTGTTTGTGTGTGTGTCTGTGTGTGTGTTTGCCTGCTTATGATTGCAAAGGATGTGTGTGTCCCTGTGCTGCTGGGTAAATCAGCCTCCGAACTCAGGGCGCGACTCGACATGCAATACAGTTTCATCCGAAATAACCAACAATTAGTTATTTTTCCACGACAACCGTGTAAACCATAATTGCGTGCGGTTTAGACAGGAAAAAATTATGTCATGAGCGCATAACTCAGATATGAGAACAAAGACTAATTTGATACGTGTGACAATCAAGTAACTTTACAGGGATGAAATGGAAGCTGAATCACCTTGGGAATGGCTGCCAGGTTTTTGGGGGAGTTGGGGAGGCAAAGATGTGAACTAGCACAAGGTGGCACTGGGCGTGCTCCTCTCTATAATGGGGACACTTATTTCTCATGCCTGTATGGCTGGCGTGAAATAAGCTCAGCTCACATGACACACACACACACACACGCCTGCGTACACACTTACATCCGAGCTTGTACAGTACACTGCCCCATCCCATGTGTACAAGCCAAAGCTGTTTTTGCAAAGCATTTAAAAGATAAGGCCAGTGAGTTAATGCAGACGTACTGCCATAATCCAGTTTCCTCACCACCACCTCCCTCCTGAATCTCACCCCCTCCTCTCTCTCTCCGCTCTCCCTAACAGTTTCTCTGCACTTCAGCTGCGTATCTGTGACAGATTAGGGCAGATCACCGAGGATTACCCTCACCAGACGCAGCCGCTACACGCTGACCAGAGATACCCCCCCCCCCCCCCCCGAAAAAGGGAGGAGGATGGGTTTAAATTTTGGAGTGAATAGCTAAATATATTGATCATGTTTTGAGATGTGTTTCTCTTTATGTGCAAGTAGAAAGGTTACGATCATAATTTACTTGTTCACGTGCACTCTTCACATCCTGTGAGGGCTTGGTGTGTTGCTGGGAGGGTGCATGATGCCCCGGTACCTGTCGTTCCTTTGGGATGCTGCTGCAGAGTGAATATAGGTCAGACCTCGTTTCTTTTTGTTTTTATTTGCCTTTGATTGCCAGATAAAAAAGGTGTCTACAGTCCCCGTTACTCGCTAATGATCACCCTTTACGAAGAACACGAGGAGTGCTCAGTACCCAAAGCCAAATATCTGACAGAGAAATCATTATTTTATTTTCTTTGTTCCAGACTGAACAACTTCATTTTCCGAGCGGTGTGCATATCTAGGCATCCTCCAGTGGGCTGTGTTGGTACTGCACACTGGGAGGGGGGAAGTGGGGGGTGGGGGGGTAAAAATCCAGAAGGGTTTATCTAGTGGATTTGATCAGAGCGTGAGATTAAATGAATCAGATATTTTACCACTCTAAGGGCAACTTTCTACATATGAAAGGCATCTGAAATGAGGGCGAATTTCAGCCTAACTTTCGGGAGTTGATCGCTGTTACATTTCACTCATTTACATTAGAAGAGAGCTTGAATAAATGAGCAACACCCTTTATCCTTCTTTATATAACTGCAGCACTTGACAGCAGTGATCTTGTTTATAATCAATAATATATGGGTTTAATTATACGGTATATGTAATCTATATATTAGATACACATCAGATTCTATATGATGGAGTTTTTATCCACATTCTTAGACTTTATTCATCCTAAAATTCCTTTTCAATTCCATACATGAAATGTCACAGTGTTGTTATTCACTGTTGATATGCATCAGTCTGTTTTTCACATGCTGATATAAAACAACTAATAAAAAAAATGCTTAAAATGCAAAATTGGAAAAATAATTAAACAGCAAAAGCAGCCCCATCTCTGTCTTTAATCTGTGCTTGGATGACTCAAAACAAAAAGATGTGTGCATGTGTGTGTGAGTAAATGATGGAGCAGGTGTGTGGGAGATAGGCGGAGGGGGGTCTGAGACCCCACCTGGACTCAGAATAAGCGGGGGGACTGACTGGGGACACGGACGCTACACAACACACACTACAAAGGGCTGGCGGGGGCGAGGTGCACTAACGCCATAACACAGCTAAAGTCCCATTGTTCTATTCCCGTTTCATCTCTCCTCCTTCTCTCCAAATATTTGGAGGAACGCTCTGAATAACATACTGGTACTGAGAATATTGCGCTCTGTATATTGTTGAAAGGAACTTAGGCAGTCTGAGTTTTTCGCTCTTCAAAGACGCTTACTTTGTTTTGTTTGGGTTTTGTTTGCTCCTGTATTTGAATTGTGTACCGTGATTTCGTGGATATCTCATTGTTCCAGATTTGAGATTGTTGGACAGAGGAGCACCCACTGGCTCATTTATTTTCATTGCATCATGTGACTCATTGTAATTGCGACACACTGAGAAAAGCAGGCTGAAATTACATAAAAAATAACAACTGGCTCCTGCTTCCCACTGCCGATGCTGGGGATCTGTTTGTGGGAGAAGTTTGGTTCTCCTTCATCATTAGAGTTTCAATAAGACTGTTCCTACAGAGGCTTCCAGGGTGCACATTTCTATACCGGAGCCAATGGGAAGTCAATGATTAAAAATACAAGACCAAAGCTTTGCATCAGAGTTCAAAAAACAGCCGAGCTATTAATCATGTGATCAATGGGGGATAAGCGTGAGGCTCCACGATGCAGGGTGACAGCATCATCTTATAGGGTTGTTTGATGGCCCTTTCCTGGGGACCCCAACGCTGATTGGGCCCTGAGGGTGCCCTGCGGCGCTTCCCCGTCACAGGGGCCTGACTGACAGCTCTAATGAAGCCTGCCATCGTCGGGCAAGGGACCTCTCCAGAGCAGGCACCGAACTTCAATCGGCCTCTGTGACGTCCAAAGAGTTTTGATTCCTCAGCAGTGGTGAGGGGGTAAAAAGGAGACCCCTATGGGAGACAGGCAGCCCCGGCCTGCCTTTGAATATTTCTCTACGTTTACCGCATGTCAGTTCTCAGTGTTGGAGATGCACAGAGGAGAAACGTAGGGGGGCGGCGGCTGTGGTGAATTTTTCAGAGGTGGAAAGAGAGAAAAAATGAGAAGAAGAAGAAGGAGAAGGGGCCCTCAGTTCCATTGTTCTGTAGCTGTCATTGTGCGAGTTTACAATTCCAAATGGTCTTTCAAGCTACGTTTGCTGTTTTCATTGTGAGTTTTACTTGATAAGAGAAAAACATGTCAGGTAACTTTGTTTTTTTTCCCTAGTTTAGTTAGGATGGATGGAGCAGTTGCAGCTATCACCACTCTCTCCATCTTTCTCTCTCATACACACATCCCTTCTCCACTGCGATGGAGGGATAGTGAAGAGCAGCGAAACCTCAGAAGACTCATTCTCACTTTGTTCTATTATTCACCATCTCTGGCTTCAGAACTCTCTAGGATCTCCATGGGGTTTACTCCATCCTGATGGAAAGACTCCTGTGCTGCTGAGAGCCTGTTTACTCCCTGGCCCCGGCCCCGTGGTCCACTGGAGTATACAACCAGTCCCTTCACTCCCATGCTCACATCAGAGTCATCAAAAATAAATCAAAAACAGAGTGGTACTGGCCATTTGTTAATCTCGTGTTCACTGGCACTTTTTTGAAACCAATTGCTGAATCAAAATGCATCCTCTCGAAGTTGGCAGACCCTCTTCACTCCTCACAGCAATGATGACACCCTGGCAAACGTCACCGAAAAACAATTTACTCGGCCGTACGCTCTCTTCCTTTTGTTCTTTTCAGTCAGCATGAATCTTTACATCTTTATCCACTATGATACAATATGATCCGCTCTCAGAATGCTCATTTGTACCAGCATAAATAGTTATTTGAAAGATAAAAGCAAACATGTTTGTTTTTTGTTTGTGTTTTTTCTGCTCCCCGACTCCCCCAAGGCATTTATGAGCACTTTGGTAATAAGGACCAGAGAAGGATTTAGCTGAAGAAGAGGAGCAGAGGATGCTTTGATGTACTCTTAGATTAAGTGAAGTCTACAGCGATGTCTACAAAAATACATGCAGTGTGTACACTGAGCTCTGGTAGACAGATTCCTCTCTGCTGGCCCTTCCTCTCTGGTCCCAAACCACCACAGCATGAAAGACAAGTCTGTATATGCTCTGTGGTAGCAGGAGACTTGTATGGACCTTGTCGACAGCTTCAGATGAGCCATTCCCCAAAGAAACACAAACTGGGGATTTTTTATTTTTTTTTCTCATTTCACAAACTTGTTTTTTTCTCCCCAACCCAGAAAAATTCTCCCTCAAAAAACAAAAAAACTTTTAGAAGACTGGGTTCAGACTTGATTTGATTTTCGTGAAGTATTGCTCTGCTTAAAAGAGATTTAGCAACTAGATGAAGCTCAGAAGATGAGAGTTGCCCAAGCGACTCCACACAGTGCCAACGTTTGAATCAGAGGACGAGGGGGGGAACAAATTGACAGAGAGAATGATTTTGTAAAGTTGTTATGAAACAGTCAGCACTTTGGAATTTTATTTTTATGTAAAATTTTAAGCATCAGCTACAGTCTGATGACCTATTCAGCTAGAGGCAAGAAAAATTTGACCTCATCATATTTTATATATTCTGATCACTTCTGATCAGTAGTTGGTAAGCAGGAAGCATAACCAGCTGGCCACTGGGTTTTGGACCAATAATAATATACAGAAAAGCAGCAAGCGGGCGTCTTCTTAAGAAAACATTCTTTAGCACAGCGTGACTGCTACGATTCTCTCTATGCTGTGCTATTTGTATTTGTTTATGGTGTTAATGAAAGGTTGCATGAATAATTTAACATAAACAAAGCATGTCATTTCAAATTAGCAGCAGCTCTGCAAACACATGAAGCAGTGGTGCCACTGTGTGCCGCGTACAGTCTGCTGATCTGATACTGACCTCTACTGGACTGCTCTGCTGCTGAATGCAGGATTATTACCAAACCAAATCCAAAGCTCTACATTCATCGGTTATACCACCACATAATTCATTGTACATTTAGTCATTAAAAAAATCTACTTTGTATTTGATTTTATATTGATTTTAAACATAAAATGATACTTGTATAACCATTTCACATGTAAACAGGCCCCACCAGCTTCTTTATTTTCCTTTTGATATTTGAGTTAAGTTTAAAAAGATGTGAAGATACTGTACATAACTAAAACACACATTTTTGTTACTAGATTTGTTTATCAGAGAACCATCATCTATTTACAGAGGTGGATATTTTACAGTTGAAAAAATAACCTGTTTAATGTCATCGTATTTCCAGTGATGGATGAATTTACTGCTTCTATAATAGGTTATCTGAAACAAATTCATTTCTGTTGCAATGTACATATTGGGTTTTGTATAAATGCATATGAATCACATCTAAATTTGTATATAACTCTACTTTAATATAACATTTTCCCTCACTTCTCACTCACTACAAGGTTTTTTGCGACATTTCTATGTCATCTATACTTTCCAATAGTGATGCAACTAATTATTATCCAAATCATATATCAAAATGCCGATTCTATTCTTGATTAAAAGATTTGTGTCTCGTGTAAGAAAAAAGTGAGAAATCTCCATCACAGTTTAATAAAGCCAAATGTGTCGTCTGCATATGAAATATTATTTTCAAGGCAAAAATCGGTACCAAAAGATTTTACATCTGTAATGTTGTAAAAGAACAGAGATGCTGCAGTAAGTAAATGTGTGGTGTCTTTAATTCAGTGATAGTTGCTGATTACTCTCGTCAATTCTGACTGATCACTATCAAAACTTATATTCATATATGAACTGAGTTGAGCACTGAGTAATCAATGAAAAGCAGAGCCAGGTAAATATCAAAATTTGATGTACGTATCCCCCCCTTTTGTAACTTAGATATAAATCATGCAAAGAGTGTGAATGGAGGTGAATGTGACCTGAGTGAGAATTAACCCTTTACCTCTAATTATAATGAGCTTCATTGATTATCTTGCTCTCAGCCCACAAACAGACACAAAACTGTGATGTCCAAATGCCCCTGAGCTCCTTCAGTGTCCACAACAAAACTAACCTTTTCCCTGGTTTTGATCCTGTACAAGTCGAGGAAGACCCACTTCCCACTTCATCTCTACTTTTCAAACCTCCCCCCCTTCCCTTCTCCTTTCTTCTACCCCCTCAGTCTCACACACCCACCAGTGCTGCAGCTCAATTAACACTGCGGGTCCAAGGGTGTGAATTATTTAGCAATGAATTATTAATAAATAATAACAAAGGGGCTTGGGGGAGATGCGGCCTGGTCAATTAGGAGAGAAGGGAAAAGTGAAGACGAGCAGCAGGGGGTTGGAGGCAGGGGATCTGCAGTTGATCTGATCTGCGCCTCATCATTATCGCCGCCCGTCAGACACAATTACCTCGGCTGCGTGCGCTCCAGCACTTCAAACAACAGCCTGTCCTTCTGACTCCCGACAGTCCTCCACTTACCTCTGTGCAGCCACCACACACACACACACACACACGCGCACAAAGATATTAGATATTAATCATATATTGTAACGGCCATGAAAAATACTGTCTTACAACTGACAGGTGTCTGAATAAAATCTTATATGATGCTTATATGATGCTTCCCTGTCTTGAATTTTCACACTGAACCAAAGGGGATTGACTAAGTATGCATCCCGCCACTCAGCCATCTCTTTACTGTCAGTCAATGTTTCATGTTGATGACATGTCCTTGATTGTTACTGTTGCTATTGTCTAATGATGTGTACTGTTTGCTAGGTGTCGCTCTGTTGTTCGTTTCATGCGATGTGATTTGCAGTAAATGTGAATGTGTGCATTGATGTAAAACTGAATTTCCCCAGTACTATCCCCACACTAACTAACTAACTAACCAACTTTTTTCACATTTATCAACAGAAAAAGTGCATCTATGCAAAGTCGTCCAATACGTGATATAAAATACAGAATACATGCGGTCGCCATTTTTAATTGGAGGCACCTCAATCATGAATAGTGCAGCCACTTTTTAGAGGTCTCATAGTTATATTAGAGGAGATCACCTGTTCTGGCTGGGTTTCAATTTACTAAAGTGCATGTACGTGAGGCTGAGAAAGTGGAGAGGGTTGTCCACTGAACAGGAGGTTGGTGGTTTGATCCCATGCACCTCCAGCCTGCATTCCTAAATGTCTTTGGGCAACAAACTGAACCCCACATTGCCCCTGATGCCTGTGCTCACAGTATATGAGTGGTGTAGAGTCAATATTATTATTGAGACGCACATGAAAGATTTATTTTTAAAAATACTTTACATTAAAGTGCAGGTATGTACATTTTTGAAAACATTGTGTATGTGTCTATGTGTGTATGTGTGTATGTGTGTGTCTGTGTGCTTTGTGATTTCTTTCTCTCTGTGTTTCTTCTGTCTAATTAACGCACATGGATTTGAGTTTTCATGGTTCATCTATATTTTGTGCAGGCCTTTGATATTCAGTCTGCAGATATTAAGAATTCAGGGTTAACTAAGCCTGAGTGCCTCTGTGTGTAGGGCAGTCTCTCAACACAGCACATTGGATTTAATGTGATATTCAGACAGAACTATCTGAAAAACAGGAAACTTTTTCTTTTTTAAACAGTATCAATAAAGTGTTAATTACATTTTTCTTGAATATATATATATATATATATATATATCATGATTGTTATATCTTAGGTATTTAATCTAAGTTCATTTGCCTGCTCCTGATGATGCAAACTGTATTTCAACCAAGCAGTGTGTGCGTGAGCTCAACAAAACAAAACGTTCAGTTAGCCGTTGTTACGTCATTCTTATCTACTGATTAGCTTGAACATAGTCAGAGCATGTGCGTGTTTCATACCACAAGATGGCGCCAATTATCCAGCAGGTGCCTGATAGAAAAGCTACAGCGCTGAACTTCATGTACGCTTTTCCTTAATGACACAGTAAGAATTCAACAAGACATGCTGTGTTTGTTTGTATTTTTTCTGTAAAAAAAAAAAAGAATACAAACAGTTCAGTGGGGGAACATAGTGTTATTTTTGTAGCTTTAATAATTGTGCATTCTGATTTTGTAGTAAGAATCCAAGACCTCCAGGTGGCAGCCTAATCCCAAATTCATGATGGCTCATGAGGGCAACCTCTAAAACAACTGTACGACAGTGTACAGATTGCGCATTGAATCATTTAGGACTATCAAGATAACATTTAAAACAAACTCACCGATCAAGACTCAGTCAGATGTTTTCTCTTTTGATCCCAGCAACATTGTAGATGAGTAGATTGTCAAAGTCCATATTACTGCTGCAATACAGTGGAATAAATAATATACTGTGAACTCCTCATTAAAGTAACAACAAATAAACAGTATGATGTAGTACAGTGGGGGCCAAACTAGGGTGAATGCATGGTCGCAAGATGATTTATTTAAATTAAAAAGAATTAGCCATAATGCTACAAGAATATTTTCAAGAGCTTACATTTCAAATGAAACCATGCAAAATGTCATCAGTCATCCAATTTTGAAATCGTCATCCCCACATGGTGCCTGTGGTGATGATGATAGATTAGCGACAGAGTCAGTTGCAGCACTTCAATTTACAGCACCACAGAAGATATTACAACATGTGCATGAAGGTGACTTTCCTGAGGCCTCACTCAAATCAATATCCTTTGTATGCTTCAATCAGCTCCAGGGGTAATGACTGGCCGCGAGTCTCTGGCACAGTAATATTAGAGGTGAGGGGTTGATCATGAAGTATGAAGGTGTTAATTCTCAATTTGAATTATTTAAAGTAAGTGGAGTAAAAAAATTTGATGAGAAAAGTACTGTATACGTTTAAGTCTACAGCAATTTATGTAAGTTTTGTCCCCTCAAATATAGAATTACTCCATGCATCACTTTGCCGTTCCAAAATTAACTGTCAAACCAATCTCTGGACGAGCAGCTTCTATTGTCAAAGTGCAGCTTCTCTCAATGGCCTAAAGCACAGTAGCCAACTCGTTAGAAAAAGAAACTTGGCACATTTGCCATAAATAAATTAATTCATCAGGAAAGCTGATGCAGTCTTGTATGAGAGGATGAATCCAGCAGCAGGGTGATGATGACTGGGCTGAAAAAAGAACAGTAACTGGGCAGAGGATCTTGTCCGTAATTTCATTAGTGTCTCTATAAAGCCAAGCTGGCAACACGGCTGACGACCTTAATAAGAATATACGGCTGTTGAGCCATTCGCCAAGGTTTCTGTGTGCACTGTTGATGTAACATTTTCTTTCTACAGTTTCTCTGTAAGATGATGATAAAATATGAATTAAAGATGTAATAGATGGGGAAAGAAATCTCCTCACCGAGCACATATTGATTACATCCAGCCGCAGTGTCATCCCACCACGTCTTCTCTCTCGGAGTATTGATGACTTCCACAAATCGTGCAGGATTTGTTTTACTGGTGTGCAGAGTAAAAGATAAGTAAAGGAGGTCAGATAATTTTTTTAAATGCTTTCATGAAATAGCCTGTGAGAGAAGTAATATCTCACTTTGTACCAGTCAAGGCTCTTTTGTGCCTTTACAGAGACAAACATAAACAGATGTTTTTGCAGTTTAGCCACACAAACGTTCTGCAAAGTAGGCACAATGATGTTTGTAGAGTGAGACAGGTTTTTCAAAGAGCGTGTTCAAAGCACTTGTTCAGCTTTGTTGGGCTTAAAGCACAGCTTTAGGTAAAAAAGACCATCAGATATAACGTTGTCTGCTTCACTCAGGTTTTACAGATCGTATTTACAAAAACTCATCTTATTTATCAATAATCCACTCAAATATTAATGAACAACCTGCAGTGACCAGAATCAGTGGTATCTGGAATGTAGATTTCCACATTGGCATTTTGACTGGACATACTTAAGAGTGAGCGCCAAGAGAAACTGACTTTTTTAATGACCACGCAGCTGAGAGCCCATTGATTAGTTTGGAGCTCATCAACTAATGAGGCCATGTCCATGAATCAGGGAAGGATTGGATTTGGTTAAAACCTCAAGTCATCAATAAGACCGATTTTAAGTAATGACGCACGCCCAGCTGTACATTTTGTCTTGCATCTTCCTCGTCGCACTGAGCGAGTCTGGTCCAATCCATATTCACTTGGCTCAGGGGCTGAGGTGACAGTAATGTAAAGTGTACTGTCACTAATTGCATCTGCTACTGCATAATGAAGAGACCATGTTCGGACATTTAATTATTTTTAGTAGTTGGTGATATTGATCAAGTAATTTGTGCCAATGAAGCACCAACTTTGGTAATTCCAATAGAGTTGTTTATAGAGGACACATGGAAACATAACTAAACGGGTAATTTCTCAGTGTGAATAAAATGTTACTTACTTTGAATTAGAGAAACTCAATCAAACTTGCAAAAACTGCCACTTGGGGGCAGCAGAAGCAAGTTGTGAACATAATAGACATACAGGCCCTGAGCACTTTATTAGGAACACCGGTACACCTGCTTATTTATGCAATTATGCAATCAGCCAATCACGTGGAAGCAGTGCCATGCATAACATCAGTGAAAGTGCATATTGCTGCATATTTGAGTATTGTTTCCGACCCTAAAGTTATTAATTTACCATTTCTACTTCCACTATGATAAAGCACCATGTCACAAAGAAAAAGTTGACTCAAATTGATTCCATTAACAATGAGTTTGGTGGACTTCGATTGCTTCCCAAGGCACGAAATCTGCAGAAATTATGCAATCATGTCGACATGGACTCGAATGTCAAAGGTATGTTTATATCTTGTTCAATGTCTTGAGACCAAAGGAAGGCCCTACCCACTAGTATATGGTGTTTCTGATAAAGTGCTTAGGGAGTGCCATCATGTTTTACATCAATATGGCAAACTTGTTTGGAAATATTTTCAATGTTCACATCCAATGTTTATGAAGCAACATAAGGTTACAGTTGGAATCATATTTCAGGCCACCGGGCAAACACAAATCCACTATACGCTCCACTTTAAGCTCTGTTTGTAGTCTCCACTGTGCTCTCCACCAACTGAGGAAAACATCTGTCTCTGTAGTGGTAAAGGCTCAGTTATGTTGACTGTTGTGGTATTTACAAACACAGACCCCAGAATTGTCTGAAAGGTCAGCGTTCATGAGTTGTGATGTGTTTGTTGGCGTTTCCATGGCACCATATAATGATACGACTGCAGAAAATGCTTATATTCCCAAACGTTTCATTGCATTACCTTCCTACTATCTTACTAAATTGATAGTCTATGTGGTTTCTAGACAGACAGTGATGTTTATTAGTATCCATGTTGCTGTTGCCTAGCAGCTGTGTTCTCGCAACTCAAACACCAAGCGTACCATGTACACAATTTTCCTCATTGTAACCATAAGCTCCTGAATCACATTTGAAGCCAGCGAAAGATTTTGTAAATATTGTAAATGTCGCCCACATTGAGTCTGTTTCAGCAAGAGGGTTCTTCCAGTTAATGAGGGAGTTAGGAACTGTTGGGTTTCTAAAAAATGTTGAGGTCTTGACCTTCTATGTAAAGTGCCTTGAGATAATGTATATTATGATTTTGCGCTATACAAATAAAATTGAAAATTTTAAGTATTAACCGAACTAACAAGATAAGGCAAACTCACCTAGTTCCAATTCACATCCTTTACTCACCACACACCAGCTGCTGTTTACTTACTAGCACACCTTTAGCTAACGAATGCTAGTCGGGGTGTGGTGATTTTGGTCATATAATTTGAACGGCACATACTGTTCAGCTGCCGCCCTGCTGACGGACTGGTTCATGTAGCACAGACCAGTGAGAAAAAAGGAGGGATTGCTTGTGATCTTCTCACAACTTGAACACCAAGCCTACAGTGTACACAACTTATAAGCTCTAGCTAACGAAATGTCATACGAACTTCCCACGTTGTAACCATAAGCTCATGAGTTACATTTGAAGGCAGCTAAAGATTTTATAAATACTGCATTTAACCACTTAAATCTCACCACATCTATGTAAAAGTCAAGATGGCAGACATAGTTCTTTCTGCCCAG
Source organism: Verasper variegatus (assembly GCA_026259375.1). Taxonomy (NCBI): domain Eukaryota; kingdom Metazoa; phylum Chordata; class Actinopteri; order Pleuronectiformes; family Pleuronectidae; genus Verasper; species Verasper variegatus. The sequence goes on along the minus strand of CM048044.1, from coordinate 8,100,836 downwards.
TGCAGTGGTGCTCAGTGTTTTCAATGAATGACTGGCTATGGCAGTTGAGGCTAATTGCTAACAATACATTTTTGTTTGTTTATTTTAGTGTTCAAATGCTACAACACAGAGCGCAGACATTTCCATTCCCGTGACTCATCCACAACGTAACTCACCCATTGCTCCAGGGCTCATCAGAAGATGAAGAGGAAACAACAGTGGATTTGTGAGTGACATGTGCAGCACTTCCGGGTTCTTCGACGGAAGTTCCGCCCGTCGCCTGAAGGGTCCGCCAACCTCAGGTTGTAGAGCAGCTGTCTGCATTGTTGCTGTGTAGTTGATGACACTTATTAAACTCGTTTAAATGAAACACCACACACACTAGCTGCTGTTTACACACTAGCACCTTTAGCTAACTTGTGCTAATCGGGGTGCGGTGGTTGAGGATCCTGTAGTTTGAACTCCTCCGGTTGGGAGGGCTCATCCTGCTCAGCTGCTGCCGGGCTCCCTGCCCTGCTGACGGACCGCTTCGCTGAACAGACCAGTGAGGAAACAGGGAGGGACGGAGAAGGACAAATGAAACCGGAGTGAGGAGGCTCAGACGCGGCGCATGTTGTCAGTGAGGAGGAAGCGGACTGCGGCTCAGTCTCCGGGGCTGCGCCTCCCTCTGTCCCGTCCCGTAGCTGCTAACACCGCATCTGTTGTTATTTACCCACCGGCCTGTTCTCCACCGGAGCACCGGGCTGTGGTTCCCTCAGCCGTGGACGCGTTTTTCCTCCCGGAATGCCCCGAACAACTCGGCTGACACGGTGAACGGCTGACGATGGCTCCGGCGCGGATGGTTGTCAAAGTTATGGCGAGACTTTTGGGAAGTGTTCAGCTTCTTCGCTGCGGACTCACGGCCAAACGTCCGGCTGCATTTCTTCACACGGTAAAAGGCTCATTTGACTAATTATTGTAATTCGGCTTATGTTTTTTGAATGTCCCTGTAAAACTATTCAAGTTGAACGACTTCCTGCTCTGGGAACAGTGGAGTTGGGGACACTTGGTCGCTTTGAACAGCGAAGTTGTCTGTCTTTGTTTAGGGCTGGACGATAAAACGATATCGATAATTATCGCGATTTCATCTAAAGCTAAATATCAAAAGTTGAATAAATATTGATGTAATACACCATGTCAGCACATTGAGGAGGGATAACACATATTTGATCTACCTCAAATGTCTTTGTTTAACGTGATATAACTATTGTTTTTTATATATTTGTTTTATTTTCAGTGGTGAAAAGAAAAGTATTATACCTATTTTTCTCCATCCGTTATTTCTTTTTTATGTTTATTTACATGTATTCATTCAGATGTAAACCTTATTTAAAAAAAATTTCACTTCATCCTTCTGTGTCCTGTTATTTTCATCCAGGACTTTCAGAAATCCCTCAGGTGCATTACATAAATTATCTAAATGATCGATCAAGCCCATCTGCCCTGAAAAGTGAGCAGGACTCATCATTAACTAAACATTATCTCATCTCGAAAGCAGAGCTCATTCAATTACTCCCCTGAGAAAGCTGCTCAGTCAGCCATTTAGAGAATGAGACCATGAAAATACTGCTAATTATACTCATAAACTTTAAGTAGAGACTTTCTTAAAGCCCAGTTCATGCTTCTGCATCGAATCTACCTTCACATAGACATGTACCCTATGTCGTACCCTGACATGCTATTCCCGAAAAATAATTACGCATTGAAGAGAGAGCTATGATTGGTCACCTTGGTACCATAGAATTTCCAGCAGACAGTACTTCCGAAATCTCCCGCTTCTCCTCACTCGATTTAATGGTTGTACAGACTATCACCTCCAACGTCTTTCTTTTCTTCCTTGCAGTTCTTTAAGAAAAAGTAATTGCTCTTCAACATCCATCAACTCCAACATGATAACAATCGCCATTGTTGAAGTAAACAGAGACGCCAGAGAATTTGTAAATAGGTGTAAACCGGAAGAAACTCTACACGGTAGCTTAGAAACTCTACGGCCACTAGCATTTCGGCTCCACGCCTACTAGCATTTTGTAGGTGTAATTGCAGAGCAACACACACACACCTACGCACAACTATGAATGCTCACAATGGCATAGGCCCCGTGTGTAGGCCACGTGCATAGACTATATGCGTTCCTAGGGCCTAGCTTTGACTCAGAACCATGAATCAGACACAATCCCAGTAGGCATCACTAACATGGCTATGGTCTGCAGCATGCCCAGCAGAAGGGTCAATATCTCATTTTATCATATAGTGCATCATCAGGTGCAGGCCTGTATATATATAGTCCACTATAAATCATAATGGGAGAGTTAAAGCTATGAGGAATATGTCTGCGTAAATCATCAAATGCAATCAGCTGTTAAGTGTAGTGCTAGACAGGAGATGCTGCATAAAGTGAAAACGCTCATTGCATCAAAGCATCAGGTTTTTGTGGTGCAGATCTAATCACACTTGCATAGGCTGTTAAATTGGGCCACTTTTAATTACTTACATTTTATTATCCATGGTATCACCCCGCTGCAAAGAATTGCAGAGGTCAGCTGAGCCGTGAGCAGGCAGATCCCAACTGGACACTTCAAATCTCTGACAGTGCAGGGAGAAAAGGGCAAGCTGTGTTGCTACGCACCACAATTGTCTTCCCACTGAGTGAAAATGGCAGCTTTCTGGGCTTGGGATAAAAACACAAACATTATATCTGGTCGGCAGGATGTCATGACTCACTCCCACATGCGAGGATGGCTAAGATGAGTTCTATTTTTAGACTTGAACATATGTAAAATCAGAGCTGCAGTTTGCCTTTTTTCAAAGGACATAATATCAGTGCTCTTATAGCTGCTAACATAACAGGAAAACCCATTTTGACCTCTAATGGTACAAACACACTCAACACATCATCTTAATATGCTGTATGTCCCCTTAAAAGTCCCTATCTTCGCCAGAATTATGTTAAGGTCATGCTGGGATCATATTGATGGATAGCAGATAAGTGGGTTATGCTGGACTTTCATTTAGATTGTATAATGTAATGGTACTAGACGACCTCTTGTTTTCTGCATTGAAAACTGCAGTCACCAGTGGAATCCATAGAAGCTGGATACAGGGTCTGTTCTCTGTGATGGTTGCCGACTTCAAAGCATTATTTTTGGGGGTATTTCTCTCCCCCTTTTGTAACCTATGCCGAGAAGGTTTTGTATTCACCACTGTCCATTTGTTTCTTTGCAAGTAAGATCACACAAATACAACTCAACAGAATTCCATGACCTGAAATCTTTGAGTGTGTGAAATTTGGTACAGCTTGATTTAAATTAAGAGGACTGTTGGGCCTTGACAGAGTAATGTCCGCTCTAAGAGACAGTATAGATTACAGAGCAATTTCACAGTCTGCGTCTTTAACCCCTAGGCCTCCACAGCCTATAGATTGGCAGATCGGAAGATAGATTTTAGGTGGAATATCAATTTAAAGCTTAGTTACTTGAACATCATTTAAAACAAACACGTCAAGTGTTTTATCAGAGTGGCTGCACTACAGTTAGTTTCAAATAGGCTGGCACAACATCTGTATAAGACAGCCACAGACAAGTCGGAATTATACTACTGTGTAGAAAATCAGTTTTCAGAATCCAGAGAGCAAATGACTAGTTTTGTATCAGAATCAAGTTTATTAACTGAGTAGGTTTTCCTCATACGAGAAATTTGCTTTGGGCTTTCAGTGCACAAGTGAGGGGAAAGATAAAGCTAATTAAAGTCAAAGCTACAGTATCAAAATATTTTGTAAAATAATACGCCAGCTAGAGTTACATAGCTGTGCAGTTTGTGAAGGAGTAAATGTGCAATGTAACCAAGTCTTTTTATTTTTAATAAGGTGTGTAGATTAGAGTTAGCAGACATGAATTTGATTTGTGTGTAGATGATGGTTTAAGTTACTCAGATACAATGTTTTGTGAGTAGCTACAGTTATTGTCATATCCTTTTTCACATTTCTTTGATAATATTGTAACAATAACCGAGTCCACAGAAGACATAATACTCTAACAACCGCACTGCGTCCATGAAGAGAGTGAACCTTCAGGGATTTTGGCTTTTTATAACCAGTAACTTCTGGTTCTTTGAGATTATTTGTTTCTCTTCTGCAGACTGTACTGCACAGATAAACATTGTATGATGCAGCTTGAAATACGACTTTGCAGAGCAGCAGCGCTTAGAGATATTGAAATGACCTGCAGTATTCTTAATGCAGATAAGTGAGATCGAGTTTGCAGCGACTGCAGATTTTTCATATCCTGTGTTAGCAGTAACACAATTTCTGGGAAATTCTACCTTTTGTTTGCAGTTTCCTTTCCTTCCGAGTCAAATGAAAGGATTGATAACAGCTTTTTATCTGAACATCCAGTTTTGAAAGTTTCAGAAAGCTAAACAAGATGAAGAAAGGAGATATTTTCCCTTTGAAACTTGTTGATTTGATGGCAATTCAACATATTTCCAAAGAAGTGACTCTGTTCCTCAGTGTGGAGTGACAACTCTGGTCTTCGTGAAAACAAGGCATGTTTAGTCAGAGTTCTACAGGTACAAATAAGGAGGAAACTGTTTTGTCGGTAGTTGGTGTTACACTGCCAATGAGGTAAAGGTCTTCACCCCTGGCAGTTTTTTTTATTGGTTTGTTTACAAGCAAATTACACAAAAACAACTCTTTAACATTGTGAGATGGGCTATTTTCCAACATTTTCACAGATTTCCCAGTGAATAATTCATGGATCTGTTGGGCCTTGGAGGAAGTATACACTCTACATGTACATTCTAGTTTTTTGTTCATTTTCGCATATAAACCAAAGCACCCTTGTTCATCAAATAGAGAAATCCAATTTGTAAAATGCTAATGATCAATACTTGGAGACTAAAGTCATAAAGTTCAAGCGTTGCGAGTGTAGAACACAGTTGTGTCACAGAGAAGTAAAGTGACGCGAGGAGAGTTGACCAGCAAGACAACAGCAGAGGATTTGGTGTCAAAGAAAATAACAAAAGTGCAGATTCGGCAACACTTCAGATTTAACCTGAATGCCAAAAGGGAGCTTGATGAGGCAATGTGCCAACGTTGTGTGATGAAGGATTCTGCATCTGGAGATAACACATCTGACCCCCACACACACACACACACACACACACACACACACACACGCACACACACACACACACACACACGCACGCACGCACGCACGCACGCACGCACGCACGCACGCACGCACGCACGCACGCACGCACGCACGCACACACACACACACACACACACACCTTCAGCACACCACAAGAGTGGAGCTGCCCACTGTGAAATCTGACATTAAGGATTAAAGTTAATGCACTGCAGATATTGAGCCGACTCTGTTTTTGTTAAATGTCAAGTGTTATCAGTCACAGCGATGTTGTCAAGAGTTTATGACCCAGTGAGCGTTAACACTGTGCCATCCCTACTCCCTACACCTTTATTGACTTGCTGGCATTTGGAGTGTGGTTAAATGAAAACTTGTTCTGCTGTAATGGAGACAAATGTCTGTTAAACCTTTAACCCCACACAAACCTCTGGCTCCATATGCTGTCTGGTACCTTTCATCATATGAACGGACAATTTGCTGTAAAGATGAACAATGTCATATTCCAGTAAACGTCTTAGTGTCAAGAAAAAGGACATGCCTGCCACAGAGGCAGTTCTTTAACAGGACAGCTTCCCACAGAAATAGAAAAGGACTGGAAGAAGCACGTGGATATGACCCACAGGGAGTTTCTCAGATATGTGTTTCAGAGTTGTGTAGATGTCATCTTTGTTAGTTATCTTTGGTATTGACTGGGGCATCTGGTTGACCTAGTGGTTAAGCCTCATAATACCATATAACCACACCTATCTCAAATTTCAACCATAGTTTCATGTCATACCCCTCCCCACCCCTGTATTATCTTTCTACCGACAAAATCTGATGACTTTTTCTTTATCCGACAAACTAGTTCTCCAGCGTTTCCTGTCCTGATTCGACCTTTTTATGAAGCATAGCCTGCCGTTGTGTGAACAAAAGGGAAATATGATTCACTGAATCTGGCAGTGGAAAAGTTTTGTGTCTTTTTTTATTCAGGGAAGTGGGGTTTTTTTTTGTCTTGCGGCGAGGCTGCAGATTGCAACCAGCTGAATATCCCTTCCCTGAGTAGGAAAACCTGTGATGGCCTCCAGTTATTATAAATACGAGATAAAAGGCCCTCTCCAGAGCCAGTGTTTGTCCTTTCGAGGCTGCTGTAGAAACATAGTGGTGCAACATGGTGGGCTCCAGGAAAGGTGCCCTTCCTCTTATGTAGAAATGAAGGGTTTATTTAAGCTTACAAAAACAAATTTGATCCTTAGTTTGTAGATTACTGTATACACTTAAATATCAGAGCGAGATCCAATATGGATTTTGACGATCTTGGCCAATACCAATGTTGAGGAATAAAAATGATCTGATATATATTTTAACTTAAGTGCACATCTTATCTGATTCTGCATTGTTTAATCTGTAAAATAAAAGTTTTCATAAATGCACTTTCATACTATAATGCTCATATCGGCCGATATTATTGACCAGCCAATATATTCAGGCCCTATGATATACTGTATTTATTATATACACATTATATTCTATTTCTGCATACAGATCCCTTAAAACCTACATGCTGGTCCTTTTTTAAATCTGTCTTTTTGTGGACCTTTGCAAACACCAAATCAATGTCCCCATCTTTTCTGACAATCTTTTCAGTATTCAGCGCCGTCATTGTGTTCCTCTGGGCTTTAGAGTAACACACTTCAATTGGGGTTGAGTAGTGATTTACTGTGAACAAAAGTCCTGCTCTCAGGAAGTAAATAAAGAAATATAAGTCCTGCCTCTGCTCGTCATCCTGCACCGCCCTCCACTTTCTGGCTGCAGTGAAGATGCAGATGAGAGATTTTGTTAGTGAGTAACTATTTGGAAAGTTGTCAGGGACTGAGAGGCCCTGCCTGTTGGACCTGCTTGACTAAAGTCTGTCTTCACACTCCTATTGTCTATCAAATCAATTAAATCTGGCTTTGAATTTGCAGTAATTGTGTTTTACATCTTATTATCCTGTGTTATTTGTCCCTCTGCAAACATTTTCTTTCATTTTGACATGTTTCACAGTTTTATAGTTTGATTTTCAGTTTTTCCAAACATTCATCAAATCTTCTGGATGCTCCTTTTTTCTCCATGTGTGATACAAAGACAAACCCTGTCTTTCTGTTCTCTTCATTCAGTCGTCAGCACCTCGCTCCAATTATCCTTTTGTCCTCCTAACCTGACTAGATCATTAACTGGATAACAGAAAACGAATGCTTCGGTGCAAATCTTTTTCATGGTAGAGGGCTGGCTGCTTCATTCATGATGTCAACAGGGGAATAATTCAATTTCTCCTCTTGGCAGCTGTCGTTTTTCACCCCAGCCTTAAGGCCAGTTTGTCGCAAGCATGTATACGTTTTCCTGTTTCCTTCTTTTTCGAGCCGTGTCTGCAACAATGCAACAAATCATTCTGTTGTGATTACACGTGCATGCACAAAAAGTCACTTTACCATTGCATTGTGGTGCCAAACCTGTGATGAGGGGAGGAGGGGAAACAGTGCACACACAACAAGCCATAGCTCAGTTGTGACAGGATTCATAATGAAGTGACCTGCTGCGAGACTGCAGGGAAAACGAGGCTGCTTTTCACCGTGATAACCCTGATCATATCTTGAGCAGGAAGCAGAGACCTGCCCTGCTGCAGAAAAGGGACATGGCAGTTTGTCATTGCTCAGGATTTCACACCCCATCCTCTCTCCCTCCTCCGCCCTCCCTCCTCCGCCCTGTTGGCAGGTCATTAATAAGATATGTGTATAAAGGGTGTAAATACACCTTCAGTGGATTGTATCGACGAAGAACAGTTGGGGGAAATTATGTGGCGCTGAGGAGCAGGTGTGCAGCGCTGTTCCCCCGCAGCGGCAAAATCGACTTCCCAAAAAATGTGTAAGGGACAATGAATAGCCTGCGACCACCCTGCACTCTGAATATTGAGCACTGCAGTAATGGGCTTTTGTTGCGATAAGCAGACAAACGCTCAATTGAGCAGCGAGGAGTGACGTTAGTCATCAAGTGCAGCAGAGTGTCCCGCTCCTCCCCACAGGCTCTTATGTGACATGTGACATGATGAGGCCTCTTACTCGTCGGTTCGCAATGTCTGAGCTTGTTCAGGCAGAACAATGTTGTATGTGTTTTAGAAAGGTGTGTCTGTCTTTCTCCATGAGAATAGCCACTATGGAAATTTTTTATTATGTATGCAATTCTAGAGCTAGGCCATAGAACAATTTCAATGATTATCACAACAGGATTTTCATCAATCTAAATATAAGGCTTATGAATGGTTTCTATGTTTAAAACCAGAACCTTTGTTCAGGGGCAACAATTTGTCTTTAAACTTTAAATGAATAACAGTGTAACATTTATCATGTTTTTGTGATATAATTGTTGATGGGTAAATTTATACCTTGATAAAATGTTTTGCCATAAATCCCAGCCCCTATTTATGGAAATGTATTTCATTCATTTGAGGGGAAAAAAATCTGCTCTGTTTTTCTGAATCCAAAAGATTATCTCAGAAGAAAACCTAGAAGGCACTTAGTAGAATGCAAACATCCACCAAGGCCCAGCAGTCCCCTCTTAAAACCACATTAAAGATCACTAGATTGAACACACTCTGACACAAATGCCTGACATGCTGGATTTAGTTCATCAAGACCCATGAATAATTATTGTCATCTCGCAATGTTAAAATGAATAAAAATAAATCATGGATCCACACCAAAATGTAATGGGTTCTTTCCTGACCCATAACGCATCCTTCCACCAACTAACAATGCAGATGAAAACATTGCCTCCTCGGTGCATTTAAAAAATCAGCTCTTGTTTTCTTCCCCAAGAGAAAATCTCATTTAGCCGACTTTTAGAGCGTTGAAGCAAATATGTCCCATTAGGACATTAAGAGACATCAGGAGATGCTTGTGTACATATAGATGACATTGTTATTATTTTTTTGACTTCGCTCTGGCACTGCAGGGATTGCTTGGATGGAAAGTACAAGGTTTTGATCTCTCTGTTGATTCTCAAGTGAATGCAACACCGAGATAGCTTCCATTTAATTGTGTTTGCTGCAATAAACAACATCTTGCTGCCGTGACAGTGTGCGAGAGCATTTGTAACTGCCACACTTAGGTGAGGGAAGTAATAACACAGGGCAAGGCTTTGGAAAAATGACTATTATTCATCACACAGCAGCATTGTCTGACACACTGGCCATATTCAGTTGATTTAGAATGGGATTGGGTGTGTGTGCATCCAGCATATAAACTGCCTCGAGGCAATCAGTAGTTGAATTGACTCGAGTCACTGATCTCTCTCACTCACACACACACACACACACACACACACACACACACACACACACACACACACACACACACACACACACACACACACACACACACACACACACACACACAACCATAGGTGTTTGCTTGCATACAAGCATTTTAAATGCCCATGCATCTAATGTGTAAGTTGACAGTCAGCACCTTTTATAAGTCGACAGTCAGCTCCTGCACCCACTATGGCTGGGGCAGTCAGGGGTGACATATAAAATGCTGTGGCAGGTTGTTTATCATAAGCTGTTTTCATAAATGCACAAATCCGGACATTTCCCTGAGCTTTTCTTCAGTGAGCCCATGTGAGAATACAGCAGGAAAATCGACAGCCAGTGAGTGGGCTTGTTGATGACGTTTCTAATGTACGAAAGAGGCAAAATGGAAAGAATAGAAGAAATATCTCTGAATGAAAAAGACGCGCGGGAGACAGAACCCTGTAGTCATGTGGACAGTTGGTCATTAAGAATGTGAATATTATTTGTCCTGCTCTAAACCATTGGAGTGTGAAGAACTGCACATCCGGCTTCTGCTTCGCCTCTGTGCCTCCAGGCTTGCTGCTCTCTCACCACATGAAAATGGGCGGCTCTCTTGCTCCTCCTTAATGTGATATTCATCGAATAAACTGGGCAGGACGCAGGCCCCCACATCCCCGGTTGCTGGTTGGACTAAGACGTATTCAAATAGGTCCCTTCTGACCACTGTGAAGGAATCTGTTGTTGATGTTACTGTTAGTATATGTTAGTATATAACTGGAGGACGTATTATTGTGAATCATTACCCTGCTATGACTGGACCCACCATTTGAGATGTTACATCTGAAAATCCTCCGAAACAACTGAAAATGTGCATATTGGACATCGCCGATTATGCAGATCTATGTACTGATCCAATACCACGTCAGGCATTACTGCAGTGGCCATTCTAAACATGCCTGTTTGGAATGGGCTGTGGTAATGCTGGTTGCAGAAAGCTGACTGTTTTTTCCCGTATTGTAGAGTTAGCCAGAGCTAGCTAAAATGGCAGCAATTTGGCAATATTAATAAATTAATATTAAGTTTCGAGCTATTGATTGATGTTTCTATATTTATTTATTTGAGTTCTTTTTCAGTTATGACTGTTAAACTAGATGATAAAAGATGTCCTATGTTAATTATTCTCTGTATGTATTTGCTTTTCAAAGGGTTTAACCTGATTCTGGCCAAAGAGCAATGGTAGCAATCGTCATCACTTCCATACAGGGTTAAAATACATTATATAGGTTCTAATTTTTTTTTATGCATGGGTATAAGATTGGTGCTCGGTGTCAGCAGATGCACAAAGTCAAGGTCGGAATCTGCATTGGGAAGGGAAAAGCGGTCTTGGAACATCTTTAGCTCACATGCTTTGTGTCACGTCCCAGGGGCTTTAAATATTGAGTAGACGTATGCATTAGCGTCGAAAGTAAAAAGGACGACGCCCAAGGAATGAACAAGCACAAGACAGAGAATAAAGCTGTCTACAATAATCAAGTCTTCCTTATGAGTGGGTTCTCCATTACCTCCAGGAGTGTAGACACGCTCGAGGTCTTGGAGAGCGATAGCACTCACACACCGGCACTTCATTAAATACGACGGCTTAAATTTAAATGAAAAATCGTGCATCAGCGAAAAAGAGCCTGTGTAATCTGCAGAGTAATACTCCCGGTTGATCAGGTTACTCACTGTTTGGAAAGGGAGTGAGAGGCATTTCAAAAGGCACAATTGTTGCAGTGGAAGAGAATCGTATAAAGGTAAAAGCTTTCTCAGAGCAGGGGCCAAAGCACAGAGAGCTTAATTGATGCTGCTTGCTGGCAGCGTGACCTCCTCTTCAAGAGGCTCTGCATCTATTTACTCTCCACTGTTGAGACTCTTTACTGAAGGAGAGGTTTACTGTTGAACTCGCATAACAAAGCCGGCAAAAGTCTTTTCATTGTGTTTTAATGTCCTCTTTGTCTCTGTCTTTCTTTCTGTCCCTCCCTCCTTCTCTTCTCAGGTTCAGCAGAGGTGGCCTCCACTTGGACATCAAGCTCTTTTCTACAGCACACTCCCGTCCTCCAGTGGTAATATACTGTTACTACATCCACATAAAGAACTGTTCCCTGACACACGGCTGTGGGACCAAACCCTCTAAAAGTACATTTCTTTTCCCTCCTCTTTGTGTTGCAGATGTGTCTGTGAGGTACAAATATGGCCGTTTGGTTCTGGAGGTCCCGTTGCCCTCCAGGAACGAGAACTGTCTGTTCTTCCTCCGGCCCATGCTGATGAACGTGGGAGACCTGATCACAGATCTGCAGAGAGAGGACCCTGGACTGACTGCTTCTATCATCTCCAAGGGTATGTATTGTAATGACGCAGCACGTGTTAGCTCTGCACACAATGGGCGGACCACATTCTTCAGGTGTAGTCAGTCCAGTGTTTTTTTCTGTTGCAGCCAGGTTTTATGGGTTGTGTGTTGCTCACAAGATTAAAGAGTAAAGGTTTTAAAAAGTTAATCAGTAACAGTGGTGCTTAACACTAGAAGTGCACACATTTACAATAAAACCTGCACTTGAGTATTTTCATTTGATGCTACTTTATACTGATAATCTACTACTTACTACTAAATACTCCACCTTTTACACCACTTCATTTATTCAAGATACAAGTTGCAATTTAAGAAATGATGATGTATTGTAATAGATTAAACTACCAGCCATATATAAAGTAGTGGAAATCAGCCCACTTCTACCAGCTGCTGCAACAAAGTAATTTTATTGCATCAGAAATTATAATCCAGTGAAATATTCCGATCCTGTAAAAAGGCCACAATTTAGCTTTTGCTACTTGAAGTCTGTTTAATTCTATTCGTGTTCATCTTTTTACTTTTACATGTTGAATGTGTGACATGTACTTCTAACAGTGTTGTTCATACTGTGTGTATTTCTACCTGAGTTGTTTCACTTTCTAGTACAAAAGGTCAGCACTGCTTTAACATCCAAACTGAATCACAGTCTGTTTGTGACCCTTAACACATGTTAAAGGACGATTCCACTGATTCACATGTTTAAAGTCTGTTTACAGGTTTTGTGGAGAACTGCTGCGTATCATAACAAACATTGTTAGAAGCCTTTTGTTCACGTGAAATCTGATAAATGTTCCTCAAGTCTTGGATCAGTGTTTGTCGAGGCTCAGGTTTGAAAATGAAAATAAAACTTAAGGTGTGGTTTTAGGAACATGCTGATCAGATCGCTGTCACCAGCTTTTTGTCTCTTCTTGTGCTTAGAGGCTTAAGGCTACGTGAGCTGCAAGAATAACAGTTTGGACAAAGAAGGATGGATTGAATAAACAACATATAGCTCTTTCATTGGTTTTGATCCTTGTCCTTTACATGCATTAAAGTATTAAAAAGGTCAGATTATTTTACATTTCAAAAAACTACAGAAAAGGTGCTATACAGGCCAGATATATAAAATTGTGTGTTCAGTAAATGTTTACAACACAGTTACAGGGGTGTTTGGTATCTATGCCTTTTGTCCACAATGCAGTCCAGTTTCTGGAAAGACTGGAAAGACGTGCTTTTTATTCTGTAGCACTGTCCATCGACACCACCTTAGTAAAACACGCAGGAGCATTGTTCAGAAGCTACTGATCGGTATTTTTAAGTAGATAAGGGAGGTTCGTAGGTTGGGTTTTATTATTTCATGAAATGGGATGTGGTAAAACTGCACAGCATAGATTTATTTTCACCCATATATCTCATTTCTATACAGGTACCTTTTATTTAAGCAGTAAGTCACTGACTTTATGTCTGGCAGTTTAATGTCTGAGGTTTATGTTGGACTGAACTGTTGAGCATTCCATTGTGTTTGGTGTTAATGTGACTGAGTTCTCTATTTGTCTTCTGTCAACAGACGGAGAGCACGTACCCAGCACCACGCTCATCGATGCTCTGCTGGACAAGGAGTTCCAGCTCGTCATCAACGATGCCGTCTATGGTGTCAAAGCACCTGAAAAGGGTATGAAACACATTTCACCCCCACCATGAGATAATTTTGCCTGCGTCTCAACTACACATGATGATAAAAAGCCGGATGTATCTCTCCATGCCTGACTCCCTGTGCCCACTATCGCAGTGTCTGCATCCAGCGATCACGCCATGGAGCTGGAGGACATGAAGTACGTTGTGCACCTGCTGCACACAGCGCTCCACATGCCCGAGCACCAAATGCTGAAAGAGAGGGAGCTGCTGGAGAAACTGGACAACCTCAAACAAGAACTCTCGCCTCTAGAGAAGGTAGTACATGCACCTTTCTATCTGCCGCTACATGCATTTGTCACAGTGTTTAGACTCTGTCTCGAATCAGCCGTTAAACAGTCCCCCTTGTATAATTTCCTGACAGATGAAGGCTCAGCTGTCTCAATCTGCAGAGTTCCACAGCTCCAAGGTTCTCTGGACCGGCATGGCCCTGCTGTCTGTGCAGGGTGGAGCTCTGGCCTGGCTCACCTGGTGGGTCTACTCGTGGGACGTGATGGAGCCTGTCACTTACTTCATCACCTACGCCACCAGCATCGGAGTCTTTGCCTATTACGTCATGACCAAACAGGCAAGCCACAGGGACATATATCCCAAATATAACTCAAGGAATAGTTGAAATAGGAAATGTGATTGTATCTCGCCAAGAGTTGGATGAGGAGACTGATAAGAGACTCACACCTATCCGTTAGATGGGATAGGTGGTTCTCATCTATCACTAAGAAAGCAAATTATCACAATACACAAGGTGTATTTCTTCAAAGTAGTTAAACCCAACTCGTGCATTTGTTTACAGATGTTCTCTTCTCCACATTAACAGCAAACATCATTTCTTCTCTCCCTCAGGATTATGTCTACCCAGAGGCTAAAGACAGGCAGTTCCTTCATTACTTTTATAAAGGGGCCAGCAGGAAGAGATTCAGTGTGGAAAAATACAACGAACTGAAGGATGAAATGGCTCAGGTTAGTTGATGTGTCCAGTTTTTATTATCTCTCATTTAGCTAAATCTTTAGCTACAGATACACACTGAAGAGTCACATTTAAAAATAAACTATGGATGTAGTCATGGCTGTGAAGCAAATACATTTTGCATTTCAAACTGGAGGCGAGTTGGAGATTTTATTGTTGTTTTTAGTCACAGCTGTACAAGTAGGCAACATCCGGTTTTCGACACTTCCCGGTCAGCTCTCACTGTCTCGCTCTCTCACTATTGTGGGTTTCTATCGGTAGCATTAAAATTATTTTGTAAACCCCCACCCCCCACACACACACACACACTTACTGATTATTTGGGCACATAGTCGGCAGCAAGTGGCTTCCAGTCGGGAACGCCCCCGCGATATTCAGAACGGGCAAATTGGCCCGATTGTCCTCCCGTGTGCAGCAGAATTAACATGTAACCTTCAAGATGTTTAAATCCCACAGAAATAATGATAAGTAACGACAAGTGTTCTGTGTGCGATTGTTTTGTGTGTCAGGTGGAGGAGGATCTGAGACGCCTGAAATATCCAACTGAACTTCAGCTGCCACTCGAACAGATTCAGCCAAAGCCATGATGCAAAGTCAGGCCATGAAGAGTCACTGACACACACACACACACACACACAGGAGCAAAAACACATTTTCTTTTGATAATGTTCCCCTTTTAACCAGGAATCAATATCATTCTGCGTTTTGTTTACAATATTGATAATGATGCCATGAAAAATACTAACACTGAGGGCTGTTGAAATAAAGAGTATTTCCCCAGCACTGGGAGCATCTCCTGTCTGTCTGTGACGTCTGTTTATTGAAATCTCAAAGACTTTGATGACAGTAGACACAATGACGCTGTTTTCTTTTAGTGGATGAAGATTTGCAAACAATTTCTAAAATAATCACATGAACAAAATTGATGTCACACAGAATTTATTGTAAAAAGTCACAAGATTCAGACCACAAAAATACAGAATGAGTGTTTGCTGGTAGTTTCCTATGTATTTCCTGAGTATTGGTCATGCAACACAGCTGAAAGTGTTTCAGGTCCACAGTACGTGTTTTAGAACAGGACACCCCTTCTCCCTGAGGTAGTTTTCCACATTGTCGTTTGTTGCGGTTTTGGGTGCAAATACGCAATATTAAAATGTAGTACTGTAAACTGCTACGACACAAAGAACAGCACAAACACGGATTCCCTTTTTGGTGGCGGGGGTTTGGACAAACAGCTTGTTAACGTTGTCCCTGGATAATGCGTTTACGTGATCATTGGTGCTTATAGAGACAGTTAAACCATGATGTGAACAAAATCATCCGTATCATCAAGCACTGTTTACCTGGTTGCTGTGCTGTGATGTCAACTGCCTTGCAAAAAAAAAAAAACGATTTTACAGCAAAAAAAACCCCCACAAATTTGACATTTTCAGCAGAGACAAAAAGAGAATAAGACAATATTGTTGTGGTACCACAGTGGTTGAAACTGGATTAAACAAGGCAATGTAGACTCGCTAACACAGAAGGTGGTCCATGGTCATCTTGCAGTTAGAGTTACAGTGGTTGGATAAAATAACAGGAAGGAACATCTTAAAACATGTAGCGATACAATACATGAAGACCACGTATTAAGATCTCAAGAGATTAACCATTGATTTCACATTTCTGGCAGCAAAAAAAAGCCTCAAGCAAAATGGCATTCACTTAATTTTTGTCTTTATAAAGTTAAAATGAAATATGGAGTCACCCTGAGACTGGACGTTTTGGGGCCAGACAGCTTCTCAAAAGGGTAATAAAAATAAAATCTGGTAAAATACATTTACTATAAATATGTAAAGATGCATTCAGGGCTTCCACCAGGAATTGGCTCAAGTGGAAATTTGCCCAGATCCTGAATTTAATCACTAAATAACAGCGTATATAAAACATATATAGCATTTGCTATATAAGATGCTTACTTGGCTCCTTTCCCTCCTTTTTAATATTTGATTTCTTAAAAAAAGTATATTAACTTTAATGACGTTACACATGTGGCCTTTGCTAGTCTAACGTCCGCAATAAAGAACTGTTAAAGGATAATCGAGTTAATACACTTTTAGCAACTCATTAATCTGAGTGGCTGCTGCTACAGTACGCTGAAAACACAGTGCTATTAAAGTATTAAAGTTGAGTTTGCAGATAAGACTTGTTAAATATATCTATTGCCCACATGTAGCTGTGATGAGTTTCCAATATACTGATTCAGCTTTAGAAGGCACTCAGGGAGAGCATACCTACACCGAGGCTAACGCTCCATCTCGCCATGTGAGAAAAATACTAGATCCTCCCTTTTTGTCACGCCATGCCCCTGCACAATATAATGGAAATCTGTTCTTTAGTGTTTGTATAATCCTGCTAAACAACAAACATAACCTCTTCTGCTGAGGTGAATACTGCAGGGCTGCTGTATTGGATTAGATCATAACCTCGTCTTATCTACTTGGTTTCATGTTCACATCAACACGAAAGAAACGGTAAAGACTGAGTAGATAAGTCATTCACTGATTTACAGGCACCTGGTCAGTAACCATATTGCGTCTACTTCTGATATTAGCACCATCTTGATCCTCCTGTCATGTTGATGCAAACCTTTAAAATCCCCTTAATAAACAGAGTCATGGTTCAACCCAGACATGAAGTTTGATTTGTCAATGTGAAACAGGTTTCAGGTGCGATCGCCTGAGCCTGGAAGAACCTTCGCATTTCACCTCTTCAGGGGAAATGCACATTCCTGTTATTTTATAACCACTGATTTGATTGGAAATTCTACACCTTTAAATTAGCTGATTGTTGAGTGCATCTGTCAATAATGGCTGCTCAGCAACAACATACAGAAGTGGACCACAGGAAAAACATCATTTATATCTGGATTTAACAGAATCTGTTGCACAGGAAACAATTAAAAAAACAGCTAATTGAATGACTGAGATCAGAAACTGTTACTTTTTGGGTCTGAAGTATAGTTTCTTGGTGAGCATTGAAGCAAAGCAAGGTACTTGCTTCTTCCCGATAGCGTTCCGGTCACTAGAGTTCCCAACGCTCCTCATTGACACTTTTCTGTTGACCAGCGTGAGAAGCTCTGTGAATTCCAGGGAATCCCCGAACTTCTGAAGCAGCTCACATAGATCCTGGATATACCAGGATCCATTGATGGTCTCCCGGTGGGAATAGTAGCCTTAACAAAGGACACAGAAGAGGATGCTTACTGACTGGACAGAAAAACAGTGACTTCAAAGCTGTTTCAGACGTAAACTCTGGATGTTGTCCGGGTCAGACGTGTTCACAACAGGAAAATGTCCAGGACCTTATCACGAAAAGCTCTCAAAACTCTTTGTCTTTCCAAATTGACTTCTTCGATTGACTTCACTTATGCATCATTCATTGTGTTAGAAACTTAATCAAAATGCCAACTAACCCACTGTGAATTTTAATTTCTTCTGACATTTTGACACAAATGTTCAGACTTCAGTGCATGTCTGAGGGCAGCTTTAGTGTGAACCCCCCCCAAGCAGATTATGCCTGTTAAAACCACAGCTCACCTTCAGCCACAGAATAGCACATGAGGAAATCAGCTCCAGCAGGGAGGGTGTAGACAGCGCTGGCATCCACCACCACCTCATTCGTCTTTATTTCACTGTCAACTGCATCGAAGGCCATCACTGGGTCATCGTGCTTGTCTCCGCGGCACGCCTAGTGACACACGCAGCCACGGCCGCGTTTTAAGTTTGTGAAGATTTCAAAAATAAAGCTTGGTAATACTGCACGTTGTCGTGTTCTTATATTAGGTACCTGCAGTATAAAGATCTTTGGTTTGCCTACAAGGCTCTTGCACTTGTCTCCCTTGAACATGGCTGTGATGTCCTGAATGGCGATCTTGCCGTCGTAGGTATAAACCTGGTTGTTCTCACCGTGGCTCAGGAAGATGAGCAAAAAGCAGTCTGCGTCTGAGTGATTGGCGCCGGCAGCTGGTCGGACGGATGGTAATTGTTAATTGTAGAACTGAATGAGACAACGAGTACTACAATACAGCAATTAATGTCCAAATTAAAACTAGTAGTTTAGATAGTACTAGTAATAATGAATTATTATACTACCTCATGAATATACAGGAGTCATTGAGAGGCGTTTACCTGAATTGATTATTTCTAAGACCTCCTCCTCTTTGTAGTTATCATAACTTTTCACTTCAAAGTCCAGAGCAATCAGCCTGAGGGAAGTGAAAACTAGTTTAGCAAGTGAGAAAAGACAAACACAGAAGCACGGGAAACACTGGTAATTCAAGATGTTACCACAGACTCTTCAACTTAAACCTGCAGAACATGTGCAGACAGGTTGCTCTTAAGCACACAGTCATTCTAAACACAGTGTCCCCCCCCCCTCCTGCAGCAAAGTGATACCTTCTCTCCAGGTTGTAGCGGTCAGCGTTGGTTCCGTGCCGGTCGTTCAAGCCCAGGCGCCAGAAGAAACGCTCCTGGTTGAAGATGAGCGCGAGGCCTCGTCGCTTGTTGGTCATCTTGTACTCCTCTGCAGGATCCAGAGCTAAAGAGCTGATTTCAAAATACAGCAGTTGAGTATTACACGAGAACTGGACCGGAGTGAAGTGAGAATTTCACGTGAATGAACACAGAAACAAAGTGAAACCT
Organism: Verasper variegatus; assembly: GCA_026259375.1. NCBI lineage: Eukaryota > Metazoa > Chordata > Actinopteri > Pleuronectiformes > Pleuronectidae > Verasper > Verasper variegatus. The sequence continues at coordinate 8,081,659 of CM048044.1, read as the reverse complement.
TTATTTTACCTTCTGATAAAGGCATCTGTCTCCGTTAGGTTCTCCGTGCATGCTATAAGAAACATAACATATATGAATACGCAGCAAGGTAGAATACAAGTATAGTAACAAGACAAGTCTGGCTTTATACAGGGTTTCAACGAGATAAATGAAATACTTTATACGACCATTATGAATACAAATTCGAGATCTATGTCAAGTACGACAGATATAAATGAACATCGGAGTCTGAGAATTATTTATACTCGAGTGGAGTGACGAAATACATTAACATATTTAAAACCTATGCACACCCCTGCATAATATTTTAACATATCTACGACTTTTTATAAGGCTATAAGATTATTGAATTTTAGACTTTTAAAGAACCTGCGGAAAGCCCTTTAATAGTTATTGTTGAAATTTGAAATTTTATTTTTATGGCAGACCAGGTGATAAATATAGTGACCAAAGTAAGTAAGTATATTTGGGTCACATCATTAGAAACGATTATGTGACGATGAGGATTTGCAGCGTCAGGGCTGTAAACTCTTTGCAAACAAATTTCAACGCGTGTACAGATGATTTAAAATAGCACTTTTTAGAACCATTCATGTTTAAATACATACAACCTTACCAGATAAGACCCTACTCTTCATGTGATGATTGTATTTCTGAATGTTTGCTCTGTGTTATGTTTATCTTTTATACTGCTATGGATCTATGAACCTGAGATAAAGCTAAACCAACTAACATAGGATGATTGAGCCTTTTTCAGGCTGAAGTGAAACTGCAGGTGCGTGTGGTGCTCCACTGCTGCTGGGGTTGGGGTCAAGCAGCCATTGTTCCGTCCTCAATGGCTGGATGAGAGGTGGAGAAAGTTGGCAAAGACCAGAGGCCAAAAGTGACACCTCCACACACACCACCCTACAAATATGTAAACTGTGTGTGTGGCGGCAGCAGCTCGGGGGATGTTTGACAAATTAGAAGGTTTTTAATCACCCGTCTGTTTGATTCTTGGTTTGTTTGATTACACAAAAGATTTGGTGCAGCTTGTTAGAAGTTAAGTGGACGTTTGGGCCTCGGTGGACGTATGTGCTCTACTATAGCCATCCTAGTGTTTTGATCTGTCTGTTAGCAGGATTGCAGAAAAACTACTAAACTGATTTCCATGGGATTTTTTGGGATGGGTGAGGCATGACCCAAAGAAGAACCCATTAAATTCTTGGTGTGGAACCACATCAATGGGAGGATCCACACATTCCTTTTCAGTTTATTTAACATTGCGGGGATAGGGCGTTTTTCAAATCATGTTCCCTGACTTCTCAGAGAATAATTCATGCGTTAAAAATGCAATATTGTAGATCCGAATAAAAAAATCTAAAAATTCTAGGGCCTTGGTGGAGGTATGTGCTCTACTAAGTGATTTATACAGAGTTGCCAGTTTATTAGGAACACCTAGCTAACACATACACACACAATGACACAATATACCTCTGCCTTCATGAAAGTAGCTTTTGTTACATTTGACATACAATTCATAAACTCAAGGTAATCAAAGCAAAACAACCTACAAAGCAGGACAGTGTCAGTGTTCACTCCAAACTTGATCTATCCTAGATAACAGGAAATGAAAGTGATGTCCTGACATGTCCTGATAACTCTCCTTTCTGCTCCTTTTCATTCAAAATTTGAGATTATGTGTTTGCATTTAAATCGTTTTGTTTGGTCGATGAATAAAATAAACTTATATGAATAAATAAACAAACAAACATGCAGGAATAGTAAAGTCTGGGTTGATGATTGATCTCACAGTCTGACTTGACTGTACTTTGACCTTACGGGTAATACAACCTGCTCTCTCCAAACATTTACCTTGGCTTGTTTCACTTTTGTTTCGTTAATTGAATGTGGAGTTTACTCACCAGCCCTGTCTGTTGCGGTGTGGCTGTCTCTGGCAACACTTCCTGGTTAGATGATACAAAACACCAATTACATGCTGACACTGTTTGGATGACATTAGGAACCATTGTGGATCTGAAGACTTTCATCTAAGGCGTCGCGGCGTGTGCAGGAGAAACAAGTCGGGAAAGTGAAAAGTATTCACTCGTGTATGTTTAAAATGTCTCACACATGAGTCCAGAGAGGACGTGTTTCCTGTAGCTGTAGAGGTGTTACCTTCCAGTGAGTCTCCCGACGACATGATCCCGGCTCTTCTCTCCTTCCTCCGACAGAAAAATGAAGTCGCTTCGCCAAAAGAAACACCGACGAGCCAGAGGTTTAGCCCCCACCCCCACGCGCGATATCATTGGCCGACGGAGACCACCGGAGAACGCGGTTGGCTCTCGCCTCCGTCACTCAAAGGCGGACGGCCGGGACTTCCGTGTTTGCCACATTGCAACTGTGAACACTCAGGTAGAGCGATTTAATAAATCAATTAAAGTGAACAGATGAACAGAGATTAACGTCTAATCCAGACAATCGAACTTCAGACCTTTGTATTAACACGTAGAATCCAGTTTGATGCCCGTTCACCAGCCGAAGTGTGGAAGACAATAAAAATTTACTTCCTGTTCTATTCCTAAAAATGATCAATTATCATTATCAATAATAATACAGATTAAGTTTAATTTGAGTAAGATCACGTTAAGTTTAAGTTTAACTTCTCTCTACGAAACATCAAAAACATATATTTTGTTTTATTATTAAACAGTTCAAAAGAAAAAATATTACTATTTTATTATGATTGTGACCAATGTTATTTTACAAAATCTTTTATGACGAAGGAAAGAAGCAAATCCTCAGATTTCAGAGGCTGGACTTAATGTTTGGTATTTTTTATTAGGTTTTTGTGTGAAAAATACTGAAACGATTACTTCATTATAAAAAAAACAGCTGCTAATAATTTTTGGTTGAGCAACTTATTGGTTAATCGACTGATTAAAAATCATTAAATCATCACTCATTAAAAATGACCTGGATAAGCATGGATGGATGAATTCACTAATATCTGCTTAATTTGAGGTCAGAGGCCTGGAACAATAGTATTGGGGATTGTAAAGTTAGTTTTGCTAAAATTCCAAACATTTAAAAAACACTTTAACTTTAAATAAATGATAGGGAAATCCTGTTTAATTGTTCAGACCCCAAACTTTAAAACCATCTGTAATAACATGTGCTGCATAAAAGAAAAACAGTCTATGAAAAATGTCTATTAATGACTGTAGTACACAATGATACGTTTATTTATTTGAATGTCATTTTAATCCAGTGCGTCTCCACAATGTTATCACATAGTGCGTTCCCCTTCACGCGATACTTTTTGATTTTATAAAAGTCAAAAACAAATACAAAATTGTATTAGATGCTGTAGAGACACATTCTTTACTCACTTACCAATCACATGTTCCGCCCATGGGTGATGTGGCTTGTTTTACACAATAATTTATTGAACGTTTCCTGCACATAACAAAGTAAAGGGACGATAATTATAGGGGAAAATAAAGATATGGTGAGACGGTTAAATTAGTTTGTTGTGCTGAGTTGAAAATCAGTTGCTCATTCACAGAAACAAATGCTACATTTAAACCTCAGAAAACCTTATATATTATAATATTTCCTCTGTATTCTTATGCCAACCAAAATCCTCCAGGTTAAACTGACTTAGCTTTGTCGGTCCTTCACATTCAAAACCCAGGAAAACCCACAAATACTCTCAAAAGACAAAACACATCACACAGTTTTGAAAATATAAATAATTAACTGCACAGGAAATATATTAATTGTCCACAAAGATAAAGTAGTGTAATTTCACATTTACTTGTCTAACAGAAGTGTGTTTTTCAAATCCAGACAAAAAAGGGGGCGGAGCAACACTATCCACACTCTGTCCCTGAGAAAATCTTCGAGTGTGAACCAGAAGGATATTGCTGGGGTCCCTCTCTCGGAGTTGTGCTTCTGAACCAGTCTTTTACAATCCTGTTTCTGTGGCGGTGTCACAGTTCCTTCTTCATTTCATACTGACACACACAGGAGCCTCTCTGGCTGTCCAGGTACGGTTTACATCCCAGGTGCATCACGGCATCGAACAGCAGATTCACCGTCGTCTCACAAGCTGCCCGAAGTGGAGAGAAACAACGATGAAGGAACGACGAGGAGAACAGGAGCATAAACACACGCACTGGGTGTCGAATGCAGATTTTATTTAATTTTATTGTAGATTAAGAATTATCAAAGAACTATCCCAAATCTTCATTGAGAGCTAAATCTGATTAAATTTGGATTCTCAAATATAGATATAGACAAATGATTGGCAGGATGTCGCTGATTTGAGTCTAGATTTTAGGAGTAACTGCCAATCAGACTGTGATCAGTGTAATTCAGATTACAGATACCTGTATCCAGATATGCAAGGTTTAAAATAAAGCCCTCTATTGCCCCCTGCTGGACATAGAGTATATTTCAACAGTTTGTACACTTGAACAGCATAAGCACACGTAAAATAAAATCTGTAACTTTCCACAATTACTCATAAACGTACTTATGTGAACATTGATTTTATAACATGTAAATGTCAAACATGGTAATAAGTTCTGCATCTACAGAATCTTAATATCCAGTGGGGATTAAAAAGATGGTTGTGCAGACTATACAGTACAGAGCTCTTTAAAAAGTAAAAAAACATCTCATAATCACCATCAGCGATAGAAATAAGTGAAATAAATAAAAATGAACAGAAACTGCAAAAACATAGTCACAGACCTACAGATCATTTGTAGGTCTGTAGGTCTAAATATGGAATTAGGTCACATGAAGGTGCCTCAGCCTCTCACCTTGGACACTCTGCTCCAAACCCAGAGTTTTTTGCACGTTCCTGCAGATGGTCTCCAGACAGTCCTGGAACTGCTCATCGCAGTCGTGCTTCTCTTGGCCGCACGTGTCGTAGCAGCGGTCATGCTGGTTACAGCATTTGGTCATGGACGGGATGCCTATGTCAAACTGGAAACAACAGCTCGGTTACTCTTTGAATGCATTTAGTGTGTTTTCAACCTGGTTCAGTTAAAAAATGAAACTCAGGAGCTCAGGAGCTTCAGAGACAACGAGAACATAGAGTCCTGAAACAGACTGTTTCCTATTTCCTTACATTTAAGTATTATAATCCTCAGCTTAAGTACTTACTGATGGCTATGTTGACTCTTGCTGCTGTAATATTGCAAATTTTGGGACTAATAAAGAATTATTTTCATTTTAAATGCACGTGTTCTCTGTATCGTTCAATTTGTAAAATAAAAGATTGTCATATCTGCAGACATGAAAGCAGATAGAGATGAGTCTGTGAAAGGACCCACTTTTGTGTGGCAGCAGACGCACAAACAACACACTACCTTGAATCCAAAGAGCGGGGAGCCACATCCGTTGGGTGGCGGCGGCTTGTACCCAGGACGAGGCACCGGCTTGTAACCTGTGAGACAGGAGCAAAGGTGGAGACGTTTTCTCTGGTTCCTCCGCTGACAGTTATCTTGTTGTCAGAGATAAACACGTCAGGTACAGACAGTTGAATGTCTAACTGTGACACTCCAGGGAGGTAACACGTGTATCCTAGAGCTCCCAATGGATAAATGAACTCATTATAAGTCTTTATAATGATTCAAAACTTTTCTATTATTGAATTAACAGGTTATGAAAAACACAGGTGAATAATACCTCCAGCTGTGATTCATGACGTCTGACACAAAGTCACTGTTGATGTTCTTAAAAAGGTCCAGTGTGTAAGATTTAGGTCAAAGGGATCTATTGGCAGAAAATGAATATAAAATAATCCTAGTGATGTTTTCACTTTCATCTAAATTGTACGAAGTAGTTATTTTCTTTACCCTGGAATGGGCCCTTTGTATTTAAATACATCAGAAGCGGGTCCTATCTACGGAGGCCGCCATGTTTTTTAACGAGACAAACTGAACACCTTTTGAGTTTTTGTGACAACTGAAGTCGACCTCAGGTTGTCTCTCGTGTTTGGAAGGGGCAGGGCGAGGTGCAACATGCAACTCCACCACTAGATGTCACTCAATTCTACACCCTGAACCTTTAACAACAGCTATGTTTTATAAATCACACTTTCTCACAATAAGGCAGAAGCTGGTTTACCATCACTACACCTGTAATGGCACAGCCCGTCGTCTCCTCCGAACAGGTCCAGTGCTGCGTTCAGGTACGTGTCGATCTTGTGAATTCCGTTGCGGATGGTTTTCAGGGTGGTCCTCCAGTCCGGAGTCTCCGGCTCCTGCTTCCAGGCGAACACACGTGGGAAACCCCCGCAGCAGAGCAGCCCCAGCAGGACAACACGGCCCAGGCCCCTGTGGCACAACATGGTGCCCGTCACGTCCAGCTCACAGACCCGAACCCGACACGTTGGCTCGACTTCACGTTGGTTATTTGTCGGTGATTTGTCTCCGCGTCATCTCAAGTTCGACTTCAACTTGTTTTCATGTCACCTCAGCGCGGACTTATCCCACCTGACGCGGCCGGGGGGGGGGGGGGGGGGGGGGGGGGGGGGTGACGTTGACGTTTCCGGGTTTGACTGTCACGTGACCGCTGATAGGCCAATTGAGAAGACGTCAGCGGTTGCGACGTCAGCAAATAAATGACGACTTTATCTTAACATTCTGAGTCGATGACGTAATAACTTCTGATAGAAATGTGCCTCTCTGTACTATTCTTCTTCTTCTTCTTCTTCTTCTTCTTCTTCTTCTTCTTCTTCTTCTTCTTCTTCTTCTTCTTCTTCTTATTATTATTATTAGTAGTAGTAGTAGTAGTAGTGGTATTACTGTTATAATTAGTTTCATTAGGTCTATGTTTTGTTTTCAGTTTACTTACATTTGTCATCATTTATTTACCTAGATTATTTACATATTTACTTTATTGTGAAGACTTGTATTTTTGTCCATGTATTTGTAAGCAATTCAATAATGTCAAATGTTTCAAAATAAATGTACATGTCTGTGATATTTTAAACAATTAATATAATTATATATTTTATTTGTATTTATTAACCACTGTTTTTATGTCATTACAGTTAGTTATTATGGTCTTCTATTTATCTTTTAATTATAGTTAATATATACAAGTGTGCAAGTCTATTGCCATCAGACCTGAGATTATGCCTAGAATATATTTTATATATATCCTATGTTTTCATTTGTAAGTGAAACTGTTAAAGATAAAAAAAATATTCAGATAGTTAAAATATTAAGGTGTACAAAAATTAAACTTGTTTTAATCGTTATAATCAATCAACATTCTGATCGCTTTGTCTATAATTGTCTAAATATTATGAAACTGTTTCCTGAAGCCCAACCCCCCCGTTATCAACTGTTTATCTAATGGTCCAAAAGTCAAATGTTTTCAGTTTATCATCATATATGAGAAAGAAATGCATCAAAATCATTGAAGCTGTAATAAATAAAATCATTCATCATAAATTGCTAATTCATATTGTCAACAAACTAATCAATAATTGACTTGTCATTGCAGCTTTATTTTGTAGTATAGAAATAGACCAGTCTACTGAAATGATCTGTCACAAAAATCTCATGATGCAATTTTTCACCACTTGATAAACTCGAAGTAAGAAAAGAAATGATGAACTGAGGCTTTTACATCTGCATCAGAGAAACAAATACATCCAGTCTATGGTAATAATTTTACTTTATTTAAATGGTTAGGCGAGCATTAAAGAAAAACCCTTTTCTTCTATAGTTACTGAAATAACTGCATAAATTTCAAACATTCCAAAAATGAAAATATACAACCATTTATGAACAACAGTTTCAGTGTCCTTCTGTGATAAGTCCCAACCATCTTCACATTGTCAAGCAGTCAACATAAAAAAGTTTTCAAGTGGCAAAAATCATACATAGCTCCTCATAATCCACTGATCTCCATCCGCACCTTGAATTAAGGAAGCTAAAAGATGCATTCAGTGTTCTTTATTTTCTTCTTTTGTTTCTGGGTTCTTCACAAGAGGACTTTCTCCGGAGGACAACACCAGCTGACGTACCTATAAAGTCTCCCATCTTATATTTATGTCACGCAGATGATGATGATGAAAGCTGTTGGTTGATCTTATAGACAGTGATTTTCTTATGAGACACTACTCGAAGCTCATGCCTTTACACAATCAAGAGTCCTTGTCCTTCTTGTTTCCAGGAAAACACGAGAAAATGGTGAGTAAACAAAAGAATGTGCTTGGAGCGTTCTACGGTGAGTGTGTAGACTGGTTCATGAAGTCGTAACGAGGCGATTCCTGGGTCGGGCTGGAGTGATGAAGAAGAGTAGTTGGTGGAGGATATGAGGAGATCGACATTTTAAATTTCTGACAACAGAGCTAAATTATATTAAGATTTTGCTCCTAGTGTAAAGACTCTTCCTTAAAAAAACATGAACATACACATCTATTCATATACATTTACATGACCTAAAAGCGTCCAGCTCATCCTCCTCTGAATAGGCTATTTAGTCTGTCCAGCTCCTTGCAGTTATCCATGGTCAGGAGCTCTGCCTTCTTGCGCATGCGGTCATCCCTGTACACCTTGGCAGCGTACAGCAGGTCTGTTTCTGGATGAGGCCACAAGGAAAACAACATGAGTGGTATGACAAAAGAGACACTGTTAGTGATGCCATTAGTGAATTCAGAAAGTTACTTCTGAGCGTGTGTTTAACCACTCACTTGTCTGTCTCTCCTTCCAACAGTTATTTCTGACATTAGCTACATAATCCTCCTCCACATTTTTCTCGATCTGGTGCAGCGCCGAGCCCTTAAACTCAGACTTGAAATCTTTAGAGACATAATAGTCGACGTGCAGGTTTTCTGTCTGTCGCTTTAAGGTCTGACCCGTGGACCTGGAAGAGATGTGGGGACGAGGTGGGAAAATTAAGGTGTTTCTAACATCCTGTTCTGTAAATTATAGATCACATTTTCTACAAAAAAAAACAGAAAAGAGCATTAATTGGGTACATGAATGCAAATGTGAAAGAAAAGTTAAATAGAGGTAGGATAAAGACAACCTCTGAGAGTGCATGACACAAGGTCCTGTTTAGACCTGATATTAACATCCGTCCTGAGAGATCTGATCTCAGCCACTTGTGATCAGATCTCTTAGGATGGATGTGGGTCAAAGTTTGCTGAAGACAGATGTCTGTACATAAATATGTTAAAAAGGTAAAATTAAGATAAAATAATTTGTGTGTTTCAAATCTGGAAAGTGAACCATTAATGAAATGATTGTTGTAATCAATTCTTAAGATCTGGCAATGGAATGTCACATATAGGATTTGGGAATTTCAGCCTACAGTTGCAGACATCAGTAAACAACTAACTCTGTGTGTGCGTGCGTGCGTGCGTGCGTGCGTGCCTGCGTGCCTGCGTGCGTGCACTTACGGTCTAGAATAGAGGCTGTAAGGTTGAGGGGAAACCATCATCTGGCTCAGTATCGACACTAAAATCAGGACCACAATGGGCATCAACTGGATAAACATTGAGAAACCACCCTGGAGAAAAAACACAGTCCTTCATTTTCAACAGCACAGGCACATATAGTGAAATTAACATATGTAGCTTTGCAGAGTTGCGTTATTTATGTGTAGTATTACACGTGTGCTAATAACAATGCATGTATTTCTTAAAACATTCAAGATACAAGGACTGAAACCATCTACGTACATCTCCTCTTTCTTCTGTTCTCTCTTGTCGGTTATCTGTCTGATGGCTGAAGGTCGTTCTGCCGTTGGTGAAGGTGTGTGTACTTGCTGCAGATAGAAATAATATTAATAAATAATACAAAAACAAGTTTACAGGATACGTCAACTTTATGTTCATGCTGGAAACATTAGGCCAGGAGTGTAATTAGGGTAAACAAATGAGAACCAAACATCTTAACGAAACAGAACACATTTATCGGTTTGATGTCAAACCAATTTTCAGAACCACGAGTGGTGGCAAAATTTAGCATTATTGCCAAGGGCACTAGACTAGAGGTACTAGATCCTGTTAGTCACAAATTAAGCTCTACAGAGAGCTGCATTCAAGTTCTTTTGTCATGCGTGGCCATATAAAAGGAGTCCATTCATTTTCCCTTCTAAGTGTAGGTAGGGTGTGTACAGAATTGATAACATGGCATCAAAAAGAATGAATATTCTCAGGGTCAAATTATTTATATAGTTAAAGGAAAAACAGCAAAAAGGTAATAACAATAAGTTATGAAGCCCTTTATGTGTCCGAGCACTCACAAGAAGGGAAACCTCCTCCGAAGAACATGTTGAAGAGGTCCTCAGGAGTGATGTCGGCCTCAAAGCCCCTGTGGAAGTCGAAGCCTGCTCCGTGCGAGTGACCCGGGCTGCTGGGCTCCTCCCCTCCCGTCACGTCATACTTGCCGTCGTTTGTCCGGGTTGCTCAGCACTGCATACGCATTACCAATCTCTGGAGGACAACATGGTTAAGATATACATTCTTAGATAATCAAAAGGACCAGGTCACATAGGATACACTAACAAGGTTTTTAACCAGTCATGAAAATCTGTTTCTCTAGTGTCTTAAAGACGATGACGTCTGAGGTCCACAAAATAGTAGAAACTTTACTAGAATAGACAGCTGTGAGTCAGGGGTCAAATCTATACTCAACAAGCTGACTCACTTTACATCACATACAGTATTTTCAATATCACATGCCAAAGATGCACCACTGCACCCACTTTTGAAGGCCTCTGTTGCTCCGGGGGCATGATTTTTGTCCTGGATGGAACTTTAGCGCTAATTTCCTGTAGGCTTTCTTTAGCTCATCCTCACTGGCTTCTTTACTGGCGCCGAGCACTTCATAGTAGTCCTTACACCGCTTTATTCTGAAAGAGAGCGAGACAGGAAGTGTGAAAATAGAGGACTGTGGATTATATTTGAAATGTAGGTGTAGGTGCTCTCCTCACAGGGGACTCTAATGTAAACAATAATTAACAAGTCTGTTTCTGTTGTTGTTTTTTATAAAGACATGATGCAATTTTTAACCCACTGAGTATTCCTCTGAGGACTTCCTTTAACACACCAGGGAACGGTTCACTGACTAGGTTTGATAATAATTCACTGGCAGGACTGCGTAACAACCAGGAACATGTTCATCTTAGAGACAAACACAAATTGCTTCAGACACTCAGGTTACCATCAGCAATTTTCTGATGATGTAACTAGAGGGTATATGTGGGCGATATGCAGCAACTGCATTACACATTCTAATTCTGGTCTAAAATTAGAGCATGTAGTGGTTACCTGCTATCTAGTTCACACCACAAAATGTCTGTAACTCCCCTTGTGGGCAACACACAACATTCCCATAGCAATAGCTGTGTGCAAAACACTGCAGCGACGACAGTGTCATCCTTAAGCCCCAGATGAAAGGTTTAGTTGAGTGTGATAGAAACAGTGGTGCTTTCACAGGGCAGCAAAATGGCCGACTAAAGTGTAACAGACTCCAGTACTAATTATGCTGCGCTCAGACATGCACTGAACTCGGGACATTTACCCGAATGTATCTGGAGGGTCTCTGTGTGGGAACGCAAATGTCCCGAACTCCCAAGTCAGTTGCTACTGACATTTTCTAGGACTTTTCTTGCCAGAAAATGTGAGAATACAGCAGGAAAATGTCTGAAGAACATGCAACGGAAAAAAGACAAAAATAATACAAATGTCTTATGATGAAAAAGAGGAGCCATACATGTAGAAGAGACGCAGACCAAGATGTCAGCTTGGACAGACAATGAGATTCAAGAGCTTTTAGTGATAAGAGCTGATCCTATCAGCAGGATTTATATATCATGTCCTGCCTCGTGCATGATAAACCCTGACGCCTCGCCTGAATCACCTGGACACGTTCCTGTTGTTGTGTCTAGCTGTTTTCTTCATATGTTAAATGCAAACTGTCTGGACCCAATTTTCCAGACATTCTCCAGAGTTCACGTCTGTAAACAGCTTTATTGTAACTGAACTACATCATGAAAAGGGAGGACGTAGCAAACGCTTGAATTCTTACCTATGCACACCTTCCACCTGGTCTTTGGTGAAGCCTTTAGATGAATCACTTCCACCAGATTCTTGGCCTTCCCTCTCTTGCCGGCCGCCGTTGCTTTCTGAGCTTTCTGCTGGTCTCCTTCTGTATGCGCCATTACCCGCCGAGCTCCCATTCTTCGTTAATGCATCCAACAAAGCTGAAGAAGAGAGGAAGAAGCCATGAGATGAAGATTAACAGCAAATCATTACGTTCAGTGTCTTATAAAGTACATGTTCAAATTTGTAACAACTTCCTAAAGAAAAACCTGCGATATATATTTACATCTGGAATAACATTAACACTGCAGTAAGACTTCATCTGATTACTGCTTTAACACAATGTAAATCTGCCTCACACCAACTCACCATGAAAATTTGCCAAATTTAGGTAAGAACACTTTGATGCAACCAGGCACTTTGCTGGTTGAGAAAATGTCAGTACAGCAGGTTCGATGACAAATGTTCATGTTAGATGCGATTCTTGGTTTTACAAATCAAAATTCAAAGCAATTCTAATACATCTCTCTAAATTAAATAGTAAGCACAGCTTTACTCAGGAAAATACAAAGTACAAGCATTCACAGTTAAGTTTTTCAAGTAGTAACTTTTTTACGATAAGCTCCAGCTGGAACATCCAGACCTTTAAATCTCTTAATTTTAAGCTTTATCAATAAAAGAAAAAAGGTCAGAGCCAAGAAAATAACCAGCACAATCAATTTTGGAAAATTTGTACGAATAAGTGTAAGGGAGGCAGGGCGGCTCTAGTCACCCAATGGGGAAACTTGTGAATACAGAGTGGGAAAGAATAACAAACCAAGAGGTCACAGAGTTTAGTTTATTCTAAAACTTAGCATCAGTCACCAGTTCCAGGTCACTGTGAATGAACGGCATTATATTTTTCAGCGGGCCATCCTGTGCAAACTGCTGACTACAAATCATTCATCATCCTCAACAGGATATCAATGATTAGCCTGTTAACATGTGGATTAAAACCTAACTTTATGGGGAATTGTCAATTGACTGCATTTATATCCCAGTTTTTAGAGTCTTAGCGAGCACTTCACACTACGAGCCGCATTCACTAATTCATGCAGCACTTCTATATGCTGCTATTCTTTATCACACACCATTAAACCCTCACAGAAAAACAGGCAGTGGCAATCTAAGGTTCGTTGTCTTCGGCATGCGGATCGAACCACCGACCTCCTGGTTAGTGGACGGCCCACTTTAACTCCTGAGCCACAGCCACGCTAATGGCAACTCCTAAGTAGAGCTTTCAATTTTTTTGTTCCAGTAAATGACTAAAAGGGTGAATACAGGAGGTTGTTGATACATATATAATTAATATGATATCCCTGGTCATATACACTCTTCTTGATGCTATATCTTTATATATTTTTGACAGACCTCCCTCTTTAATGTGAGCCCATCCACAGTAGAGCGTAAGGGGGTTAACTGAGGCAGTTGGTAACCAGCTTACTGACAGATTGACATACAGGAAAGCACTGCGTAACAGGTGGGTCGTCCCCGTGTACGGTAGCTGCTCTGCTGCCTTGAACTGCCTGTAAACCATCAGTGGATGTAATACACTACCATGTCAACCACAGCCAGACATTCAGCTGTTCCAGTGCATATGTAAACCCTTTCTGTGATAGTAACCAGAAACCTGGTCAGGCCTTCTCAGTGGATGACAACATCCCACAACAGAAGATACAGACACTCATATTGTCTGACTCTTAACGCCCCTCCTAGGTGATGCACTGTTTAACACCTTTGGTATCTCTTTTATACAACATCTTTTCATACTGGACACGACTTGTTACTGGACTGCACAATCTTGTAATGTGAATTGCGTTACATTTCAATACCTGTGGTGTGTGCGCATGGGACCTGTCAACACTAACACTGCCACAACTCAATCTCTCTCCTTTGGCTGCAATTTCTCCTGTCCCTGGTCTGCCCCTGGTCTCTTGGAAGCCAATCAGGTTCATAATTATAACGTATATGTCGTACTTATATGTATATACATTTTGAACCTCTTCACTCTCAAAACTGCCATTGAGATCCATATTTGTTCAATTTAAATGCCATCTAATTTGTCCAGTCTCCCTCATTTGACATCACTTAGTACAAATATAAGTATAATTTTGTGGGAAATCTAGTTTCAGCATCATTTTCCTCAACAAGCATTCACTTGCTAGCTATAACCTGCTAGTAAACGCAGACACTAACAGTTAAAACTGAGAGTGTAGGCAAATATCTATGTTGACGTGTGGTACAATGGTGCATCTCACTATTTCCCACCTCAACGGACAAGGTATGATGCAACAACTGCTGAGCTGTAGATCCTCAGTGACAGTTTATCATGATCGTGGCTAAATGAGTGATTAACACGTTAACCATGTCACCAGGCTGCCACCACTTCTGCTTATGTTTATCTTTATTTCACTTTATCTTGTATTTTAACTTACTCACTCACATCTGCTGTACTGTTATTTCCCCAGGCTATGTTAGTCCAATGCACAACTCTGTACAGCTTCAGTTATTCATCTTTAAATCTGTATTTATATCTGGCTTCAAACACTTGTGTCTTTAAACCACCTTATACTTAAAATATCTGTACTGTCAATGTCTCCAGTAGCACATACTTCTTTACAGTGACAGCTTTAGTAGTAGTTCTGGTGGCTGGACTTTCATCTCACTGCAGTGAACTTCTTCTCGACTCATAAGATAAGAAAGTCCTTCATTAGTTCCGCAATGGGGAAATTTGGTGTTACAGCGGCAGAAGACAACACATAAGTAGCATGCAGTAGTATACAACCTTTTAATATTCCTATGCTGTTGGACTGTTCTGTGTGATACTAGACGCCTACATTTCCCTCTGGATCAGTAAAGCATCCATCTATCTCCCAATAACACACCACACTGAATATTAAAGAGCTTTTTGTGAGTCCCACCACAGACATCTGAGAGTCCTGGATTAACCCATCACATGGAGGCTCTCTCCGGGTCATTCAGTTTGAAGATTGGCACCTGACTGTTGATTCCACCCCCCCCCCCCCTCCTCTCATCCTACATCCACCCCCGGGCTCCACAGGCCTGCTCTGCCCTAACCTGTACACCGAACCTGCACAGCACCCGGCCTCTCCGCTGCAGCGTTACCAGGAACCAGCAAGTTAAAATGTAAGCTAGTCAAAGGTCAACCACTCTTCAAGATGCTAACATAAGCAGCGGCTAGCGTTAGCACTGCTACAATTTGGTCTGACGCGAGCGTAGGCCACTATTTTTTTTTACCTCTTGCCAGTAAAGAAGCATTTTTGTGCTTCACTATCAAACACTCTTATCGCCATATTCACTGACATTCGCCTTTTGTAATGTCGGTGTACTGAGAGCAACGCTTTAGCTAGGTTAGCTAGCACAACACCGGAGGCCTCCCACTGAGCCCGGTGTGTGGCTCCGTTTCCTGTTTCCACGCCACAATTCATCAGTAACTCGTGTTGACAGGTAAACGCGTATTTTGTTACTGTCACACAACGGACAGCAGCGGTTCTGGTGCGAGCCGGACCCGTCAGGATCACCGACGTTAGCTGCGTGCTAACACCTGGTGCTCTGACACTACATGCGGGAGCTGGGTTAGCTCTGTACCTTTGGCTCTGTCGGTCGGGAACAGCCTCTGCGCTTTGTTTAGAAACTTCACCGCCTGCTCCTTGTCTCCAGCTTCCAGGGCCGCGGTCGCTATGTTTAAACATCTCTCTGCCTCGTCTCTGTTCCCTTCCATCTTCTCTCTCCTCTTCCTCCTCCTCCTCCTCCTCCCCCGGTGGAGTCAGCTGATCGGCTCACACTCACTCACACACACACACACCACGTGGTCTCCAGCAGCACTGACAGCTGTGTCACAGAAACCTGAAGGACTTCCCTGCACCATTACACTTTCATTTTATTCCCTGGTTCATGATCTTTAAAGACAGTGTGTGTTGGATTGTTTTGATAAATGATTTTAGATCCATGTTAAATTGTCAGTAGTTTAAGATATTTCACTTTAAAGGGACAGTCCATGAACTAATCGTCTACTCACCACTATGCAGATGGGGGTGGTGGGTGAAGTGTTTGTGTCCACAACACATTTCTGGAGTTTCAGGGGTAAACCGCGTTACAGCCAAGTCCAATACCGTTGAAGTAAATGGTGACCACGTCTTCAAACGTAAAAAAAAATCAACAGAAAAAAAAGTCTCCATACTGCTCCTGTGGTGTCATCCAAGTGTCCAGAAGCCCCGACACTCATATTCGAATGTGAAGTAGGTTTTGGTACCAGCTTCTCACATGAGATTATTCGCTAGTTTCACAGTTTTCTATTCAAGTTTCGAGTTGGTCCATTCATTTGTGATGTAGTTTGGACTTTTTCTCAGTGCAACACAGCAATTTTAATATACCAGCTTGGGTTTAAGGGGAAAACTACATTTTTATACATAAAACAATCAAATCAATTATTGGAAAAAAATGTATGTATTGATAATTTAAAAAAGATTGTGGGGTACAGTCGTGGTTCTTTTTGTATTCAACCGTACTACATTGCTCTAAATGTTCTATTATTTATTTATTTATTCAATCACTTCACAACCAAAAATATAAACTACAACATTCAAAGTATTAAAACTAGATTGTGACACAGGGTCCCTGCTCAAGGCCAAGGGAAGATCTTCTAATGCAAATTATATAGACAGAAACTGAACACTGTAAAGGTACAGGGCCTTACAGTTTATCAATGTGTTGGTCAATGTCATTTTAATTACTTTACAAAAAGTGAAGTTGTTTAGGACAGGGGTTGACCACTTAAAAAATATTTTATATATTCATATTTTAAGCTATTTTGTCTTTTGTAACAGTTGTGGCTAACATACACTTTCTGCTCATCCCTAAAAGGTTTGCAACCCCCACCCCCCTTGGTGTCTTGCACCTCAACTGGGAACCAATGGTTTAGGGTTAGGGCTCAGTACCTCTGATCTCAACTTCAGGGTGATAGAGCCCCCAGACAATCGGAGGACTCTGAGATGATTGAACCCAGTGACTCCAAAAGACATTGGTGGTCTTTCAGTGTCAGAGTTGAGATTTAGCCAAGAGGCCAATCGTGGTTTTGTTTTGTAAACAAAGAAAAAACCACAATCGACTTCTGGCCCAGTATTGACCAAATGACATAAGTCTTATTGATCTGTATGAACCTTTGTGCCACATTAGCACATGTACATGGAGACCTCTTCTGAACATCTGGAAAGGATCTAAATTCCAGTGTGAGCAGTTGTTGATAAAAATCAAGAGGAAAGTCAGACACAAAGACAAACACTTTGCATATAGGCAACATGTCATTTAATTACAAGACTCAAAAACAAATGAGTTACTAACAACAATATTTATTTTAACTTGGCTAAACTGTACTGGGACATGCACATTTATAAAAATAGCATCATCAATGGAAATGGAAACAAAGACAATTTAGGGAAGCTCAGTAGATCACCATCCGAGGCTGCTTCTAAAGGTGTAATGTTAGACCAGTTTTGTACTTTTTAGAGATCGCTCTGTGATGGCTGCGTTGAGGCCCCATCTGGAAGGTGTCAAGTTCAGTCACAACACAGCTTAGGGAGGCACAGAGAGTTGAGAGCGAGAGTCTCAGGCTTTACCACCTTCTTTTCGTGAAGACCTTCCTGGGGTCTTTATGCAGGAGTACGCGAAGGGGGGAGTTTGGCCGAAAAGGAGCCCATTGTGTTGAGCGCCGCATGGATCCGGAAATGAAGCCTGGACTCCATGTTGTAGTCTTTGTAGTTCAGCCTACAAAGAAGAGCACATATTAGCACCTTGTGTGATACTTTAAAACCACCACAAACATGCATTTAGCCTCTTTGAACAAACATGTTAGGCAGGGTTCACAATAGTGCAGCTAAAATCTCCTGCTGCAGTTCTTCATGTGTAAAAAGCAAACTGGAGAATGTCTTGACATTTTCCAGAGTTCATGCCTGAAAAAAAGCTCCAGTGAAACGTGTGACAAACTTAATGCATGAAAAACAACCCCCCCAAACCCGGAACCAGCACTTACTTGACATTTTCGATCACTGTGATGGCCTTCTGGATGTCGCCTTTCTGCTTGTGCACCAGGCCCAGCTCATACATGCTGAACGGCACCAGATAGTTCTCATGCTTGATCTCATTTTCACTGGAATAAAATAAAATGAAAAGTCACCTCAGAGTTTAAAAGTGCAGTGTTATGAAAAATATAATAAAATGTCATTGCAGTGATTCCACTGTCACATTCTAAAATGTTGTTTTGCCATCACCGTCAAGTCACTGACGACATTACATTTTGATCATTCACAAGTAATTCAATTCAACTCTATTGAAGACACAAAAAGGTCCATATCTATAAGTCTCTGTTTGTTTTGTGTTTGGACCAAATGTATGCAGTCGACTTTAAAATGACCTCACCTGGAGATGACGTGGTTGAAGCAATTCTCAGCCTGGACCAGACGACCCAACTGTCTCAGACACAAGCCCTTCAGCAGCTGGACGACACACTGGTCGTCTACGTGATACTCTGATGGGTCTACACGTTACACAAAACAAAGTGTTTGTTAGTGTCAGTTTAGTAAGATAAAAGAAAATGTATAACACCATTAAAGTTTAACAGTCTCTCTCACTTGGATCATCTCTGAGCTGCTGCTCTGCTTTTTCCAAGGTGTTCAAGATGCCTTCAGTGTGCTCAGGCCTTTTTCCAACTATTGTGAAGCCGTTCCACACGTACATCATTTCCTGTGAAAAACAAGAAAAAACAAGGCTATGGTTTGAAATGGTGTCATGGTTTTGTTGATTCCCTGAAAGCAACAGAGTCTGCGCATTTTCTTACCAACGCAGGGACGACCAGTTTCACAGGGTTGGAGGAAGAGTATCGCAGGGCCTTCTTTGCTGCAAACTTCTCTGTTGGAATCGATTTCCCAGCGATCCTCACTCTGAGACCATCCACCTGACTACGAGCCACACGTCTCACATTAACTGCATTGATAAACAAAAGAGTAGGGATAGATTTTGTCCTGTCCCCCAAACACACCTGAATAAGTCCACCACGTTTTCTCCCAGTTTGTTCACTTCTTCCTCTGGGATCATGCTCAAGATGGCAGCCTTCTGGTACACATACGTAGCCTACGAGAAACAAGCAAACAACTCGTTACGAGGGTAAAACAAGAGACATCAGAAATTCAACCTTATGGCAAAGTGAGACTAGAATTACTGTTTTATTTGCACTTTTAAAATCGTAACATTATGTCATGAAGGCTGTCGGAATTTAATAAAAAGAAACCCAGCAAAATGTGTATCTTATCATAATTGATGTAAGCACTCTCACGTTATGGCCAAAAACGTTTTGTGAGGTCACAGTGTAGAATGTATATAAAAGATGTGTTACGCAAGTACAGTAACGATCGGTTGATGGAGCCACGGTGTTGAGGTCCAACCGATAAACCCAGCTCACCAATCTTAAGTCTGTCTCAGCTGTCAATCATGATGTTTTAACCCGTGATTAAAAACAACTTACTGGAAAAATAAACACTGGAATATAAAGTGTGATAAGAACTACTGTAAAGGACAGAAACCATCTTTGAGAAATCTGTATTTGACGTGTATTTTGACTTTTTAGTGTGGCTCATGCCCCAGCCGATAACATGGAGAAGCAGCTAGCCACCAGGGGGCTGATGGAGACACTTTTGCCTCATTATCGGACGTTTGTGTCAGATCTGAGAAAAATTCCCTCAGATATCACATTCATGAGAAATAACCTGAGAACCGTTTCTGGCTCAGAGGCATAAAATAGTTCCGTGAGATACCTGGGACCACTTGCTCTCCTTGCAGAGGAGGTCAGCGTATCGATAAGCCTCCTTCCAGTTCTGTTCAAAGGAGTAGGCCCACATCAGCTCCCAGTAGCAGAGGTGGTGAATCTGATGCCACTCCTGCTGTGCTGCGATACACGCCAGGAACTTCTCCTGGGCCTGCAGAGCAAACCAGACTCAATGAATTTCATTACTACAACTACACATGAGCATCTTAAGTCAACACATTACAAATACTCACAAAGGTGAAGTTTCCTTTGAGCAATGCAATTCTTGCAATGTAGAAAAGAATGAGCGCCCCCTAAGGACCAAATACATTAAATTAATTCAACATGATGTGATTTCACTGGGCAATAAAAAACACAGTATGTGGCATTTTCAGTTAGAATCAGCAAAACAAACTGCTCACATTAGGGAACTTTTTGATGTAGGGTTCAAGCAAAGCTTCAGATTCGGTCAGGTCTCCTTCACCAGTACCTGATGGACAAGAAGAGTGGAATCAATTCATAATGAATTATTACAAAATAATGAGAAGATTCTGTTTTATTTTATATATATTAAGAAATATAAAAGAAAATACACAAACCGAGTATGACTGTGATGTAGAGATGAAACATCAGCAGGGTCAGGGTGCTGAGGATCGAGCGCAGGCTATTGCTGGCTGCTCCTTCTCTCAACTCTGACAAGCCCAACTCCTGTTACATGATTAACAAATTAATCTTTGATTTAACATAAAAACATTATAAAAGCACTTATTCCATGAGGCCCAGACGTGATATCAGATGACCCACCCTGTCTCCTGAGAAGCCCAGAAACTCCATCAGCCTGAGGACTCTGGCTGGAAGCAGGGACAGCATCTGACAACAAAAAGACATGGTTGGTTTGTTTATTACGAGATATCTTAACACAGCATGACAAGGCTGTTTTAAGTCTTTCATTACAATTTAAAACAGTTTGCATTCATTTGTCTCTAAAACAGCATACTTTCTGGAGCCCTCACCAGGTTAAAGGATCCAATGCCCATGTTGACGCCTCCTCGAAAATGAACGTGTGTACTCTTCTGTTTTTCCAGTTCTTTTGCGACAGTGACCATGGCCTGGCAATCCCTGTTTGAGGAAATGACACGTTAAGACCCATTGAAATTCACTTCAGTGTGATACAGGGTTTTAATTGTCTGTTAAGGACCTTTTCACCACAGAGGTCCCCCCCGGGTGTCTTACTTGTAAATCTGATAACTGTTGCGTATTCTCATTCCGCCCTTGATGAAGCCGATGATACTCTCATCCAGGAATGTGAGCGCTGCCTTCTGGAGCAGAACCTCAGCATAGCACAGCTCCGCATGCACCTCCTCTGTTGGATAAGAACAAATCATTCATCATTTTGAAAATAAAGAAATTAGTCAAGATTAAATGCCATTCTAATAATGTCATGCATTCAGATCTCGATGTGATAAGGTCCAGTTAAATAGGTGGAAGTACGTCATTAAGCAAGTTTCCTGTAATTCAACATTAGCAAATCTGTCATGCTTCATATCCAAGGTGAAGAGTCTGTGCTTCACTCACCCTCTGTCATATTGTCAGCTGGTTGTCTGTACCACATGCTTGTCAGAGTCTCCATGATTCCATTTTTTTTCCGAAATCTACCAAAGTTAAGGAATACGCAACATTTTAACTAGAGACCAATTGGGATGTAGCGGGACAGTGTTTCCATTTTCTTGGGAAATTACAATCTGTATTTAATATCTTACATATTTCCCAGCTTTGCAAGGTCCCCTGTTGTCCCAGTGTAGAATTATGAACTTACAAAAATACAAGATTTTAACATTGTGAACTATTTCTCCATACCCCTGACACGTCTGCAGGGATTCTCTCAGTGACGTCATGGCGGCATCCATGTCGATTGGGTCAAAGGTCATGCCTGCCTGCATCACCAAGATGCTGCTGTAGCCCATGGCGTGGTACATGCTCTGACTCTTCCTGGCGGGGACAGATACAATGATATGTACTTTACTAAACGAAATGAGAATAAAACCAGCAGTCTGAAGAATCAGCAGCATGCAGACATCAAAAGTCAGCTGGAGTGTGCCACCTGTGCCCAAACTTACCAGGGTTTCAAAACAGCCAGTGCATCAGCAAACCTGTTGTTCAGGAAGAGGTCGAGGGCAGGTGGCGCATTCCTTCAGAGCAGCCTCCAGGTCCATTTGAGGGGATCTGAATGAAAGGGAAATGGGTGTTAAATAACAACACATGCAAATCTGACGGCACAGTCAAATGTGTGTTGTTACTCATTAAAAATACTTCACAAGTAAACATTAAGTAAATAACAGACAGCATTTAAATGTCACTTACATCATTTCCTCACTGGGGAGGTTTAGGTTCACCTGGAATAAAAGAAGAAAAAAATATACAGAGATTAATTTTCCTAAACCCTGACAAAGCCTGATTATTATCAATAAGCCTCTTTCATTAATTCAAAGCAGAGTACAAAGCATACATATGGTGTGCAGACAATAAAATACCATCACAGCCACACATCTGCATCAGTTTATCCCTTTCTGATCAACTGCACTGCAGATGTTTTGCTCTGTAAAACACTGTGGAATTTTGCATGTGATCGGTGAGTGGTGGTTGAAGTTTGCACGCGGTTGGCTGATCAAATAAAACGAAAACTGGTCATGCACAGAGATGACGCACCTTGCAAACGGAGCCTACCTGCTTCATTGAATTATCCATCGTCTCCATTGGATGCGCAGTTTTTGTCGAGTTGCGCAAAACTGAAAGTGCGACTTTAATGGATTAAAAGCGCTTGAACCACGCAGATACACTGATAATTAGACCTCCCGCCGTATTTATAGGCTAAGAAAACGGGAGTGGCCACATCTGAAGTCCAGCCCACGTTTTTCTGGTCCTCCTCACGCCACAGAACATGAAGCAGGACGACGTCAGGATTTATCTTCTCCTAAACAGCACTGAAAAGATGTATCTCATCACATCCAGAGTTGATCGTTTAAGGAACAGTGGCAATGCTCTAATATGAAATAGTCCATTTCCAGTTAAAGCTGCACTGGACATAAGACATATTAGATACTTTTCTTTCTTTACAATATTAAAGAAATATGAATATATGCTTATTAAATATTTTTGAAAACGCTGCAGACATCTGAATCATGATAAGAGGCTCCGACTACCAGCTGTTTACAAGCCAAAGAGTTCTCACAAAAATGTCATTGTTTTTCAAAAGCTTATAATATGTTGTTGTAGTTAGGATTTTATTTTGTAAAGTAACAGGTAACCTCAGCTGTCAGATAAATGAACCTGAGTAAAAGTGCAGCGTTTCTTCCAGGAATAAAAACACAACATGGAAATAGATATTCAAGGCACTCAAGCTATGTACTTGATAAACAGAGGCAAGGATATCAAGGCGTCTCCATCACAAATCACCACGACGTCATCCAGGGTCAAATTCCCCCAGTTGCTCCATGACCAGTCAATGGTTTTACTCATCTCTATCAGGACAGGGGCTGTTTTACTTTTTGATCATTATTTCAGAGTACGTGCATACATGTGATGTCCCTTCATAACTAATTCTCTCTGGTGGTTTTGTCATTTATCCTGCTGCGCTGCTCTTTGCTCTTTGAAGACGATCATTTCAAGGATTTCATGAGGGGTTGAAGCCTAAAACAGTTTGCACAAGCAAAATAAACAGTCAGATGATTGATAAAAATGTTAAACAAACTTTCCAGTGTATTCTCATTGTGTTAGATAAGAGGAAGTTTTGATTCAGTCTCACACATTTTAATACAGTTGTTCTTGTATTGCATCTTAAACACATGCAGTTGATCATCACGAATAAAAAACGGACAAAAACCTCCTTGAATATATGTGGCCGTGATATGCGTACACTACTGTACAGATTTGTTCCAGCCATTATTTAAATGTTTCTTACACATAAAAGCATCTTATTTCTGGTGAGAGACCTGCTGTTACCCATTCGCCATACAAAATACATATATAAACCATGATGGAACTAGTTTATTTAACTGGCAATGCACAGAGCTTGGATGAACTGGGGACCGTACAGCTGACTTTAAGATCACCTGGACAGAGCTTTGGAAGTCAGAACCAGCCAGACTCAAGTTGCTGATCCAGGCAGTGTATGATGTCCTGCCATCCTGCATTGTTGGGCTCCAGCGGATAAACTGTGCCTGGGGAGAGGTTCTCTCGAACATATTCTAAGCTGCTGCCCGAAAGCCCTGGGAGAGGGCAAGTACTGCAGGCAGTAGCTGACACCATCTCCACAGGGATCCAGCACAGCAGGCAGCGCCCATAGGCACAACATCACCTTTGTCAGCCCGGGAGAAAGACATCAGGTGACGCACAGGGCCTCAACTGATAGTCACAGCCTGCGACCGGCAGCTGAAGGTCGACCTATAGGGAGGCCAGATGTAGTTCTAACATCAGAGTCATCCAAGCAGGTGGTCATGATGCAAAATATCTCGATCTGGTGGTGGAGTGCAGAAGCCAAGGATGAAGGGCCCACTGTGAGCTATTGAGGACACCTGACACTTAGTCGGGAATCCGAGGGTTGCAGGAGAGAAGAGTCACCAAGAACATCACAGAAGCTGCAGTAAAAACCTTACAGGTGGCTGTGGACCCGGAGGGGAGAACCATGGTGCAGCGAGCTACTTGAACACACGCCAGGGAATGATCACCCACGGTGAGGGCGTATGATGATCAAAGACCCGAAACACCCTGTGACCCTGGTGTGTCTAAGTTGCACCATCTGGTGTTGAATAAACTAGAAACTCTATACCCACAAGGCACCTTAACTGGAGAGATCTGTGTTTTGGCTAATACTCAGAAATAGACAAATTGAGTCATATTTTACCTCTACCAAGGAGGTTATGTTTTCACCCTGTCCAATAGTCTGTTTGTTGTTTAGTTTTTTCTCAGCAGGGCTACGCAAAAGCTCCTCAGTGTATAACCACAAAACCTCGGGGGAGGATATGACCTGAGCCAAGAAAGAATCCATTACATTTTGAAGCGGATCCACACAGACATGCAGATCTAGATCTAGAACTTTCTCTGTCACATTGTGACACAGTTTTTCTTTTTTCTTTAATTAATTTTTTGGGAATTAACATATGGAGCTTGATGAAAAAAATCGGAGTGTTTGAAATTTGGTGCAGTTTGATTGAATTTAAGTGAACCGTTGGGGCCTTTTATATAATGTTTTGTATAATGCAATATTTGAAAAAGATTTAATCTCTATTGTCTGTAAACTTTCGATCAATTTTTTTTACCACAATTTTAATTTGTATTTAATTTAATTGGTTTCATAGTTGTTGTTTTTTTACCCTTTTGTAAAACCCTTTGTAACTTTTATTATTATTATTATTATTATTATTATTATTATTATTATTATTATTATTATTATTATTATATCTGAACTCCAGACGCGCACATGAGCGCCACAGCCGCTTCATCTCAACAACTACATTGCCCATAATCCCCCGCGCACTTCCTCCTCTATCCGGGACAACATGGCGGCGTCCAGTCGGTCCAGCAACAGCAACACAAACATACCAGAGTACGAATATTCCGAGGTCAACACCAAACCGTTTCACATCGGCGGCTTCAGGAGCGAGTGGCTGAGCAGACTGAAGCCCGAGGACTGCTCCTACCAGCCGGAGGAGGAGGACACGTTTGACGCTAACTTCGCCAAAGAGCATGGGGTCGCTGCGGAGACCATGGCGGAGCTGAAGTCAGTCTGCAGGTCCGTTACCTCACCGGGTCATCAACTGTAGTCTGGGTTCATATTCACTTTATTCTCTAGTTCAGTTGGACCGGGATACGGAGCAGAGTTTATCGTGGTACCGTCCGGTTTTCAGGCCCATGGAGCTGCTTCCCCTTCCGAGCGGGAGGAATCACCATGGTAACCCAGGCTGAGTTCGAGATAATTGATCAATCAATCACATTTTGTTTGTGTGGCCTCATAGGACTTAAGAAGGTGTAACATCCACAAATAAAAACAATTTATATGTAAAAGCAATAAGAATACAGGACCACGTAAAAAAAGCAGTGAATACAAATAAGAAGAATAGGAACAATTAAAAGGGAAACTGAAATGTCAAAAATATCATGTAACTAGAATAAAAATAAGCACCAGAAATGCTTTCCAAGAATTAAAGTCAGGCTCAGAATATGCTGTAAATAAGCAAAATTGGAAAAGTTATTTATTGTCTGACAGAGTGAGTATTATGAGACTGTTTCTGCTGACACAGTGTGGAGGATTTTTCCTGGAAGACCATCAAACTATCATGACTATCAGGAAGCTGTGGTTGTTTTGATGGATTTATTTATTCCCACCCTGTTGCTTGAAGTACTGCAAGGGTTATTGATAACTCGATCAGTTCTTAGAAAGATCTTTAGTTGTGATAATCGATTAACGGTTCAAGTCATTCATCAAACTCGAGACTGTTGGTTGAGTAAAACCTTGAAATCCAGTGACGTCAGCTGCTACTGGAGGATTTGTTAACCAGTTTATTGATGGTTTATAGACCAGATGAAGAAATAACTGTCAGATGAATCAATAATGAAAGGGAGCATTAGTTGCATCCAGAGTTGCCTGCTATTTTAAACTGTAGTTCTAACAGTTATCTGCAGGGAAATAGACATATTTACATTAAGACCATGGTGACAACACAGAGACACACAAAGTAACCATTGCATGTGTCACAGAGTTGGGACCAAATCATTTTTTTGAGGCCATTGAAAAACTTACCTCCAGCAAGGCACAGCAACGAACAGATGGGGGTAAAAACCTGATTTAAAAGAAGCCCTATTAACAAGTGAAGGTCCCTCATGAAGCAGAAGACCAATACAAATGTTGTCAAAAACTTTTCTTCTCCAAAAACAATCCTCTAGAACAACTTGAATTTGTCTTTTTTTTTGTACTTTCTTCAATGCTTTGCAAAAGTGTCTGTTTTTCTTTCTGTCTCTTTCAGTATCGATTCACTCCGTTGCCATCCTGAGGATGAGGAGCCCGACCCAGAAGTGGTGCCTCCGAACCCGACGCTTCAAACACTAATGTAGGAACCTTTCTCAGCTGTCACAATGTACAGTATAATATGCCCCATCAGCGTGTAATCAAATCCATGTTAACCTATCTGTGTTTTGATTCTAATAGAGAAAGGAAAAAGAAACAAGATTATAAGGCTTCTCTGAAAATCACCAAGAACAGACATGACCTCTACGCCAATGAACTGGTGAGTCCACTGGAGTTTTCCTGAAATGCTGCCATAGATTACAGAGAGGAGATTTGAACAGTCCTGTAGGCTGAGAAACAAATATTCAGTTTGACAGAGGAGGTTCCAGACATTCATATCACTCGGCCTGGTTCCCTGTTTGATTTCCAGGAGCGTTTAACTTATGGTAGGAAACCAGAAGCAGTGGATGACATGCTGCCGGAAGGAGAAGTCATTCTGACCGTCAACGTCTACTACCCCGCCATTTATGATAAAGTGAGTGTTTGTCATTTTTTTCCTCAGGGCTCCCAAAAGCGTTAAACCTTCAAACCCCTGCATCTTCACACACACACACACAGTTTCTTGTATGTTACTCCTCACGGCCCTGAAAGGTTTTTGTCCATTTTCCCCTCAGTTTAACTATGTCAGACCCCACATGACTTTGCTGATGACGGGCTCCCACAGCTTGGCAGAGTTTAGAGATGCAATTTGCTGCGTCAGCGACCTGCAAGTGTGCGGCGAGTTCAGCAACACGCCGAACATCGCTCCAGACTTCATCAGCAAAGTGAGTAAACATCTGAAACTCCAAGCACTGTGCAAGATCAGTCCATATTTATTTAGTTATACGCTGGATACACAGAGGTTAATATTTCCATGTGTTGGGTTTTCAGGATCACTACAAGTCAGCTTTCTTTTACTTCGAAGGCGTTTTCTACAACGACATGCGGTTCCCAGAGTGTCAAGACATCAGCATGTAAGTTCTGTCTCTGACCCTAAACGTGTGTGGGGTTAAAAAAGAATTAGGCCAATGGACGGCTAGTGCTGTCATCAAAATATCTATTCTCATATAGTTGAAAGGAATATTTCTCACCCTCCAATATCTGAATGAAAATCACTCATAAAGATCTCTGAATTATTTCTTGATAAATTTACAGAAATATCGGAAAAAAACGCCTTCGCCATACGTTCCTCGCAATGTTAAAGAAAGAGGTGGAAAATAATCCTGGATCCACCACCTTTTTCAAATCCACTCCAAAAGTTAGCAAGGTCCTGCTAAAAGTCAAACAAACCGCGACGGAAACTCAACTTCCTTGGTGGAGGGGATCATTTGGGGGTTCGCGTTGGGGGCGTGAGAAATTTCTCCTCCAACAAAACTCAGCAGCTTATGCATTCAGCACGAACCAGGAGATCTCAGCTGGAATGTCTATATTTACTGACTCCTTGTGATTCCTGTTTGGATTAAAATACCCCAGCCTGCTCATATTATCTACAATAATCTCAGTCATAAGCAGACTGGAGTCGGTATTTGGGGCAGAACATTGCTGTTGATCCGCTTCCATTCTCACAATAAATTGCCCTAAAAACTTCAGTTGGGAAATTGTTGCAAGAGAAGCGATTTGCTTGAGAAGACATTATTATTCATTCATTAACTTTCAACAGTAACTATGTTTTTGCCCGTTCAAAATGTGCGGTCTCATATATGTCGGTCTGTGGCGCCTGATGGAGGTCATGTGCTCTGTTGTACATTTGCAGCTGATGCAGCTCAAGCCTCCGTTTGCAGGCGCCCACGTTCTCACCTGGTATGTGTCACAATGCGTCCCCGACCATCCCAGATTAGATCACAACCTGTCCTCAATACGTCTTGGATGCATTTCCACCTGTACTTTCATGTGATCAGGTGCTATCAGATTTAATCTGATTGCCAAAATAACGCATGTTGATGCCAAGTGTGAATGGGGTGTAAGACTGATTTGCTTGGTCGGGTCGCACACAAATATGTGTATTTGCAAGATAAAGTCATGAGACAATATTCACTTCGATTTCCCTTGAGGATTAGATAGATGGCAGCGTTTCCGCTCAAATTTTTGCCCCCTCACCCAGGATCCTCAGAAATGGACTCACCAAGAGAAAATCGCAGGACAGACGGACAGTAGAGTGAGAACTGGTGCGTGTCCTGATATGAATGGACGTGCGCTACTATCAATTGCATACACATTTAACCCAGTGTACAAGTTTCCCACTGACTCCATGTAATTGAAATGATAAGGAACCCGTCCCGACCATGCATTAACTGATGATACAGCAATTAGAGTCATGTGCAGTTAAACTAATGATCTGAACTTGTTCGGTTTAGAATAATATAAAATGGAGACAAGAAGCAAATCAACTTTGAGGCGTAGGGTTCAGCACATTTTTGGAAAATGACCTAAATGATAAATGACCAAAAAAAGCTGTTTTCCTGTTGGCCTGCTCATGTAATGTTAATAGGCCAAGCACTCGTTCTCCGGTTCATGAACTGTAAAGTAAAGGACAAATTTGCCACATCAACATGGAAGTGCAATGATTCAGGGTCATGTCAGCTTGTTGCAACGAATCATGAATAAGATGCTTGTTTGGAGTCACCCTAAAAACTGGTGCTGAGAGAGAGATGTTGGAGAAGTGCTGCAGCGGAAGACAAAAAGTGCTCTCGGGCAAATTACTCTTCATTCATTTACTTTAAATCCAATATCACAGTATTCAAATGAGCTGTTCCCTGGAGTCATATATCCCTCTGACACAGAAAAAAGCTCTGTCACTGAAAGACCATTTCATGAGAAAGAAGTGAACATGATGCCAGCAGAAACTCTGGATTGAAACTGAGTATAATGTGATGCATAAATTCAAATGTCCATATCTGTGATCTACTTCCTTTTCACGACAGGACGACGATTGAATGGGCAAAGACCCGCAACTTCCCGTCCTACAGCCAGGCCAAGATGGAGGACACGTGCTTCGCGGATCTGAATGTGAAAGTGGGCTTCCCGTACCTCTACTGTCACCAGGGAGACTGCGAACATCTCGTCATCATCACAGACGTCAGGTCATTACTGCAACTAGTACTATCTTCTTCAGCTGAAGCCTGAGGTGTTATGTTTTCAGATGTCCTGTCTGTCCCACTGTCCCATGGCAGGAGACCAAACTGTGGGTGAAGAGAGTGTTGAGCGTCAGCCATAACAGCCCTTTCCCTCTGAGTGGCTCTAACTTCAAAAACATGGCGAGGGTTATTAAAGTTAGTGCAGATAGTGTTCTGGCAGAGTTGAACAGTCTTCTCCAGCTCTAATCCGATATATTACTTTAAAATACAAATTTGCCAAACTTTACTAAATATGCAGATCATCTAGGATCAGTTTAGCCTGTTTGAACTAGGGTACCTTGATGAAATGTTAAACCCCTGATGTGAACAGGATACTGTCTGAATCTCCACAAGCGTCTGAGAAACTTCTGTCACAAGACTTTATAGCTGATTCGGTCTCATCACACTATCAGATGCGTAAATGTCTACGGGCCAACTAGCTGGTGCGAACAGGGCCGCCACACACGAAAGCAGCTCTTAATATTACAAATGTGAGACAAATCTATGTTCGCATCACTCACAACCCCCCCCCCCCCCCTTCCCATGTTTGCAGACTGACGCACAAGAACGACTGTCTGGACAAGGAGCTGTATCCGCTCCTCACTCACAAACACAGAGTCACCACGCAGAAGTGTGCAGTTTGCCATGTCTTCATTGGAAGGTGTGTATTAAAACAAGAAAAGATACACGATATGACGGCTTTGGCCTTTTTTTAAACTGCATCTCACATCTTTGCTTTTTGCAGATGGTTTACTACCAACGACGAGTTCGCTCCCAGTCACCCATGTCTCTTCTGTGACAAGTGTTTCCGGATGCTTCACTACGACGACAACGGTTACAAGCTGGGAGACTTCCTGGCCTATCCCTACGTGGACCGAGGGGCCTTCAACTGAAGCTTCAACTGAAGCTTCTCTTGAGTGAATTAGTCCAGTCACTGATTTATTGCTGTATAATACAGTTAAATGTCTTTGTTTTTCACAAAGAAACATTCTTGTGTATCTGTTTATTTATTTGTTCTGGTTTTTGATATTTGTTATTTCTGTTAAATAAATGGTAAGATGTACTGCTCATTCTTTATAGCATTTAAAATATGGAATTGTTTAACCTTCTTCCCATTGATAGCACAATATCAATAAGAGAAAATAAGAACATAAGACTGAATAAAGGACTTGTAGAACAAGGACATTATTTTTATGTCTGCATTAAAAACATTTAACTTCCTCAGGAAACACAAACATTGCTTCTTACAAACTGCCTCAGCATTAACATCAAATTTCAGTTTGTTGTCAATGACCCAACGATTGTAGGACTGGAACCTTAACGAGCTGTGTCAAGTCAAACCAACAGCAATCATTTCACTGTGAGTGGTTCATTTTTATATAAAACCATACTCAACATTGTTTACTCTTTTAAACAGCCCAGTAAACAGCGGTATCACCTGTTGGAGTACTTTACAAAGTTTTACTCAAGTAGTCATTACTAGGCTGTGAATCTTTGTCCCACATTTGATCCTAAATGCCCTGAAAACTTTAAAAGAGTAACTTCAGTCACACCCACTGGAAATCTTAGTTTTGCTGAAATACCTTTGATGCAGTGATGTAAAGGTGTAATCCAGGACCGTGACATTGTCGTCCACACAGTCAGAGGTGAAATGGGCTCGAGACTCAACCAGAGAAGACCTTTTCCGGGAGGATAATTCAGAAACTATCGATTTCCATGAAATCTTGTTGAGAGGATGTGTCGTGACCCAGAGAAGAACCCATTACATTTTGGAGTGGAAAAAATGATTACAGACAAAAAGTGTTACTATATGTTCTACTTTATTAATGGAGGCTGAAACAGGGCGTCAGACAGGCACAAAAATACTCTTATTTACATCAACTTTGTTAAAAGGAAACAAAAACAACTTTAAAACAGACACTTGTTTGAGAATAAAGCATTTTCTTGGCAAAAGAAACTTTGGCAAACTCCAGGATCTTCAGTGTGTGTGTGTATCTGAAGTGATGCTTCTATGAAACGATTATGCAGCCAATATTAGCGGACGTGGCGACGGTGTCTGTGGCCTCCGTACTTCAATATAACTTAAGCTGAAGATGAGATTAAACTATTGATTGTGTAAATGTCAAAAAACATAATGAAATGCGAAAGAGAGAACATCTATTGGGCATTAAGTACTAAGTTCTCAGCGCTACAGCTCTAGAAGTGCTAACTCTTCACACCGTTAACCAGATTCAACAGATGCTTGTAAGATGAGGAGCCAGAAAGGTAAAGAAAACACAAAGTACAAAAATAAACCGTGTGGTCAGTCGTTATCAGGGCTGGAGGGTCACTGAAGCCTTAGAGCAGCAAGTCTGACAGAAAGCCATCAGGAATCTGGAAACCAGTGTTTGTTATTAGTCGAGAGGAAGTGGACAGGAGGAGATCCCAGTGGGTGAGCTCAGTGTGGACAGAAGAGGAGCAGCAGCAGCAGCAGCAGCAGCAGCAGACCACACTCAGGTGGACTCTTCCTGAGCTTCTGGGGCACTGCAAAGAAAACAAACAGGTTTCAAATGTAGACAGTTTTAATGGAAGAACATTAAAGATACAGCAGGTCATATTTTATGGTTCTTTTTGTGAGTATGTCCTATTAAAAGACCAAAACCAAGAATTAAATATACCTTTCCTGTGCAGTCAATCAAACCACCAAAAACAAATCTAGAATAGTTATTTAACAAATATTAAAATTTTTCCGCAGAACATCGTAGATTTAGCGTCGGTGCTCAACAGAAGACACGAGTCCGTGAGCGAGTGAGAAAACTGCAGGACGTACAGTGCATCCGGAAAGTATTCACAGCGCTTCGTCCTTTTCCACATTTTGTTATGTTACAGCCTTAATCCAAAATGGATTCAATTCATTTTTCCCCTCAAAATTCTACACACAATACCCCATAATGACAAAGTGAAAAAAGTTTGTTTGCTGCCACCACCATGCTTCACTGTAGGGACAGGTGCCTGGTTTCCTCCGGACATGACGCTTGGCATTCAGGCCAATGAGTTCAATCTTTGTTTCATCAGACCAGAGAATTTAGTTTCTCATGGTCTGAGAGTCCTTCAGGTGCCTTCTGGCAAACTCCAGGCGGGCTGTCATGTGCCTTTTACTGAGGAGTGGCTTCCGTCTGGCCAGTCTACCACACAGGCCTGATTGGTGGAGTGCTGCAGAGATGGTTGTCCTTCTGGAAGGTTCTCCTCTCTTCACAGTGCAACGCTGGAGCTCTGTCAGAGTGACCATCGGGTTCTTGGTCACCTCCCTGACTAAGGCCCTTCTCCCCGATCGCTCAGTTTGGCCGGGCGGCCAGCTCTAGGAAGAGTCCTGGTGGTTCCAAACTTCTTCCATTTACGGATGATGGAGGCCACTGTGCTCATTGGGACCTTCAATGCTGCAGAAGGTTTTCTGTACCCTTCCCCAGATCTGTGCCTCGATACAATCCTGTCTCGGAGGTCTACAGACAATTCCTTGGACTTCATGGCTTGGTTTGTGAATTTAATCCATTTTGGAATAAGGCTGTAACATAACATGTAGAAAAAGTGAAGCGCTGTGAATACTTTACGGATGCACTGTAGAAAACTGAATGCTGCAGAGTTCAAAAGTGAGAGACAGAAAAATACACTCAACTCAAAAATGTTGTTGAATTTTATGGACATGGAAATAAGTCAGAATACTTGTGCGTCGCTGTGCCGGTTAATTTCCATGGGAGTGATAGATCCTGTCCTCACAAACCACTCTACTTTATCATAATGACGAAGGTTTAATTTCGGATGTGCATTGGAAGCTAATATATCTCAGGATAGGAGGAACACACCCTTGGGACCCATTTAGATCCGCTAAGAAACCCTCAATGAGAGATTGCATTGAAGGACAGGAGGCCCAGAGCCCGAAGTCCTGACTCACACATTGTTGCTTGTGTGCTTTCTGTGAGTTTGGTTGACGTGCTGAGAAATAGAGACTGATTAAACAGAATGTCCCCGAGCCAGCTGATGTGGACCTTCATTTTTACAGCTCTTCTTGTGTAACATATGTGACACATTTACGTCATGTGGTACGTCAAGGGGAGCCGCGGAAAAAAAAAAAAGGTTTATCCACTTTTATGGGCCAATTTTAAAACCTCACGGAGCAGAAGCATGATTGAAGTATGATTATTATTCATATAAATGTCATGTGCATTTTTTTTTTTTTTTTTTACAGAGCAACCACTGAGTCCATCCTGCAGTGTAAAGCTCAAATTCTCTGTCTGGTTAAAACAGCAGGAAAATTAGTTAACAATCATTCCACTCTCTCCCCAAGACAATTTTTGAGCAGTCCACTATCCGGCAGGCCAGTAGGATTTTATCCGAGCCCTCTCGTGTGTTGTATTCTGAGTGTGTATTAATGAACTCTGGACAGAGGTGCAGGGTCCCTCTGTGTAAACATAACCGTTCTAAACATTCATTTGTGCTGCTGTCAGTTAAACTCATTCACGGGCAGCTCGAGGGGAACAGCAGACACAACAGCCAGGGAGCCTGTGGAAGGTGTAGTGTGTTGTCCTCTGGGATTTTATAAATTGAGATGTGTGTATCTTTGAAATCTAGGACATTTCTTAACAGTGTGAATGTTCTCTAACTAAACTGATTGGTTGTTTTTTTCCCAGGCAAATGTTCTGCCTTTATTTCATGGATTTATTGTATTTTATGTTTTTCCTCGATGGTTACTCTGGTTTGATGGCGCAGGGAGACAATCAAGTTTTCAGACATGACTTCTGGTAAATGTCCTGAAAATTGGGTCCAGACATTTTCTGCAGATTACCTTTCTCATATGAAGAACGTAGCACAGTCACAACAGGAAAATGTCTGGAACACTCCTCCGGCAGCAGGGACACCACCTCCGAGTCAGTTTTATTAGGGAATAGGCTACACGCTGCAATTACTTTTAGTACTTTAGGTTTACTTAAAATTACTGACATTGACTCAAGTAGAAAAGTCAATATTGTTCTTTTACTTGAGTACATTTTTGTCTATTTATTTGTACTTTTACTGAAGTAAAATGTTTGAGACGCCCACACACACACACACACACCAGACCTTTTCCTACTGTATTCTCACATGGGCCCAGTGTGACATTTTACCAGGGGACTGGCAGGAAAAGTTGCCGAAAACGCCCGGAGCAACCGAGTCGGATGTTTGTGTTTTCACGTACATCCCCTCTGGAAACTTTCAGGAAAAGGTCAGAACTTCAGTGCATATCTGAAAGCAGCTTAAGTGACTCTTGACGAACTGAATGATCTCATTGCTCACTTCTTATGATATTAAACAGAATACATTATATTCACCTGCACCTCAGTGTTTGTTGAGACTGTGCGTTTCTCGTTCGTCTACCTGTGATTTTCTCCCGCTGAGGCGTCTTCTAGCAGCTTCTCCGTCTCCTGCTTCTTCTCATCGGGGCCCGTATCACCATTTGTCATCTTGTCTTTAGGGCAGAGCACAGAGACACACACAGGCTCATGTCAGGCAAAAAACGTAACTGCATAACCTAAACCACCGCAGCTCACACGGGCATGTGACGACACATGCCGTGCCCCAGACCTTAGGGAGATAAATAGGATTTTCCGTCCATTTGTCATGCCTTGCTCTAGAAAGAGACCTTTCAGTGAGGCAGTCATTTGGCTGGAAGAAAATCATGAGCAGCTGTTAAATGAGACATTAGGCGAGGATGTGGCTGCTCCGATTACTGTCCGAGTTTCTACTAAATGTAAATGTCAACCTCATATGACGTCGAACTGGAGACAAGAGACGACACGGACCAACAGCACATAAAGGTCTCCTTTCTCCACTTGGGTCAGCACCAAGATTTACACTAAGTGTGTTATTGGAATATACAGTAAGATTGTTGAAGGTTGAAATAGTGAGAATAAAATCAAACTAAATCGGAGGAAGGATTGATTTTTTATAATTTCCAATATAAATTTGTTTTTAGCATAAAGTCAACTCCTCTGGCAAGAATCCAGTTAGAGGAGCGAAGACAATCTCTTCGCAGAACTAATACCGATTATATCTCACTGTGTTCATGTGGTGAAAGATTAATAATTTACTTGCTGTTTTCTTCACTGAGGAGGTTCTGTTTTCATCTGCGTTTGTTTGATTGTTAGCAGGATTACGGAAAAGCTACTGAGCAGATTCTCACGAAACTTGGTGGAAGAACTTGTTATGAATCAGAGAAGAACTCATTACATTTAAGTTATGAGATATTTCACTGATTTCTCTGAGAATAATTAACAGATCGTGACGTAAAAAAATCAGACATGTTTTTTTACTGATTAATGAGTTTGTGCAATTTGGGGCAGATACAAATAAAAATCTGGATCTTGTGACTTTAAATGTGGTTTCATAAGGAGCTCTGATCTTCTCGACTGAGCAACATTCTAGTTAAAAGTGATTCTGAACAACAGTTTTATTTTGTAGAAGCAGTCATGTAACAACGATAATAGTGTAGTTTAAATATATTCTTAAAATCTCGAAATTTCAATTTAACTCTCAGTAGTCAAAATAAAACTAATCTCAGATTTAGTTCGACTTTATTCTTAAAATAAAATGGAAAATATGTTTTCCTTGTGTCTGGCCCTTATACTCTTCTCTCGTAGAATTCTAACATAGTGGCACCTTCATAGAACCCATTAGAGCTATCTTGTAATATTAAATCGGACCAAATTAAGTTATCTATAATTAATGGTTCGTAATGAACATCCCGGTTGCAGCCAAATACAAGAGGCAGCATGAACGAGTGAATTTAAGAGGAGTAGTACCTGAGTTGTTTTCCTTGGCTTGTTCAACTCTCTTCATGGCTCCTTTCTTGGCTTCTTCGTGCTGCCGTTGTTCAGCTAGGGACTTGTTCAGGACCTGGCTGAGCACACAGTCGCCTTCTCCAACCAGGAACATGCTCTTAAACTTGTTATACAACATGGTGGCCTTGTCCATGATGTCCTGACTGGCCTTAAACCTGCGGATCTGGAACATGAAGAAAAACATGCATGCATCATAATCAAAGCCAAAAAGCTGTTCCACCAGATATAAAATCTCAAAGTCAAAAGCTTTGAGATTTTCTAGTGGTTCTACATTTATTGAGGGGAATCATCGCACCTTTGAGGGGAATCATCGCACCTTTGAGGGGAATCATCGTACCTTTTTGAGCGTGGCAATGAGTTCACTGTGTTTCTGCAGGTGCTGGGTTGTGACCTGAAGGGCGCCGATCTCATCTAATGCATCCAAGCACTTCTTCACATCCTGCAGAGGTGGACAGGAGATGACGGGAGATAACAGGGATGGGAGGAAAACACATTTAGTGACATAAAGGAACCAACGAGGGAAAAATAATATAAATGATATATGATGTACTAACAGGGTTGTCAATTTTCAGTGAAATCTTGATTTCACTGTGCAGTCTCTGGAGTTTCAAGTCAGTCGACAGCTCTGAGGGAAAAAGAGAAAAACAATGTCGTCATGGAAATGTTTCAGCTGACAGTATTATTGTTCATAGAACTAAGCAATGACACGTGGATTTAACAAATTACAGAGAAAGACCTTTACACTGAAGTTCTCTGAAATCAAGACTCCAAAAACCATGTAATAGAATTATAGTCATAACAAGGGTTGACATTAACTTTTTAACTAGTGCAGTGCCTGTTCTAAACCTGCCTGTGTGGAACGTTCCGTTTTCTTGTCCTGTGTAAATGCTCCAGAGCTACTTAAGAATGAATCCTCATCATTAGTGACTCCTCCTCATACAGTCCTACAATATAATGTCACTTTGTAATTGTTTGTGCGCTGGACGTTGTGCTAAACATTCTATGGTTAGATAACTTTGGGTTCATCCTACCTGGTTTATCTGCAGCGAAGATTATATGGTCAATGTTTTCATGTGGTTTATATAGAAGTTTGATTGATTTACTTAACTGCAAATTCACAACTTTTCTAAATAAAAGCACTCAATATAAAGCATTGCAGCAACAAAACAAACGTGCTTTTACTTTGAAGAGATATTGCCAAAGAGGTGGTGATTTTATAAATGTTGCTGCCATTAAGGAGGTCAGCACCTGTGACACCTGAGACTGTCTGAGTCGGTAAGATGTGGAGAAATAAGAAATAAAAAAAAATCTAATCATCAAAATGATATGATATGCCATCGTAAGGAAAGGGACAAAAATAAATGATTGTATCCACCTGCTGATCCAGATCTGCTCCAAACAAATAAACGCCAATGAAAACTTAGACTCCTCCTTGGTAGCTCCAATGACTTATTACCTTTTTTCTTTACTCCTGTCTTCTCTTCATTTTTCTTCCCATCATCCTTGTTCGGCCTGTAAGACAATAACAACCATCCTCTCCTGATCAGTGAGTTTGAATGCTGTGTCATACATAGTACAAGCACACGTAGTTGACAATTCATATTTAATAACATTAATATTTAGCTTTTCTCTCCATATAATTGTAAATGTTAAGACTTTGGGGCATTTGGCTGCTAAAATAAAGGAGAGGGTCACTTGTTGACTTTCACTCATTCGGTCACTCACTCTCTTATTTCATCTGCTTTCCGCCGCCGGGCGTCTTTGTCCGTCTCTGAGCTTTGCTGTTTCTTTCTGCCTTTATTTATCTGAAGTGGAAAATAAATCACATCACATGAACAAAAACCAGACACCTTCCTTAACATTTCAGTCTTGTTAGTAAAAAAACAATGCTGGTGTTTGACTGCTGATGAATTCAATCTGTGAGGACACCTGCCTCTTCATCATCAGAGCCAGACGAGCCGTCATCCTTGGACTGCTTCTTCTTCTTGGATTCCGGCTCCTTCACTTCTGCCTCCTTTCCTTTGCTGTCCTCCCTCTTCTTTCTCTTCTCCTCCTCGCCGCTCTTGGACTTGTCCTCTGGTGCCCTCTTTCTCTTTCTCTCTGCTTCAGCAGTGTCCCTAAGTCAAGAGAGAAGGACATTTCTCTTAGAGGCTTAAAAAGGCAAATGGAAAGCAGTTTAAATAAAGCTGCTCCATGAGAAAAGTCCACATCCATATCTACCAATATGTTTATGAAAGAAAGTTGAGAGCAAACTTAGTTTCAAGCAGAAATTTGATGCTTTGGGTG
This sequence comes from Verasper variegatus, assembly GCA_026259375.1. NCBI lineage: Eukaryota > Metazoa > Chordata > Actinopteri > Pleuronectiformes > Pleuronectidae > Verasper > Verasper variegatus. The sequence continues at coordinate 8,042,451 of CM048044.1, read as the reverse complement.
TCTACACCTCTTTTACTCTGCCTGTACATCTTAGAAAGAAGCTGAACATGTTAAATTGTCTTTGACAAACTTGAAATTGATATCAATTTAAACATTTTTTTCCTTCCTGAAGTGAAATATGTCAGAACCTTGGTAAAGGTGTAAGAATTTTGTGTGTTCAAAATATTCCAGCGTTTACATTTCACTTCCTGAGCCCTGCTGGTCGTTCTGCTGCTGGAGCAGAAGCATCTTCTCACTTTTGGGCTTCCTGCCTCTTCGTTTGGGACCCTCTGCACCTGATCACACACACACACACACACACACACACACACACAAATTAAATCTGAAGCCGTGCTAATGTCCTTTCATTTGTCACAGAGACTTTATATAGAGATGGCAACATGTGAAGTTGCAAGTGAAGCAAAATCCTGTTGATCGCCCCCTTGTGGATGGCTGCAGTATACATCATAAACCCTGCCTCCTCTATGTTGCTGGGTGAGACATGGAGCAAACTATAAAGTAAAATTCCAAGTTAAATTAAAGGCTGTCTCACTGTTACTCTCACGCAATAAAACAAACACGAGATCATTCATCTTCTTCGTGGCACAGAGTCATTAACAGTTGTAGAAGTGCAGTATCAGAGGGGGCAGATTCTACCTGAAGGACTAACAGGGCTGACAGGAGCATCGTCCTTTTCAGGCTCCTGGTCAGGGTCAGTCTGGAGGAAACAGAAACACCTTCATACACAATGCTTCCTACATGTTAAAACTTTTAATGAGAAAACAAATTAAAAGATTCTACCAACCTTTTTCTTTCTTCCTCTCTTGGGTTTCAGAACATCTGTGGGTTCTTTCGGAGCAGCTCCCTGAAGTGCGACACCTTCGTTAGTTTTGTCTACAACCTCTTTTCAAAAGATGCAAACAACAACTGCAACACTAAGAACTAAATAACATCTTGATACAGATGTTTACATCTATCCAGTCCCTTAAACTGTAAAATATCAAGTTTGAATTGCATTTCTTTGTCATATGGGTTTGATGACATCGTCTTAGGAATCATAGCCAATTTCCTTTTTAAGATATATACATGATCTTTACTCTGTAGTATAGTGTATTAGCATCAGTCCCCAAAAAACATGGTCTAGCTCATTTGTTTTGTTATACTTCTTGAAATGCTCTGACTTGTTAAAATATATATTTTGTTAAATAAACTGAGCCCCTGTCAACCTGCAGAAAACACATGGAGACAATAAGTGATTTACAACTTACCTTAATCCAAAGCACAGAGAAAACCATGCAAAAATAAACTTCTGTCAACAAAATGCAAACAGTAGAATAGAGAAAGAGCAGGAAATGGAAAATGCCAACACAAGTTGTCAAGGTGGTAAAACAGAGAGACAAACACACACGTATCCCATTAGTCACACAGAGTTGATGTCCCACTGACATTAGCACAATTTCCAGTGGACTAGCATCTTACCTGGCGTTATTTAACCTTAATCATTTCACTGGAAACAACAGGGACTGATTTCTCAATCTGTAAAACATTCATCACCTCAGGCCCAGGCCAGACACTTTAATCCAAACACCAAGCACCAGAAAAAGTGTGGCCACCAACAAAGAGTTTAAATCCAAAACAGAAACAAACCAATTCAAAGAAACCACCAAGTGTCACATGCCAACGGGTTTCCACGGCTTTACAATAACCCAGCATGCAAAGTACGTACATCCTGGTCCTGAGGACCCTGCTCAGACATCAGAGACCCTTTCTCCTCCATCTCCATCTCCTCCTCCATCTCTTCCTCCTCCTCCTCCTCCTCATCATTCTCATTCTCCTGCTCAGCCTCACTTCCTGGAACCTGAATGCACCCGAGACACAGCATAGGACGCAGTGTGGTGGGGTAAGCCAGTCTTGAAAGGGAGAGAAGTTAGCGGGGTATCCTTCTCTCAATCTATCAGTATAAGGTGTCGTTTGTCTGCTGTGTAGTTCAGTAAGAAGCAGACACACATTAGAGAGAAAGATAGCAAAAGAAGAAAGAAGCTGACAACACAGGTACAAACCACTGGCAGCTCAACGCAGTGAAGCGACTGGGTTCACATACACAGTTCTGAGAAATGAAAACAAAAATAACTTACTTTGGATTTTACCCCCTTGTCGTCAGCGTCCTCCTCTCCTTCAGGACCGCTGTCTGAGTCCTTCTCAGGAAAAGAACCAGGAGGAACCGGCTTCAAACAAGAGGAAAATAAAGTTGATTAAAAATGGAAGCTGCTGTCAGACCTACACTTAACTCCAGATAGTCTCCTGATATTCTCCGTAGGGGCTGAATGTGAGAAGCAAATGTCAGAGTGAGAGGCTCTGGACTTTCTCCAGAGTTTCTCCTGTCAGTCCCCCGGGTATAAACTCCTGAGACTGTCCGGATGAGCCTGGAGATCCTCCAGAGGTTTCACAAGTGGGGGTGTTGACGTTTCCAACATGCGACAGATGCAAAAATGAAAAAACTAAAGAGATACAAACAAAACTCAGGATGAAAAAGCTGAGGCACACACGTAGAAGACGCAGACGAAGATGTCAAGAGCGTGTCTGGTGATAAGGGCAGACGACACGTAGCAGCAGAATCTATAAAAATCTCCTGCTGCTTCGTTCATGTGTGAAAGGCAAACTCTGGAGAAAGTTCAGACTCAATTCTGCAAACGTTCTCTGGAGTTTGTGTCTGAAAACTGCTGTTTCATCGCATGTTCAAGTTATTTTACCCCAAACTTCTCCCAAGCAGCTGAAAAAAAATTTCTCTTTGGTTTCCTTTAGATATTCAGGGGAAGGAACCCCGGGTCAGAAAGTGATGATAAAAGCAAAAACAAAATCCACAAATCGTCTCAAAAGAAAACAAATCGGGGACGTAAGTCGACATCTGAGCTGCAGCCGAGCTTTAGACTGACTTCTGGGGGCATGAATATCAAAACTTATTTTGGTGGAAACAAAGAGGAAGGCGACAAACCTTGGGCGCGGTGAGCTCAACTTTTGGGTTGTTCTCGATCTCCCACAATCCTTCGTTGAAGCCTTTCCTCTTGTTGGGCTTGGCGTACTTCTCTTTGTTGAGCTGGTAGGGGAAGACGTCTTTCGGGCCGAGGAAGGCTCTGGTGGAGGGAAGATCATTTTGAGGGTGTTTGTCCATTTAATACTTTCTGAGGCATTAAAAATGTAGCGTGTTTACTGCGAGACGGCAGAGCGGCACAGACAGAGCAGACAAGGTAACTCTATTCAGACACTCATCAAACATTGATGGCATTAAAGAAACACATTCAAAACGCCACAATAAAAGCTGAAGAGACAAATCGGATAACAGACTTATGAATGTGGTCCTTTACCATTTCAATTCATGTGTATGATGTGGATTTATTTATCACCAATGCTTATAGTCTAATAAAACAAAACTTCATCATAGAACTACTCAGTGCTTATTTATTACCATGAGGATTTAAGTCCCAAACATTCATGAGACAGACTTCTGGTGATTTATCTTTACTTCCACATGCAAATCCTGTGGTGGAAGCAGTTTATTGTGTAAACTATGGATGGATAGTTCACCCGATGTTTCCTGACCCCTCAGACTAATCGACATATTAAAAACTACTTCTCCTGATCAGATACAATGAAAACTCCTCAACCACAGGAGATGAGCTGTACTGACGTTTCATGGGTGCCGAAGAAGAAGATGGGGAACTTGATGTTGGACGGCTTCACAGCTCCGTCTGGGACTTCATCGATCTGATGAGAAAGAAACAAGATATTTTCTTACAGCCATAAACAACGCACAGAAAAATAATACGTTTTCTCAGGCATTTGATGAGTTAAATGCATTTATGTGACTGTGGGTTATTTGGGGTTCAGGTGGATTTTTGCACCAGTGTTTGAATGGAAAGTAAAAGCAGCTTCCTTCTGATCGAATGTCGCGATACAACAAACAATTAGTTCCACTATCTGGAGATTATTTTCACTAATAATCAATGAATCAATATATCCATTAAAGTAATGATATCATTCCTAACAGAACAACAAACAGTGTGAAATCTAAAGATTGGTTTCTTGTCATGCGTTTTCATAGTTTGATAATTTTACAGTTTAACCATAAACTGTATTGTAAATAACTACAAATATAAGGGAAATACAAATACAGCTAAATATGTGGAACTTTTGTTATTTACATTAAACATTTTTCGACGATTTATAGCTGTGTCGATTAATCAATGTCAAGAAAAACAATTGGCAAATAACAAGTTTAAAGAAAGTATTTGATATTAAACTGAATATCTCTGAGGTTTGGACGAACCCTTGAACCCTAGCAACTCTTGATTAATCGAATACTGATTATTTTGGACGTTACTCGACTAATGTAGATGTGCTATGATCTGATTTGACCCGTGAACGAGCTGCAGACTTACTCTCGCGGGCCAGTGAGGGTAACCCTTCATCTTGGCGAAGATCAGATCACCTGATTTCCAATCTCGAGTCATTTCTGCAGCTGGAGGAGAAAAGACGAGAGAAGATGAGGATAAGAAACGTGCAGTGCCCCTCCCCCTGACCCTGACCCTGACCCCCCACCACCACCACCACCACCATCATCATCATCATCATCATCATCACCTTCATCTGGTGACTTCATTTAACAAAACTGATGCTGCTGAGCAAACACACAGTGTCTCACCCGGATCTCACTGAAACACACACACACACACACACACACACACACACAGAGTTAACCATCGTGACCAAGAAGGGAGCACGCACGCGCACGCACACACACACACACACACACACACACACACACACACACTCACACACACACACACACACACACACACAGAGTTAACCATCGTGACCAAGAAGAGAGCACAGCCTCCACCCACACACACATGCACACACGTCGCCAACAGCTGTGAGAAGCAACACAAACCTCAACAACAACTTCTCATGTGACACAGAACCGATAATAACTCTGAAGAATATTGATCAGCACGTTTTTTTACCTGAAAACACGCGATTCCTTTTCCGCACAGTCGGACGCACGTTTTCCACTCCCGCGCAGGACGTCAGCGGGCTGTACCATTGCGTGACACGGGGGGGGGATTATCTGTATTAATTGATATCGTTTCTTATGTTTTGTTTCAGTCAAACAGAATAGCATCATACACACCTCGCATATGATTGCAAAAAAATATGTTACGGTTGTAAAAATATCGATAATTGTTGTTTATGAAGTAAATGTATTCGTGAAAATAACCAGGCTGAGCATCTCGCCGCTACATAGATCGTCGGATGTTGGCCTTCGCCTTCAGAAAAAAAGTGGGCGTCAACTTCCACGCATGCGCACACTCACCCTACACGGACACGCATGTAGCCGTTGCCACAGACACTGATGGGGGCGGGCACACCCCCCCCCCCCCCCCCCCACAACAGATGCGCAAATTACAAACATATATATATATATATATATATATACATTTTTTATTTGTTACTATTTTCTTTTGTTCCCTGAAAATTGGATCAGAGTGGGAGGTCTGCAGCTGCTCCTCACATCTATGTGACGCAGGGTGCACCATCCTTTATTCTAACACCTGGATTTAGATTTGAACAGTGAAAGTACTACTTCCAAACTTTAACAATACTGCACTGCAACTTAAACCTCACTTAAGGAAATATATGTTAGTATTATCTGCAAAATAATAAAATACTCATAGTGGAGTGAAAAGTCTTCCTTTCTGATATTGTTTTGATTCATGTTACTGCTGCATTAACAGGAATTACATAAAGAACATTTAAATGTCTTGATTCTGACAGTTAATAATTATATTGTTTCAGCGTTGTGTAGTAATTTTATCATGATGTATGGAAATATAAAAAATGCATGACAGTATAATGATATATGGTTCTGAAATCAACTATTATGAAATCCTGCATCCTTGTAGGTTATGGATGAAGTCTGAGTTGATAAAAATGAAATAAATAAATAAAAAATACAGAAACTGAAATCCAGATCTGGGCTGACAGTCAAGATATATATTTATATTATATTTATATAAGACACTACTGCTGCGAGGTAGGAACTTCAACCACTAGAGGTCAGCAAAAACATGTTCTGCTTGAGTTCATCTTTGAAAGGTCTGTTCCACCAAAATGACATCTTCTCACATCCAGATAGATTTGGTTTATATACATAGGTTTTAAAAGTACACACATTATTTACTTGAAGTATACATGTAGAAGTATAGATACTTGTGTTAAAAGTAGTACAAAGTACTGACTCTTTTCTAAATGAAAATCTGCCCATTAGGAAATGTGAACGATGTATTGAATGAAGTTTTCACAATTAGTTTATTCTCTATTCTGTAAGTAACAGTATATCATCATTTGATGTCAAGTCCAATTCATCAGGAAGTTACATATATGTTTGTATGTAAAGTTCATAGCTTTTAAGATATATATATATATATATACTGTATATAGTATATATATTTAAGATAACACATATTTTCTACAAGGCCTCTTGGTAAATATGTGAATCTTCTGAAGTCTTGCGCTTCCTCTGATTTCCTGACTCTGTTTCATTGTCATTCAGTGACCTCTAGTGGCAAAATCAGACTTTACACATGAAGTGAAGGCACATGTGGTTTTAATTTTTTTTCTTTTTCTAAATCTGTGTCAATTCTCACCATATCTGATCCACTAAACTCATTTAACCTTTTATTGTTCAGCACAAAATTATTTTAAATTGTAGTTGGGCTACAACTAGTGCTCATTTAATTGTCGATTAAACTGATATTGAGATTTATTAAGTCTTAAATGTCTGAAAGATGCCAAACATTATTTTATAAATCATAAGGTGACATCCTCCATTGTCACATTTCGTCAAACCAACAACCCAACACCAGGAGATATTACATTTACAATGATATAAACACAGGGAAGTGTAAATCCTTAATAACATTGACATTTTTGCCTGAAACATTCATTCAATTATTAATCAATAATTGTATCTATCATTGTTAAAATAGTTCGGGATATATCTATGTTCATTATAATTTAAATATTCTTTATTGTATTTATTTATTGAGATTATTAAAATGTATAAAACTAGAATTGAATCTTTACATATGCAGGTTCTGAAGTGCTTTATATAGATAAAACACTGTAGATGTACATGAAGAAGTATGTGAAGGTGACCTCAACATTTATGGCCACACACCTACACAAGTAAGCTTTTGTCCAATGTGTGTGTGTGTGTGTGTGTGTGTTACGGACAATAGAAGATGCTGATGGTTGAAGGACAGGCTCATCAGCCACAGGGTCCCAGAGAGGGGGATAGGGGAGAAGAGGAGGCCAGGATGGGCCGGAGGAGGGTGGACTTGACAAAAGGAGAAGAGAGAAGAGGAACCCAGGAATAACTCACAGGAGCTACCCGGCCCCCTGCCCAGCCTGCGAGGTGAGAGACCTTGGTGTTGGACCCCAGCCAGCTTGGTGGGGTTCCTGCTCAGACACACGGCTCTGACGGAGGCCGGGGATGGAGCTACAGAGAGACGACAGTGTGTGTGTGTGTGTGTGTGTGTGTGTGTGTGAGTATCCTTCACCCTGGCAGACGATATGTTGGCAGAACATCCCGGCCCACTCTGTCTCCGAGGGCCACACAGTCCTGCTATCCTTCCTCACTCATTTGTTAACCTGCCTTTCTTCTTTGCAGCGTCCTCGCTCACCTGCTGGGGGAGGCTCCTTTATATATGACCTGTGCCACTCAAAATCACCTCGCCACTCTAACACTGCACCCATTCATGTAATTTTATACTTCTACTCCACAGGGAAGGTACAGCACTTTTTACGCCACTACAGTTTTTGTTCTAAGTTTTTTTTTTTTTACAGATTAAGATACAAAAAAAAAAGATTCTGGCCACTGAAAACATAATGTATTGTTGTAAATTAAATTCGCCAGAAAAATATAAAATAGCACTTACACTAATCACTACACCTTGACCAGCCACAACACTCAAATGCTATTTACACCAGATGTCTTTAAAGGACTGCAACAAATTTGAAAATGTATCAGTAATTCTGAGTCAAAACGCCAAAGTACTTGCTGCTTTCAGTTTTTTCTAAGCAGAGATTTGAGGCAATACTTTGTCATTTATGTTCTGGTAATTGATGGGTTCTGCATTGGGAAATATAGGCCCAAATCACAAATGGGCCACAAGGGGGCTTTACAGTCTATATAGGAATCAACGTCTTCTTTTCTTTAAAAAATAACAACTGCTTTTGGAATAAGAATATAAGAGATATAAACACAACAAATATAAGAATGTTTTTTTATGTGTAAATAATGGAAGAAACCTCCTCCTCAGTAACATCTTCTGATATTTCTCAGCCTGAATATGAGTGATGATGAAAATAGATGAAGGATTTTCTTCTTCAGACTTTGTGCAGAATCATTGATTTGTTTTTTTTCCTTTTACACACTGACTCCTGTGTGGCATCATCTGAAGGGCACCTTTCCTCGACTTGAATGAGCGATGGTGTCCTTGAGCTTGTGTGTGTGTGTGTGTGTGTGTGTGTGTGTGTGTGTGTGTCATACACATAGATTGGCATCTTTCCCCTTTCTGCTGGCAAACCTTCAGCATGTTCGGGGAATGGACGGGGGTGCCACTGGAGAATGATAAAGTAGTCACAAGACAGGTCAGTACATTCATTAACACTACTGCAGTATTTGTTAATGTAGCACAGACAAAGGAGAATAAAGTCAAATGTTCCTCTTCACATGATGTGTCACAAGATGCATGAAAACAGATAAATGAATAAATGAAAACCTAAAAATCGAATAAATTGACCAGCATTAATCATGTATTTTTTAATAGAGATATGCATGTTAGTTTCTGTAGACCCGGCACCGACAGCTGTAATTCACTGATGGTGAATGTGGGAGAAAGTACAGTGTGTGTGATTTCTACAGGAGGCGTCCAAGAGCTTCACACAACCACCAAGAAAACCTCAGGGAGGGAGGAGAGGAAGAGGGAGGGAGCAGAATGGAGGAAGACAGTACGAGTCCGTCCCTCGGACAGCAGGTGAGTGTGTGAAAGCAGGGGATGACAGATGCTTCTGTCAGCGTTCCAACAGTCGCCGCTTTGTGGGAGCAGTGCAGATGCCTCCTTCCACCCCCTCCGCCCTCCATCCCTCCTTCCTCTCGACAGGCCGTGATGTGGGGATAACAAGACAGGAGCAGTCCTCTCAGCAGTAAAGTGACCACACTGGCACGGTACTACACGAGGACAGGGGAGGGGGTGAAGTGATGGAGAGGTCCAGGCCGGGGCCCAAGGCTTGAGGAGGTCTCGGTGGCGACGGGGGAGGGTTTATAAATGTGGGGGTCAGCAAGCGAGGACAGGGGAAGGGCTCTCTCGCTGGGCTGTGGGAACCAGCTGCGACGTGGGGTCCGTGGCGGTCCTGCCTGTGAGGAAAGCAGATGTTTTCACTCGGGGGTGTGCCAAGTTTGCAGAGCAACCTTCAGCTGCTTGGAGGTCAGGTCTTTAATAAGGGGGCTGGGCGGGGGACATTTCCGAGGCAAATGCTTCAACTTCGATACAACAACATATTAATTATGACGGCAGACCATAGGGCAGAGGGTTGTAGAGGAACATCCCACCCCACTGGTTTGGAGCCTCCGTCAGGCCGACATTAGCCAAGGCTGGCTGGCAGATTTAGTGCTGTCCCAGCACTGGCCCTCTTTTTCAACCAGACCTCACTGATGCAGAGGCAGCAGTTTGGACCTGTGTAACCACAACTGACTGACTGTTATGTCTGAGCTGATATCCAAAAGCAACACATTGTATTTGCATTAAAAAACACATTATAGTGTTGAAAGCTGCTCTTATAAGTATGTTTATGGTATAAATTGATCAAATGACGAATATATAGCATTTAAAAGTGGTTACTGACCCACAGAGAGAAACCTAAACTCACATTTTTGGGCCATTTTATGCATTCATTGTACAGCTGACAGGAAATCGGGAGAGTCAGAAATAGGTGAAGATATTTAACTGAGGTCCCAGTCAGATGTGAACTGGAAACATTGTGGTTCAGGGTCGGTGCTTGGACCTTCAGGCCACCAGGTCACTCCTCTACGGAGCTTTTAGTGTGTTTCTCTTACCTCTGATAAACTGCCTGCTACCTTGGCAGACAAAGCAAACTTATAGCTGGTTAAAATAATGGAGCTTTTATCTGCTAAATAGTCCGATTTTTCCTTCAAGAGGTGTAAGAGCCCCAAAAAGCTAAAAGGAAAGTGGATGTTGAACTCAAATTCACCCGGTGGCCAAAAACACACCTTCAAGCAAGACATGCAAACATTAGAGCCCAGGTGGCTTACACAGTTATTGCAGATTCCGGCTTGCGACTCATACTATTGTTGCTCTGTTAAAAAGTCAAGTAACCGTTTACCGCCACATTTGCCGATGACACCTCAGTGTGTTGTTCTCCGTTTGTTTTGGAGATTTTATTCTGCTTGTTTATCTAAAATCCCTTAATTCGGCCGTCGTATCAGTAACTTGTTCATCAAAGCACCAGCATGTTCTCCACTTGTTTTTCTGCGTGTTGATAAAGGACAGTTTGAAGCTGCATGAAATAGGACAATTAGTTTCATCATGGAGCCACAGCGATTACAAAAAAAAGTGTTCCTAAGACTTTATCACTTCCCAGCCCGATGAGTTAAGAAGGGAGTTTCACCTCATCTCAACCTTTGCATTGATTTTCGAGAGAGTGGGAGATCTGGGGATTACTTTGGAGAGCAGTGATGAAGACCTAGCTTACTGGGCCTTTTTTGTATTTGGCAAATGGGCTTGACAAAGATGGAGGAGACAAAATCTAGGGCTTACAGCCGCGGCACCCAATCGGGGGGAACTTGAAAGCAGTGCCGGGATGGGAAGCTGGGAGAGAGGGTGCCTCATTTAGGAGTGGTGAATTTGGACAGGGGGCATGGGGAAATGCTTAAAGTAAACCACAGAGGCCCCAACAATCATCAGGAATTGAGACATTTTAAACCTTTAACGGGGGACTGTGATCAAAGCGCCAACGGATCCTCACTTGAGTGTGAAAGCGGAACCGGAGGGAAAAGAAGGGATTGTGGGGGGATCATGGCAGGTTGAAAACGTAAAATCAGCACATTAGCTTTATAAGGGCGTCAGAATATAGGATGATCTGGGGATCATAGCACCCATGGGGAGCCAAAGAGAATCGGGTATGTACCAAGCTGAGCGGAGGAGAAACCAGGCCACTGCTGACGAAAAAACCTCCCTCATCAAAGATGCGTTCAGAGGAGGAATAATGTTGCTTAATCCCTAAAGAAAATGACTTCATACACATGTTTGTTTTGAAAACTGTAAAAAGTAACTGTATTTATACGTTGCCGTTTGCAAAGACATCTGATGCGACCGTGCAGGTTGCTGCTGATCTCAGTGTCTCTCTCATCAAATCAAACTTTTCTGTCTAAAAGTTCAGTTTCAAAGTCATTTCATCTCATTAGAAAGAGTGAGACCTTACGAAAAACTGCTTCCCCAAACCTCGCTACGCCATCTTCTATGATCTATTGCCGACCAAGTCCAGGTATGGACCTCACGTCTCCATCCCTTTTTAAAACCCACCTCAAACAGAGCACAAATTAGTCCAGTTCTCCCCCCCTCCCCCTCTTGCTACAGCTTCTCCCAGTCGCAGATGTAATGCGGAGGAGCACTAGCCTTGGGTAAGCAGGGGTTCTCGCTGTTGCTGAATTATAAATCAAACAGCACTTACATGAAACCACTTGCTAATTACATGTTCAACCTGGCTCCGTCTTCTCCTTACCGTGTCACTTTGCACTGGCTGTGATCACCGGGGAAAGCACAGGAACCTGTATCTGACTTTGGAATAATCACGTCTAAGTGACCCAGCAGAGATGACAGCAATTATTTTCCTGTGATTACCGTGTGCCTCATTGATGTTAATGCCAGGCACTTGCTCACGCTTTGGGCTCCGTCCTTGAGTGTGTGCTCATGTGCCCAGGAGAGAGGCCAAACTGCGCGGTTACCAAACCACCTCCTGCGTCTCTGCCCTCCTGTACCTTCCGCTTTAGATATTTTTATCCTCAAAATCCCTCCTCTCCTGCACTGTATTTGTGACTTCCTCATCCCCTTCATGTCCTCTGAGTGTCATTCTCCAAACCCCCCCCCCCCCCTCCCACCGTCTGCGAGGGGAACCAATTTATCACCAGCCAAAGGAGGGCCTTCAGCATGTCTGTTTTCACGGCTCTCCCTCCATAAGTTGCTCTCCTAATGAAAGGAGGTGCTGCGTCCCAGCCGGTCCGCAGAGATTCGAGGGGGCAAGAAGTCCAGTTCCAAGCCCAACTTGGGGAGGTAATTACCCCTCTGGTGGACCGCGGAGAGGAGCCCTGCCAGCCGGCCGGAGCAACTCACTCTGTGGACTTTCACTTCCAGGCCCGCGGCCCAGCCCCCATCGTTAGGAGGCCCCTGAAGCTGGATGTCACATGACCCGGACAGGGGTGAGGCGAAGGGGTCGACTCAGCACGCCTTGGCCTGGGCAGCCTGCATTGGCGGAAGGACCAGAGGACCGGTGCCAAACTCAGCAGAGGAGAGGGGAAAGTGGGAAGATGGAAGAGGAGGGGCTTTGACAGGAAGAGGAATGTGCTGTCAGGGTGAGATAAATAACGAGCGGCGAGTGGGCAGCAGGTGACCCGCGGCAGGGCTGCCTCGTAGGGACAGTGACTGGCTGACCTCTGGTCCGGCCCTCGCAGGGGACACCCACTGGTCACCCACATCTACGCTGTCACATCACACCAGAGGCTGGAGGTGGATACCCAACACAACCACAGAAAAGAAAAGAGAGATCGTGGTCACCAGCAGAAAGACTTGAAAAAAGGATAAATGCAATGGTGAAAAGTTTGGCCAGCACGCTCGCATGCACACACACACACACACACACACACACACACACTAACACACCCTCTAGACAGGATTATTTGAGGTTCTTCTCAATCTTTAACAGAATTGTAAAGAACGTATTTGCTTAACATTTCCATGAGCAGTAAAGACTTGAGGTACTTTTGAATATTTCCATTTAATGCCTTTGATACTTCAACTTGGCTTTAGTTACAAGTTACTTTAAAGATACTTTAACATTTTTACATAAAGAACATATGATGACATCTTTTCCACAGTCACTCACTGTAGATATATTGTTTTACAATCATGAGGTAAATATGAAAAGGGTTTCAAGAAGTTCTTGATGGATTCTTGGGGTTTTGGGAATCGGACAGTCAGCTGGATTTGTTCCATTATTGAGTGGTTGTGGCTCAGAAGGTAGAGTGGGTTGTCCCTTAACCAGAAGGTTGACAGTTCGATACCAATCAACCCCAGTCCATGTGCCGAAGTGGCCTTGGGCAAAAATCTAAATGTGCCGGTGCCATGCTGTGCCAGCAGTGTGTGAGTGATGTGTGATAAAGATAACACTGTGTAAATGGAATAACTTACCATTTTTATGTATTTCAAACAAAACAATGACGGCAATTATGATTTTCAAAACTCTATTCATAAAGATCCTCACACATGGATAATCTGACATGGAAGAATTACACCGACTTTACTTAAGCACTGAGGGTCCGTTCATTTAAGAGCAAAACTAAGGCTGATAAAAAAAAAAACTCCCTCTGGCTGTTTTTTTCCCTCGTCTACTTTTTTCATCATGAATCAGTGTCTGAGTTTCTAATGTAATTTGCTTCAGTGAGATGCCCGGGATGCCCATCATTCTCTCGATCTGTTCCTGGTGTTATTGATCCTCCTCGCTGACCAATTTGAGATCTGCCTCCACAGGAGCTGTTGCCTCCATATCTGCACCACTGGACCAAACCCAGTGTCCGTCCAGCTCTTCTTCACTTACTGCTGTAAAATGAAGTGTGTCTTCTGGATACGCAGAACCCTGGATCATTGAAAATCACATGACATTTGTATCCATGAATTCACTAGGTGTGATTTTTATTTCTACATGATAACCACTATATTATTGTTCTTGTTGTATAATGTTTCTTTGAGTTTTTTCTGTCAATCTTCAATGTTTTGCTTTGCTTTGCTCTATTCCTTATTATATTTTTCATTTGCATGTCATGATCAGGTTGCCGTCTACCTTTTATGTCTACCAACATTAAATTTGTTGAAAAATAAAAAAGTATGGAAGACCACCAGCTTAATTCCTAAAGAGTACGGTCACTATTAAAGTCATTCCTTTTTGATTCTTCATATTTTCCTACTGCATTTTGGAAGGATCCTGGAATTTCTTTATCGTAAAAGGTGTCGGCGAAGAAGTGATTTAAAAGCGGCGATTAATTAAATCTGATGGGTCACAGTAAGTAATCTGATTGCCTGTTGGATCAATGCAATAGGATCCGGGAGAGTTGCAGCATTAGTTTGGCTCACAATCATAGTCTTGATTAGACTGTAGTTTGTGGTCTGAGGGGGCCCCTGGGAAACAGTGGCTCACTAACGTAAGACAAGAGGGCCCAGTTGAGAGGTTTATGATTGTGTGTGTGTGTGTGTGTTTGTGTGTATGTGTGTGTGTGTGTGTGAATGGGGTTCTGTGCAGCTCCTCCAAACACATCTTCCTTGCCCAAGGCAGTCAAATGAACCCTATCCCATAATAGTCATGGCTCTGCCCTGAGGAGAGGTGACAGCAGGCCAGGCCCAAGTCGTCATGGCGATGGCCCGTGCAGAAAGTCGATACTTGGAGAGTCGGGGAATTGAGGGGAGGGAGCGGAGCAAGGGTTGAAGCGAGAGCAGATCAATTTTGCTGTTTGATCTCGCACAGGCTCTGAATAAATGTATATTTTAAGACGTCTTTTTTTCCCCCTCTCTCTGCGCAAACATTGACATTCTTCATGTTGATTCTTGACTTTTGTGGATAGAGACTTGATTTTATCCAACATCTTGGACTTGTTATTCCTGCAGTGGTTTTCCTGTACTTCTGCAGCCACAGGCTAAGGTGGCCGGGCATGGGCAGGGCACTGGAGGCTGTGGCCACGACGCATTGCACGCTCCTCTTGCACAAACACAGGCAGCGACTATTCTGGCCACCGTCCACCACACACACACACACACACACACACACACACACACACACACACACACACACACACAAACCACTCCACACCCAGCCAAAGTCATCCGGACCCACACTAGACGAGCTATCAAATAACAGTTTCCTCTCCATCAGTGACTCCACTTCACTCCCGACCACACAGCCGTGGATTCCTTAAGCCTCATTGTGTCTGGTCAGGAGTGCACACTTCACCTTCTCCTTGCTTACACTTGAAGCCCAAGACACACGCAGGAGAAAAGACAAATATTATTTTTTTATTCAAAGCACGGTGATGCAAGGGTGATGTAAAATGCTCCAATGTTTGGATAGTGCCAAATACCGAGGCACAAACAGTAAACAGTGTTGCGTTGGGCTGGTGCTCGGCTCCAGCGGCGCTATCGGACAAACTGAAATGAATGTTGACGTTACAGTAAAACACAAAAGGGCCTGCGAGCCTCACAGGGGCCCAGATTTACTTTTGCACTTTCTCCCGTCAGGCCATTAGAAGGTTAGATTTTTAGTCTGTAGACACATTGATGGTCCGTTGGTTTAAAATACACCCTCCACCATGAGCCAAAGGTCTTGGAGGATTTGGCCCATTTACAGCCGCCCCCACCTCCACCTCACTCCTCCGACTACATGGCTATCCATGCCACCTCCCTCCAGCCTTTTTGTCCTTGATCTGGTTCCTTGAACAGCCACTGCTGCCATAATTACGCTTTTATCTCATTTAACATCGCTGGATTAAAGTGTTTCAAGGTTTTACAGATTGGAAATAAAGAGGGATTTGAGCAAGAGTTAATGAATTATGCCGACTGGACACGTGTCTAAATAATTCATAGGTCTGTATGATATTAAAGCTATGTGGTGATTACCAATTTAAATGTCTTGAGAGGCAGTTTTATAATGTGCAATGTAGGGTATATAAAAGAAAAAAACTGCTACTTGACAGGCCGTGCCTCTGTAATGTGTGTTCAAAAGGCATATTTATTGCCTCATTGCTTCAGATGCATAAATTATGTAATTGACTCAGTGTTTATTTTTGTGAAATACATCACAAGCAAAGCTCCAATGAAATCACGTGAGTGAAAGGGACACAAGGTCCCAGCTGCCTCGACTACGGTGCATCTCGTCAGGTTATTCTCATTCACTTATTTTTAAAGGTTTGAAAATAATATAAAAACTGTAACAACTGATCAGCAACAAAGATCGGACGTCTACATAAATAATGCTGTTTATAATAATGCACAAGTTCTCTTTTTACTGGGACATTAAAGATACTCAAAAGTGAGGGAGATAACTGAGGCTAATAAAACCGCAGCTAAAACGGACATTTCGTTGAGGCTGTTGTCTCCAAAGTCAAGAGTGAACTTTGTGACTCGTTTCTATTTTGAACCAAACAACCGACTTTAAATTGGCGATGGAGCTTTTTGCTTTAATGCTCCGAGTCGCTGGAACCAAGTCGCTGGAACCCTCACCTGAGGATCTGAGCGCAGCTGGAAGAGTTGAAATCTTTGAACGCAAACTTAAAACCTCTCTCTTTAGCCTGACTTTCGATCAAGTATGGTTTATAGATGTTACTGCATATATGTTTTAAATATTTTCTATCTGTTAATATCACTAGTATGTGTTTTCATCCCATTATACTGACTTTTATGTCTTTAATTTCTATAGTTTTATATTTTTATTATAAATTATGTTTGTTCTTGGCTCGTCAGTCACTTGGGAAACACTTTGAACTGCGCTAACTTGATGAAAGTTGCTATAACATTAAATTGATTGATTCATTTAATTTCAAAGATCTTTTGGCAACTGGTCAAACTGTCATCAGCTGATAAAGATCACATGATATTATTTACTGATTAATACATTTTGTAATGGTTGACTACTGTGACTGATGTATTTGTATATAGCATCTTAATGTCGAAGTGTACTGTGAAGTGGCCTAATCTATGCATCATAAGATATATTTGATCATTTGTTTTTTGTAAAGTAGCTATTTTAGTGTAGAAATGTAAAATAACATTAAATATAAAGACTGAAGTAAAGTACAAGCAAAACTTCAGTATCATGTTTGAGTACTTACTAACATCAATGACAGCTCTGACGCAGCTGTGTATTTTCACTTACCATCATCTGAACAACACACAAAAGGTATATTTTCTCATCTGTAAGTCAAACTCCTCATAAACTGTTAGTGGATTTACCTTAAATTTATATGGACTCAAAAACTGAGGAATGTTCCTTTAATCTCTGTTTCCCTTTGTCAGTAAGGAGGCCTCCAGAGAACGTGGGTAAGTATGTATGTGTGTGTGTTTTATTCCACCAAAAGACTTAAATCTCTCGAGCAATTGAATTTTAAAGCAAGGTAATAAAACTGAATGATCCGCACCTAGAGGAATATTTGACATACGGAGAGAAGCGGGGTACTTATGGGATTCCGCTCTGTCAATATAGATCTTAATACCACTCAGCCTTTCCATTTTATGTAGGCTGTATGTGTGTGTGTGAGTGTGTGATTCAGAGTGTGAGTGCATGCAAGTTTTCCCTCTTTCTGGGAAGTACTCTCTATGAGTGTATACATTTTGTATTCTAGAGTTCACAGCTTTGTGTGTGTGTGTGTGTGTGTGTGTGTGTGTGTGTGTGTGTGTGTGTGTGTGTATAGGATCCTCCCAGGAGCTGCAGTGGACCATAGTGTGCGACCTGCACCGGCCCCGGCAGCAGACTGTGAGCTAATAACCCAGCAGCGGGGCCTGCAGGACTGCCTGTGTGTCGGCCCCTGTGCACCACGGTGCCGGCGTGCTGCATCTCTCCCCTGCCTGACCCCCTGACCTCGTCCTGAGCTAATGAGCAGGTAGGATGGCTGAGCTGGGGCCTTGCAGCAGCTGAGCTTTACTCCGCGTTCCAGATGATGACATTCGTCCTCATCGCTAAAAGAATGTGGCAGGAGGCAGCACAGATGAGGCTGCAGGTAAACATGCAAAATCACCTTGTGGCCTCATGCACACACACACACACACACACACACACACACACATGGAGAACAGCTGCATTAATAATTCACTAACATTAATTATGACATGCCTGTATCTCAGTTTGGTGCCATTGCTGAGGGCATGTTAATGTGACTGTGTCTGCGAGGATCCCCCCCTTCCCTTTCTTTTTCTCTTCATCCTTTTCCCCCTTCACGGGACCAGCCACTGCTACAAGCCAGCCTGAGCCACAGGGACCTAATTAACACAACATAAATTATGGGATGCTGATAAAGCAGTCACTGGTGCCATCGCAGGGCAGCACGCCGCTGCGCTGGCTTTCACTGTCCACACAGCACACCGACGTGACCGACTGTGTTTACTTGGTAGAGTGAATCTGTTTTGCTTGCCTGCAGAGCTGGGGGAAGTGTGTGTGTGTGTGTGTTCATCTATATCAGGCCAATGCCACCTCAGTGAGGGTGTGATTAACTGTAGCCTGGCAGTTCTATGTGCTAATTACTGCCCCACACATTTGAATAATTTCACTGCAGACTTCAGGGGTCTATTCCAACTGAACAATAAGCTTTATTCACACCACACTTTTACTTTTACTTAACAAAGTTGCAGAGGATAAAACAACAGTACAATTAATTGTAAATCATATTCATACAGAGGTGAAAGCTTTCGTAAAAGAAGATTTTTTTTTTTACAAGGGATTTAAAAGACGATCTTCTTGTAACTACTCTACTGTGTGCCGTTGATTGGTTTGTTTGTTTGTCAGCAGGATGATGCAAAACCTACTCAACAGATTGCCACAAAATTTAGTAGGAGGATGAGACATGGGCCAAGAAAGAATCCATTAAATTCGCCGTAGATCCAGAAAAAAGGGACGGATCAGGGATTTTTTTTTAATATCCCTTCATCAAACATTTGGGCATATTGTGACATTTTCACCAACTTCTCAGAGAATAATTTATGGATCTCGATGAAAAAAGTCCGGCGTGTTTAGGGGATTGATATTTGAGTGTGTGCAATTTTGTGCAGATCCACATTAAAATCCCGATCTAGCAGTTTTAAATGGGTTTCATAAGGGGACTGTTGAGCCTTGGCGGTGGTCCACGCTCCACTGAGTGCCATAGTCCTGGAAGAGAGAGGGAACAGTGAATATCTGTATTTGTGTACAAAGAGACACTGACCCACACAGGCTTGTTCTCCTGGACAGTGAACAACAGTGACTCTAAAACACTGCAACAACAGAGAGGCCCTCAGCGAATAGACCCCAATAAACTCCTCAGTGAAGCCCCACATGTTTGAATGTATCACTAAACAAACACATCAATCCACACTGGAACACGGTGGCTGCTGTGCTCCTCTGTGGGTTTGCTGCACACACCCCACCCCCCCCTCAAACCCTGCTATTGTTGGTAATTTCCTGTGAAGCTTGTCTTACTGTTGGAAATGTAATATCTAAGAAGAAACCTCCCTGGTGGTGTGTTTGCACAAGCCTTTGCATCCTCTTCAGCTTGATCCCGAAAACAAAAGGCCTTTTCACCCACGAAAATATATTAACATTGCATGACCAAGCGAGGAGGGGAGGGGGGGGGGGGGGGGGGGGGGGGTTATTCACTGTAAAATCTGAACGGCCCAAACAACTCAGTGTGCCCTCCCTTGAAACTACTTCTAAATTGATGTTGAACAGTTCAGCTCCAGAGGAAACATGTTAGATTATTGCATTACTGCAGGTTAGAATTCCCCCCACTGTGGAAGAAATGGGATTCACTGACCGGTAAAATGATGTCTCCAGAAAGTCTCTTCACTCCTCAGCAGAACGACTGTTAAACCTGGGCCATGCACATCTCATGTCTGTCAGGCAGGTGAAGATTCAGCTCAGGATACAAACACACGGGGACTGGGCCTGTAATGTATTTCAAGTATTGTAGGAAAGTGGTGGTGAGGAACTGTCTGGAGAGCTGGTTGACATCAGATGAGCTGTCATAACCTCGCAGTACAAATACATTAAAGGGAGCGTGTTGTAAACACAACACGCATTGAAAGACATCAACGAAAAACAACATGTTATATTTTGAAAGTGGCAAATATATATAAAGTAAAATAAATTATATAATAAAATATTAAAAAAAAAAAATACTCTAACGATTCTCGTGAAATTTTTTTGAGGGGTGTGGCATGACCCAAAGAAGAACCCGTTTACTTTTGGTGCGAATCCGGATCAGGAGCCAATCCAGGAATTGAGAGATTGGGCGTTTTTCGACACGAATCAAGCAAGTAAAATTTGCTTAAAAAAAAGCCAAAGTACAAACTGATGAGCTCTACACACACAGGCACATGTGGCAGCTTTAAAAAAAAAACTGCTGGCGATGTGGCTTCACAGTCCTCCCAAGCATGTGGGCAGCTGTCCCAGAATCCATTGTACCTGGGGCAGACCCGATGCTGACCCATCACTGCCCCCTGTCAGCGACGGCAGGGAGCCAATCAGAGAGAGTGCTAAAATGCTGACCCTTGGATGAGAGTGGCCATGAATCAGGGCTTTGAGGATACAGAGACCCCTAACAGGCCACGAGAAGAGTGGAGTCTTTTTAAGGAAATATAACATTTTAATTTTAAGTACACACAGTATCTACAGGTTATCTTGAATGTATGTTATTCTTTAATGTTTGGTATTTGAAGAGCAACGTGCCAGGCCTCTGAATTGCTGCCCACAGCTTTTAAATAT
Organism: Verasper variegatus; assembly: GCA_026259375.1. Taxonomy (NCBI): domain Eukaryota; kingdom Metazoa; phylum Chordata; class Actinopteri; order Pleuronectiformes; family Pleuronectidae; genus Verasper; species Verasper variegatus. The sequence goes on along the minus strand of CM048044.1, from coordinate 8,021,625 downwards.
AATATTTATTTAACCTCCAAAACCATCTGGAAAGACACAAAGTTACAAACAACATTAGACATAATACTGTAATGTAAAATGTTTCATGATTAAAACAACAAAACAAAAAGAGAAACAAGTATTAAAACAACGTTTTTGCAGTAATTCAAGTAGTTTCCTTGATGGGAAGATCAGCTTAATGAGTGTATTTACATGAACAGCAATTTTCTGATTCTGATAACGATGTTTACATGAATTGTTAATAGAATATTTCATTCATATTCCTGCTTAATTGTTCCAGAGAACAGTCTGATAATGACATCAAGCAGTTGGTAACATCAATGCTGTGAAAACTCCAAAAAGATGTTATAACGTGATAAAGACGTATACATATATACATAATGATTCTGAGTATGACCTTATTAGGGCACTAGGTAATTAGAAAATGAGCGCATACCTTGACCAAAGGTTGAACAATCCTACACACGACCATCTAGTTCTCAGTAAAAACATAAAAGTAAAGGATGTAAAGAAAAAAAGGAAGTAATCTGACAGTTTAAATTATTTATTTGCCATAAAACTGTAATCCTTAGTCCGTCCCATAATCCACGTCCGCACCAAACTCCCTCCAGCACGTTGTAGTGGAAATTGGTTCAGTAGTTTTTGTGAAATCCTATAAATAATCAAACAATCAAACAAAGAAACAGACACGGACGAAAACATAACCTCTTTGGTGAAGGTAACAGGCTGGATTTATAGTTTCTACTCATTAGTTATGGTAAAATAAGACCCCTCCAAACACAACATTTCTCAAATGAGCACAATATCAGGCTAAATGATGATGTGAAAACAAAATGTCGATTTAGTTGTTAGTTATCAAGCTATTTTAAGACAGTATGACACACGCATCATTGAATATGTGACTACAGCACAATTAAAGCAGAGCCAAAAAGGCTTGAAGTATTTCTTGTCTGATTAGCTGCAGTTCCCGGTGCTGGATGTTTTTTTGGAGCCTTGACAAATACAATAATAATATTGAAAAAAGTCTGCATTAGTGTTGGGAGAAAGCCTGGGAGTGCATGGACAGACGGAGCAGACGGAGCAGACAGCCAGGCAGCGGTCGATAAACTAAGACAAGATGAGAATGGAAGTGTGGAGCCATATTTTTAACCTCCAGCACGCGAGGAGACAAACCTCATCCGTAGTTAATGTTGACATGTTGGGGACCAGTGCCGAGCGGCTGCAGACTTAAACAACATTACGGGCATGAAAGCTCGGTTGCGAGAAATAAAGTGAACGAAACAATGGGCTAATGAGCCATGAAAAGATGGAACCCACGGGCGCCGGCACCGCTGCCAAAAGAGAAGTGAGTAAATAAAGTGGGTGGGGTGTGGGGAGAAAAACAAACAAACAAAGACTATTTCAGCAGCTCTTGGCTCTTGAGGAGAATCAGGCAGTGCTCAGGTAGCCTTGTTCTCTGTTTATCCGCGAACAACAGAGAAATGGGCCGAGGTGTGTTCCTCCAGGTGCATTGTGGGCATTGCCCACGGATGCGCTGTTTGATTTGTGCTCGGCCTTGCTGTTGTGCTTGTCTGTGAGCTCTTGACATGTGCACTGCCGCATGAATAATTGAGGCCTCGCACACAGTCAGGGTCCAGCAAGCACTGCGCCCTCTCTCTCTCTCTCTCTCTCTCTCTCTCTCTCTCTCTCTCTCCCTCCCTCCCTCAGTCCTCCTCTCTTCTGTCTCCCCCTCTCTCGACCCTCCCGAAGTCTCTTTGTCTCCCTTTCCTTTCATCTGGACTCAGCCAGTCCTTGACAGATGTGTCTTGAAGACGTTGTGGCATCATAGTTTTAGTGAGATTATAACTGAGCCAAACCGTGTGTTGACCCTCTGTCATTCATTACTTCTTTCTTCATCAACTCAACTAATGTCGGACACTTGACCAGACACACATATATAGATTTTTTATCTCCCAAGTTATCTTTTGATTAAAATATATCCTGAGATTTTACTATGGAGTTCAAATGTCCCTTTAAATTGTGTCCTTGGCTTGGTTGAGTCCATTTTCCAGCTGCTTTGACTGACACGTGCTTGGCAGGTACTCCCTTTGAGTCCATACCAGAGGTCTGAGCCGGAGTGTGAGATAAAGAAAAAAAAAAAGGCGTACCTGGGTCAGACTGTTGATGAAGACATGCTAAATCAATGAGAAAAGACTGGAGGAGATGAGAATATATGAGTGGTGTGTCTCTCTGTATCTCCCTCCCACTCTCTGTCTCCCTCCCCTCGCTTTCTGCTTCACACTCAGGCCAGTACAGTTATCAGCCCCAGCAGATAAACAAGTCTGGCTGCCAGATATAACTCCAATATGTGAAACTCAATCATAACTCCGGAAACCGGCTGGGAATATGAACGGAGGAAAGAGGAAAATGAAAGCTGCCATGCCCACAGGGCAAAACCCAAGGTCCCTTTTGGCAAAGTAAAGCACCCTCACTTCCCTCTTTTCTATCACTTATTTATCTTAGGAAGTCAAAAAAAATCACCATGCAGCAAACCTTTTTGTCTAGCCCCCCTCTAAATTTTTTGTGAACATGTTCTCACAGGTTTTTATAGTATATAGTGGAGGAGATGCGCTTGGTGTCTTCATTCTGGAGTTCAGGACACTGATAGCTGTAGGGTACACGTTTCTGAAGTCTTCTTCACTCTCCTTCTTTTGCCAGTAGGATCTCTGTGATTTCCACTTGTCAGTGAGGGCCAGTCATGCAGAGGGGATGGGACCTGTGCATCAGAGGGAAAGAGAAAACTTAAAGGGAGGAAGGAAAAAAAACAACAAGTGTGAGTGTGTAGAAGGAGAGGAGGGAGGGGGACTAGCTTTGACTGGACTCACTCAAGCTTTGACATTGACGGCCCCGGGAGAGGAGAATAGGACCGGCTACCCCAGAGGACCGTAGATAGAGGGAGAGAGGGAGGGAGATAGAGGAGGGGGTGAACTGCCAGAGGCTGCGCTCGGCTTTGAAGCGGGGACTAGAAAGGGCTGAGGGCACTGTTAGCCCCCTTGAAGTGGTTTCAGCACTTGTCACTCTTTCGGGCATCGCCTAGAGCTGTGGACAGCTCGGCTCTTTCAGGATGCGGTTCCACAATGGACTGTGCAGCACTGATGCTCACCTTGATGTGGTGACTTGGATCAATAGTCAGACCAGTGAGCCACTGGCACCAACATGTTGTGATGTTAAAAAGTAGCTGAAGTGCCTCTCAATGCCGGGGCGCTGGGCGAGGGAGAGGAAGCGGTTTCTGTCAAGAACATCTCAGCAGGCTACAAAGTACTGAGGAGCCACAATGGATCCGGCTATAAATAGGGTTTCTGTAAAGGGATGAAGGTGACGGAGACTTGGAAACAAAACACAATAACTTGTTATATTAACAACAGGTCATATGATTGTAATCGTGACAAAAACACAGATAATTACCTCTGTCAATAAGGAGGTAACGGTTTCACCCCAGTGGATTGGTTTGTCAGCAGGATTACACAAAAACTACCAAATGGATTTCTACAAAACTTGGTGATAGTGTGGGACGTAGGCCAAAGCAATGAGAAAACAAATTTTGGCACAGATGCAGACAAAGGCATGGATGCTAAAATTATTTTACTTTCTTTAACATTGCAGTATAGGGCTTTTTGAAAAAAAGGTTCCCACAGATTTTGCAGAGAATAGTTCATGGACCTTGATGAAAAAAAGAATCAGGTATATTTAGGGATCTGATATCTAATTGCATGTGCAATGGGGAGTGGCTTGGTTGAATTTAAGGGGACTGTTGGGCCTTGGTGGAGGAATGTGCTCCACAGAGTGCCACTCCTGTTTGTTTGTTGGTTTCTTCGTTTGTCAGCAGGATTACACAAAAACGACTGGAAGGACAAGGCGGACGTGGATCCGGAAAAAAAGAGATCCAGGATTTGCAAGATGGGGCATTTTTCAACATCTTTGTTGATTTAGCAGGGAATAATTCATGGAACGTGTTGAAAGAAATCAGATACATTTAGGGAACTGTGGGCAATTTGGTTTAAAAGGACTGAAAAGGCCTTGGCAGAGGTGTGTGCTCTACTGAGTGCTACTCACTGGACTCTGCAGTTTCGGTGCATTTAAATGTCATTTAACTGATTTATTTTTGTTTAATGGTCCATAAATGTACTGTTTTGCTTCACTCTGACTGCTCTCATCAGTTTCCAATCAGTCACTAGAATGTCAACATGGTGGAGCATCCTATTTCTGCTGCCCTCAAGTTAAAAAGTAAGATATACACTCATTATTCTCTTTATTAGGTACACCTGTAAAAGCTTGTAATATTTAATCAGTAAGCATTTGTCTCACACGCAGCACGGGATGTTTTCCATTTTGGAGGACAGTCTTATTTATCATATATCTATAAAAGCCTGTATCTTTGCTTTAGTAGCCCAGCTCAATAAATAGCCTGAAATACTCCTGCTCCCAAAGTACCCACTAAGTACTATTAGTATTTACTGCCTGTGTTTCCTCTGGCCCCTCTTTCGGCCTCTTCTCTCCCCAAAGATAGATTACATCCAAGACAGCCTATGACCGATGGATGGGGGCACAATGCCTGGGCCTTTGGAGAAATATGTGCTTATGAAATCATAAATATTATCTCAAACACTAATTAGCATTAAGAGCACTGGTGATTTTATTTATCAACTTTAGCCACAATTAATAACCACAGCCTTGAGAAGAGGCACGAGGCAGATAGGCAGGACATGTTTGCCGCGTCAAGGCCATAAACCCATTACACACATAGACTGATTGAGGCGGCCCCACTGGGGGAATAAGTAATTGTGCCTGAGAAATTTTAATTGCCCTGAAATGCATTCTAAATTACACTACCTTGTTCTCAGACAGAAGTAACATGGCTGAAGGGCTGGGATAATGGTGGAGTGTTGTGGGCTGCGAAACATCAGACTACCTTGCTTTCTTTTTTCTACAGATTTTATCCTGTTTCCGAGACTGAAGGTTCACTGTTCCGTGTCGTCTTGTAAACTCTTTTATATCAAGATTAAACCCACATTAACTAATTATTTTAGCCAATTGGGGACAGAGAAAACTGTTTGGCATAACATCCATCCTTTTTAAGTTGAAATGGCAAACTCGTTGGCATCATTTGCTTATTTACACAATATTATCATTATTTGCTAAATTACGCAAAACCTACCCGGTGGAACAACACGAAACTTGGTGGAAGGATGTGGAATGGGTCGGGGAAGAATCCATTAAATCTTGGTCCAGAATCTGCATCAGGGGACGGATCCAGGTATTATTCTTTTTACCTTCTTAAACACTGTGAGATACGGCATTTTTCAACATTTTTGTAAATATTTAAGAGAATAATTAATGGTTCTTGCTCTATACAAAACGTAAAAAAAGATTTTCCAAAATGGTTAACTACTCCAAGAGTAACCCGTTCACTGCTTCACCAGCTGAAGACATAAGCGCTTTGCATACATGAGATGCTTATTGGTCCGACAGATCGTACACACAAACGGGTGGAACGGCGTTGACTGGAGGAGCGGAGATGAAGGAGATGAGTTAAGCGCAGTTTGAGGAGGAAGGGGGTGAAACATCCAGGGGATACCGAGCTGGCAGCGGTGGGTGGTGGGTCGGTGGGGGCAGGGGGGGGACTACGGGCGGCTAGTGGTCTCATCGCTAATTATCTTTATTGTGCTTCCCTGGCAGTTTTTCTGTGCAGGGCCTGTCACTGCAGGCTCCAGTGTGGGAAGCTCCACAGAGCCCTCCTCAGTGGCCCTTGGCTAATAACCTCTTAAGGAATCACGATGGGGTCACAAGGCTGGGCTCCGTGGTGTTTTAATTCCTGTTGGATTCATTGCACTGCCAGGAATATGTGAGCGAGGACAGGTTGTACCCTTATGCTCAGTGCTTGACTAACAGTAATTTGTAGCTTATAGGCTCGCACTCGGAGGCGGACACCCAAAACGTGCACTCCAAATTTGCCCTGGGCCGGTAGAAAGTCCTGCCTGGGAGAGATGTCAGTTTCTGGGTTGGGGGAAAACAATGCAGGCCCTGCAGGTGAACCTCTACCTCACCTGCTTCACAAGGCTGAACCGCCTGTGCCCTGGTTCTCACCCGCACTGTGGGAGGGGGGGGGGGGGGGGGAGTGAGGTGGGGCTTCTGGACGAGCCCTCCGTCTTGAAAAGTGAAGTGACTACTGGGTAAAAACACAAAAACAGTCTCTGACAGCTGCGATGCTGTAGGAGGCAACAGCTAGATGTTGTTTTTCTTTGCGATCCGTGACAAGCGCTGTGTTGAATTACCTTTCATTCAAATGCTCACATGCGCGCCCGCTCTTTGTCTGCTACTCAGAGCGCTCAGAGAGATTTTTGATGATTTGTGTTTCCATGAGATCTCACAACCCTGTTTTGACCCAGCGCTTGTTGCTGGGGTTTGCATCACCTCCAAATATTTTTGTGAAATTCAAGAGGGGAAACCTATCAGATGGATGGAGATTGGACTGATGTGTTTGCAGAAAATCAGTAAACAACATTAATTTCATATGAATTAATAAGAAAGTATAAAGTGGCAATTCTCACAAGGGCTTTTTTTTTCAAGTGATACTTTTATCAAGCTGATAAACTTCTGAGGTAAAAGTAGGATGTAAATCAAAGTCTTGAACTGATGACTCAAAAGTCATTTGACATTAGGAGCTTTACCAATGCTTCCTTCTTTTCCTTATTTTTATCCATTTCATTCATTCTCTGGCTTTTGAGAGACCTCAGTGAAGCTACGTGCGGAGCGGTTAAATGCCGAAGGAGCGCGCGGGGGGGGGGGGGGGGGGGGGGGGGGGGTTTGCTTGCCAACTCTGTAGCGGAGACTTTTGTTCTGTACACTTCTGCAGAATTAACACAGGAGTCAGTTGATCTTTGTCGCTTCAGGGGGAAAACAGACACCAGAAGTAAAGCCAGATACAGTTTGAAAGCACCCTGAGATCATACACTGTCTTTAACATCAAAAAAGTGTCCACACGGATATTCTTAATGGGTTATACTGGCATGAATTATTCAAATCTCCCCCCAATGCCTCTTTCTGGCAAGTACATCCACAACGCACACATGGTCATAGCTAAATGCTATCACTCCTCTAAATCTTTTTTATCTTTTATTAATCAGAGTAATCTGTCTTCAAAAACTTGGTCCACATTTTTCTAAAACTAACTGGACTATTGAGAGTCAAAAGAAATGCAGAATGTTGCAAACTGTTTTCCTTATTGGGAAGTAATGTAAAATCGAAATGATGTCGTGAAATTAAAAGTCCAACTGATATTTCAGTGCGTCTTAAACATGGTCACAGTTTGATTATCACACAAATACCAAAATATCACACAATTACTGTTTGCTCCTGAGTGAAGGTTGTGGTTTTCAACTCTTCTTTATGGACAGAGAATGACAAACGCACAACATTTCACAAGTCTGAGGTATGTGCACTTATTGCTATTGATACAAATGATATTGGAATAATTGTTGATATTTATCGTCCGGCCCTAGTTCACACAATATCTCAAAACTTTCCAATCTGCACTCAAACTACGAGCCACACATGTAATAGATGCTGCATTTATATAGACGCAAGTGTCTTTAACTCACTGATAAGGGTCATATCTTATTCCCTTTATCACTCAACATCACACAGTGTATAGCACACACTAAGAATTTGGGGCTCGGATTATTACATCATTAATATTTTCGTCTGCTAGTTGGCAAATTCAATTTGAAGCTGAAAACTCTGCAAAATGGTGGAGAATTGACGAAGAATTGGTCTCAGAAATGAGCAACACTCTCGCCCGCTGTGAACCGTCAAATCACCCTGATTGCTTGACTTTTTGAAGATCGTGCCACATGGGGTCTGCTTTACCAGGCCAATAAAGACGGAGCTCCGCTAAAGCTCGGTGGGGCACCCACTTTGATAGCCAACCCAACATGGCTTACTGTGACAACGCGTCACAGGGGGTCTTTGCGAAGCTAATCTCTAATAAGGGATGAAAAGCTGGCTTCTGATGAGGCGGCTGAATGCCAGGTTGCTCAATGCACAAGTGCTTTAAGATCGACTGTTAATGATGTATTAAGATGGTTGAAGTAGAAATGTTAATGATGGGGCCACTCGGCTCTGCTCCTGTTCAATGAAATCCTGCATGTAATTGTTTTTTCCATGACACACATGGCTTCACTGATTTATTTATAGGTCTCACAGACGTATAAGAAAAGTTCTCATGACACATCATGAGATATTGAAACAATAATCCATAATCATTCGGCGGTGAATTAATTAGATATGTTTCTGCTGTAACGTAGATGAGTGGACAACAAACTGGTCACTAGAGTAAATTGTAATTGGCAATAAAACAGACTTTGGAAGAACTTATAAAGACAACTGGTCAAAGCTGGTATCAAATGAAATAACATATATATACATAACACAAAGTTCTTTGGACTCTTTTTGGTTATATTTTAGAATTGCCATACCAGACAAACCAGACAATGCCCATGAGAACAAAAATGCCTTAAATACTTTGTGTTCCTATAATTTGTTTATTTTTAATATTTTACTAGGGAATGTCCACAATCATTCCCTGAAGTCCACATTAACATATTGTAATATCTTATTTTGTTTGACTAGCAGACGAAAAGCCAAAGATTTTGAGATTTACTATCATGGACAATAAAAATGAATAAAGAAAGTATTTTAGGAATATTGATTAAAAAAAGTACTTCATCAACTACGAGCACTATTTGATTAATCAGCGGATTAATCCAGCTCTTCAGTCGCCTGATGGTTTCTGTGGGGGTTGGTCCAGCTTTACGAAATCATTTAACTGTTTATTTGACAAGTTTTCATAATGGATGAATTAATAATGGTTGCTAGGGAACCAGTCCAAAGTGAAGCACTGTCAGTAAAAGCAGAAGATTCCCTTGTGTTTGACTTTAAAGGAAGAAGAAGAAGAACATTACTGACCTGATATAAACTTGAGGCTCAGTTTTGCTGCCATCTTTAGTCCGTCCATTATCAGGGTCCCCCTGCAGGTCCTGGGGCTGTGCTGCCACTTTGTGAGGTCCTCTGCTGAAAACTACATCACTTCTGGTAACACAAGGACCCAATGGAAAGTTTTCAAGACGTTTTCAAACTGTGTGGTCGACTTCCAGCGGAGGAGCCGCAGAAACCAGAGGAAAGATACTGTGTGAGGTGACAGACCAACTGTGGCTGTCAGAGGAACAAGGTAGGCTAATAAAACGGTCATAACTCAGCCAATATTTAACACATAAACACGGTTCACACGCCCTTAGATTGAAAACTATCCACGCTTTCCGACGGTATGTTTACCTCCAGTGTCCGTTTCCAATGAGCATCCATAAAGATTAGAAAACAGAAAGAAAAACGCACCTCGCAGCTGCAGAACTTGCCCGGGAATTATCAGATTTTTAAGAAGTTTTTAAGAAATTCGGTAGAAGTTAACAGCACACATACCATTTCATTTCAAAGAAGAAGTGTTAATAGCAAATTCGGCGTACATATGTTTGAAATGTATAAAAAGAACATAGGTTAAAAACGGGATTTGGTGCACAGCATTACTTTAAGCATCCATGACCATTGTGTACTTCCTGGTTCTCTTGTGTGACAAATAGAAGCAGCTTTGATTGTGTTTAATAGTTTTTGGATCCATAAACGAAGTTGGACTTATATTTACTTGACAGGTAAGAAACCTATAATCTACATTCCAGCCAATTTATATGGTTATAAGTTAAAGTGAACCTGCCTTATTGTCCATAACCAGAAAACAAGCTCGCACAAATATATTTTAAAGACACTTAACATTACGTTCATTCTTAGTTGATGTTACACAGATGAAGTTATAGATAAGTTATTGAAGTATTTTACTCTTAGCAGATTTTAGACAATTATGAATGAAATCATATCGTGAGGTAATATATCAGCAGCAGTGAAAAGCAGTTTACTGTACTAAAGTGCAATTAAGAGACGTTTCAGTATATTTCCATTTTCTTTTTATACTTGTTATCCTTTTTTGACTTTACACACAACAATGTTTCAGAGACAACTACTCTGTTATACATTTGGCAGCTTGAATTACTTTCCAGATTTTATATATGAAACATGATGAGCTTGAAATATGACGTTGGCCTCCTGTCATACTCTAAACTACCAAACAGTATATAAATCAGACCTTTAATATAACCAGATGATCGTGATGATTAAGTTGTATTTATTATGATGGCGATGGTTGCTGTATTTATATTTGACTGTATGAAAAGCCTGAATCTGACAACTCCGGTTGGTAACTATATTTCCTTTCTTGTTAGGAGTGCTAGTTTTACATGTTATGTGATTGATATTAAAGATTGAATATTATCAATATGACCAATATCAGCCTGTAAAACAACTGTAAAAATCACAATTTGAACTAGAAACCCACAAGATCTTGAATCCAAGATTACCTCTTTAGTTTTAAACTCCACATTATTCAGCTTTATTTTTGTACACGACAAAGACGGACAAATGATAAATGATAAATGATACCATGAAGCTGGAACATGAAAATATCTGTTATCAAAATAGTAATTAGCAGATATTTTTTGTGATGATTGACTGGTTGGTTAAGCAACTACTAATTTCAGCTCTAATCAACAACTGAATTCAGCCCTAATTTTTGAATTTCTTTACATGTCAAAGCAGATAATAATAACAATAATCTGAACAATGGCTGCATTCCTTTCAGGAGAACATATCCAACATCCTGATATTTTACATGCTGGTTCTCTGGATTATTTTATTGGGACAATGATTGTATGTCCAGTGCTCTTACTGCTGTCAAAATAAGAAACTTTTAACCACTTCAATTTCAGTTGACAGATTCAAAAACGGCTTATCTGCACGCAAACAGCTAATTATTCTTACAGGTACATTCATCCATCAACTTATTTTCATCATTTTTTATATTAAACAAGAACAATAACGATAGCGGTCTCTTCAGCATGATAATTTCTTTTTGTGTTTAGCTGAAATGTGGATTAAACCGACAATAAACGCTGCTGATGATCTTGCTTTCAGAGCCTGCCATTTCCTATGTAACAGATCAAATTATGAGAGACCTTGCAGTGCAGTGCCGGGGCTCAGCACGGGATTAGGGGGCAACTATCTCAAGGCTGTGCTTCTCAGATAAACGTACCTACAGCAACCTTTTCTCAAACACACAATTACCCGTCCGCTCCCTCCCCCAATCCCCTTCACCACCTCCCTTTTGAATTTCATCAGGGGCTTAATTAGTATACAAATAAAACTTCCCTTATCTCCCTCTCGCCCTAATTGGCCTGTCTTTAGTTATGCCTGGTGAGTGTGTGTTGGTGTGTGAGAGAGCTGGGGCCCCTGTAATTAGGGTGACCGTGTTCACCTTTCCTCTCAGACGCACGGGTGCTCAGGCAGCCTATGGGGAAGGTGGGGCTCACATGAGTGTGTGTGTGTGTGCATCTGAGTGAGTGTGTGTGTGTGTGTGTGTTTGTACGGGGGTGTTGGGGAGGTGCGCTTTGGATTATTGCTCTGCAATCATTCTTGGACAGTCCCAGCGGCGTTCTCATGAGCCAGGAGGGCTTTGGGTGCTGCCGGTTCCCACTGAATGGAAGGGGCATCTTACTTTTTTCATTCTCTCCCTCCCTCCCCCCCCCCCCCCCCCCCCCCCTCCCCCGCTCCACAGTGAAAGTATTTATCGATCATCTCGGCCTGCTTTTCAACAACTTAATATTGGGCGACAGTGCTCTGTGTTCTGACTGTAATTAGAGTTCAGCTTTGGGCTGGGTGGGGGGGTTGCAGGGTTGTGGGGGGGCAATTAGAAGCCTTTGTTATTAAACTTGATTCATCTTCCTCCTGCACAGCTCTTCCCTGCTCCGCTCGGCTCTTGGATGCTTACCAAGGGTATCGGGACATCCGGCCTCTTGAAATTGGCTAACCGACAAATTATCACGTTTGCTGCTAGACCCCCCTCCCCCCCCCCCCCCATCTGCCCCCTCCCTCCACCCTTAACCCTTCCTCCCAGGTCTGCTCCCCTCACGATGCCAATAACACACAGTAATAACTGTAAAGATCCCCAGTCAAATTCACTCAGATGCCTGCACTCATACGATCACAATAGACGTCCTCAAGAGCCACCCAGAGCACATCTTTCCCTCTCTGACTGAGAACCACTCCAGATGAAAGTGTTCTTATGTTTGATCCGATTATTCGTGGCCGCACAGGTTTTACTTTAAGTCTAAATATGAGACCTACTTTTCTTGTAGCCTCTCTTGTTACCTCCGTCAAGGATGTTTTGTTTTCACCCGTCAATTAATTTGTTGGTTGTATGTTTGCTTGGTTTTTTTAGACAGATTACAAGGAAACTATGGAACGGATTTCCACAAAACTTGGTGGAAGGATTTGTTATAGGTTAGGGAGGAACACAGGATTTGTTTCACTTTTTTAACATTGCAAGATAGGGCGTTTTTCAACATTTTTCCAGTTTTCCCAGAGAATAATTCATGAATCTTGATGTGAAAAAGTCAGGCTATTTAGAGAAGTGATATCCATGAGTGTGCAAGTCAGTGCCGTTTGATTGAATCCAGGGGAACTGTTGGATGCACTTCACTGAGTGACATTGTAGTTGTTTTGATGTGATCTGTGTTTTGATGAAAGATGCAGATGGAGGCAAAAACATGGGAAAACTTTTATATAAGAATTACATTAAAGTAACACATTGTTAGTTCCTGCCTTGGTGGATATATGCAATGTTTTTTATTTCCCTCGTATCATAAATCTGAGAGCAAACTTACTCAACATTTACTCAAATTGGGTCAAATCTGTTTCTATGAGCAACTGCTGTGCTTTCAAGCATAATCAACATTGTGTCAACTATTTAGTTTATATCACAGTTCATTATACATGGATTTCATCATCAGTCCAAAGAACAAAAACAACACAGAAATCAAGGATCGCAGCAGCAAAACCAGACTCACTGGATGTTCGGCTATGTGAGACTAAGAGAGTCTACAGCTGCAGTTACCTCTCCAATATTAAAATGTACAGAATTCATAATTTTTTTGTGAACATTGCATTAAGTACTATACTGAGAGGATGGATGTGTAGGGCTCATCTTTGTGCATTTAAAATGAAGCACAGCTCTTCAAAATTGGAAGTGATACTGTCACAGATACAATCTGTTCATATACTTGACAAGAGTTTCTTTCTATGGTTGTGTCGGGACCTTCATATTTCATAATGTGAGTCTAACTATGTTTTACTTACACTTAAAAGCTTTTATTTGGTTAGTTCCACTGACAGTAAATAATGGTCTAACTGTACTCTGCACAATCCAGTCTCTAGTGTTTACTTACAACTATTGCAAAATCCCTCCCCTGGTGCTTTTAGTATTTTAATTTTTTTTTAATTATGTTTCCTATTTTTATATTTTTCATACTTTTTATATTTATACTTGCACAAATGCACCACAGCAAATTCCTTGTATGTGTAAACCTGCTTGGCAATAAAATCAGAGTCTGATTCTGATGCACATGATCTGTGTACGCACCAGACACATGACCTTCCAGCGGTAAAGCCTCGTGACTATTAAATTACTATTAAAAGCTTCACTGGTTATTATGCCTATTATGCTAAAGACTTAACAAGTTACAGTTTAGTTAGACATTAGTTTTTTTTCTGCCTAATTAAAAGATTTCATTAAGATAATGAACATTTACCATAAATAGAAATCAATTCAAAATAAGTTAAATTTAAACTAAGGAAACAACCCTGAAAGTAATCAAATAAATAGTAGAGCATCTGCAAATTATTGATGAAACGTAGCTGCTGCTGGTGGCATGAGGAAATCTCTCTGTTTGTGTTGTGGTGTCACTGGGAGCAATAATTCAGCAAAATAGACTGAACTTCCTTCTACCACCACCAATAAAACTGTCAACTTTGTGTTCTCTGTTTCTTTGCTGCACCAAACGTTGTTAGTTTGAAGAGGTGATGTGAGTTGACAATATTCTCCCTCCTCTCCCTTCCACTCCGGCCGCCTCCCCGACCCCCCCCCCCCCCCTCTCTCCCCCCTCATCCCTCCACCCATTCTTTGTCTCCTCCAGAGTCTCCAGGAGCTTGATATGGAGCTTATGGGGAAAAGGAGGAAGATCAATCCTGGTGTCAGCAGCTCAGCACACATCTCTCCCAGTAACGGCAGGACAAGTGTCAGCTGGAGGAGAGGCAGCTGCCATGCAGAGACGGGGGGAGAGAGAGAGAGAGAGAGAGAGAGAGGGAGAGGGAGAGAGCAAGTGAGTGAGTGAACGAGCGGAGGGGGGGGGGGGGGAGAAGAGGGGATGGTGCTGCGGGGAGGATGAGAAAGAGAGCCCTCTGCATGGCAGCCAAGCGAGTGAGCAAGCGAGCGGCGCAGCCCAAGGGAGTGCACCTCCAGTAGACAAAAGATCAATTCTCTCCATTTCACTCTCAGCTCCTGATAACAAGCAAAAGTTCAGCAAGCCCAGGAGCTGTCTTGCCTTTGAAATGTGCATTGTGGTGTGTTACACACATGCCGTTGCACAGCTACGCTCTCATACAAGTGGCCTGCACACACAAACAATCACTTACTCATACGTTTAAATTGAGAGGCCCAGTGGTTTTGGTCGTGATTAGAAATGACTGTTGGGTATTTGTTTTCTAGACACGAGAATCAATTAGGAGCAAAATCCACGATGGAACAACAACATCTTGATTTTCATTGGGTTAAATGAACACAACCCTTCATGTGTTTGAAAGAGTCTGGATACAGTCATTGTTTCCTTGATGAGGATACATGTTGGAGTTTGTCATCAGCAGCGTCCGGTACTTTTGATATGTTACCAAATGTCCTTGTTGCTGAAAAACAGCAGCCTGGTCGCATTTGGCTGAAGATGATACAACCGACAGTAAGAGAAAACATCACCAGACAGGAAGCTGTTGCATTTGGTCACAATCAAAACATAATTTGTGAAAGCGTGCCGTGCCAAGGGAGTGCGGTTTGGATCGTGATTGCGGGTAACATTGTTTTTGGTGGAGGGCTACAGTCAGTCAAACCAGAAACATGCATTCTGAAGAGCTTCAGTTTGTTTTTCCTGCAGACACAAGTGTTATTGATAACGCTCTCATTTGGGGGAGTTTATGGAATATATTGTTTCCTTCCTGTTTGTGCTGGTACTCAAGTCCCAGCACCAGATTTTAAATAGCTCTCCCAAAACCACATGTTTGTGGGTGAGCCCTTACATGTTCCTCATTAAAAGCAACAACTTTTTCAAACTTCCAAATTCTTGAAATAAATATGCAATGAGATGTCACATTTATATCGGCTGTTCCACGTCTAACACTAACACGCTCGCTTTAAATTCCGTATTTCACAATCTGAGCATCTAAAGCTTTTGTATCTTTTTCAGTTCCCCTAAAACTCACATTTATCTAGGTCAAGTAAGAAAAAAAACCTCTCGTACATGTTGCCAAAATTCTCATACTTGAAAATCAACAACCAAACCGAGTGGCCGGTTTATTTCGTTTCCCCTGTTTTGTGTTACCTGATGAGTCGTCATTGTCTGTTTTGATTGTTGCTCTGTCTATGAAGGTCCATAAATCTCTGCTGAATTCCAGGGAGGCTGATGATGTGTGACAGCTCTGTAGCTGGTTCTGTTTAAGACAACCACAAACAGAGAGCAATCCTGTGGAGGTTAGAGCCTTGCCACTTCTCATCAGAGTGAAACCCAGAGGGAGGGTCACTCTCCGTCGGTATTCAGGACAGCCACTGACCCTCTGTACCAGAGCACACTCTTTTCTCAGAGGCTGCTCGGCCTGCTATCCAGCCAAGCTGATAGAGTTTGGAATTAGTGTTATTTCCAACCGCTTTCGTCTGGAGTCCAAATGTCATAACAGTGTCAGCGTAATGTACCCAATGATTAGGTTTCTCTCTGGGATCCCTGTCCATGGCCTCAAACAGATGGCCTGAACCTCTTTGCATATGCAGATTTCTTCACTGGAAATGTTTACAGATATCGTCATTATGTCCACATCCATATAAATAAGAGCCAATTTAAGCAAACGCTGTTAACCATTCAGGGTTGTTTTTGTCATGTTCTGGCTGAAAGGTACAACTTGCAGAGAGGGACAGCCAGTATCACACAATTGACCTTTTACATGATTTTCAATTACTGGGGAGAGGAGAGAAGCGGAGGGGTCCCTGTAGTGCAGCTGTCTCTGCTGTCTCCTCTCCAGAACATCTGCCCATCGAACGTGGCAGTGGCTCCTCTTCCTCCCCGTGAGGTCGCCTGCCCTGCCCAGGATGGGCAGGTGTGTGCTGGGCCTGGCCTCTCTGTCATTAAGCGGCCCAGCTGTGCTGTCACGTCTGGCATGGAGGCAGGTGTCATCCATGACCCTGTCTCAGCTCCCTCAGAGGGTGCATACACAGACCTTGACAGGGCAGCTGAGGGTAAAGCCACGCATGGAATATCTATGAAGGACGACCACGTCGTCCCCTCCTTGCACCCTGGTGGGCGCCACCTCCGCATGCTTGCCTACCCTCCTGCCAAAGTGCAGGATGGGCCCTCATCAGCTGTGTCAGTCAATAAAAAGAGACAGCATCACACCTCCCCTCCTGCTGTGTCCTGTGTGTCTTTTCAAAGGAGAGGTGCACACTTGGAAAGAAGGACAGAATGCTGGTAGGCATTCTCACCAATGCACTGAGGAAATGGAAAGATATTCAGTACAAACCAAAGTACTGCAAGTTTGATGTGATTACAAACAGAGGGGATCACAGTAAATGATTCAAATTGCAACTGTCCAGGGCTTAATTTGTTCATATGTTCTTGATCAAATTTATATATTTTATGGAAAACAATGTAATCAGTGACCCCCTTCCCACCGATTTCAGACAAACTACTCCTCAGTCAATTGCAGAGCATCGTCTGGCATATTTCTCCACTTGAAAAAGACATTGACCACGAAAGCTGTTTGTTTCCTGTTTCCTAAGGACGAGTAAACTGTAACTAAAAGGTTAAAAAACTTGCAGCAGTGGGATTTGGATAATTCATTTTATTTATTTTTCTTTAGGCTGCACCAGATTTATCAGCAGCTCAGTACTTCATGATATCATTTAGATTCAATGCCATATTTCATATGTTTTGAAGTATTTGATTTTGCTGGGACAAACACGTTACTGACCACAGAGATACTAACAGTCCTCTATCTCCACTCTTTAGTTTCCACACAAGCAATGGAAGAACCCATGCATCCTCAATGAGAAGCAGTTTGACTCAGTTTGGTCCTGGGAGTTGATGGCCCAGATGCCTCCCTGCATGTGAATGTAAGGAACTGTTTCACCTCTGGTCAGTGTATTTATTTACTCCGTGTTACCGACTGCTTCTTATCCAGCTGCAGGATGGTAATTCCACTCTATGACTTCATGGCAGATAAGGCAGAGGAAGGGACAGATATTCAGGGAGACGGGAGGGAAAACAGAGTGTGGGATTGAGTTGGACACAGCTGAACGCAAAGGTCAGCAAAACAGAGCTGAGAAGTCTGTACATTAAGTGACCATCATTCGTTTAGTTCAGGTCAGATTGAGGGAAATGTGTGAAAGCAGTTGTCTCACTGAAACACAATAAAGCGTCTTGGTTGCGGCTGTGACAGCAGCAGGAAAAGAGATCAGAAGGAAATCAATGACTGATTCTTAGAAGAGAGGAGGTGGATTTTTATTTAGACTGGTTATGTTGCATGGATGCAGCTGTGCCAAAAAGCTGATTCAGACTCCTCAGGTTTAAAAAAGGAGGTAATTTTGTGCCAAATGAGGTGCAAACAAAATCACTTTTATTATCAATTTTCAGGAGAACATATAACCAAGGATTTGTGACAGAAAAACAACAATTTGTTGATCAATTGTAGGTTTATGCCATCACATTTAATAAAAGAAATTACCACGTGGAAGAATAATCCTGTGTATAATGGTGTCTGATTTTACACACAGTATATCTGCAAACATCTCTTCTTAAAGCAAAATTTGCAAAATGAAAGAGTCACATTCATTAGTGTGAATGCGTGTGAAAGGCGGCCCCTGTCTTTGTGTAGTGGAGCTTGTGATCGACCACATGCTGCCGTTTGCTTGGTCCTGGAGGTTCAGTCATGAATGTTTAGCTCCAGGTGTTTTGATTTCTGTGAACTGGTGGATGTGGTTGAGAGGTTCATCGGAGGTAACTGCTGCTCTGCCCTTTCTGGTCGGCTCGCGTCAGTATTTCCAAAGGCAGCCGCAGTTATCTACAGTGAGTGAGAGCCAACGTGGCCAAAAGTCAAATCATCATTATGAAGAATGTTTTTCTTCCCTTTTTAAAGTTTAATCTTGAATAATGATTGAAGTGAAATGGGTGCGAGATGCTGCAGGTCCACACTATATTTAAGTGTCAAAGGGAAGCGGCCTAATCACCGCTGTGAGCAGGCCTGCGGGATAGATGAGGAAAGAACAAACTCAATTTGTTATTCACTGTACTTACAATACATTATTAACATCTTCACACCAAATTTTGCGTGAAGATGTTCTGGATACTGCAGCTTTTCTATGTTATTATACTTTTAGATGTTGCCCATTAATACCGAATATGGAATTCCACAGATTCAACAAGTTGCAAAAGTTGTATGTGTTTCTGTCATATTTTATCTCCATATCCCTCCATCTCCAAAGTATTGTTTTTTTTGTTGCAGGTCAGGCAAAATACATTTTTACACTTCATAAATGTTTAATTGCTGTGGTTAGTCCGTCAGCTGATGTTAAGAAAGTTGCCAGAAATGTAGGAGTTATTGTGGATGGCAGTTTAAGGCTTCAATAACTCACGACAAAGATAAAACGGCTGCTGTGTCCTTAAAGATATAAGACTGTTTGTGTCATATTGCATATATCTTCAGCAATGTTCAAACCCAGAGAAATCCCCAGCTTTATTCAAGGTAATGGGACCTTTCATTTTGGTTGTATTTTAATTGCGTCATACCGTTTTTATATGTGGCTTTGCCTGTCTTTGCTATAACTTCTGGGGGAAACAATGTATGATGAAGATTTAAATAAAAACTAACTAGTTTTAGCATTGGTAACATAATAGATCTTAATTACTGATTACCGTTTGTTGTGTAGCGTGAATAAAGCTTTAATGCATTACCTAATCTCTACACGTGATTTGGCAAAGACGACTCCCATCATCCCACGCTGCTTCATATTGCACATTAACTCCATATCGTCCAAAAATATCTATTGTGTCGTTAGCTTGTTGAGAAAACAATTTGCTGGGACATCGTTTCAATCCCACTTGTTACGTTTGGTTTGTGTCGGGCTCGCAAAGTGAGCTGATCACTTTCAAGCCATGTTTGGTAAAGTTACACCTGCAGTGCGGCCTGTTTGAATGTCTTAAAGATTATCCTCGCACTTACACTTACTTGGTGACTAGATAGGAAAATCCACGTCAAGATAGAACTTCTTCCCCAAAACAGTCTGTAATCAATAAATAAACAGCTCTTTCTCCATCATGACAGGACACGTGACAGCTTGTGATTAACACTGGGGATTCCTACCATCACAGAAGTCTCATATGACTTCATGGATGCTCAATGAAATAGAGAAACACCTTCTATTTGGAGAGGCCCCCCCACGAAGCTAGATAATTAACTTCATGAATCTGTCATGCATTTCAAAAATCCAAACTCCCTCATGTCCACGCTGCTGCATCCAAACCAGAATGCGCACTGCATATTCTTTTGACCAGCAAGAAATCAAGAATGTGATGTTTGTTTGGTCATTTTTGAGTTATTGGATTTTTTGTTTTTTCAGTGTCAGTAGTGTAATTCCCAGCCTCACCTACAGTGTATACACACACACACACACGTCTTGTGTTATTGGCAGCGCGCCTTCATCCACCGACACCTCCAGCGTCCCTGGTGGCCTTTGTCACAGAAGAAAGAGAATGATCAATATCCCAGTTAAACTAGACTTTCAAAGCTGATCGCAGGGCCTCGTTCTGGGGCCTTCTTCTTTTAATGAATTTTCTTTCATTCCACACAAGTTTTTAAACATCAAACAATAAATCGGCCAGGGCACAGTAAAATATTTAGATCTATTGACTGTGTTTGAAAAATGTAGAGGGCAAAAACTCTAGTGGTTTGATGCTGATACATTCTGAACACTTTAATCCACCCGAGTGTTTCCTTTTATCTGCCTGGGTTTCTCTAAAAGAGGGGGAAAGGGCCTCAAGAATGTTCTCAAAGATCCAGCAACTCTTTCTTAAAAGCTCCTTACCTTCAATTGCTCTTGTCTAACACAGTGATTCTCAATGTTCCTGGTACCTAGGCACACGTTAAAGAAAAAATAAATAAAACGTCCACGCCACACAAAATCATTTATTCGGTGGGAAGATCAGAAAAATCCTCGAGGTTTTCTTTCACCTTAAATGACAGAACCTGTGTCGGGGAAAAATTGGATTTAAGTTAAGTGTAATTTTTGTTGTTGTTTAATGATTATTTCCCCTTTGACATTAAAATCTTGCATGCGGAAATGTGTTGTGTTGCGTTGTGCATGGCAGTGTGACTTTACAAAGGTGGAACACATCTGTTTTACAGCATTGATAGTTTTATTGTAAGTGTTGCGTTTCGTCATCTTTACCTCAAAACAAACCCAGAGACAACGAGGTGATAAAAATTACATCTGTGGCAAGAACACACGCTTTTCTTTTTTTTGGGTGGAAACAAGTTTTGACAAAAAACATATTTATGAAATGTCCCATGAAGAAAAGCACCTTCTGTCTATCAAGATTGACAGGTTGTTTTCAGATGGTACGAGCAAGAGATCAAAAAGAGTCTGAAGATATATGATTCATTGGTCAGCGAGTTTTACTCAGTGTTGAGTGTATTTAATGCCACCCCACAAAAACTTATCTGTAGGTTGAGTCAATCTGTTTTGTTAATTTTGGTCAAAATCACATCAAGGTGACCATTGGCCTGACCCCTTGTGGAGCCAATCTTCCAATGTAGTAATAAATTGTACTGTGTGTGTGTGTGTGTGTGCATGTCTTTGCATGGCTGGCGTGTTCATGTGTGTGTGTGTGTGTGTTTGGCTGGCGTGACAGCCTGGCCTTGACGTTAAACATCTGTTGGGTGATTCATTTGGCTGCGGATGTGGAATGACACCAAGGCACATCTGCCGAGGCGCGGGCGATCCCTGCAACCTGCCCCTCGCGAGGCCCCAGCTTCACCACCCAGACCACTGCTCTGATGATTGCGTCATTCTCCCTCCTGTCCACCGCGGCTAGTTCACAGAAGTGACATCTTGCCTCTCTCTCCAGTTGTGCATGTGGAGCGCAGCAGATGCATAGCTTTGGGGAGATTTAGAAATGGCAAACACCATGAAGCTCAAGAACCTGGGAGGAAAGCGATCCCAGATAAACCTCACTTTGTCCACTGTTTTTCCCAAGACAGAATTAACCTGGTACTAAAAATACTCTTTGGCTTTTGGAGTTTTATTGTATTTAAAACATAAGAAAAGAGTGGAGCAGACTAGCGCTTGATGAATCAATTACTTAATAAACAAAAAATACATGTTGATCAATGAAGAGTTTATTTTATTTACTGTTACAAGCTTCTCAAGTGGGCCCATTTGCTGCTTTTCTCTGTTATATATCATTGTAAATAATGAGGGGTGCAGGTGTTGTAGGACTAAATGAGCGATTCCATTTTTTTATCATAGAGGTTTTTATTTTACTATTTTGTTGACTAAACAATTATTTGACTATTTAAAAAAAAAAAAAGACATTCAAAATCAGTCTTCTTTAAGATAAGACTTTTCTTTTTTTTTTTGGTCTAATAAATTCCAACCACCGAACGGAAAAGATTGAGAAATCATTTGAGTTTAAGTGACAGATGCTTCTCTTCACTACTGTGCGGCGCATTGTAATCACTTGAATGAATACAGCTTGACTAATTAAGGTTATGTAGTTGGCTGGCTCTCTCCAAACAAAGCCCAAGTAATGTGGATTGTGTTGTGGAGCAGCCCCCATCGTATACAGCACAGATGAGATGTGTCAGGGAGAAAACTGCAGGAGAGATCAATCAGTCCAACACTTGATTGTCAACATCACATTCATGTTTCCACTTAGCCTAAGATATAATTCTGTTGTGGGATAATAAGCTCGTAAATTGATTTACTGTATTGCGTAGCCGCACCGCTCTCTGCCCTGCTGTTACCATGACGAAAACATGCAGGAATATGACTGTAACGAATTAAGCAGAAATAGCTGATGACTAACAAACGCAGCCAGCTGCAGATGATGATCGCTGAAATGTGCTGTGCTCGAGCATGTTTGGCACAGATAGAGTCCAAGGACGCACGAGGCTTTTGATCCGGTCTCCGGGGCGTCCCAAATGTTCCGAACGCACGGCAGTGTAAACTCTGGTTTATTTGCAGAGGTATTGCCCAGCTATTATATGTGCAACTCATCCATCAAACAAAAGAACGTTTCAGGAACACGTTCTTTCCTCTTTTGCACGACTGAGCAGTTGGGGTTTGTCAGTAAAGGGAGTCTTGATAGACCATAACCACATCTTCAGCTACGTGTGCCTTCAAGGGCCAAGGACACGATGTGTAGTGAGGGCACCCGTGGGACATTCCCTCTCCTCGTTGATGCAGATGTCTGAGGGTATTATCTATCATCTGATGTAAAACTAAACGTGATATTTAATTTCCGTGGCTGTCATAGAAGTTGTCCGTCCTGAATTCCTGAGTAATTTTAATCATAAGGAACTCATTTGAGTGCACTCTGACTGATTGAACATCTTTTGAAAAAAAAATCTCAACCAGTAGGTGGCAGTATGATACTTGGGTCTACAACTTTCCAAATCAAGACCCCTCAATCATCACTCTAGCTCTAAATATTTCAATTGACTACTTGAAATAAACAATAATAATGATCCAGTTATTATATAAAAAGTGATATTTGATATTATAAATAAAATTTTTATTATCATTATTATTGTTACGTACTATTACAGATGAAACATTTATATTCAAATACAAAATTGGATTTGTTTCTTTTATCACATTACGGAATAAAAGCATGAATGTTCTGTATATAAAGCTTTATTATTTTGCTGAGGAAAGATTTTTCTTACATTTTAAAAAACAAACAGGAAAACATATTTTTTATATGAAATAATTTCAAGTAGCGTCTGAATAAAAAAATCTGCCTGAATTTCAGTCTGATCTATTGAATAAACTGTGAACGACAAACTCAGTGTTACCAATCTGCTTTATGTAGTGTGATCCATGCTAATATCTGCTTAAAAAACACTACATGTTAAATTACTTTAAAATATTAGTTGACGAACTACACTTACGAGCACTTTTTTTGATTGGACATTTGTCTTTTAATTTTTAAAAGATTCCACAATTCTGAAAAGAAATTGTTTTTATAGAAACATTTGGTTTTGTTCTTGTTCTGGTGGAAAGAAAACAGTAAGGAGGTTTTCTTGAGCTTCTAAATATATATAAAAAAATGTCACTTATCTTAAATGATTTTTTTCTTTATTAATTTAAATAAGGTCAGCCTTGTGATATTCATCGTCGTTCACTTTTCAACCCCAGTGCAGTATTTACACTTAATGCTTGGAATCTTTTTATAAGTGTTTTTTCCTATATTGACTGGATCGCTCTTCTAACTGCCAGGGTGAAGGGAGCGGGAGCTCTCGTAAATGCATGTGCGACACCATTTCCCCTCCAACTATAGCTCCAATCCCCACTGAAAGCAATTAAAAGGTAGCTGAAATCCACAGGACCTAATGGGTTAATTTCTGGGCTTGTTGCTTCTGCAATCCTAACAGAGTGAATTCTCTTTGTTTGTTTAGCAGCTGAGATAAAGGTGGACTTTTTATCGACTGCCTTCGAGTCACACGATGATGAAACTTGTGGCTTCACTGAAAACAACAGGTCTCCTGGTTCAGGCAGGATGAGAGGACTCTGAAAATGTTTGCAGTGAATTTCCTTTTGGTTTTTAAAACAGGGAAGGTGCTTGTACAATCCACAACATTCACCGCCTCTACTCAGAATTAGAGATTTATTTTCTGAGGAGGAAAAAAAAAATCAATTAGTGCTAAATTTATTCATGGATTTCTGCGATCAATGCGAGTCCACTCAGAGGGGCTCGCTGGGACCCAGTTCATCCCAGTTAATGTGTTTGAAGGGGAATTACCATTGATGTTGTTTTCCCTTCCTCTCAGGTCAAAGAGCATCTCGGAGCTGTCACGGCCCGCCCGCCACACGGGAGGAACTTCCCTTCAGTCCTCGCCGTTACCCACAAGGCACCTGGACAGGAGAGCATCGCGAGGAGGCAGCGGTGGATGTGAGGGAAAGACAATCAGGTCGGTTGGCCGTGCTGAATCTAACATGCCCACTGTCAGGGAGTCTCTCACTAGAGCTAATTGTGAATCCAATCAAGGCTGGGAATACAGCCTATTGATTTACCCCACTAAACACACACAATAAACAAATACAGGGGGGATAAATTATGTGTGGATTCACTCACAAATGGCTTTTATGTCTGCGGAATATTCATATAATCTAAACTCACACTCCTGATTATCATGAGCTGCCAGGTGAAAAGCAGCTGCTCCTCACACTCTCCTAATTGGCCGCAACCACTGTAATCTTAATTCACATGACCTATTATGACTTCTTGATTGTTTTCATAATTCTTGCATACTTCATAATGCCGCTGCGAAACACATGCAGGGTTGATCCTGTGAAATGTTCCTTCAAGGATATTCTTTTCTCTCTGTATTGATTTCAAACAGTTCCTGCACACAGGCTATATTTCAGGTCAATTAGACATATTTGGGCATTTGCAAATCATTTTTTCTCTCTGATCCTGGGGCTCTAAAACTGCACTTTTGGCCCAAACAGCACTGCACAGATTCTCTGTGGAGCTTGACATTTTGATCTGCAACAGAGACTAAATGATAACCGTTTCCTTGTAAATACTGTTGCCTGCGGGGGAGGGTTTAAATAGACCAAGAAGGACTTTTCACTCACTCACTTGTTTATATTCACAACTCATCTAAATGTGAACAGCTAAAGCATTTAGAACATAGTGTGCGTTGCATGAAGCAGTGTGAGGCTGCAGAGTAAGTAGGGCAAGGGGAGACCCGTAATTACAGCAAATTATTGTCCGTAATTTCCTAAATTCCTCTGCTTTTACACTCTCAATTATGCAATTATGACCTTTTCCCAGAAAGATAGCAAATATGTTGTGATTGTTCAGCTCAGACTTTCCTCATCAGATGCTCTTTTCTGTCACTCTCTTTGTTTTGTTTTTCTATAAAGAGAATATCTTTTAAAGTTTTCTTTTCTCTCATCACGTATGAAAGAACAAGCTCTCTTTGTTTGAAGTGTTTGGTCTTGGCATCTGTGATCACTCTCATTAAGGCTCTCCCTCTCTCTGAGAGCGAAAACACTCCAATTCATTTATTTTTATTTCAAACATATCATTGACTGTGTCTGATCTTGCATCCACATCTAAGAAAAAGTATTTATTTGAATCTTAACAACCTCTCCTCTTTCCAACAATTTTAAATGTAAATGGAGGAGGAATCGATTAGTCACGCGTTGATTTTTGTATGTTTTTTATTACCCCCCCATGTCTGAATAATATAAAACAAGTGAATAATTTCTCTGACCAGCAGAGATTGGATGGAAAGTCAGCGCTGAATCGTGACCCCTGCGCATTGTCATGACAACCTAAGGTCGCTGACACTTCACGGCAAGTAGATGACAACATCCTCCTACTGCCGTGAACGTGGTTGAACCGGCAGCGCCCACACAGGGGAAGATTTACATAAACACTTTTTTAATTGAGCTGCAAATGTTGTCATAAGATGGAGTCATTATTTTAGCACCCCTGAGGGGGAAATGTGCTCATGCAAAAAGAAAGAGAAAGTCAGCCAGTCACATTGTGCTCGATGTGAGGCTGCACAGATAGGATAATATTACATTTTTACAGTGGCGCTCTGAGCCTTTCCCAGATCGCTGATAGTGTTCAGCGCTTAGCGGCTGGCTCCAGGGAAAAATTGCTCCATGTCACATCCTTATCAAAAGAGCGTTTTGTTCCTTCCTGCACATACAGTTCTTATTCCACACGAAAGGCCTGTGATCTGTTACACTTGTGTAGATCTTTCTTCAGCGCCGCCACCCACCCCCCCAATGCCCCGCTGAAGATCAATTGTGTTTGTACTGTATGTGAATGTGTATCAAAGAGTCCCCACAGTCAATGCCTCCACTTATAAGGTAATGTACTGACACAGGAGATTCCACGGGGACTGTGCCGAGCGCTCCATGTACAGAGGCTGTGCAGCAGAGGGAAGGGTTGGGAGGAGGGGGAACACAGCAGTCATATAGTGTGGGAGGAGGAAGCTGGATTGATAAAACATGCCACTTACACAATGCTATCTTCAAGTGGAAGTCAAATATATAGCTAGATGCAAAGAAACAAACGCATATGCACATATATACGCTGTCAGTGGCTGGTTTCGACATGAAGGGCTCCTGACCTGAGTGTGAGCAACGCTGATTAATCTCCCATCGAACACCTCTTCTGTTTCACTGAGCCACGAGGGAAAACAGCTGTCAATGAGAACTTTCATAACAGCAAAAACACTCACCCCGTTGTTTTATTAATCCTTCAGACTTATGAAGGTAGCTGTCCGTGCAGAGGGGGAATTATTCCCATACATTTCAATGTGATATTGACCTTATAACTAGCCAAGTTTAAGTCGTAAATCCATAGTTGCTCTTGTCTGAGAAGTGGGTAGCCCGGCGCTCAACAGCTCCTCCTTCCTGCGCTCACTCTTTTACAGCTGAAGTGGGAGGCAGGTCAAATACAAGGCTGGGGTTTTCTCTGGATTTAACCCAGCCAAAGGAGAGAAGTGGGAGGATGCAAGTGATGGTGTATGTGTAAATGTATGGGTATTTAAACGCAATAGGTTGTAGGGGACGATTGTCCTTTTTGATGCGTGTATAGCGATTTTCTGTGTGTGTGTATGAGTGTGTGGATACGTACGTGGTGACAGAAGGTGACCCCTATGTCAGCGGTTTATTATGTCCGGTTCATTTGCCAGGCCAGACTCCCATTGGCTGTCAGTTTTACTGCCTGACTGTGTCAGCTGGACAGTGTTAAGCCTGATGGAGTGTTTTTGCCTCTGAAGCCATCCTGAGCAGAAAGGCAGCGAGCGCTATATAACAGGCTCAGTGACAGGTTCTCAAAACAGGCGGGCCATGAATATGCAAGCGCTTCCACAAACAGCCAGGAAGAAAAAAAAAAAGTGCTTGATGTGGCTGAATCTGAAAATAAGCAATTTTGCCATACTCAAGCAGCAGGTCTGACACTTTCAGCATATTTCTCTGAGAGTCTCACTGTCTGCTCAATTTCCTCTCTGCAGCCGGAGTTGGAGGAGAGAGTTTCTCCCCCGTTTCATCACTAAATATTCAATAATGTTTCACTTTACTGTCACAACATAATGAAAACAGGAAAGGCGTGTGTTCAAGGGATAAAAAGAAATCACAATCAGATATTTTTGAGAAGTTTTGATATTTGTGCCTTTCTTAATTATGTGATTTTACACAAGTAACTTGTCTTGAGTGATTGGGATGAGGACCTCCTCTTAGCTTCAAATGGGCTTCCACCCTCCCCTGTTAATGCAAATGAAGTGAACATGTGCCTTTGATATTGAAATGATCTCACTGCATTCCTACAAACATTTCAGGAGACGAAAAGTAACTGTGTGTGCACTTTCTTATACTGTAAGTTACCTCACCACAGCCCCAGGTTTCTCGGGGACACAGAATTCGTGTTTTGTTTGTTTAAAAACAACCGATGTTATATCTACAAATTATGTAAAATCAAATTTAGGGCTGGAAAATTTCACTCACATTGTACAGTTTTCCGTAAGCGCTGGCTGACTACTCCTTTAACTCCACCTGGCTACCTAATTATTTTCATTTAATTGTTTTGATTGGTAATGCATTTCACTATATGTGTATATTTAACAACCACAACCCTCATCTTTAAAAACAATGTGAGCATGATGATTGGAGAAATGTGCCCATCTGTCAGTGTGTGCACGTGTGCATGTGCAGCTGAGAGGCGAGTAGAGAGCGGAGAGTCGTCCTCGGTGTTTGACAAATATATATTAGCAAAATAACTGATGACAAAACCCATTAAGAATTGCATTGATTGCACAGACAGGGAACATCCTCATTAGACGTGCTACTTCCGAAAACACCGGTGGCAGCAACTCCACCATTGCGCAGTAAGCATTAAAAAGTCCACTGCATATATCATATATGCCAATCAGGTGTGTCATTGGTTTAATGAATGAAAGAATGAATGAATTATCTTCATTTACATGAAGATAGTTTTTTGTAGCAGAGCCATGAAATGGCAACAAGGTTAAAGGGCGATATGATGATAATCTTGTTATATCTCAGCCTCACACTGTTTTTTTACAGTTTAAAATCTTGTCATCAAAATGCTTTTGTCTTTTTTTGCCTTTGATTATGCAAATCAATGTCACACGCTTCAAATCATGTTTTGGAAATACAACAGGATGTCACAGAACTTCCTGCAGTAATATATACTGTATGCGTACAGTATGTACTACACGGGTATTTCCACACCAAACATTTTATCCATGATTTACATGCTGACCTCCCATAGGTACAGAGCATCAATAGAACCCTAATTCTCCGTAACACTAACACAGGCCTCCAAATGTTGGCTTTCACGGCCAAATTTTTGTCTGGGTGTGTGTGTGTGTGTGTGCCTGGATTGTGAGATCCCTCTACCCCACTTCCTCCTTTTTCCCCCTGGTTTTTCCCGTATTCATGTAGTAATCCCTGCATTACAGCTGGAATAAACACAGCATAGCAGGTGACTAATGTGAGACAGTTGTGATGTAAGGAGAGAGTTTTGGTACAAAGACCGAAACAAGGCTGCAACAAATTATATTTTTTTATATTTATTGTTTTGGTTTTGCAAAGAACATGGTGCAAAATGCTCATTACAGTGTCCTGCTTCATCCAACCAACAGTATGACACCTGTTTTTTACTGTAAGTTAAGAAAAGCAGCAAAGTCACATTTGAAAAACTGGAACCATCAAATCATTTTAATTTGCATGAAAGACTGAAGTCACTGATTGATTTTCTGTAAGTCATTACTTGATTTTTTGAGTAATTGTTGCAGCTCTAAAACAATATTTTTCATCTCTTATTTTGAAGAAGCCAAACTCTTAAATGTCTTAACACAAGCAGATATTCAAGACAAAATTATAAACATAATTAAAGTCAAGACGAGTCATGTGAAAAATGTATCAAAGATTTGATTCCAGCTTTCAGTTCATGACTGTTTTTCATAATCTGAGCTACACGTGCACAAAAGACTTTCAATAACCAGACGCACAAGGGAATCATTGGCTATAGAGGGGTTACTCAATCTAGGGGATTTTACTAAAGTGGGTTTCTACTGGGATTTGTAAAAGCATGAAGTCTATGATATTGTTTTGGTGCACATGAGCTTAAACCAGACGAATACAGTGATTATACTACATGTAATAGTAGCCTTTGTGTGGGTCCCCGGAGCCGAAGCCTTGCATGCTTTTTCACGCTTAGTGTCTTTTCAGGACACAGTGTTGTCCGACCCTTGGGGTTGCTCTGTGAGGTGATAATAGTGTGTGTGTGTGTGTGTGTGTGTGTGTGTGTGTGACTGGATAGACGTGTATTGGTGTTACAAGGACCATATAAAATACACACAGGTCTAGTGGAGAGCTCAACACACACAGCAGTGCTAACCTCACGACCCGGCTCTCCTGCAGAAACAACACACTGACACGCTAATTACCTGCTATTGTTTAGATAAGCGCTAGTGGAGTTATTGGCTTGTCCGTCCTTCAAATGTCCACTTCTTTTTCAGTTGCCTTATTTTTGTCTCATGCCAGGTGCTTTGAAGACCGCAAATTTGGGCTAACTCTGGAAGTATGACGTTGTGTCGGATTAAAAGGGTCCAGGACAGGATCAGATTGGCCCACGGTTACAGTTCGTCTGGTCTCGCCACCGTTCTGTGCGAGGGGAAAGGGTGGTGATGCTATTAACTCTACTGCTTTCCTGTTTAGAGGAAGGGGCTGTACATTCCAGGACACACACACATACACACAGGCACTTAAGAAAACATTCTTGCACAAATACTTTCATGCGCACCACCTAAACAAACTTTACACTTAGTGTACGTTTTATGTCAGATACACACAATTGTGCACTCACACATCTAAATGCATGCGCGTGCCTTCCTGCTCTGACACACTCCCTCACTCAATGACTCTATCTTCCTCCCCTACTTTGTCTCTCTCGCACTCCCTTTACTGGAAGGCCACTCTGATAGGCCCCCTCGTAAGGAGAGACACACCATCCCAGTTGATTCCAGGGGGAGTCCTTCAGAGGCAGCACTTCCAGTGGCTTCAGTGCATTAAAGCTTTTACCTTTTGCTTCTAAAGGCACCGGGACAAAAACAGTCCGAGCTCTTTCTCTCCACTAGGGAGAGAGAGAATGCATTGTCTTGTGAGGACACTGATTACTTAGGAATCAGTCATCAATTATTCAAACGATGGCATACTGTATTGCCTCCACCTTTAGTGACAAGACGGCCTTTCAAGGCTGGGAAATGCAGAGACACACCCTGCCTGGTCCACAAGAATCAATACAGGCCTGGGTAGTTTGCTTCCTTGCTTTCGTTTCGGTCTGTCTCCCTCTTCATACCAATGTGAATTTGGGGCCCTGGCATTACACTTTTGGGAAACCTTGAAGTGCCAGCTGCTGAAGAGGCCACACGGGTAAGGCAGGCCACCATGGAAGCCCGCAGGGTTTGGAAACGCGCCCTTGGCTTGTCCCTCGGTTAGCACCACCGCCTTTTTGTCAAATTCTGCGCACTGCCGTTGGTCTCTCGAATGCCTCTTGTCTTAACTCAGCTGATTAGCTGTAAGTGAGCCTGATGAATGTCCGCCGTTCATCCACAACACCTGGTTCTCAGGAGAGCGGAGGTTGAAGCCGACTCAAGGATGGAGACGGATGAAAAAAGGGGACTTTCTCTTATAGCAGTCCAAAGATTGGACCACCCAGGATTTGCATACTTGAGGTTTTTACTTTGCTTTTCTTCCTTGCCTCCACTCAATGGTGTTGCAGAGTTTTCCCTGGACCAGACTTCTGGCACACCTCATGCTCCTACTCCTTAGTCACTGTCACTGAAACACAAAGAGCCCAACACACAGCCTTGTGTCCTGTCCCAGACTGTCTGACCTCCCCTCTCTGGAAGCCTTTACTGCCTTGCAATGTTTGCAGATAGAATATCCTCTTTCTCTGCTTTGGAGCCAAAGCCCTTATATTGAACAACCATAGACCACTAACAAAGGTCAAGCATCCCTGGCCAAAAAGCCAATTAAAGAAATTAAGTGCAGTTTACACCTGATAAGATTAAGTGGATGTTTTTTTTAATTCTTTGCTTCTTTTAAGCTTTCGTGACCGGGTCAAGGTCGATTTTTCGTGCGACTGCTGTTTGTTTGCGAGCCACTTGGCCTCCAACAAATATGCCTGTGTTGCAACTTGCGACATGAAAGAAAATGTGAAGGGGAGAGGAAAATAATCATAAGCGGGAGGGAAAAGTATGGGAAGAGGCAGAGGGAGGGCGAGAGAGAGAGATGAGGCGGTGGGAGGAGGTGGGGGCCGGGTCGCTGGAGGAGTTGGATAACAATGGCTAGAGTCCAAGGTTGGCTAATAGTATCTGACACACTGCAATTTTGAGGCTTATATCAACATTGTTTTTACAGCTGTAATTAAGCCACCTAATCAGAAGCACATTGGTCGGGACAGTCTGGGGTTGTGAGGGGGCAGACACACAGTGAGCTGTGTTCAGCCCTGCGGCGAGGCAGCAGCAGCACCGCACTGGGCTTGAGCTAGGTGGAGGCCAGCCAAGGGAACTGTGGGTGGGAGAGCGTCCCGAGTGTGACACACACATGCACACAGACGTACACAAGGGCCGTGCATTGAATGAGTATGGATATGGGGAGGGAGCAGTTATTTTCTGCTTGTATATGCCTAGAACTGTGTGTGTGTTTTGTGAATTGTGGTACTGTATCTGTCTATAATTGTGTTTTTGGCTCCGGGCGTGTTGCAATAATCTCCTGGTGGCGTGCATACCTGTGTTTATCAAGCGCTCCGTTATGCCCAAATCTTACTAATGCACGCATGTGTGCTCAAGTGCATTTCCATGTTCTGTGGACGTTTTATGGCGTGTGCAGGAAAGAACGTCGAGCAAATGTGCATATGAAAGGGAGAGGGAACATGTGCATGTGTGCGGTCGCCTCAGCCACACAGAGGTTCACCCCACCCTTGTCAAGGCCCGCTGCCGAGTCACCCAGTCTCAGTCTCAAATGGCAACACACACACACACACACACACACACACACACACACACACACGCACACACACACACACACACACACACGCACACGCACACACACAGGCACACACGCATACAGAGCAGGACGCGGAGCTCAGCTGGGGCCAAAGTCAACAGATGAGCTGGTCTGAACTGGCTCGCTGTGTGTTCTGATTGTAAATTGCGCTGGTGATGATTAGAGAACTCCAGCACAGGATGTCGACTCTTAAAACTGTCCAGAGAAAATAATTTTCTACTATGTTCAGGAAACTTTTTTTTCTTTCTCTCTTTTACACTGCTCCCCACTCCTACCTCCCCCCTTCCCTCTTTAATTTAAACATCATGGGGCTGTATGTGAGTAGGTGGAAGGAGTTGGTGTGTAAATTGGTTTATAGCCTCCAGGGTACAAAAAAAAAGCCAGACAATGGAGGCTGTTTGGGGTTTTATCTTATCTGTGCAAGCTCAGACACATACATTTTTTTAAAAATGCAAATACGTAACAATGCAAATTCCTTTAATGACACAATTAAGTAATTCTGTAAACATGTGCATGCATTTCTCTTGATCTGTGCATTCGAAGAACAAGATATTACTTGATGATATTTCACTGTGTGTGTGTGTGTGTGTGTGTGTGTGTGTGTGTGTGTGTGTGTGTGTGTGTGTGTGTGTGCATTAACATAATCACTTAGCTTTTTATTTCAGTGTGGCTGTCACAAAGTGGGAAGGAAGATCAATGAGGGTTTGTGTAACAGAGCCAGAGGTTGATGGGGATGAATGATTATTGTTCTGCTCTTTACCTCCTACTCACTGTGTCATGATGTCATCATCGGGAGACACATAATCCTATATGCCAGCCGGGCTTGTTGTTGTCTCCTGCATCCACACAAAAAACACAGTTTTCTGACTCATCACTCACTGACATGAGAGGCAAAGCTAGAAGGATGGAGACCTTTCGTTGCATCGATTATTAATACAAACAACTTTGTTTTGGATATGCAATAGTCTTTTCGGCTTCAACACCTAAAATGACAAGCCACTAAAGTCAGTCCATTTGAGTGGACGGCAGAGTTTGCTGAACGTCCCGCAGTCCGTAGCCAGCTGGCAGACTTTGTCCCACATTCTTGCACCCCCGCTGCGTCACCCTGCTTGGTGACCATGAATGTGTTAGCAGCTACTGAGTCCTCTCAACACGTCCTTCAGCTTAATTTGGATTTATGTCCCTCTTTAAGACTTTGCCATTCTCTCCTTCGACAGATGACATTTTTGCTTCTCGGAGTCGTATAGTAAACTGTAGAGCCTACAACGATTCCTTTTTTTTCAACTGGAAAGCTCAGAGAAAATAAAAGGGTTCAGACAAAGGAGGTAGAGACAGATCGAGAGAGAGAGAGAGGAAGACAAGTTTGTGTGACTTGTCTGGAACAGTGCGTGGATGCTTGCCTGGAGTTTGGCAGTAGTTTCTCTCTCCCTCCTCTCGTTCCCTCTCCCCCCCGTCTCTCCCACCTCCACAGAAATGTCCAGCTTGATTTAATCAGGGACGCAGAAGGGAAATCAAACTGGGCGTGGGACCAAAAGCCTCCATATGGGGACAGGCCCTGTTCTGCGACCTAATCGACCCTCGGGGGCAAGCAACAAACAGTCAGCGAGTTTGTGAAACAGAGTGTGTTTATATTTGTGCAATCATGTCTCTGTATGTGTGTGAGCGTGACCTGAGGAGGGGGAACGAGGCTGGAGGGGAGCATTTTAATGTGTCCCTCAGCTGGCAGCAACAGCACAGTCACACACAGACTTGTGTTTGACATGAAGGTGGGGAGAGTATTTCCTATCCCGCCATCCCCTCCTCCTCCTCCTCCTCCTCCTCCTCCTCCTCCTCCTCCTCCTGCTGTGCGGTTCAGACGTTACAGCCGACATTAAATTCCTGTCGACAAGCTCTGGGTGGGGAATCGTCCAGGTTTGCCGCCGCTGTGCCCCCAGGCCCTGCAGAAGAGTCGCAATCTTTCCAAAAACACGCTACACCTCTGTCTTCCTTTTGTTCCAACAATTTTTTTTCTCTCTCTCTCTTCCCCCTCGCTCCGCTCCCTCGTGTTTCATGACTGTTTACGCCAAGTGACGGTTCCTCCTCAGCTCGCTGGCTTGTGGTTCACCGAAACAAATAAATAAAATCCATGAGGACGCACACATTCATTCACAAGCACATAACAAGATGAGAGATGGAGAGAAAATGTAAGCTGTGGGAAGAGAAAGTAAATTCAAAACAAATCATGGCGTGGCTACGGAATACAACTGGCAAATGGAGGAGACAACTAACTAAACAATGGCCATGGGATTCTCTGGCTCTCTCATCTGTGTTCAACAATAATCAGAAATACTCCAGTTGAAACCCGCCCGCAAATACCTCTGACGTACGACTCATTCTGCTGAGTCTCACAGTAGTAAAGATGACATGAGATTCCTAATTTAACTTGGTAACAGGAAAGTTTAAAGAGGACCAACACCTTGTCTTGCTGAGAGCATGTTATTATAGTCTCAGCATAACCCACTCGAGGCTGGCTCCAACAAGGGCACGCCAGTGTGCAGCGTGTATTCAAACTGCAGTCATGGGTCCTGTGGGACGTTGTGTGTCTCGATGTGTGTTTGTGTGTGTCTATGTGTGTGAATTCAGTGTTCAGGAGAGGGACTTGGATGTGGAAAGACCCAGATTTATACGTTTTGCTCTCGGAATATCCCAGAGATATGTTGGAGGCAGTGGGGGGATTTTATAAAAGTCTTCTCCGGTTTCTCTGGTTCAGCATTTTGTCGTATTGAGGACATTACGTGGTGACAACAGGCATTAAAATACTGCCCCCTCCTCCTTTTTTCCCATTCACACCCGTCTGTCTCCCTTCCTCTCCCCGTCTCTAGTGTAGCACTTTCCCAGACTGCTATTTCGTCCTTGAAAACAGAGTTACAGCCAAGCCACAGTTGAGCTGTGTGGATGCTCGTATTTTTCTTGAATGTAAAATGAAATTATTAACTCAGCTGTACTAAAAGGACTTTTAATGCTATGGATGACCTGAACACTGTGAGTTATGGGAAACACGGGGTCAAAACACACACAGTCCACTGTATGTAAAGTCTGACCTGAGATTGTTCATAGCCGCAGCCTG
Source organism: Verasper variegatus (assembly GCA_026259375.1). Lineage (NCBI taxonomy): Eukaryota > Metazoa > Chordata > Actinopteri > Pleuronectiformes > Pleuronectidae > Verasper > Verasper variegatus. The sequence goes on along the minus strand of CM048044.1, from coordinate 7,985,893 downwards.
CTCCTACAAATAACAAGTCCTTCCCTCTCAGATATATTGCTACTTCTACTATTATAGCGAGGGCTTCATTTCAAAGGCTTTTTCCTTGAAGCTAAATACTTGTTTTATTCTAATGGTACTCCTGAGAGCAGAACGCTTATCCTGATATGAATTGAAAATTCACTAAAGGAAGCAGCCGTGGCATGGAATTCGAAGCATAAAACATGAAACAGAGCATAATACTTGAGAATTCGGATGCAGGAATATTTACACTAAGTTCAACTTTTATTATTGATATACAATATGTATAAGCAAGGTTCACTCATAATGCATGTTTGAGATTCTAGGAGAAAAACAGTCAAAATTCAAATGCACAGCCTGTCAGGAGCATATTTTATTATTTATTATGTGGCTACTGTATGTGGCATTGCACATGTGTGTGCGCGTGTGTTCATATGTGTTGTGGATGCGTGTGTTTTCGTTTGAAGACTGTTCTGACTCTCAGCCAGATTAAATCCTGATTCATGACTCGGGTTGCTGTTTCCACAGCACCATAAAGAAATCATTTAGGTCAGAGGAAATGATTAAGTGTTATTAATATTGTGCCAGTGCTCTCTTTGTGGATATGGATGTTAAAAGGAACTGGAAGACCAAAATGCTCTGTTTGGGTGGTTGACTAGATGTGAAACCGCATGAGTGTCCTTGGAACTTGTGTGTGTGTGTGTGTGTGTGTGTGTGTGTGTGTGTGTGTCTGGGTAAGTGCGTGTGTGCATAAGTATGTGTGTGTCTCCACCAGCTCTGGCAGGAACTTGGGAAACCACTGGGAGCTCCTCCAATAGTACCTAGTGTGGACTCATTTGTTGACTCAGTGATGGTTAGAGGGGCAAGTGTTGCCATCTTAACACCAGCACAACTGACTGGGATACAGACAGGCACACACACACACACACACTCACACTCACACTCACTGAGAAAACATCAAGTTGTGAAGTAGTGCTTTTAAGAGGCCTCATTGCTTTACAGCTGGAGTTCAGTCTGCCTCCTCCTCATGGTAATCCACAGCAGTTTCATGCAATTTGAATGACAAAATACACTGGCAGCCAACGGGCCAAAGGGCCAAAGGGGTGCGTTTGATTGAAGAGAGAAGAGAGACTGGGACCAGTGCTCCACCGCAGCTCAGGTGTGCTGTGGATGAAACCACATGCCGATTCTCCAGTTGCACTCCTGGACTCCGAGCCTTGAGAAAGGACTTTTTTCCCTGTTACCTAAAATGATCTTGGGTGCAAAAGAGGCTCTTGACTCAAACATAGCTGGCCATGTTATTTTTAATTTACTGGACAAAGCCTTAGCTGTGGAAGTCATCAGAGAGATTCTGGTGGTTCAGGCGTACTCTCATGCAGCTCTGGACCGTGTATTAATAGTTAAAACTCAACAGCACAATCAGATCACCAAACCATACAACACGTAGGTCTCAGTAACAGTCAGGTTTCTGAGTCTCTTACTTTGCTCTCTCCATCTATTCAGTCCACAGCGAGCAGGATGCCCAGAGGCGCAGCATTGAAGATGTAAAGGTTCAGGAGTGTTAAGTATTACAAAATCCAAACAAAATGAAGTGGTGTTATTGCACCGAATAGTTATATTCATTGACATTTCAGTAATTTCCATCTGGGTATTGCAGGCGGTACAAATTTATGCATGTGTAATGGTTACTAATGTTAATTCTCACCTCTCATATTTAGTTTTTACTTATCATGCAGTAATGCAGGCCACTGGGGAGCTTATTGTTTAATAGGAAGTGCAGATATAATTCCACTGCACTGTGTTAAAACACAGGGAGCTGCATCTGGTGAATGGTCAATATCCTCGATCGATGCTGTTCAAATTTGGGAAGCCATAGGGCCTGACAGCTACGAATTGTATTATTTTGGGCAGAGTGAAGAATAGATGAATTGGGTTATGCTGTGGGGATTTAAGCCCAATATTTATTTGCTGTATATACACAATTTGGAGTTTGGGGTATGAGGCATTTGTTTTGGGTCAAATCACTACAGGCGCAAAAAAAAGCTTCCTAATTTCTGAAACAGCTCCACATATAAATTGGAACTATTCAATACCAGCTACATACGTTTTTTGCTTTTTGCTTTTATCGCTGCAGTTTCTAGAAGAACCACTGTGCATGTTTGATAAGGCACTGTGATTAAATAATGATGAGGTACTTCATATTTCTTCATTCTTCGGGAAGAAGTTCATCTCCTTAAGAAGCGAAATTAGGCCGACTCGTTCCAATGTGCCCTAAATTGGAAAAAAAGACAATTATGTTGGTATGTGGCTGTCAGTCAACCCTCAGTTTCAAGGTGTTTTAAGAGGTGGAATCAAGCAGGCGAACTAGGGGAGAGGTGGTGGAGTGAGATGGAGAGGCCAGGCAGCCAGGGGGCTACACTAGAGTAGCCGAGAGCTGGGGAGGGAAACACCATTGTACTGTTCGTTTGGAGACATTCTGTCAAAGCCCGGCCCAAGCTGACACCTCGGATCACAGTTTGATAGACGGAAGAGTAGCTCTCGCTGACTAGGTCCTATTAAGGTGGATGTTTTCAAAGTTTGGGCCTGGCACTAGGGAAAAAATAGGAAGGACACAGAGGGGAAGTGGAGCCTGAGCGGAGCTGACATGCTTCAAGACCCTCCTCCCCAAACGGGCAGTCGGGGGTCAAATCGCTTTCTTTCCTTCGCCCAGTCTGGCTTGGTGTCCAACTTACTGAATGCCTTACAGAGAGAGAGCGGTAGAGCCACACGACGCTCCGCAAACACACACTTTCACAGTCACATTTGGAAAAACACCCACAGATATAATGCACATACACGCGCCAGACTACAAAGCATGCATGGACGCATGTTAACACACGCTCTCAAGCGTTCATGCAAGAATAGAGCCACACAAATGTGAATATCTGCATATGTAGTTTTGTATTCCAAAAGTGAGCGGACAGAGTCATGTCCAGTAGGATTAGTGTACGCAGGTTTCCATGCAAGACCGTTTGTACCCCACTGCATCCGCCTCTCCTGGATCAATGCTCTCCCGCTGTCACAGTGCAGTGAACAGGCGGAGGCAGCCAAGAGAGGCCGGTCAGACCCGCAGAGTCACAAAAGCATTGAGAGCAAGTCGAGGGGGGGGGGGTGCGTGGATGATGGGGGCAACACTTGAATGTGTGTGTATGCGCACGGCCGGTCGTCAGAGAAGGCCGAAAGCAGACACACTGCACCTTGACCACCTATTATGAAGCTCTTTGCCGCGATGTCAAGTGAAAGCAAGTTAATTGGGTGAAGCTGTAGAGCATGTTAGGGCGGCGGTTGAGGGCTCGCCGGCTTGACAGTTGAGTGTCAGTGGGACCCAGTCAAGTGTGGCTGAGAGACAGAGCCCTGTCACCGGGCCTAAAGCAGGGCCGCTGGGGCTGTTAGGGAGAGAGACCAACCCCTCCCAACACACACACACACACTAACACACACGCACACACACACACGCACTGACACCCAATTATATCCACTCATCCCCTCTGGTGTACGCCCACACTGTCACAAATGAAGATTATTTCAGATTAAATTAAATAATGATCTTTTATTAGGTTAAAAGAATAAACCTCATTTTGTTCTATCAAGTTGAAGTGATAAGAAAGTATTATTTGTAATCATCAGTTGTCGACCTGTGAGATAAAGTTATTTTCTCTTTCTTTGCTTTAAAAAAAAAAAAAAATAGTTTGTGCAGTTAATGGTATGTTACAAGATATTTTTTATAATTATATGGAAAGATATTAATATCTCCAATAAAAATATCTTATTCTTTCAGAACAAACTCTGTAAACCATTTGGCTTTCTTGAATGTTTTTCTCTAGATATTATCAGGTGATCGCTGTCAATCAAAACTTAGAACCATGACTCAAATTGCTATTTTATTTGCCAAACTGACCAGTTTATCTCTAATAGTGGTTTTCCTCTATCTGCCAAACCCTGTATTTTCTCCTAATTAGAAAATACCAGTATCCGTGACTGTTTTGAGCATTATCTGCATTTTCAGGGGTCTGAATTCCTCATCTCTGTGAACGTACTCACTAATTTAATGGAAGTGCGTGGGTGACCTGACAAGTTATCGACAAACCAAAGCAGAACTTAACAAAAGAGGGCCCAAATATTCACTGTTAAGCGATTTCCCCGGGGGGGTGGGTGGGTGGGGGGGGGTTATGGAGCAGCTTTGCAGATAGTGTCGGAGGGTTGCAGGATGCCCATTTATCTTCCTAAAGCTCACATTCAATCTCCATCACACTGTCAGATGGAAATGAGACCCCCTCTTTTGTACCATTGACACCCCAGAAGTGCTACTCAGTGCCCCTCTCTCAGTATGACAAAAAGACCCTAATTAGAGAGGATGGAATGATAGATGAGGAAGATGGCCGTGGCCCCGGGATCATTGTGTTTACACCATTTATGGCTGTAATATTTGTGCTGAGAAGTGTGGGAATCAAGCATGGCAGCAGATCCCCTGCTATGGGTGTCTCAACACACTCAACGATCCATAATGTAGGCCTTATGAAACTGATGGGCCAGAACACAGTCTCTATTCTGAAAGGCACAAAGCATTTGACAAGGTTGTTAGGACTTTGTCCGGCCGCAGTCACAGATTAAGCTAATTCTGTGAGTTCCTGTTTGTATCTCACAGTGCAGAAGCACAGACACTCAGAGCTCTGCCCCTGAGTTCAAATTCACCTGCAACATGTCAAGGTGTTTTACAGAATTTACAATTTATTTAGCCAAAAAGTTAAAAAAAATAAGGTAATTTAATGTATTTTTTTAAAATATAAATTTAGGCAGTTGACTTTAGTACCAGGATATAATTGATCAAATCCAACCCTGCAGCTAGACACAAACCCTTTGACACTGAATGAATCACTTGCCTTGGGCAGCTCTGAAATAATTATGTTAATTTGATGATCCTTCTAACAGTACAATATTTATGAAGCAACCACATTGCTCAATTTTAAAGGTTTAGACTCATCTTAAAAATATGCTTTGGAACAAAATAGTTGGATAAGCTTCATTGGATAAGTCCTCTAATTGGTCTTTAGCACTCACTGAGCGTTTCATATAAACCATGCAGTTACCGGCTGACCCTCACACCTATCACCTCGAGCCCTCAGCTTGATGCAATCAGATACACTTTTAAAATCGAATTCCTCAAACATTTCTACCATTGTCCAAATGTTCACCCCCTGTCTGATTCAACTCCATGACTCCCTACTCTTCTCCTAACAGCTTTGTAAACTGCTTAAAGGACCATTACTTCTCCTTACTTCCTCCGTCATAATGGGTTAAATGTACTATAAGCAGTTAAGTCAGGCAATTAAGTTAAAAGGCTGCAAGCTGTGAATCGTGAACTGTACCTCTGTGATAAAATACTTTTTCATTGCTGTCTCCTGTGTTCTATTCATCTCCTGTAGTCCGGATATGAATCGAAACAAACTGTATAAGCAACACTAAATTCTCAGAATGCAAAACTTATTTTTATATTCTGCAAGGCATATTTTGGTCCCCGCAAAACTACAGTATTCACATTAGACCATGGTCATAATTATAGTCAGATTAACCACTGACATTACATGATAAGAAGCTCATTATTATATGTCATAATTATCATATAAAACCATATATTTTGTATTGTTATTCTAACCTCAGCACTTGGCCTTTTCACTCTGTTATTACTAATAATATATCCTGGATCACTTGTCTTTAAGTAAGTAAACTAATTGTGGCATAAAACTCTGAATTTTACTAAAGCCAAAACGACACTAAGACGATACACAGAGAACCAAATGGCATCGTAATGAACTTGTAGGGGTTAAAAAAAACTATTAAAGTGAGGTATAATGTTTAGGCCACCATCATTTTATATTAATGTTAAATTGCCTTTTTTTCCAACCTCACTAATGAGGTTGTACCATGTTATTTCATCCGAGTGCTCACCTCTTAATTCAGTCTATTTATACTGTACTAACATGACAGTCTATTACCATAATGTGGTTGTGTGTATTTCCTTAATTGCATCACAATTTAAACATTTCAATGACTGTAATTATACAGAAACAAGCCACGTCACTTGGGGCCACTTTTTTCTTATTTTTCCAATCCTTTGTAATTAAGAAAAAAAAAGAGATAAGTTTTGGGGGTAATTTTTAAAAGTTCCTAACAAAGAAAAAAGGGATGAGAAAATCAATAAGCCATTTTAGTCTCTATCTATCAAAGCGGATTCCTTCTTGTCTGTTTTAAAGTGGGGATGTGGCACTTTAATAGGATAGCGCGAGGCTGTTTGAAATGTATGCCAATGATTCCTGTCATTTCATGGCAGCCCGGCCATGGTTCACTGAGCGCCCACTTCTCCCCTGTCAGCTCGACTGGAGACAAGCATTTAGTTGCAAACTTTGAGCAGGTTGCGCAAACCAGAAATGATGTGACTGCTACTTCCAATCCCCATCCTTCTCTTTCATGCTGCAATGCCACTGGCGGTCAAAGAAAGGGGAGAGGAGTGCGCTTCTCCTCATTTAACTGGAGAACATGCTGATTTAGTAAAAACCTTTAAGGTGAACAGACAGGGGGGGGGGGCGAGATGACAAGAAAAGATGGGGAGGAGAGAGTGAAAGTGGCGGCGGTAAAAGGAGAATGGAACGGTGCACCGGGGAAGTCAAAGGTTATCAGTTGACCTTTTTGCCATGTGCCAAGATCCGAGGATGCCTACATTGGTAGGGCTGTTGTCATTGTAATAATTAAACCAAACACTGGATTTATGTTTGTTTACTCTTGAGGACTACGGCTTTCATTTCTCATTCATGGCAAGCGTTATTTGTGAGGTACTGGCATAATGTCCCAGCCACTTTTTTTTTTTTTTTTAAACAATTTCTGTGTTTTAATACCGGGCCAGTAAACCAGTAACAAGTAGTCCTGCTGGCTAGCTGACAGTTTGTGTGCATCAAGGCCACGGCCCTGTATTTTCTGCCTTGTAGCACACCAAAGTAAAATCGCTTGTCAGGCCGAGGTGTCTGTGAGCTGACAAGATGCCCCAGTGACATTTCAGCTCGAAAGAGCAAGTGTCTTGCAACCGAGTGGTCAAATATCAGAGAATAGGTCAAGCAGGGCGGAGCTGAGTGCTATCCGGAAGGCCAGTCTCTACCAAACGCCAAACGCCCCCTTGACTTTGACAAGTGGGACTGCTGGGGGGTCAGTGAGGGCAGCAAAGGGGCGTCCGTGCGACGGAACAAAGTGATGTTCTGTTGGGCATGGCCAGACAGTGTGCACCTTATTGGCTTCAAAAGGGAAAAGACATTGACATTGATTAATCTTCTTAACCCTCTTGAACATGAAGAGAGTGGTGGGGAGCTTAGAGTGGAGGGGGTTTGGCAGCCCCATAAGATGGGCCACTCCAGTGGTTTGTACGGAGCATGGCCCCCTGAAATGTACTCTGACATTCATTAGAATATCTTTGACACCTATCATGGGGGAGCCAGCAAGGCTAGAGGAGAGGAGCGCTGTCTCCAGTGATTTCAAGTCACCCCCCCCCCCAAAAAATCTTTCATGTTGCGTCATGTGAGTGAAATCACTCCCAGCTAAACAGTGGTATTTAATCAAGGGAGGACATTAAGACATGTGCTGGCTTCACATTAGCAGTATGGCTTATTAAAGTGCATTTTACTGGGGCTATGTTAATTATAACCCTAACACACAAGGAGTCGGATGAGTTGTCAACAGATCGTTTTCATCCACAATCTTTGGGACTGTCCCCAATTGGTCTTTGCCCCAATGAACACTGATGAGTTTTAAGTGAAACAAAGTACCACCTGAAAACAGTCCGTGACTTTGCTTATACAGCAATGTGTCATTTCAAATGGCTCTTTCCTGTTATTAGAACATGAAAGCCTCCACTCCCAGTTCAGGCCTTTTGTGTTTCTGTGTCTTTCTGCTGTTTCCGTCTGGTTTTTGTTGAATTTTAATGGAAACAGAAAGAGAGAAAGAGAGAGAGATAGAGAAAGAGAGAGAGCATGTGTCAAAGTCCTGACAGCCATCAAGGCAATACGGTGGTGCTGACATAAATATTTAACACTGAGGGGCAACCTACAGCATGTCATGTCACGGCCGTGATTAGGGTGAACGGTGACCCCCTCTCATATAACATGGTTTCATGTTGGGAGAGTGGTGGTGGGGGGGCATGTGTCAGCGCTTCATAGGCTCCATATCAGAGGACGGACAACGCTCCCTTTAACCCTCATTTCCATAAAGCCATTCCTTTGGAACCGTGCTCCCCACAGGTCTCGACTCCTTACCTGCTTATTCTCCATACACACTCCATCTCTAGGTGGTGCAGGATCCGCGCAGAGCGAGCCGCCTCCCAGGCTACGAGATCAGGCCTGTTGGACGTGTGTTTATGTGTCTGTGTGTTTGTGTCACTCCACTTGACATCAGACCTCTTAAGAGCCCGATGGTGCAGATCCAGGAAGCGGAGCTGTTTATCATTCAGCCGACATCATTTGGTTGTTTCCCATCGATTTGGTTCAAAAATGTTTTTCCAATGTTATGTCATTGTTTGCAGGCCGTCAAGGGCTGGCCCCCTGTGAATAATTCCAGCCTTAATTGGAAAGAAATCCATACGTGGAACTTCACTTGCGCACACGATCACAGCACCTTGAAGAAACAATTACAAAGCATAGAGAGGTAATCAATGGCTGAGCCTCACCATGAAATGTCACCATATGAAACTGATAGGGCCCTGTAGCATTGGCATTTATTATTGGTCTTTTTCCAAAGTATGGAGGAAATAAAGTACAGTAAAGACAATACAGAAGACAGTGAAGGTTAGAAAATTCCATATTAGCTAAAAAACTAATGCTTGTATCAATGTATATGAATGTAAACCTCACTTGCAGAGTCCAGAGCCTCAGGTAATGAATTATCAAGTCACTTTCATTTTTTACTCTTTAACCCTCTGGTGTTTTTACAGAGTTTATTTGTCTTCTAATAATCCAATTTAAAGCATCTGAGAAGATGATGGAAGCCGCTGTAACAGTCATATGAAATGATCCATTATTTAAACACACCTACAACTTCATAGATAGAGAGAAAGTAAAGAGCTGCTCTTTTTTGGATCCTTCAATAACAGGTCGTAGGTGCTTAATGTTATTCAAGGGGTTTATTAGGATCAGGCTTCCCTATTGTAAATAAGCATGTTTGCCACATTTAGACTCATTCCCCCTGAAGAAAATTGATAGTTATAGCAGTTTCATGTTAAATTGCATATCAACCCCTCTGACATCGGATCAGTAAGCGGAGTGAACATGCTTGCATGGTTTGTTCTGATGTGTTTTAGTTCTCTTTCTGTGTGAAAAGAAACTCATCAGCTGATCCGGACCACAGCAAACGTGTCTGTGTTGAAATCAGCACAGAACTGCAAACAACAAAGTTTACTCTAATGAGGCAAAAGTCATGCTCTGTATCAAAACAAAAAAAAAATGCCACAAAAGTAGGACAGAAGCCCTTGACACAATATAATTTACCTCCAGCACTTGGGAGTTTACTCCTTTTCCAGTAGGCTGAGCCGATAGCTCTTCCGGTAGATGACATATTACACCAGTCCTGTGGTCATGCCCAGGCTCCATCTCTCCAGTTCTTTGTTCAGTCACAAATCATTCTGTGGGCTCCCTTAAGTGCATCTGTGTTTGTTAAGTGCCCGGACCATAGACCGTGGTGTTAATCCAATTTGCCCTTAACATTTTTTTCCAGCAGTTGCCATGTGGTCGGGTGGTTAAAGGAGGATAGTGACACATCTGGGAGAAAATGAAATAACTCTCCCAAGGTACAGGAACGAGATGAACTTGAAACAAACAACACGAGAGGGGATGAAGATGGGGCTGTGAGTGCCGTTACCTGTCCCTGTAGTCGTTTAGACACACCCGCACACACACACACACACACACACACACACACACACACACACACACACACACTCACACAGATCGTCACATTTAGTGAGAGACAAAAGTCTCTGATTAAATTTTAATGGGAAGCCTTTTTAGGCCAGCCCTATTGTCTTTCCCATTAAAGTCTCGGGGATACCGGTATCTCTCTAGTGAATGGTGACAATAGAATGCCCTCATATACTTTCCTCCCCACCTCTCTAACAGGGAGACGGAAGTGGGATGTTATTATTATTTCATGTCTCAGAAGAGTCCAGTGCTCACTTTAGGGCTTGGTCACAGCAGTGGAGCATCCTGCACGGGGAACGCTCTGAGAGGTGCTCTGAGTGCACATACTATTGTTCACTTCAGGTTGTGTGCCATTTTCTTACATGCCCCCTGAGCGGAAGAGAAGCGTTGTTATTTCAGCCTTGCTTCGCATGGTAAAACAAGAAAAGCATTTAGTGCTCCAGTGCAGGTCAAAGGTGATGGGCAGAGTAATGGACAAGCACACTGTAGAATCCCATTCACAGGGCTTACCCACAACAAGTGAAACACCATAAAGACTTCTTTACTGCAGAAATATGATAACATTCAGTAAATAAGTGTCAAGTAAAATTTTACAAGCTGTAAAATTTTACAAAGGCCAGAACCTGTGGGGAAGCAGGTGCAACAGACCTGCAAGAACCAGTGAAGAAACATTTGTGAGGATATCTTTCCCCCCGTATGGCCTCTAATTTAAGGTTATATATTTTTTTATAGAATAACCTAAAGCTCCTAAAGCTTGCAGGTCCTATTACCTCTACAAGTTCTACATTGTAGGCGTTACCAGCTGTGATACAAGGAAAACCAGTCAGTGAATCACTTGTGTCATCTGAGTCCTGAGGCCAGGATCTTGTGGAGCAGCCGCATGAATCCAAACTAATGGCCTGACTCTCCCTCCCTACTGCTCAGATGGGTTTCGTCTGATTCTGTGTCATGCGGTCACTTAGAAATTCAAAGACTCGAAAACAAGGCTCCAAAGCACAATACTGTCAATGAAGGTATACTACGTTTATGTTTGTGATAATCACATCCAACCAAAGTAATTACTCCCTAAAAGACTGATAGAAAAATTCCAGGTTGAATGCAATGCAATGCAATGCAAATCAAATAGTCCAAAGCTGCTAAGTGATTAGTCACCAGCCTCTCAACCTCTCCTGTCCTCCATCTAATTTGACCAAATTAAAGCCTTCCGTCTTTGTTGTTGCAGTGGACCTGCTCCCCATGCTATTCATTTTTCATGGGAATGTTGGCAGAATCAGTAGTAACTGTAGACTGACTCGTTTGTTTCACAGTAAAAAAAAGAAGAAAGAAGAGAGCCATGTGGGCCTGAATATGGCTAACTCGAGTTCCAACAGGGTCCTGCCTTTTCTCCAGATGGCCTTTAGCTCCCAGACGGCTCCCCAGATTCAAGCAATCCGTGTGTTCAAGTAAAACATGTGGTCGAAACAAGCTTGCAGATGTTAGAAAGCAGTTGTACTTTAGCCCTCTGACATTATGTGTCACTATCTCTACAATCCCAATAATAATAAATAAATAATACAATAAATGTTTTCAGTGAAGACTTGCATGCAACTACTTTGAAGTAGTAGTTTAAAGTATCCTTTGTGGCTCTCCTTGGCTTCCACGACTAAGTTCCTTTCTCCTAAACTTTACTAATACTGTTGCTTCAATTTCAATATGCACGGATTAGACAAAATTTAATGAACTTGTAACTCTATATGATCAAATTCTTAATTTAGAGAGGGAACATTATTTGGCTTCAGACCATGTCCTGACGTCCTCTTTAGACTCCCTTTTTTTTACAATGGCCATACTTCAGAGCATCTGATAAAAATTTCATGATGTTTACATCTGATTACTTGGGAGTCTATGGAAGGCATTCAGTTCATTAGGCCACGCTTGTAATTGAATTCCTGGAATATGTAGACGCTATGAGGGGAAACAACGGGCGTGAGGTGTAACTGATGGTGTAAAATGGTTTCAAAGTTCTTTTGCCGTTACACAACATTGCAGAGCAACCTTCAGGGCTCATGAGTCCAAGTAGAGGGCTGCTGCTATTATTATACAGTAAATCCACCCTCTTATTCATGTTTGCAGACATCTTTAGCTTTTTTAAAATGTATATATTCTTTATTTGCATGGAAACGTGACTCAACCATGTTTTCTGTCCTTCAGCTTTCCAGGTATTATGCACCCGGTCCTGCAAATGAACACTAAACTATAGAAAATGCTGCTTTGGGTTTGTTGGCTACAAAATAAACTGCAACTGTGAAGCTGCACTTATTTCAAATCTGAATGATACAATGTTCTGCACAGGATTTAACCAAAAACCTCAACGTTGCTGATCAGCATTGTTACATTTTTGGGTTTTAAGTACCCGTTGTTCAGAGTAAACATAGCAAAGATGATCAATTTTAACGAGCTCATTTCACAGAGCATTTTTAAGTTATCGCCTTACATCAGTAAGCCGTCAGTGCAAATGCTGAATTATAAATTCATGTATGTATTTTTTTGTTACAACCTTTTAGCGGCCGTGGTTTTGGGAGCGGCGATTGTTAGGTGTCTCTGAATCCTGAAGACATCTGAGGGTATAATTAATGAAAAATAGACCTGCTGTGACCTTTGAGCAAAGTGACTGACACAGATGGACAGTTACAATCTTTTAACCTTCATAAATGTCAAGATAAACCTAAACTCTGTGCCTGGGCCTGCTGACACCTGTCCTCCCTCCTCTCTCTGCCCGCACGCCACAGTATGAGTCTCTGTATGTTTACTATCACCATATTGATTTGTTTGTGAAGAGGCTGCGGTGCCCATTAAATATTCACTGCTTGTTTTTTCCCTTTTACCATCACTTTATTCTAAAAAGCAATTTGTCTCCTTGACTCTTTATAAGTCATATTTGGCTTACAAGTTGTAGAAACATGAAGGAAAATCCTTTCCACCATTAATTTTTAAATCTCTATTCTTTTGAATCTCTAAATCCCTTTATCTCCTTTGGCAGTTAGCTCATTTTGTCTGGAGCAGCACTTCAAATAATAATGTGAAAAGAGGCCCCTCACACTTACAGATCTGATAGCTATCACTGTCTGCGCTGTTTGGCTGCACTCTGAGGTAGTTCATAGGAGGGACTATCCCGTCCACCCTTGTAATTGATTCATAGGATCATGCCATAATTTTTCCACTGTGAAAATATCAAAGACCGAAGATATCGCAGCCAGAGTCGACTTCATCCACTCTTCTGTCAACCAACACAAAGTTTCCTCACATTGATTTCAGAGGGCGGCAAAACTTTTCTCTCCTTCTGCCCCTTGTTTGTTGTTTTGTTTCAACAGAACATTGTTAAAACCAGTGGAAAAGTAGCTGAGGCAGATTAAAGCACTCTTCTTTTTGAGTTTGTTTCTCATTCTTAATTCAGATTTTCCCAGTAGAGCAGAGACTGAAGTCTTTGCTGCCGTCAGAGTGATTAGGTGTGGCTGCGGAGGCCAGCTTCCTACCCCCGTCTTCAGCAGGTCCTAATTTCATGTGAGTAGCTGAAAGGATGTGTTTGCGTTTATTTGCGTCTTTTATGTCGAAATACTTCAAAGGCGCCCCTCTCCTCTTCACCTATCATCAATGACAGATAACGCACCCTGGGAGAGAGAGGGAATCACTATCTTTCCTTATTTATTTGCTCTCCATCTGAAGATGAAATGCACCACACATATCCCGCAACCCCTCCCCAAAATATACAGGGGCATGGGACTGATATTAAGAGGGCTGCAGGTGAGGGGCGTCCGTTAATATGTTAATGTAATCCTCCTGTTAGGTGTCTCCAATCCCCTGAAGATGGGCAGTAATCAGTTTGTTCCTGTCTGCTGGCTTTCTGGGAGGGAAAGGCGGCACTAATCAGAAGTGGCGTAGCACTCGCAGATGCCAAGCAAAGGGGAGGGGAGTGAGATGACACCTCATGGATTTATTACCTCCCAATCTCCTGAGCTGGGCGAATCCTGCATAAAATGAGCAAAATAAATAAAGCTAACCACCATGTTAACCAAACATGGCAAATGCGAATCGGGAAATTCCAGAATCAAGAGACACCTCTTGAGTACTGAATTTCCTTTGTGCTATAACTGTTTGTACTCATCTGCTTTGCATATGTGGATTATGATCCTCAATTCATTGTTACTGTTTCTTCATCATTTTAACTTTGTTTACTGTGAGCCCTGGAGCAGAGTGTAATTGATGTGGTGCAGTGAATAGTAATCATATGTATGTGTGAAGTCTTGTATTCTGGGCAATTAATCGAAAATGGATCAACGCCGGCATTTATAACTTCTAACCAACTTTATCCTATCGGTTCATTTGGTTAATACTCTTCATAAAAACATAGTGCTGGACGATAAAACAATAATTATCGCAATATAATTTCATCCATAGCAATATAAAAAATGTTCAATATACATCTATATAATGCTTAATGGATTCTGCAAACACAGTAAAGTGGTTTAACACATAATTGATCTTCCTCAGATTTGTAAAATGATTTGCTTTTTATCAAGTGCTTGTCATTCTCATAAAGTAGATTTTATAGAGGAAATAGAAATAATAATATGATGTTTATCGTGATAATGTTCGATATATTGAATGATATTTATCTTGACACATTTTTTGCCATCTCATTCAGCCCTCGCTCAACATGCGTAGAGCTCCTGTTCGTTCCCCTGTTCTGTCCCCTTGCTTCTGTTTAGTTTTCATTATCCAAAGCGATGTAACCCCACACTGTGTAGTTTGCTTGTTAGGCCATGCCCCTAATAAGTTTTGCAATTGAGCCTCACATTAAGGCACTGACCTTTCGATGTAACTATACTGGCCTTTTCACCCACAGATATTCACCTCTGACCTCTGTCACTCTCAGCGTTCTGAACACAGGTTATGAATTTAGTATTGATTATCTCTTGTCTTGAAGATGTTCAGACATCGAGCCCTTTTCAGTTTGTGCTTGATTGAATGCAAGATTGCATATTCAGTTTCATTTGTGTGACTCGAGGCTCATGTTTGTCAGGCATCAGATTCCTTGATTTATCTTTTTTAGAAACTGACATATCTACTACAATAATTCTGGGAGTGTTTTCCCTTCATGGTGTTTTTCTTTAGAAAATGTAAGGTTATTTACGGTTATTTTTTCAGTCGTGGGGTGTTTGCTTTTTGTCTTCACTTGTCTGTCTGTTTGGGAATGTGTCCGTCTCATTTTTTTCTCTTCTCTGGTCAGACAATTAGCAGTGGAGTCATTTTAGCTG
Organism: Verasper variegatus; assembly: GCA_026259375.1. Classification (NCBI taxonomy): domain Eukaryota; kingdom Metazoa; phylum Chordata; class Actinopteri; order Pleuronectiformes; family Pleuronectidae; genus Verasper; species Verasper variegatus. The sequence goes on along the minus strand of CM048044.1, from coordinate 7,970,610 downwards.
TATATTCTGTGTGTGTGTGTATGTGTGTGCGCACATACATCGCATGGCAGGACACGGTGGTAAAGGTCACTGCGATGAGTTCAGGAATGACAGGAAACAATGAACCTTCCCAGGTCCAGTAAATTAACCCATGTCACGGGCTGCTCATTCTTACTGATCAATACTGAACACTTTGCTTTCAGAAAATGAGGGTCATCCTCCTTGGGCCCCAGCCTCCCCCGGGACAGACAGGAACGCTGATAAAACAATCACCATAAAGAGGTTCCAGACTCACAGCTAAAGAGTGAGTGCAAGAGGCTCCTTCACTGTCAGCATGTGTGCTAAGAGCCACTTGCTCTCCTCCAACCCCCCTACCACTGCTCGCTCCGCTCTGACAGGGGAACGGTCGATAAAGTGGATTTGAGATATAAATGTTTCCCAGAGCCCTCTCCATCACTTGGAAACACCTGCAGACCAGGGCACAGTGACACAACAGGGGAGGCTCCACTCCACCGTCTCTGTCACCCCCTCGGAGCAACCTGTTTTGAAAGTTATTCCCAGAATGGAGCCTTCACAGGGCTACGAGTGTGGCTTGTAATCTCTGCTTTGGCGCTTACTTTTATCTCTCACCAAATTTCCTGAAGTAATTGAAGAGCTTAAAAAAAAACTCCTTTGAGAGTAGTATGCTATGGGAGCCACGGGACTCAGATAAAATGTCTTGAAAACTGCAAAAAGTATAAGCAGCATCCCTGTGGCAGCAGCACTTTTATACAGCAATAACCTCCTCTTTATCCATGCCAGTGACTCGAAGAGTGGGAATACAGGTTGGTTGAATTGTAAAGTGTGTTGGTGTGTTAGTCCACCAGTCCCTCAGGCAAAGTGTCCCTCTGGATTCTCATGAGATATGGTGCAGAGTTCATGGTCCACAGAGGATAAACCTTTTCCTCTAGCACCACCAGAAGGTCAAAGTGTTTACCTGTTCAACACCTGGGACTGGATCTATATAAAACCATTGAATTTCGGTCATACTCTTTATATTTTGAGATTACTGACAACATCAGCATTGCAAGACACTTAAAGAACTAGTGGCATGATGGTGCAAAGATGCAAAGTTTATTATATGTCAGTTTGTGTCCTATTCAGAAAAATATTAGGTGCACTGTTTATAACACACCAGTGTCAGTGAGGCGGCGTGGGCCAATGTAAACAGGAGACTCTATTAAGACTGCAGTAAACTGAGTTGTTAGCCGTTAGCACCAATGACAAGTCGCAGACTAAATGTCATTACCAAAACATTCAACAGTTCATTTTCATGTTCCCATACCAATGTTAGCATGTTAGCATGACGACTAACTGGAAAGTGTTGAAAGTCTAAATAAATAAACCTAAAATAAGTTTTTCTTGCACTGTCCCCCAAATAAGAACTTACATAATGTTGCTGCACTGGTAGTAAGATACAAGAAAAGATTGTCTTTTTGTGTTCTGGTGTGTAATGAGCATCACAGTCGTCTTTTAGTGGGTTTTTAATTTGTCTGCTATCTCGCTTCTTTTTAAAATTTGAGTCTTTGGTGTTGACATCACGACAGTATACTTTTGTCATTCCCTCCAGTCTGGTTGCTCTTGTATTGATAGCATTTCCTGCTGCAGTCCACTCTCACAACACACACACACACACACACACACACACACACACACACACACACACACACACTCTCAACCATCAATGCCTCCTGACCTCAGCTTGCGGTCGCTGCTGGCTGCCCAGAGCATATTAAAGGCTTAGATAAAGGGAGCTGGAAACTGGTTGGGGCTGGCCCATCGGCCCGGAGAAAGTGCTTGGAGCAGCAGATGCAGTGGTGGCTCGGGGAGCCCTTTTTCCATTAGGAGTCATTTCCAGGTCCACCCTCAGCCAGTGACAAAGTGGTCTCAGTGTCTTCATTTTTTTGCTGATGCCATGTGAGCCGGAGGGAGGGAGGGACTGTCATCAGTTACTGCTGCCGCCGCCCCTTAATTGCAGCCAACTGTCGATGCGTGCATTTGGACCTTTTTCAAGCCTACATTATTTATTGGGAGAAAAATATTGTATTGATTTTGGCATGGCATGGTGAGATATAAGCGATGTTGCTAAAGAGCTGACCAGACACTCTATACACTTTTATAACAGTGTCGTAGCTGTCCTTTGCTCACATAAGATTAACATGTTTGAATGTAATGTTGAACATCGAGTGACAGTGCATTGCACGGAATCACAGAGTTAAACCTTCACAGTCTTCATGGCACTGCTGGTGGCTAAGTCATCTGTTCTTGACCTTTAGTGGAGTGACAAAAATACAAACATAGCAAACACATAAGACATAATGTTGTTAGTTTGTGGTCACACTATTCTTTCCATAGGCAGAAGAAACGTGGGAGTGACTTCACTGTGTTTTTAAGAAAAAAATTATAAGTTATAAAATCCCCAGATAACTCATCCAGTTGCCAAAACATTGCCTTAGACTTCCTTAAGCTCAATGAGGTGAGTCAAACTATTGGTCCATTTCTACTAATGCCATCTTCGTACCGATTTCAACGTAACACCATGGTGCCAGCAAGACCACAAGCTGTCCTCTCAGTGCTCTAAAGACCCATGACACCAGGTCGGAATTTGGTGATTTTCAGAATTTAACAAAGCATGTTCTCTTCGAAATGCTGCACGGAACGCTTTTGTGCGTCTGCATGGCAAGTGAAGCAAGCGTGTGTGACAGGGATCAGAGAGCAATGCTTGTGCAGAAGGGCCGCTGCTTGATTTGAGCATGGCTGGTCACAGAATAGCATATTTCCAAGACAACCTATTGACTCCGATAACATCATCTTGCATTTATAATTTTTTTATTTCATCTTGCTCTCAGCTGATCAGAATCCTTCGTTTTCACAGATTCCTGCATGAGATTTGCTGAACAAACAATCTGACTAATTGTATACATACTGTAATGGTCTCACAACCTTACCACAAACCTGGCTGCCAATTTTATATTTTCTGCACCCCTCAGCTTTGTGCCTTTTTTTGTGAGAGTGTGAGCTCTCTTGTTTTTCAGCGTACCAATATGCCGTTACTGTCTAATTCCCTCCAGTTGGGTCACATTATAGAAATGTGTTCAGGATCTCTTTCCAATGCGGTGACCTCATTACCTGTAAAGACTCCTAGTAGATGTGCGAGCCCATTAGAGCTGTTTAGTGGTGTAGGGGCAATGAGGTACAAGGCCTTATTTTGGCACCAGCTGCGAGCACCTCAGGAGTCACAAGAACCACGCAAACAGCCAGGATGCCGCTCCGCATATCGAAGATCAGCACAATGTTCATGCATGTGGGGACTGACGTGTATAATCGGACCCTAATCGTTTTTAGATGTTTTAACAAGGCTGACAAGTCACGTAAAATCAAAGGAACCTCACCATAAAATTCAGCATATAATAGTCAGCACAGCTTTGTTGGCGAAAAAATAAATCACATTGTTACCGAAAGCACAACTGTTTGCCAGCCTACCACTTTCTTTGGTTTTACAATAGTTTTCAAATAAAACAAGGCCGTCTTTCACAGGCGAGGGCCGTCAAGGGCTTTGTGAACCGCTCTCTCCCTCCCTTTCCCCTCTTTCAATAAAGACCCTGTGCCTAGCATACCTGCAATGTTTGATTCCATGTAATTGAAACAAGGCGAGAGCGGGTCCTTGCCAGCACATGGCCTCACCATTTAAGGTAATGTTTGCGCTGCTAAAGCGGCTAATGAATCCAAGTCTTGGGAGCTGGCACAGCGACTCCCCTCACCAGGCCCGAAAGCGCCTCAGGATGCTGTCCCCTTCCCTTCCACACAGCTGTGAAAAGTTTAAAAAGCCCGACCCCATAACATGAAACGGTGAGGGCGAATACAACTACAATTAAAAAGGGGGGGAAAATATTACTTTGGCATCCTGAGGTCATTATCCGCAGTTTATTGCCATTTGTACAGTGCTTTTATTTTGCTTTATATGAGGAGGATTGGCCTTTAATTGCAACGCTTGCTTGTTTTTCCTCACAGTGTTTTTAATTTCTGAATCCTTGTGCGTCAGGGGGAAAAAGCTTGTGTACCTTCGATGACCCCACGAGTTCCCCCCCAACAAAATCATGTGTCCAATCCTTAAACCCAAAAGCTCCTGAAAAGCTCTTGATTCTTCAAAATGTAAAAATCATAACTGGTGCTAATTTAATTGTGGACAGACAAGGGATCATTTCTGACTTTTCTTTGGAGCAGGACACAGACTGTTTATCCTGCACTTAAGTATCCGGGTAAATTGTAAGTTGGTATGCTTAAAATGTCTGGATTAGAAATGAGTTTCATTTTCAGATTTATAGGTCAGACCAGAATATTTGACAATTTTCTTCTGTGATTTATTTGCATGATTTATGGAGAATACTTGGAAAATCCACGCGCTGCTTTAATCTGATTTCATCCAACAGCAGCAGTGCCACATTGCAAATGCTGTTTATTTCTCCCAGCGTTTCTGCTTCTGCGACCGGGGTGTAACACAACACAGACTCGCTGCACACAGGACCAGACCACAGTCAACCAACAGTACAACAATTACGTCTGTCCTAGAAATTAAGAACACATTTGAGACCACAAGCCACAAATACTACACAGAGGAAACGCTACTTTTCAGCTATGATACCTTTCTTGTGTGGCTCGCTGTATTGAGCCTTCGGAGAAAGGGTCTTAATCCACTAACTCGACCAGAGAGCACCCTAACTGGCCTAATCTAGAGGCTCTCTGGGGCTCTCTCCCAGGTACTGATTGACTGATTGGTGGAGATGGATGCTATCTGGTGTATCGCAGCTCCTTTGGGCATTTAAACAACATTAACGTCGCTGGGTAGGCAAAGAGAGAAAAGAACATTATGAACTATGAATGATGGTCTCCTGACAAATCAGCGCACGCCATGACAAATGCACATTTTATGACACTCTCCAGTGCTTCTGTCAGCTGGGATGACGAATGCAGTCGCTGTGTTTGTATGTGGTCGGGCTGATGCATGGACGTTGAGTGAAGTCCTCAGCAGCGGCCCTTTTCTGGCATTTTAGGAATTTTCTTCAAATGTAATATGATGGTTCGATAGAGTTTATTTTAACCTAAATAATCTTTATTTTATAGCCGCTCGAAATATTCTGACAGCAATAGATTTTACCAGATTTTAGCAAAAGAGAGTAAAGTTGCTGAAATGTAAAATTATTTTTTGTTTATTTCTTCCAGCTACTGGGAAATTAAAGGGTCACACAACACTTTAAATATCGTGCAGAATGATGTCTGACGGATGTGTACTGACCATTCAATATTAAGTTATGCTTTTGCATTACATGGAAGATAATGTGATTTAAAGCTGCACAGAATTAAATAATGTTTTTTATTTTGCCCTTCATTCAACTGACACATTTTGTTATTATCCATATGTATAAATCAGCTTGCGTTAAATATTTCACTAAAAATAATCCTATCTGGTCATACAAAATTTGCACTGATTATCCACAAATAATATGTTTTTGCAGGATGTCACACACATGATGTTGCTTTAAACTTTTACTTTATACTACAAATACAATAACATCCTGAACCTTTCGAATTGAACATTGAGAACCTTTTATTTCCAGTTGATATGTCAAACTTACTCGGATCTTAAACTAAATCTAAGAGGGGTGGGATTATGTCTAAGAAATTCCTCCTTCTAAGGTCTGAGTTCCTAGTAAAATATGTCTATATCCTGTGCTCGGATCTCATTAGAAGAGTGTGCACCCAGTGGAGTGTGCGAGCCCTCGCAGAGCTCAAATCTGAGGAGCACCGCTGATGTAATTAGAGACTGGTTCACATAGCACATTATAGTGATCTTCCCTTTGTGAGCCGAGCAGCAAAAACAACTTCATCTGACATTATAATCTAAGTGATTTTACTCCCAATTTTAATTTTTTATTAAAACATCACAATACTTCACTGTATTGAAACAACAATTTTGATAATAAAAGGGAACTTGTCTTGCTGGTAGCATAATTGCACACAGCAATATTAGACCCTAATTAAATTACCCCCCTCCCCTTTCATCGCTAAATGATAATCGTCATCACAAAGATTCACATGCCCGTTTGCTAATAGATATGTTGAAGTTATTAAAGTAATCAGCAGCAAAGGAAATCCATTCAGAATTGATTGTGGAATATGCTGATTGAGGCATGGTATTATTTGGAGGTTGAGTCCAGTGTGGGAGTGATCATTAAGAGATCCTCCAAATGAATGGGAATTATCCTTATTCTGAAGAGAGGGCTTACAGCAGTGAAAGCTTCTCACTGAAACAGACCTTAATTAAGAGCTCCAATGTTATTATCAAGCAATTGCATTTTCTCTACTGGCAGATTCCTTTCTGAGGGAAGTTACCTGGATACAGTGATAGATAAAGTCTCTTTCAGAGCGTTATTTTCAGTTAGAACAAAGGAGCGATCTTATTTCCAAACTTCAAGTGAAATCTGTCCTTCAGATTCCACGTGTACAAAATGCCCTTTATTTTCTCTTCATGCCACCTTTTCTATCCTGATCCGAGTAAAGAAAATCAATACTGATTAGCCCGGTAATATGATTATGTGCATCTGAAATTGATGTTTACTCTTAAACCAGTCAATGCCAGTTAGGTATGGAACCATGCATTTCTTCACATTAAATCACATTAATGCCCAATCAAGCAGAACGAGGGAGAAATTCACTTGGTGACAAACCCACTTTAAATGGAAGGTTGCATTTCCAATTTTCTTTTAAAAAGAAATACCTAGACATTTTTAGAATAAAGGATTCACTATAAAATATCTATACATATATACTTAAAAATATATTTTCTTTTAATTGCCTAAATTTACTATCAAAGTATCCTGCCCTGCACGATCAACATTACTCAGTTAGTCTTCTTGGGAGATTGAAGATTTTACATTTCTGAACCTAAATTTCAGCTATTGGCAAAAATTTCTGTTTTCACTCGTGTATTTCATCTAAATTGTATGAATTCTTGTTTTCTTTTTATTCAAATACTTTATATTTACATCAGGAGCAGGTCCTCTCTACAGAGACCGCCATGTTTTCTACAGACGTACAAACTGAACAAACTAAACACCTTTTGAGTTTTTAAGACAACTGAAGGCTACAGGTTCTCTTTCATGTTTGGAAGGAGAGGGTGAGGTGAGGGGCATTCAGCTGCAACATGCAACTTCAAATTCAGATGTAAATTCTACACCTTAAGTGTAATTTGGGGAAGCCAATGTCTTAGCTTATAATAATTAAAGAAATTTAAATGCAAGGGAATACAGTGTTTTAAGAATGTGCAAAATAAGGAGAATAAGCTATTCTAGGTGTTCATTAAAATAAGGGAGGTGATTTCAATGTCAAAATCATCCCATGAAAAATTCTTAAATATTCAGTTTATCACATTAAAAAAAATGTACTCAGAGTAAACACAAAGTTGCTGTCCTTTAATAGTAGAAACAGTAGCATGTCTTTTGCATCTGTGCCTCGTTTTTCCTCTTGCGCTGTTCGAGCCCTGCAGAGAGAAAAAGGATGCGATAGCGGTTCAGACCGAGCTGCTTTGCATTACTGTACCAACAAGCCCAGATGCCTCTTAAAATGCACAGGAAGTCCAGACGAGCAAAATGCTCAGGAAGGGGGGAAAAAAAAGAAGCAAGTGTAGGCACACAGTCCAGTCTAATGAGATCTGTTATTCTGGCCCATTTTATACCGTCCTAATCACACGCTCAAATAGATTCTGTGAAACCCCATCTCCCTTTGAAGACACTCCCACCACTCATGTGATCTGATTAGTATTTTACATGAGATACCAGCCCGGGCCAATTATGAGAGCTGACCAGAATGTTCCACTCATTTGATGGGGTGGAGACTCAGTGAGGTGGAATCATAATTTAGGGCAGTTAAAGACAGACCTTTGGATCAGTGGCTCCCATAATGCACTGTAAAAAAGGTGGCCCAATTAGAGCCTACCCAACTTCCAGTCCAACCTGGCTCTGTGTGTTCCAGCAGAATGATTAGTTGCTACAGCCTGTATAGAGTTTTGTCTTTAAAAAAAGCTTTTATACCTTCACAACTTTATTTGTACATTTTTTTGTCTTTTTAAATTCAAGATATTTGATCAAATATTTATAAAAACTAATCATCTTAAAATGAATGACTAAATTCTTATATGTTACTGCAGCACGTCATACAAGATTAAATATATTATGCTCAGGTGGGATCATTCAGCAGAGCTTTCCTTATCAAAAAATTTAATTTTATGGGAAATATATTTGTGTATAAACAAATTATTCATTGAATAAGTCAAACAATGCAAATCGTCATAGCACAGCAATTTGCTTAAGTTTTGTTGAATTCTCCGTGGAGAGGATTGACAGAGATAGTGGGTCCAGGAGAGGGTGCCATAGATCAGAATCACGCAGCACGCTCTGCCTTTTCTTTTGCCTTCTTTTCTCTTAGCCATGACACACATACACACACACACACACACACACACACACACACACACACACACACACACACACACACACACACACACAGATCCGATCAACTAGGAAAGCACGCTCCTAGGTAGCTGCCTATTCTTGTGCAGAGTTCATAACTGTCAGCTCCTAATTCAGTACAGTAGAGCGCTGTTAATTATCATCCAGCACCGGCAGAGAAAGAGGAGCCGTGGGGAGGTGGGTGCACACAGAAGGAAGAACTTTTCAGAAAATAGGAAAAATGTATTTTAGCTGTGAGGGAAGTAATTATGCTTTTATCCCGAGCAATATTTTTTTTTTCCTCTATTTCTCTCATTCTCGGTCTCTCTCTCGGTCTCTCTCTTTCTCCTCCAAACCACTGTGTGCACTCTCCCGCAGGACCTAGGTGAGGAGTTATTTCTGCATCTGGCTTGAGGTTCCACCGAGCTTTTACATAATCAAATCAATATTGCTATGATTCACCCTCTGGCAACGACTGCCTCGTGCAAGTTCCACTGGTGATGTTTGGCAGCTTACGAGATAAAAAAAGACAGAGTGAGAGGAAAAAAAAACCCTTAGTTAAAAATCTCTGGGCTATTGATTTCTTGCTTTGTTGGTCCTCTCACTACCACCCGGCTTCTCATTGCATTCTCATTCCTCCCGCTCTCCTTTTGTTGTGTCCTCCGTGTTCCAGGTGTAAATTTCTCAGCCAGGTAAATAAAGAAAGTGGTCCGACGGCAGGGTGGGGCTCTGGGCCAAGGAGGGGCTCGAGGTGTGGCGGGGGGGGGGGGGGGGGGGGGGGGGGGGGGTTCTGTGTGTGAGGAAGTGTGGCAACCCGCTGTGTGATCCGTCCCGGTAAGTTGACGGGCTGTAGACAGGAGGAGCACACCAAACGGAATCCTCAATAAAAGCAAATATGACAGCCAAATGTTGAAAACACACCCAACACACACTATCTAGAACACAAAGACAAAGCCCCTTGGAAATACTCGGGTGAAAGGCAGATCTCGGCACCAGCGTTTCACTCGTTATTGAACTGGGTGGTTGAGGAGAGGTGTAGAATGTTAGATATGATTACATGATGAAGAGTAACAGAGCCCGCTGTGCTCCCTGGAAATCAGCAGCGAGCATCACAGACAGACAAATTCAAATCCACACTTGAAACAATACACACACCAAAAAAAGTGCATTGTTTCAAGAGTCTTATCAGAGCCCGACTCTGTGGTAAAAGCCCATTCACTATAAAGCATGTTTTGGTTGAGTGCAGTGGAGTGAGCACATCCAGATCTCCTCGAAGATGATATTCACTGTGTCTTTTTTTTTTCTTTCTCTACCGTCTTATATCTTCATGATGAATCATGCCCAAATATGACTTATTTAAAGACTGGTCGAGAGCTTGAAGCTCCTCCAGCCTTTTCATCTTAATACACTGTCTGGACAAGTTCAGCGCGGTCCTGTTAGTTGCCGCACCGGAGCATAAATCCTTCCTCTTTGTCACTTTGATCAGTCTCCCTTCCCCTTCCTCAAGTGTCCATGAGGAATGTGAGAGGGTGGGGGACAGCGGGCGGAGAGGGAGATCGGGGTGAGGTGACAGGATGTGAAAGGAGGAGGAATGAGTGTGTGTGTGTGTTGGGGGGGTGTATATAGCACATATCCCATCACATTGATTCGGTCCATTTGGTGGACTGAACATGAACCCAATAATCAGATCTTGCTTAAGCACGCGCTTCCTCAGTAATTGACTCTCGCGTATTGATTAAGATGTTGATGTGTCCCAGTCCTGCTCCTGTGCTAATGCAACTGAGAATGAGCCTGACCCCCTCCACCCCCACACGCACACTGACACCAACGCTGACACACCGAGACACATGACACATACACACACACACACACACACACACGTACATGCATGAACAGTCGCACGCAGAGACAAACACGCGCACACACACGCGGTGCCGGAACAAGGCTGTCATTGGGCTCAGTCTAATAGATAAAGCTGTCATGCCGATGCTGCAGTGTCTCACAGGGCCGGCCGACCAAATTAGCCGGTCAATAATTTATGTAGAATAAGCAAAGAGAAAGAAACACACTGACGGGAAAAAGTGAACAACACTGGGTTGGAAATGGCAGAGAAATACAAATTAGCAGTGGACTTGGCTTGATGGTTTAAAAAAGGTCAGAACATGTGGACCGGTGGTTTGATTTGTTTTCACCCTTTTTGGAACTTGTTAGAAAGGTGTACACACGTTTCTATGAATATATAATCAACAAATAAGTTAAATTCCTGTCAAAGAGGAAAAAAAGGGTTATAGAATTATGTTTCTATTGATAGTCTAAGGTGTATTGGCGGTGGTCATTATGCCATACTCAAATATAATTTTGTAACGTTAACCTTCACAAAATAGCTCCTCGTGAAACATAATCTGTATCTAATCACATTTTAAAATTAGAAATTACAAATCAAACAATTTGTTGAAATCTTTACGAATTCATTCTGTCAGATGCTGTGCTCGGTATGATGTCTAATTCCTTGTGTCCTTTGTTTCCTGCCGTCTAAATCTTAAAGATATGTTTCCATGACAGCTGTTCTACCACAACGAAATAAAAGCCTGAGTGTGTGGCGAGTCGGATCCCGACGTTGTTGCGATGTACGTTATGTTCACGTTTATGATGCTTTGGTACCGTCAAAGTACGATTCATGGACTTGAGAAAGTGCATCTAGACGTTACGCTGGCAGATGCCTCCAGATGATTTTATTCAAACTTCAGAACACTTCTATTCAAAGTGTTGCCATCATATAGCATATGCTGTTTCTTAAATATGCCAATAAAAGCCACAAACATGGCTTCAAATATCCCCCTCTTTACCTCTCTTAAGATGACTGATAGTTAATCTCATATATTATCTATTGTTTTTTTTTAACAAAACATTTACCATCAGAATAATATTAAGGATTGTATGACGAGGTGAAAATCCACTGAGTATGAGATCAGTGTACTGTTTGTGTAATTGGTAGTGTTAATCATACGCATATTTCTCCATGTAGTTTTTAAGTAAATGTGAAGAGGCACAGATTTCTTTTTCTACAGTCACATGCTTTTTCTGCATCTGATATCTGCTTTGAATTTTGAATGAATTTCGGTATCAAACGTTGTGTTCATATGGTCGACACATTTGTCCAACGTGAACATTTTTTTCTCGAACACTCGCTCAAGGAGCAAGGCTCCAGCGTCTGGCTCATGTGGAGAAGAGGAACAAGGGATCAAACCACCAACTTCACTATCGCCAACCCTCTCAATAGCAATAAAACGTGACTCAAATACATTGTAAAGATCTATTTGCTTATTTTATTTAGATCTGATTGATTTTAACAGAAGAAAATCTTTTATTTGAGCATTGATGAATGTGAAATTCTCTTTTGATCAGTATTGTCAGACTGAAGCGACGGACTGCAGTCGGCAGGTTAGTTAAGATCTTGGTGACAGTTGTTGAGGATGTTAGTAAAGTAATTTAAAATGAAACTGATTCCACCTATGCAAGAGCACTATAATAAATTATCAGACAAGTTCATTCAATTTTGATTAACGGATTACAAATCATACAAAACCACTGTAACTGAAGACTGAGATGTAACCATTGATGTGAAGGAGTTTGACTCTTTGCACATAAAGCTTCTTCTCTTCAGTGTAGTTTATACGAATATTCAAAGTTGATGCTCTTTAGATTCCACATACGTCCCATAAGGCCATTTTGATGAGCTGCTGACAGTCGTATCTTTTTTTCACATCATATTGTTTTGTTGGATAGCGTAGTTGATTCTAGATTTCCATCACCTTTGAAAAGTACACACACACACACACACACACACACACACACACACATGCACACACACTATTCAACAATGCAGGGTTACAGTGGCAAAGCATATGGGCACTCTTGTCTGATATTAACCCTTGTCTTGTTGGGACTGCTAGTCCCATGACAAGAAAAAATGCTGCCAACGATCTGGTAGAAAAGATGGTTGTGTGTTTGTGTCTTTTTGAAAGGCACAATACATGTGTGTATCTCTGTGTGTGTGTGGCCTTCAGGCCTCTCCTTGCCTGCTCCTGCCCCAATGGGAGGGCTGCCTGTAGCGAGGTGAACCACCCCTCTGAACCACCCACCCCCTCCCTCCTCTCTCCCTTACTCCTCCATCTCTCCCAGGAGTGGACCGACACCTCTCCGCTGGCCAGAGGGAAGACCAGCGCCTCTCCTGGGCCTGCTTCTATGTCTCCAATCAGCTTGCGCTGCCATGGCCCTAGGGCTGCTGCGATGTGATAATCTCTGCCTTTTGCGTTATGCATTGCCCTGATGAATTCATCTTGTGACCACCTGGCACTCGCTGTTAGGAATTCAAGTGTTGTTTTTGCAGCAGAGGCTGGGGCGAACGCTGTGAGGGACTGTTTTCTGACTGTCAGAGAGACCCTCTTCTCCTCCCTCCCCCTTCTCTTCATCTCTCCTCCTCCAACATCGGCAGAATGTTTTAACCTCTCAGAAGACCCTGGCGTATCTGCTGTTGTGGTGGCAGGAGTGGGATTCTTCACCTCGGCAGGACCTGTGTGGGAAAAAGCCCTGCTTGGTATTTAAAAACGGAAGGGCTTTTTGCTGTAAGACAAATTGAAACGCAGGAGGCTAGAGAGGAATGTGGCTGTCAGAGTCAACAGCTGCTAGTTTTTCGCTGTGAATAATCACTGAGGTTGACCCATGGAAGCTGAGGATTGTGTAACACACATTTCGCAAAATTAAAGGTCAATGCAAACATATGGCAAAGCTTGTGCCCCATAACTTTTGACTTTCTTCAAAGCTGCTTTTGTGACCTCAATTAAATTATGGAAATAGAAACTTTAGGCAGACGGAATCACTGTTGTGTTTCAGCGTCTGCCTTTATAATACAGGTTCAATCGAAATAATGAATTAATAGATGCATTTTTCATAAACCTTCCGCACAAAATGTGTGCCCAGATGCTGAAGAGTCCAAATTTGAATACGGTCTCACACGAACACTGTGTAGTCACACTGCACTTGAAATAGCTTGTGGCTCAAAACATTAGAATTTCATATTTTCTTCTTAGTTGCTCCTGTTTCTGCATGCGAGAGAGAGAGAGAGAGAGGGAGGGAGAGAGAAAGAAATTGAATGTGTATAAGAAAGAGAGCAATAGAGTGTCCATGTCCTTGGCATTACACCAAATCTATAATTTATACATTTTACATAATTGGACTTTGCCTTTGCTGCTTATTGATTGTGCATCCTCCTCTTCTCATTTTCTCCAAGTGACAGAGCAGAATGGGTAAATATTTTAATGAGCCATCTGAAAAAAAAGGGAAGTTAGACACTTGAGTAGGAAGTGCACCATGTCTCAGAAAGAGAGACACAATGAGAGACCACCAGGTGATGGCATACGTGTTGCACGTTTATTCTTCTTTCGTTTGAACCAGGACACTGAGCAGAGACACTGCCCCTGCCACATTTTTATCAAACCCTCAGAAATGTAATTTTCCCCCAAAATGAAAATAATCAAATGAGGGTTTGTGTATTATGCCTCATTGTGGATATGATAAATGTGCTATATTGCAGGCGTGCTTGAGATTTCTGCCAGTAAACCACCAATGACGAATGAGCAAAGGACAGAACAAAATAGACATATCCTTTTTTATCAAAAATTGAAATGGTGTATATTTGTAATTTCTACAATTTTTGTATTTCTTTTTTTTTCTTAGCAAATAATATTGTTTTGCACCTAAATTCCAAAGATATTTGAAATTGCAGTTAGAAATATGTATATCTACAAAAATATAATATAAGAATGCGTTCAACAACAAAAGCAGTTTCCTTTGTCGGTGAAACATTTGACATGCTGGCAAAAAAAAAAGTTGCAAGAAACTGATTTTAAATGGGGTTGAAGTCCCTAGTTTTGTAGTCTCAGCACTAAGTCATCTAAGGCTCAGACAAGTGCGATACATCTTAAGGCCAAAGTTCCAGGATGAAATATTAATCAGAGAGAGGTAGCTTGCCAGGCCGCTGTCACTCTCCTCTCATCCACAGGACTCTGGACTTGTTAGTCAGGTAGCTACAGGCGAGGCCCCATGGCTGAAACTCTACAAGGAGCTGCTGAGTGGGCAGGTGTCTTTGTGTCAAACCTCTCACTTGTTTTCCTGGACTAACTGTTTGTATTGCTCTGCCTCAGATGATGAAGGGTAACCTTAATCGTGGTGGGTGAAGCCAATCTTTGTGAGCTGTCATTAAAACGCCCCCCACGGGCATGGTTGTGCGCTAGTAATTTTGCACTCAGGGCTATTGAAGTCGCCATCTAAAGAATCGCTCCTTTTTTTTTTTTTCCTCCTTCTTCTCAACAAGCTGGCTTCAAATCTCTTCCATCTTAATCCTCAGAACAGGGTTTGATTGAACATGACAGCACTGTAACTAAACTTGAAAGGGTGTTCAGAGTACATGCTGCTGTTGTGGCTTTCCTTCGGACGTATCATCAGCTACTTTTCAGGAAGTTTCAGGAGACGAAATTTGCTGAAATCCTTGATGTTGAAAATCTCTTCTTTTATTGTGCGTATGCTGGAACACGTGCCATGTATGATTAAGGGTTTCAGGACGATTTACAGAGCCGCTACAGCCCAGCGTTTTTTTTCAGATATTTGTTGAATTTGGTAGCTACTCTTTTCATTTGGTACCTGGTGATTGATGTGGTGTAGAAAACAGAGGAAGGTGCTTCTGACCAAACTGTGATGGACTTGAGGCAGTTATACTTAATTGGGTCCGATTGGTTCCCTTAAAGCTTGTCTGCTGACTCCCCAATTGAGAGGAACTTGGCTGGAAGTTGGATCTGGAGTGATGCCATTGCTCCTGGCGTCTAGTGAAGTCTCACTGAGCACTGGCACGCATGATTTCTCCTTAACCATCCGCCAGACTCACTGTGACTACACCTTTGCAAAGGACAAGATAGGCCGAGGAATGTGAATTCAAGCAAATGTTACTTAGTTAAGAATATATATATATATATAAAAAGCCTCAAGTTCCCAAAAAGGTCTGATATTTCAATATTGTAGATATCAACAACATAGATTTCAGCTCGTTGTCTTTAGTGTGGAAGTGCGCAATAAATCAAAACAGAAAAATCCCTGTGTGCTGCTGACTCCTTGTAATCACCTACTATGTTGTGTGTTCTCATTTAGGGTCGTCCTCCTGCTCCTCTATGCTGCTGCAGACTAATAAGCTTGTCCTGTAATCACGTTAGCTGCCCTGTCGGCCCCAGCCAGGGGACCTAATTGGGACAGAGCCTTGGACAAAGTGAAAATTAATAACTTTTGTCAAGCTCCTGGCGCATTGTCTCATGAAGCAGCGCGGGTCAATTAGAAAGCGTGATACGATAAGGTCCAAGCAGCAGAGGAGCGCTGACTCAATTAGGACGGGGACTGGACTGCTGAGCCCGGAGTCAGAGAGGGAGATGGAGAGAGATTTCATCCCTAAACTGCAGGTTAATGTGCTGCAGAACTGGACTGTTAGTTGCATTTAAATGTCTTTCGTAAGTTAAGGGGACATGGCATCATACAGATCCACTGGAGACATTTACGATCTGGAAACATTTTTTTTGTTTCCACACCAAACAAGATATAATGGCTTTAAGCAGCTGCCTCTGTCAGTGTGTGTGTGTGCACATGATTGCGAGTGTGTTTGTCGAGGGCTTGAAGAGCTGTCACCTGGATAGACTGTTCCCATGCAAGCAGTACAAGCCCCCGAAGCACGTATCAGTGATGTGCATCAAAGGAATTGTGCGAAAGCCTTTATAGTTATAATGGATGGGCAGACGCCAAACCGGAAAGCTCTTGATATTTTCTCTTCCCTCTTTTATTTCTCCCTCCTGAAAATGATGTGTGGGACCGAGTCCAGGAAGAATGTCAGTGGATCAGTGGCCAGGCTTACTGGAATCACCGCCTTCCTTTCTTTTCTTGCACCGCCATCATTAACAGTTTGTTTGTCGTCAAGCTTCATTATGGAGCC
Source organism: Verasper variegatus (assembly GCA_026259375.1). NCBI lineage: Eukaryota > Metazoa > Chordata > Actinopteri > Pleuronectiformes > Pleuronectidae > Verasper > Verasper variegatus. The sequence goes on along the minus strand of CM048044.1, from coordinate 7,954,062 downwards.
CACGACAGAAACGTGGAAAGCTTCAAACCTGATCTGGGCATGCACGCTGTCTCTCACAACTGCTTCCTTCCTCCCCCTACATGTGCTAATGGTTCAAAGTATCTCAGGATTGCCACAACACATGTAATTTAATTATCAGCTTTACTTTGTGTCAATAGTGTCTGCAAAACACAAGCGGCTCAGCAGCGGCCAAGAAGTGCAGGGCTGCAGATAGTTTTCTCTGGAGAGGAAGAACACACTTATCTTTGATTCAACATATTGTCCCTGTGTTTCCTCTCTTCCCATTACCTGCCTCCCTTGTTGCTTCCCTTTGTGTAGATACTGATCTTAGCCTGTCCCAGTTTTTCTCTTAATGTGACACAGGCTGCTGCTTCATTGTTGCACTTTATTTTCATGTTGCCCTATTGATTAAACAGTATAGAAAGCCAGAGTCCTGCCCTGCTTCCCTTACTGGCGTGTACTGTTGTAGTTGACATCTTCATATCTCAAGAGTGTACAATTCTCCAAATCTACACTTTTTTAAAGATCTTTTTTGTTTTATGTGAGAGGGTGGAGTCTTTTATCACAGGAATAAAACATATTTTTGTGTCACTTGTAATTTCATGAGAGCTCAACAGGCTGCAGGCAGCACGGTTGTGGTTGGTCGTGGTATCGCGGTTCTGTCATCCTTTATTGTAATATGACATTGTGGATGTTTGTATTGAGGTTCAGTTTCGGTACTTAAATACGTTTAAGTACAAAAAATGACATCAATTGAAAATGTACAAGGTGTGGCACCACTATGTTACACAATCTGTGTGCAATGTGAAAGTGTCTGAAAGCAATGACCAGGTAAACCGGGAAACTTTGCTGACCAGGAAATAACGGCCTACGGTGACCATAGTTTTTTGACGTGTCATGCTGTTTCCAGGTGAGCATATAACATTCCCTAAACAACAAAAAAGAACGGTGCCAGGAGAGTGTCCTCCTTCGCCAAATCACACCATTTCAGAGAATCTGGAGCCGCCCTTTTGTCTGGATTCCTTGCAAAATTGTATACAGTGAAATACTTACAGGGTGACATGCATAACCATGACAATATATGACCAATCATGTTAAATTGTGTTTCCATTATTCTAAGCTTACTTCTTTCTAATGGTAATGAGGTACCATTGGTAAGCACCGGAGTCGACCCATTGTTGGAATATTTAGAATTGCACTCTGACTACCCAGAAACTTGCTAAGAATGGCTTAGTAGGCTGAACCCTCGAAGCACAACAGAGATTGCAAAGGAGCAAAGGCCAATAAGCTCACATCTCTAAAATGCTGTGGATTTTACTTTGCACTTGGCAGAAGAAACGGTAGTGAGTTGAACCAAATGAAATTTATTTGAATTACACTGATTTGACTTGTATGATATGCTATCCTGGGTGAATTAGACAAGGTGTTACAAAAAATGCTTGGCAAAACCACTAGCCTGTTGTTCAGCAGTCCCAGTGCTTGAAACACTGCTGACAGCTCCTAATCCAGCACCATGAAACTGATCAAATATCCAGTACATGGTCGTATAATATGATACTGTACGTATCGCGCTGCAACATGAGGCAGATGTCGCAATCGGTACTTTTCAAGTATTCTAGTCGCTAGCAATTCAATCTTGGGCTTCATCTATGTGTAACCTAGTAAGCGGTCCCTCCTGCCACCGCATTATTGTTCTCTCAGATCACTGTTCCTTCTCATGTGCATTTCAACTCCCTTCCATACAGGTAATGCAGACAAATGGGTCTTTAATGCTATTCACAGTCCCGTCCTACATTCCCCCGCTTTGTCATCAGTTTGCATTCCCCTTTAAACGCATTTCTCCACCCTTAAGCAGCACTTTATTGTGGCGTGTTATTTTGGCCAATTCGATTAAATGGACAGTAACTAGGAATCCATTTGAACCTGATCCTTTGCTCAGGCTTCCACTGCCAACTCCATTAGCTGTCATCCTTGTCCAGAAGCCCTCCTGTGCAATGGCCAAATGTGTAAGTTGATGCATCATCAATAACCATGCAGGGAGAATCGTGCAGTCTTTAAAAAGTAAAACCTTATATTTTACGTCTTTCCACCGAGGCAGCAGATCAAATCAGCAACAGCGCCGGCCCTGCTCTAATATGTTTAAACACTGATGAGACGCAACTCTAGACTCCCCTGAATGGGACCACGGCGCTCTCACTCTCAGCGTCTCAGTGCAAAGTGGTCTCATCCATGAAGTTATGCGTGTAGACACAGACACCAGTGCTAGTTTCCCCACATTACAGACTCCTTATCAAGGCTTTTGAGAGCCAACCCCCCCCTTCTCACATCTCCATCATGGAATACTTGTGTTTCTTGTCTTGGAGTGGTCTCTCCCATGGAACTTTGAGAGGGGAGAGGCACTAGTTGGGCGTGTGAATCCCTGTAGTGAGTGCTGCTCTCTGGGCTTATTTCATAGATCTCTCCCTGTTGGGACTCTCTTGATGCTTTAGAGTAAGAGGACACAATGCCCTGGGCAGCCTCTCAGATTTATTGAAACTTCATGTCCTGTCCTGGTTGCTCATTTATCAGGAGACCTAATTTACACTGGCCCTTAAGACTAATTGCAAATTTGCGAGAAAATGCTGATGTCGTTGGAACTGAAGAGGGTTTTTTTCTCCCCCTCCCTCAGTGTCCCTTGCCATGCATTCGCTAATGTGTTTCATCTGTAGAGCATAAAATAGACTGTTTCTTTCCTGTGTGTGTAGAGAAGAGAGAGCGAAAGTGGAAGGGTGTGTGAAAGAGCAAACGCTCCAAGATAAACCCCTAATGGGACTACTAACAAACAGGAAATCGTGACAAAAACACAAACAGTATTTACTGTTTAATTCAATTCTGGGAGACCAATGCCCTCCCATCTTCCCTATCAAGTTATTAAGGCCAGAAACAAACCCCAAGACACTGGGCCACATGGCACTGTCTATTCTTGGCAACCAGCAGACACTACATGATAATTAGCAGTACAATTATCCCAGACACTGGGTAGCTCTTTGTGCAGATGGCAATTGCTCCTAATGAGAGAAGAGGACTTCTATAAAGCAAAAAAAAACCCCAAAACATATTCATACGAAATGTGAAGAGACATGGTTAAATCTGCTGTCGTGTGTATTTTATTTCATTTTTGCACATTCATTGCAGCTGCATGCAAGAAATGACATGAGTGCATGTAGTTTTATGGAAATGTCTTAATCATAGACAGTCAGATTCCTGAGGTTTCTGCAAATTTTCCACATAAATGCGTAATGTTTCAGACTGTGAAAACTTTGAGAAGAAGGGAAGGTCTGTTGTTAAAGACAGATCATGGTTTCACCCTGACCATTAGATTGCATTTCATTTATGTGCCTTCCAACAATAATATTTATATCCTTAAGAGGGTGTGAAGTATTTGGGGCTAAATGGCAGAGTTGTGGTGTACTTTAAATTTGAGTGTTCTGGGCAGATGCGAGTGCAGAGCACATGCTGGTTGATTTCAGGGATAATATGCAACCACATGACTCAATCAGGAGATCTCCTCCCTTCATCAAGGGTTTGACACATTCAGCATACTTTGTGGCTGTTTTCACATGCAAGCATTTAGAAACTGACAGATTCTTGTCATGGAGAGCATGTTTCAGGAAATCTCCTTTGCATGTGTGCACACTTCTGAAAGTGGAACCATGTTTAAAAAAATATTCAGTAAGGGTTTCCAGTAATTATTTTTTTCCTGTCTCTCATTGATTTACTTCTCACCTTTCTCACATCTTCACAAAGTCTGGAACACTATGCTGAAAGACATGTTGCTTAAATGCATCACTTTTATACACACTCACAGAAAAAAAAAGAAAAATCCCTCCTCACACTTTTGATGAAGCAGTTCTGGCACGGTGTTTCAGCGGCAACACACACGAGCTCGGAATGAAAAAGCTGTGTCGGGGGGAGTTTGAAGGGTCGAGCAATTATCTGATTACGAAAAACATTATATGTCAAAAAGAACAACAACATGTAATTGGCTTGGTGTGTTCGAGCTGCAGAGGGCCAGATGTAGAAACGTGTGCATGCTTGTCAATGTAATGGCTAACAGCTTGACCACATAGTCCATAAGGCGCTGCACCAGGAGGGCTCAAACGGCAATAAAATCCAACGCTAGCATTTGTTAGTTCTAGACACTCCAATTTGATTGGTAAAATTCACACTCTAATGGGCTTATAAAGGATTTCTTGGGCCCCGAACAATGAGCTGGAGGGCTACAGCAGTGCCAGGTCATGGACACCCAGCGATTCACAACATCCCCCCCTCCTGGGCATGCTTAGTTTCCTCCATATCCACCAGTTACCCTCTGCAGCTCTGTTTAAAAGCCAGTCGGGATGTTCCAGAGGTATTTAATAGTAGTGCTGGTGGAGGTTGGGAGGGGGGAGGGGGGTTTCTGGACCTCCCACACTTAGGTTCAGCCACAGAGCCATGGCTTTTCTGTATTTCACCCCACCCCATCCCCGTCTTTCTCTCGCCAACCAAATGTGTAGGGGGGAAAAAAAACGCTCTTTAACCAGAGGCACCTTTCTCTTGCACCTTGCCCAGTTGCTCCCCTTCCTGGTGAAGACAACACGAAGGGATAGTGAGCCCACACATAGGGAAGACATTTACTCAGGCAAAGGGCCAGAGCATTTTATTCCCATGGACATGCATGGGGAAAGAACTGCAGAGCACATTTTACACGTAAATATCCAGAATTGGATATGGCACATCCTCGCTTTTCTTCCCCCTCTGTCCTGTTTTTTTCTCCTCTCTGTTTTGCACGTCTCATCCCCTTCACTCAAATCAGGCTTCCATGTTTTGACTGACCACGTTGGCCACGGTGGCCAAGACAGGAGTAAAACAAAAGCAGAGAGCGGCTTTGGATTCATTTCGATTTTGATTTGTATTGCATCAGGAATCCAGACTTACATTTTATGCCTGTTGTTCACAAAGGACAGCCAACTTTACCTCATGTTTCAGATATTTGTGGGTAGGCAGGAGGAGAGCATGTTCAACACTCCCTCCGTGAAACCACCATGTGTTTTCCCCGTGTTTGTTTTTGTATATTTGTGCATACGTCCATCGAACTGTCAGTGGCAACTTAAGGCCTAAGGGCTCTTTCTGTTTTGTTGTGTTTCGTGCATGTGTCTCGTTGACTCTCGAGATCATTGTGTGCAGTCGTGTCTCCATTTCCCCTTACAGTTTCTCAGAGCTGATTGTTATCTCTATTTTCCTCTTTAACATATGGTGCTAATGACAGCTCAGTCGGAACTTTTTACACATGCAACCTCAGTCTTGTTATGCTGCCGGCCTCAAACTGTCTGTCAACACTGCATTGGTGACTGTTAGACAGATGTTTGTTGTGTGTGTCGGCCTTTTGTGCTTGATGTAATGCTGTGTTTGATACCTGCTGCAAAACCAACCGGCCACTTGTACCAATAATGTTGAATTTAAAGTTCAACTATATATATAGTGTGTGTGTGTGTGTGTGTTTGTGTGTGTGTGTAATAGCGATTTATCGAATTGTTTCTGTGATCTCAATCTCTGTGATGCGTTTCTTTCCCTTCCCCAGTGGTGGCGATGGTGGCAGTGGTGGGATTGTGGAGTGGGTGTTTGCTCCCTTTCAACAGTCTCTCCACATGGCCTCCTGCCTCCTTTGTCTTTTTATAGCCTCCTTCTGGGAGACGCTGCTCTCTCCCCGAATGCAACACAAGCCAAAACACCTCTCAGTTCCTTCGCCAGAGCCTGTTACCCAGGGAATTCTGCTATTCCTCCCATACTTTTCTACACACACCTTCTCTCATCTCCCCCCCCCCCCCCCCCCCCCCCCTCCTCCTTCACCACGTCTCTTCAGCCCGAGCTGGACGCACATTTTGGTTTTTTGGACCACGCAAGCATGAGCGTGATATGCCATAGTGTTACATTTCAAGCCTCGAGTTTCAAGTATGACAAGTTTAAATCTTATGTATTTCTGAATTTTTATAGTCACCTCTCAGTAATCATTCATTTCATCGCCTTTAGTATTGCGGTGGAAAGAATGTGGATCATTCTTTGCTCTGTGAAATCATTCGGACAACTTTGCTGATTCACAGTAAAGCTATGCTGACCAGCGTGTGCTGTATAGGGGCCATCGCATGTCATTTAGTGTTGTCAGCTCCGCATTAATGCTTCAAGGCAACTTAGATTTTTAATGTGCAGACTAGCATGCTAACTTCAGTAGGAACCTCGTTAACACAAAGTAGCCAAAAGGTGTATTTGACATCAGGTCAAGTTTGACTTCTTTGCATTCTGTCGATAATTTGATTTAAATGTTTCACACTTAAATACTTGGTCATTTTGTTGCATGATGGACCAGCAGAGCAAATAGGGCAAATTAAATTTGTCATTCCTTGCATTACTAAATGTAACAATATGTAATTCATGTCCAGGCCAATAAATATCTAGTCGTATGGGGTGTTTGTGTCAGCTGGTAAGTAAAAAGAAATTGTACCTTGAACATTTTGAAACTTTGTAAATCTGCCGTTACATAGTTTTTCATTCAGAGATCACTGAGAAGTAGATCTGTCAAGCGTATCAGAATGTATTAAGGGAAACAAACAAATCAGCTAACAGCAATAGACTCCAGTCTACTGTAATGCTGCACAGAACAAGCAGATATAAAAATGCATGTAGAGGAGGCAAGTTTATTTTAACAACATAGCAAAATTAACTAAAATCTATGGCTGCCCAGAAGGAAGAACATTTGTATGAAAAAAATTATATGGTTTTGAATGTGGTCAGCATGTGCAAATAAAATATATATACATAGTCAATGGGACATATCAAGCCAAACCACCTCTGTAGCCCAAAGAGAGCAAGTCTCTGAGGTGTTTTTCTTTGCTTTCCACACATGCCTTGTTAGCCACATAAGACATTACTTAGTTTTGGTATTTCACGTGTTTACAGTTTAGATAACTTATTGCCCCTTTCCCTGTGCGCTGGAAGCTTCGCACACCCAGCCCATTCCTAACTGGCTGTGGCCTTCTTCCTGTCTCTGTCCCTCACCACACCCAGCGTGCACCCCTGTGTGGCATCAGACATACAGGCGTGCCACTGCACTGACATGGTCATTTGTCTTCTGACCGCCGTGGCATATGGAGAGGGCTGGCACTGCACAGATGTCCGCTAAGTGCTGATGTAGGGAGGGAGGAATGGATGGGATGGGACTAAGAGGATCTTTGCCGGTGCTGCTGGTGCCTGGTACTGCTCCACCCTGCTGGTGTTATTAACTTTACTGTACTGAGGAGGGGGGTGATGAGGCTACTCAATGAAGAATGTGTTTCCAGATATCTAGGAAAATGAGTGAGCATGTGCCTGACTTTGCTCTCCCCCCACATCTCTGTACCTCGGCCTGTAATGCGTGTATGCAGGCTGGTGGGTGCTGCGCAGGCTAGTGGGTGCTGTCTGGTGGAGTTTGAGTGCACTGTGGAGAAGGAGGGTGTGGATTAAAGCTGTAGGTAGAGCAGAGAGAGCCTGAAAAGAATAATTTGCAGCTTAAGGCCAATAGCTTCAAAGTCATGAATCCTCATGGGTGAGCCAGCCGGGCTCTGAACCTGTCAATGGTAACTTACTCCTCGGATAGCAAGCCAAAGACTTCAATAATGACATCACCCAGGCATGGGGGTAGGGGATGGGAGCTGGGGTGGGGTAAGGGAGAGCTGAGAGACGGGCCAGCTTTCAGGGGTGTGAGCGCGGCCCTTCAGAGCACTTTGAAGTCCCGCTTGACGAGGGCTTTGCAGCTGCCTGATACCAGCCATGTTGTTCTCTGCACGGATTGGCCACAGAAGCCACCAGGGTGGCTTATCAGATTTATTGAGGCTTAGCGGTTGACGTTCAGAGTGTGTATGTGTGATGAGGTGTGTGCATGTGTGTGTGTGTGGAGGTGGAACCGGGTGAATAGGGAAAGGGTCATCCCTTTAACAATCCACTCGTCCCAGTTAATTTAGACAGCACCCTGGGGTCTGACAGTGAAGAGGCAAGAATTTGCACCACCCCTCGATGGAGTCCTCCGGACCTGAATCCAGCAGAGCACTTATGTAGCTTCTCACTCGAATTCCACCTTTTTTTTTCTGTTAATAATGCTGGTGTGGACATAGTCGTGAGGTGAAATTAAATTTGACAGAGCTGCATTTATCTCCCCTTGTAGACCTACTGTATTTTATACGATGGGCAACCGGATCAGATTTTGTGCTGCCTAATACCACAGTCTGTCTGCATCCAATCGGTAAGTTTACCACGGACTAATAGGATGTGGATATGTTACCTTGAATCGCGGTGTTCTTGGAGAAGAAAGTGCGCACCACAGTCTTGTCTCTGTGAGATTTCCCAAGCTTAGGTTTCAGACACACACTTCAAAGTCCCCCTAATGAGTGGAAAAACATCGCCGGCTCCTGCACGACATTAAAGAGTGCCATTTCTTTTCCCTGTGTTGTTGCTGCGTTGTATTTCACAAGATTTCCCTTCCAAATGTTAGCAACTCATTTTCACCTCCAGCACAAACAAACACTGAAGTATCGCCCATTGTAGCCAGTATCAAAGGCAGCATTTGTTAACAATAAAATTCTGGTTTGAAATGGCTCCAACACAGATTTTTGTGCTCAAACACTGGCCAACATTTTTTATGCCACAGAAATCAAAAAGGGGAGAAATGGCTGGAAGCAAGACGGCTGTATATAAAGTGTGCAAAGGGAACAGCCAGAAAAACTACATGTAACATACAAGAGTTTTATTTAATTGCTCAGTCGTGAAGGTTTTGTTCTCGCCGCTGTCATCTTCTCAGTTATATTTTCCATTTTAAGCATTTGGAGAATTTCTCCCCTATTAAAAGCGTATCGAATTTGGGACGTGCTTCCCAGCCTCCGTAACAGATATGGAGAATCGATAAGAGCATTACCAGGCTGTGACAGAATGGCCTCCACCCCCGCTCCTCTCAGGATGGCTGTGTGACAATGGGCCTCGCTGGTGCTCCTGATCACATTTTCTGTCGGGTGGCATAAGCGGTCATTAACCCTTTGGTGACACCTGAGGCCAGAGCATCCAGCCAGTGCATTTTTTAAAATACGCCAATGTCTAAATATTTCTCTTGTATTTTGGTTTCTGTTACAAGTGAATTTGACAGTAACTCTCTGGCTGCATCAGTATCCATTTCTCCACGGTCTCAGTCGCCTGAGCCACATTTAGCTCCCTCAGCATCAGTACCAATTCCATTTAGGGGTAAAAATGTAGAATTCTCCCTCAACCCATTCCCAGGTGGTGTTTGTGAGGGAGAGAAAGGGAGGGAAAGTTTGGAGAGACGTACAGAGAGGATAAAAAATGAGCAGTGGAGTTTGTTCAGGTTCAAGATGCGTTGTGTCTGTTGGCAGCTTGTCGGGCCAGCATTGTTTGACGTTCTACCCCTTGTGCGTTTGTGAGCCTGTGAGGGCTTTATGGCTCGATGTGACTCTGCCGCCAATAGGTTCCAGATGCCGCCGGTGTGGGAACCAGGGAGCAGAGCGAGAGAGGAGATGGGGAAGAAGCATAACCAGGTGTGACCCATTGCAATCTGGGATGTTCTCCATGGATATTCAGACTAATATGAGTCTGCATGTGGGTGTGTGTGTGTGTGTGTGTGTGTTGAAGAAATGGAACTCTGCAATGTGTTCTCAATCTGACACTGGACAGACAAACAGACAGGTAGACAGACGTATGTACACACACAAACACTTAAAGACTTGTGTACGCAATCTTATTTTGTTAACTGCATATATGCTTCTCCGCTCCTGCAAGTAGCCCGTGCACACACCTTCTGCCAAGGCACGGAGTTCATGGTTTGAGTCGCGTTGTTCAGCACATTTGCTGCTGGCACCACCGAGGTCCAACATATGGCAGCACTCTGAGCTTTCAATCCCAGCATTGGGGCTCCGAACAGAACCTGCCAGCTCCACAGTGGCCTACTGTAAGGGAAAATTGTCAGCAGGACCATTTAAGGTCCCAAACCACAAGCACTGATAAATGTCTGCATTTCTCTACGTAATTACCTTCAATCCGGTGTCCCTTTTTCCAAGGAAGGAAACAACAAAGCCTAGAGCAGAAACAAAGCCTATAAGGTTAAGAAAAAAAGCCCAAAGTGCTCTGACTGCTGGTTAAATTAAGTATGGTTCTGCTCTGCGTGATTGAAAAAAAAATAGATGAGGTGGAGCTGAGTTCAGCCAATGTGTTTTTGATTCAAGAAAAGGTCAAATATACCATAGCAGAAAGTCGACAGTCACTGAGGACAGTAATTGCTAAGTTGAATGTGTACAAGTTATTGTATCAGTGGGTTAGGTCACAACATGTGGAAGGCAAGATAAGGATGTTTGAGGAAAACCAAGAAGAAGATTTTGTTTTGTCATTATCACAACATCAAATCAGTATTAACATATTTTGGGATTAAATTGAGAGGGACACAAGGAATATGTGTTGTTTGGCCTCTTTCATTGACAATGTTTGCAGTGCAGCTGTCCCAGTAAAGGCTCCTTAATGCTGCCTTAACAAACGAAAAGAGATACGTCCATTTCAAACACGCCCACCACATAGTTTCATGCATTCTTCACATTTGCATGATTGTTAAGTAACACATCCACAAGAGAGCAGCGTAGAGAGTTTAGAATTTCTAATGAAAACAAACATAGCCACGGTGGAGGAGTTTGTGATAATTTACCTCTTAAGAAAAGGCAGAGGCTGACCCGTGGTTCTGGGTGGAGAATTAGACGCCTGTAGTTTTCTAACAACCTGTCAAGTATCACCTCAAAAAGTTCTGCCATTCTTCAAATTTCCTCTTTGTCTCCTATGGTCGTCTCATTTGAAATATTGGCTAGACGCCCCCCCTTGTTTTGAAGTTGCTCTATTTTATCCTGAGAACACTTTAAGATCTTCTTTTGTTGTTGTTGCAAAATGCTAAACTGTGTTATTTTAATACAAGATGATAGACATTAATATAACAAATTAATGTCAGGAGCCCTCAGCCTCATAGATTTTGAAATAACTGCAGTATCTTATCCCAAGAAATACTTATCCTGTGTAAGGCTTGTTACAGCAAAAATGTACCTGCTACGATTCTCACAGGGCTGCTACTGTTGTCGATAATCCCTTCCTCTTCAATCCATCATCTGTAAAATAAACACAAGCCACCCCCACCTGTGTCTGACTCAGAGGGGTGAGGGCCCGTTAACCTGCTCACACAGGCCACAGGCTCGGGGCTGCAGATTCCCCGCCTCTCTGTTTAGATTATTTCCACGGAGGCGGGTGACTCTCTTGTGTCACTGATAAGAACACAGCAGGGTGGCGGCAAGAGGGTCAAACCACAAGGGGAATAAAAACTCAGGAAAATAACAGAAAAAAAATCGTTATCCCCTGAAAAAAAGTACTTTCCCCCAAACTTCTTCACCATGGCACAAGGCTATTACACTGATAGAAATTCCTCTCCCTCCTCGACAGTCTGGCCCTGAGTACGCGAGGGGCCAGAGTCTTAGCCACATCTCAAGCTAATTTACAAAGATCCCAAATTATTCTCTTATCTTGGGCTTTAAAGGTTGTAAGGTTGATTAACAAGGCCCTGTCCTGTTTATCAGTTTGGGGCTGGGTGTGGAAAATAGCCTGCGATAAGTGCACAGACCATTAAACATTCTATTTCCCCTAATATTTGTCGGCAACCATCTGCTTAACTGATCTCCCTTCACTTTAATTAAAAGGGATTCCCGTCTTGTTGGGGTCATTATGTGCTGGCGGACGCCAGGAGAGGGGTTTGTGATGAGTTCAGCGTTCCCTCTGTCCCTGGGTTGCCAGAGGGCTTTTTTCATCCTCCCTTCCAAGTTAACCCCTTCCTCTCCTGCTGCACTTCCACCTTGTTATTTAGCGGGTGAAGCAGACTGAAGAATTAGTAAGTCCAGCAATTGTGATCCAGTGTGATTCTGGTGAAAACTTTTCTCTTCACCAGAGAAGTGTGCAGATATTCACACCATCTCCCTCAACTCTGGGGCATGAGACTCTGGCTGTAATGGTTTGATTTGCCCAACACTAGTTGGATCGATGCGGCTGTTTACAGTTTCTCCCTCTCTCATCCCTTTTGTCTTTTTTCTAATTTAGTGTTCCCAAACCATGGACAGTGGTCTGAGTCTGTCTGCTGTGCTTGCATCTTTGCCCTCCTCCCTGCTCTCCATCACTGTCCATTGATGTTTTCCCCCCTCTCTTTCTTTTCTCCTCTTCCTCTCTCCTTCCTTGGTTGGTCTTGGAAAAAGAGCTGCATGCCTCCACACTTCTGGACAAGACTGATGGCTCGTCAATAGCATTAGCCAGCATTGCAGGCCTCACTGGTGTAGAACCAAATCAATAGGGCCCAGTAAAAAGTCTTATACGTGTATGCGGTCCATCCCAGCCAAGGCTCGTGTTACCACAGATAAGTTTTTATAAGAATTCAGGAGTCGCCATCGGTTATGTTCCCTCTAATTCCACATTTCCTCTGCCAGTCACTAACATTCATAAGTGCTTCTGCTCACAGTCCTCCAGTCTAGCTTTTAGTGTAATTATGAATTGTACCCTTCAGAAAGTTGAAAGAAAAGGTTTCTGTTCATTGTCACGTTAAATACAAATTTAAATTTAGCAGCCTTGGGATAAAGAAGTGACGTAGAAAATCTTTTTTGCACTTTCTCTCTAAATTCTGGTCATTTACCTTCTAATTGTATTGTGCAATTACAATCAATTAGTTCTCAATGAAAATTGATTTCTGCTTTCAGTGCAGTGGCTGGATGGTGTGTGTGTGTGTGTGTGTGTGTGTGCGCGTGTGTGTGTGTGTGTGTGTGTGTGTGTGAGTGTGTGTGAGAGAGAGAGAGAGAGGGAGAATATCTTTGAATTAATTGAATGTGAATTTCACAGGAAGCACGGTTGCCTCACTGCAAGAAGCTTCCCGGATCGCATTCTGGTTTGCTTCTGCTCTCTGTGTGGAGTCTGCATGTTTATCCCTGTGTCTGTGAAGGTTTTCTCCAGGTCCTCCAGCATGTTGCCACAGCCCAAAGACATGCAGACTGGGCTCAGGTTGTTTGGAGACTCTATTTGTTTTCTCTCAGTATGTTGGCCCTGCAATACGCTGGTGACCTGTCCAGGGTGCACTCCGCCTCTCCTATAATATCAGCTGGGATTGGCTCCAGTTTTATTTGAGGGGCCATGTAGTGTGAAATATTGCCAAATTGTGGAAAAAGAAAATTGCAGTTTATCTGGGTGAAAGTAATACGCTTTAAAGACGTGGCATCGGTGTATAGATGTGATTTGATTACCTGCTATGAATGTGATGTTATTACTTGCCATTAGCAATGCTGGTAATGGTATTGGAACATTTCTAGTTTTTTTTCCAGTATCCTAAGAGTATCTTAACTTGAAAACAGTACATTCGATGACATTATTGTAGCTCAGAGAGAAAATAGTTCTTTTCACCGGATCTTTTTGGAAAAGTGTATATTCCTCTTTCTTTACTCAGCAACAACATTATCTGATATCTGTCTGTAGCTTTTCTCGCTAAGAGAACGACAGCAGCTGATTTCACACACGGGCTGTGCTTCTGCATGGACGGCAAAATGAATACCAGTTTAACCATAAGAATAAGCTGTGTGTGGTTTTACAGTCATATAAGATGGCACGCTGTCTGCGCTGTTACCACGAATACTTTAAATCTTCTCCTGCCAGTTAACTTTTATTTTAACCTATGCGTGTTCTCTCTGTGTTGGAGTTGCTTCTTTCTGACAATACTGGCTTCTGTCAGTCTGTTGAATTGGAGATGTGCAAATTTCTTTTAGACATTTTGCCAAAATGCCGGCAATTTGACTTTATTTCAAATAACCTCTGGAACATGTGGTCATGCCTCGAGTTGTGCTGCTGCTTGTGGTCGGGAAGAGAGAGCTGCGTCCTATTTATTTGTCCTATATGCTGCAAACGTGAAGGTGAAAGTGAGCTGGTGATGTGTGTTCTTCCTCTCTCGTCTGCACTGGTTCACAACACTGTAATTACCAAACTTATATCTTATTGTAACTCAGCCATTGATGCTGCTTCTTTAAAATCTATTTTTAAAGAAGAACCAGCGTTAAATTGACAGAAGCAGACTCTTCAATGGACTTACAGCAAATGAATGACTAATATAGAGATTTCTAAGGACAGACAGATGGACAGAGGAGCTGGTGAATGTCTTTCTTCTGTCAACCTCTCCAGCCTCTCCAGCTCAGATAAACAACTCCCCCTCTCTTTTCCTCTCGCTCTGCATGTACGTATTCTCTCACAGCAAAAGGACTCTGCCTCTCAAAGGTCAGCGGAGGGCCAGAGTGTTTGTCAGGCCAATCGATGGCCTGCCGTCGCCGTCAACATGCCCAGTTATGTAGCGGGGAGGTCAGCCTGGTGTTGGACATCGCCCCCCCTCCTTGGTTGGTGATTGTCACGAGGAATAAAAGGGGGTGTGTATGTGTTTAGGATGAGTGGCGGAGGATATCTGGGAGAAGTGGGGGAGTATCTCTTACCGAGCCTGCATATAATCAATACCATGCAGTGCTATTATTCTGAATTGCGTGTGTGTGTGTGTGTGTGTGTGTGTGTGTGTGTGTGTGTGTGTGTGTGTCTGTTGCGCTGTTATCAACAATGACAGGGGATCAAGGAACTGGTGTGTGACAAAGAGGAATGGTGTCTGATTCAAGGTCAATAAGGCCTATGTGTGTCACTGCTTCACTTTCTCAGAGGGGAGGGAGGAGGCGGCGGCGGCGTTATGTTCCCGTTGGTTACCAGAGCAAGCATGACACCCCGGCTGGAGCTCATATCAATTTGTAATTTTACCCGCAGTCACAGCAAATGATGTCAGCGCAGGTCGCCTATTGTAGAATGACCCCCGCATTTGTCTGTTGTTGTTGTCAATGTCTGTCCTCCGTGTCACGTCGTTGCTCCATGGTGAAAGAATGTTTTTCTTTAAAGGATGTTAACATTTGTGGATGCTAATATTCATATTTTTATATGTAGTCAACAATGAAATTTAGAGTGTATGTAGAGGAATAAAAAAAAATCTTAATCTCTGATTATCAATATATATATTTTTTAAAACTTTTTTTCAAGGATACATTGGTTTTTTATCACCAAAGAAAAGATAGTATATAATATAATTTTAATTTAATTTCCGTTTATGATCAGACAAAGGGGTATGCCCTTTGTTTCCCCCATTCAGTGACCATCTTACTAATTTGCTAAAACCAGCGGTGCCTTCTTCTCATGCCAATACATCATTTAATAACTCTATTAATCTTATCCTCCACTGATTGGTCAAGATAGCCTTTTCCCCACTGGTTTTTATCACAGGGTAATTAAAGAGCCCAGTAAAACCTGCTGAGATCACTGTCTTAAATGGCTTGATTGACACATCGTTTGTTTTTTTCTACATTATAGAATTCAAGCTCACAATTTCGGGATTATTTGTTAAGTCCAGGTTAGAATGAAATATGAGAACAAGATGCCAGTGACTGATAAATCTTTAATATAAAAATTGTACAAGAATTCTGATACAAATTACAAGAGGTATTTGGACAAAATATGAATAAAATTCCATTTACATCCCAAAACCCTTATGCATTTTATGCAAAAACCATAGACAGTTATGATACAGAAACAAATACAGGAAAGGCAAAAAGGAAAGGAAAACAAAGAAAAGAGTCTTTTTAAAAAGAGGACATTTTTTTCCCCCCTGTCTGCAAATGGGAAACACCTGTTTAGGTAACGTACAGTATTCATGAGGCTTCCAAATCACCATTTTGACACCAAAGTGATACAAGCTCCTCTGCTGTGTTTGTTCTCCGCAGTGCGACCGTGTAGCCATGCAACGCTGTCAAGTGCCAGTGCCACAACACAGGCTTTGTAAGACACACACACACAAATGTATTGGATACACAAAAACGCAAATGAAAAGAAAACCAAAGTAAAAAATCTAAATTCACCGGTTCTTCAAGCTTATTTATATTTTAAGACTGTAAAATATGATTGGCACAATGGAAAACATTTCATGAATTTACAGTATTTTTTTTTTTCAGGATCACTGACATTTCACAGGTTCCAGTTCAAATTAATGAGGGTCTTTTTTTTTAAGAGACTGAAGCATCTATACACACTATTTACCTCCTATCTGCATATTTCTCATGACGTCCCATCAAACATTTGAATCCCACTTCGTGTCACGTGTCGCCTCACACACTCGGTGATGTGAACCAAGCGGACAGTGATTAACAGGTCAGCCGCTCCGTCTCCCTCTCCCTCCGTGTGCGATGTAGAGTTACAGAATAATTGATGCCTGGCGCTCTTCTAATCAAATATTAAAGATTCACTTCAGCTAGTCTGGGCCAACGAGGCGCTCTAAGTGACCTGGTCTTGCCGTCCCGTGGCCCAGTCACTAGGTAGCAGAGTGCACCTGGGCCCATGCAGTCGGAGAAGTAAGACACACAAAGATTGGATCGGGGGGGGGGGCTTTCTCGAAGGAGTGGCGGAAATTGGCGGTCATTTCTCAGAGGAGAGCAGAGTGTAGGGGAGAGGGGTGGAAATACGAGGGGCGGCTCGATCGCTCTCCGGCAGGCAATCAAGAAGAAGCTGGTGATGAGTCCTGGGGAGTCCTGGCCCTGCTGCTCTCTCGCTCTCTTCTCTCCCTGTGGTCCTCTCTTTTCCTCCCCTGCCTTGTTAAGTGACTGCTGCGAGGCTCCAGCCAGACCACTTCCTACGCCCGATGCCTTTTCCCTTCATCTCTCCCTTCTCTCGCTGTCTTCGCCGTCAGTCTCCCTGGCTATGCGGGACGGTTGTTTGTGTGTTTTCTCAGCTCTGTTTCCAGCATCTCACAGCTCTGAGCTCTGCTGGCATGACCAGCGCCACGCAGGACGCAGAAGGAGCCCGTAAGGGGTAGGAGACGGGTGTTGTAAGGGAATCTCTACCATGATATTCAGCCTTCTGTCTAGTACACAGATAGAGAGGTCATGCACTGCAGCTGCTGCTTGAGAAATGGGTAGCCAAGAATTGGACATGAGGAATGTGCAAAAAACTAAGTCAGAAAACTTGTTTTTCTTTCTCAGATTAAAAAAAGGGCACAGAAGCTTATTGGATGCAGCAGATTTATATTAAAATAACTTTTAATATGTTGGATATGTGCTGCTCTCTTTTCCAGAGACCTCAATTCAGTCCGTGATTTTGCCGGCCTCATTATTAGATTTTTTATGTAATCTCTGTCCTCTACAGGTAAAATGTCTGAAATTATTATCCTAAGCATGTCTGGATATTTCAAATGAAATAATAATATAAGATAAGAGCTGGAAAATGGAGCGGTTCATCTACTGTGGTGTTCTCGCTCTGACCCTGTCCCTTCCATCACTAGAGGTTAACAAGTCATCTTGTCCTTGTCATCCGTCCAGCCTGTACGCAGGAAGTATTTGTGTGCCACTCTCCTCTCTCTGTGTGCATGTGTGTGTTTGTATGGTTGTGTGTTGGAGAGACAGCTGTCAGCAGGGTTCCTGGAGTACCACTTTTTTATTTCTGCCAGAGCGAGGGCCGGGGGGATCGAATGAGTGAATGAGGCAGCAAGCGCCTCAGTGAAACCCACTCCTGGGAGAAGGCAGGGGTTCCTGTACTCAATTTTCCCTTCACTTGGGATAAACAGGCAATTACCCATCCCTTTTTCCTATGCCATGGCCGTCCGGTGAACTTAAGCATACACTATTAGTGTGTGTCCCTGTAGGACCTGCGCTGTGGGGTGTGGAGGTGGTAAGTGAGTGGCGGCTTGAAGAAATGGGTAAGGCGTTTGTTAAATGACTGTGCTCTGACAGACAAAGAGAAAAACAGAATGAGAGAGAGGAGCTGAATTGGATTACTGGGCGACCCTGACTAAGAATAAGCACATGTATAAAATGAATAGATGAATTCAACCAAGTTGAATAAGTCTAATTGAATTGTTCAGGGCGCGCACTCTGTCCTCTCTTTTCCTCTCTCTCTGTCAGTGTCACAGTCGTGTCAGCAACCTCGGCGTCTGGCAGTGTAACGAAGTGACAAGTGAGATATTAGACAGAAGAAGCTGGAATGGCAGGGACACGCCTGCAGGTAACGGAGAAGCAGCACATTTTTAATGATCGTTGCTGTCATCCTTTCCTCCCTAGTCAGCCTTCCACCTCTGCAACCTTTCCATCAGCCACAGCGCCCTGTCTCGCTCTCTTTATCTCGGAGACGTGTTGGCTGCTAACTGCATGTTTCATATTCGCGGAGTCTTAGAAAAAAAAAAATATTACTGAAATATTTCACTAGAATTGGTCATGTCTATATGGCAGAATGGCTTAAATATGAAACAAACGGAGCTCAACACTGTTATGGATGTAAGATGTTGTGAATACTGTACAGCACGCGACATAACACTGCATATTTTTCCCTCCTGTGTGTAGCACCAGTCAAGTAAGAGAAGGTCTTGTTGTATAGTAACACACGGCATCGCTAATACATTGATAAACAAATCAAACTGATGAACAATCTCTATTTTTTTGTCTTTTTACAAAAAATATTTTCATACTGGACAAAAACATCTCCATGAACATACATCACCCACCAATAAATACCCCTTCCCTTGGCTACTTTGCCCAGTTACTGGAAATATTTGTACCGTAAGACAGTCATGGACATGTTAAAAAAACGGCTGCAACCAAGCAGCCGGGATAATGGCGACATTTTTCAAATAGCACATTTGTAGCCAACACTCAGAAATGGAAACCGATACCAAAAATATCACAGCAAAAAGATTTAAGACTCAAGTGCATCATATTAATCCAATGGGGCATGATTTAAGTACAATGTCACAATGAAACATCTTTTCTAAAGCAAACACTTTAGTTTTGGTCACAGTTGAAGGACTATTTCATCTTTTTATCTCAATTTTTTTTTAATTTACGGGACAGTCATATATTATTAAGATGCCTTTTGTGGGGAAAAATGTGAGCTCTTGCTTTTGTAACTTTGACAATTTCACAAAAAGGTCATGCTTTATACAGATTACCTCACTTAGCCACTGAAGTTAAGTGTTGTGATCATAACTGGCAACCATACACAATGTCTCCTATAAACATAAAGAGGAGGAGGCTTTATCAGTATTTACTTTGTGTTTGTGAAACAGCAGTTCATATTCAGTCACACCTGGATTAGGTGCAGAAGCAAGACACTTTGGAGACACCTTCTGAATACGTGTTTTAAGAGATAGGGGAAGATCTCAGGCTTTGTTCGTGGGAAGGTTTCCTGTTGTGAAAGTATGTTTTTTCGAAACTGAGAACGTGCAAAAACTGAACTGGCACAAGTATGTTGAAGGTACTGTCATTTCCCTTGGCACTGTAGCCGTCGATGACCCCAAACAACACCTAAACTCACCATTGCAAAAACTCCTCATTATAATAATATTACACATCCCCTTGTATAGATGCAAAGTGCAAAAACTGAATTAGTATACTAAAGCTCATAAACATAAACAGACAAAAAAACAAAAAAACAAAATCAATAGAAATACAGAGAATGATATCAGTGTAGGAGCCTAAAAAAGCATGCCGGCAACCTCTGAATACCTAACAAGTAGATAAAGCAAGTCACGTGATATTCTTTTTTTCCTAGGACTCAGTTTAAAACATATCTTTGAAGCTAACATAAATGAATCAAGCTAGTAAGATGCTACCTCTTTCTTGCCTATAGCTGGAAGTATTGTACTGGACTGTAACATAAAACCATAAGGATTGAGAGAGAGAGAGAGAGAGAGAGAGAGAGAGAGAGAGAGAGAGAGAGAAAAAGAGCAAACAACCATCAACACAATTCTTTTACACCAAAAGCCTCTTGGGACATTATTTACAAATTAAGCTGTCATGCTTTTGTAAGGGGGTTCATTTAAAAGCTATCATTACACAAATACAACGAGAAGATTTTCTTTTTTTTTTTTTCTCAGTACTATTATTTCTGCAGGCAAAGTCACAAATAAGAGTTTGAATAGATTCTTTGGAGACGGACATGAAAGCAAAGTGGGGGAGAGGTTTGAAAGGAAAGATGGGGGGGGGGGGTACAAGTTTGGAGTTTTGTTATAAAGTAAACTCCGTACTCGAGAGTATCGTCCTGTTCTTCCAAAGAAGGTGAAGTCAAAGGTCAAAATAATAAACTGTATTTAGAGTCAATGAATTTTATAGAGGGACATACAAATGTCTTGCAATGACTTCCAGAGGGAGGGCAGGAGGAATACAAGCACTTAGCCTGTATTTGATGGCCCTGGGCTGGGGTTAAAAGCTAATTTGAGGAGGAATAAGGATGAGGAACGACGGGAGGAGTGGGCAGACTGACAGGAGGGTAGAGTAGAAAGTCATTATTTAGTCTATTATTGTAGAGAAGGGCATGTTTTTATGGAGGTTGGGGTTCTGAGAGTGTCGGTTGCGACTGCGCACTGAGCTGAACACCATGTTGCAACCGGGAATTTTGCACTTGTGCATCTCTCGCAGGTGCACAGTCTTGTAGTGCACGCGCAGGGTCCCTTTGTTGCTGTACATTTTGTGGCAGATGTTGCAGAGGATCCCACTGCTGCCACTATTACTGCCCCCGGTGGACGAAAGGAGGAATGGTGAGGAGGGATGTTCCAACCCCTCACCATGTCCTTCTCCTCTGAGTTCTCCAGTCTCATCCCGCTGCCCTCTTTCAGCTCGCCTCTCGGCACGCTGGGAGCAGTCCTCTCCCTCGCTGTTACCCTCCTCCTCATCCTCTTCTCCATCCTCCTCCTCCAGGTCATCCAGAAGAATGCCTTCATCGCTGCCCTCATCTGACTCATGTGAGGAGTGGACACTGCTGCTGGATTGAACACTTGATGTGGTGCTCAGGTCCAGCACCATGTAGTCATCTGGCTGGCCCTGGGAGAAGCCGTTGGTGTGGTGATTTTTGAGGTTGTGGCTGAGAGGGTGGTGGAAATACTCATTGCTCATGGGGGAACGGGCATCGTGGTTCAGGCCGATGTGTCCAAGGCTGGCACCTCCGATGCCCATCCCAGCCATAGGGTCCAAGCCCATGTGGTGCCCGGCGTAGATCTTAGCCAGTATCTCAGCTCGCAGGTCCTTGGGCAGTGGCGTGAGTTGGGGGTCCAGGACAATGTCGTCCAGCTCTTTGGTCAGCAGTTTGCGGTGCAGGTTGATGTTGGAGCTGTGCCTAAAGTGGGTAAACATAAACATTTCTAGATCAGTATACAAAAACTGTAATAGAATACCAAATAGCCACAGTGATGAAATCCAAACTTCCCTTCTTCAAAGTTCAAAGTTCAATATATATCTAGGAACCACTACATATAGAAATATTCTTACTATCAGTGGAGATACACAGAGATTAACAAAGAGAGAGAAATCCACCCTGCAGCTTTCCGCAGAAAAGAGGACTAACATTGCACAGAGAGAGATAGAGAGAGAGAGAATAGAGGGAGAGAGAAAGAGGGAGAGAGAGAGCACCCTGCTAGTGTTTACTGCTGTCAGCATGTCTGCACTGCACAGCCCTCAAATCCAATAGACTCTGACTCAATTAAATACTCCACCATATTGAATGGGAGTTTATCAATTGATTCGAGCTGTGGTAATGTGATAATCGAGGGGAACTGGATAGCATATTAGCACTAGGCCCTGACAGCATTATCGCATTCGCTCCCTATTGGAGGTGGCTTAATCGAGCACCTCAGTGAACATGTCTTTATGTAGCCCTGGATTAAATTAAGATGGGCATTTTTTCCCAAACACAAAGCAAACTATATCACACAATGTGCTACAGCTGATGAAAGAAAGTCAGTAACAAGTGCCATGCTTAAGCCAGGCTACAATTAGTGAGGATTTTAGTCAGCACACAAAGCCATGCTAAAGGATGCTGGGGCAAAATGGGCTTGAAAAATCAAATTCAAAGCTTTTTTTGCTCCAATTTCACAGTTGCCAAGTTGGAGTAAGAAAAAAAAAGGGGGGGGGGGGGGGGGGACCCACTGCACACAATGTCACAACAAAACTGCATAACACGGAAAAAAGGAAACTTAAGCAACTAATCACCAGTGTCAGATAAGACATACACAAGGCCCACTCCCCGAATATCAGGTCAGCACTCAAATGAAATCAGAAAATATGCAAACACTCAGTGCCTTTTTAATGTGAAGGGTATCCATGCAGGGAGGGCACGTGTGGGGAAAAAAATAATTAAAACAAAAAATAGGAGGGGGAAGGGGGGGGAATCATCCTTAGCAGGACGGGCAAAGATGGAGTCACAATGGATAGTAGAGCTTACCAGCAGTGGCAGGGTTGATGCAGTCAAAAAGGGTCCCTTTCCTTTAATTATTTACTTCCCTATCCGACATTGTCCTGCAAGAGGTAAAAATACATTCATTTGAGGGACCCTTTTCTGTGAACCAAGCAACCAGGAGCCCGTCCACTCGAGCATTGTCAGCATTGAGGAGAGGGGGAGCGTGGCAAATCGATTGGCTGTGGCTGTCACTGCATGTGGGTGTGTTTGCACGTGCTAGTGTCTTTTTGTGTGTGTGCGTGTGTGAAAAACTGAAAATATACGAGCTCCTTCTAGCAGGACCTCGATCAAAAAGACTATATAAATCCTTTGTTCTTTTTTATCCTTTGATAGTACAGTTGCACCCATATGGCGTTGGCTTATGGCTGGAGCATGGGAGTCATGATTCAATGTCTGTGGCGCTGAGCCTGTATCCCTGTCTAGTCAAGTACATGTGTGGACACTTGGCTGTGCGAGGCCAGAGTGGTTTAAGAATGCCCAGGAAAGTCGGGGATCAATATATAGAAAACGTGACAATTTCTGCAGGGACACCATGCAGCTAACTGGCTTTGATGTGAGGAGGGTGTGGGGGGGGGGGTCATAGATTTACGTGCAGGATGCTGTTGATGATGCTCAAGTAGGCAGGTCCTTTGCAACATGTCTCCATCTCTAAAACAACACCTTCTCACTGCTAATAAGCTCTAATTTAACCATTGCTATATCTCGGTTTTTTAAAGATATTAAAGTCAAACATGCTAAACATCATGCAGTAAGTAGTCTGCGCTAGAGCTACAGTAGCCAGTCTAAATACTCAAGATTCACATCACAGGGTCAGAAAATTACAACAATATCTAAACCAGAATCTTTATGCATTTTACAGATGTATGCAAATAAAATAGATGTGAGGAAAAATGTCATTTGTATCCACTTAATATGATTAAGACTGAAGAGGAGAGAAAGAGTCCAGTTTATGATTATTTGCACAAACATTGTTTAGTGTCGGCCATGCTGCCTTGCCCTGAATAATCCAAGTAACTCAGCTTAATCTACACACAGAGGGTATAATGCATTTATCCCTTCATTTATCAGATTTAGACTTTCTGCCCCATTTCCCACTCCCCTCTATCCCTTCACCTCCATCCCTCCACCTCAGTACGTTCCATCTTTCCTCCCCCAAACCCAACTGCTTAGCCCCCCCCCTCTTGCTTCCATCTCTTCCTCCCTGTTGGCCAGTAATGTGGCTGGCAAACCAATTTGACAGTCTCATCTTCGCCCAAAAGATGGGGGAGGCCTCCTGAGAGCCCATTTTTGACTGTGCAGAGGAGGCAGAGCGAGTGTGTGCCTGTCCCAACTGGCGTTAATCATCCGATGGCCCTTGCCCTTGTTGTTGTGTCAGTGTGTGTGTATGTGTGTGTATACGTGCGCGCATGTCGTCTAAATGACTCATAATGCGTAAATGAGATGGAAAGCTGAGTGGTATTAAACTGACACCAGTGGTCCTTTGTCTTTCCTGTCATTTGGGGTGTGTGATGAGGTTTGGGTGCATGTGGGAGGACAAGAGTTTTAGGAACATTTATCACTCTCCACCACTGTTACATCTCCTTTGTATTGTTTCAGCGTATTCCACAGTACAATATAAAAGAGTGGATACACATTAAATATGCATTCAATATCACATGAAAACATTATTATGTACAAGTAATGATTTGAAAAGCCTATTGATTACAATGTGCTTGTGTGGGTGTCTCTGTTATTTAACTAAGAGAGTGAAATAATTCCCTTTTATTCTCCACAAAATACATCAGAGGGATGCATGTAGGCAATGATAAACCAAAGGGGTGTAATATAAAAGTTTCCATCTTTTAATCAGCAGATATTTTAATGAAGGTGGCTTTCGCTAACGTATTCTCTCTAAACGCAGCACGCCCTTTGTTTATAAGAGACAAACAGAGAGCTGATTGCGGAGCAGCGGAACTGGGCCTACATGCCGAGTGGGGACCGAGGGACACGGAGGGAGACGGAGAGAGAAAGGAGAAGGGAGGAAAGAGACTCTCCAACATAATTAACCTTCACTCTCCGTTTGCAGTGGCCCATGCGGGTACAACGGGCTACGCACTGCTGCACCGTGGGAATGTAGGGAAGGGAGGACACTGACTTGCCGTAGCGACGTAGAAGGAACAGGTTATATGCTGGAGTGAAGGTCAAAAAACAGAAAGCGGGACAGGCTGATGAAAGTGAGATAAGTAAGGCAAAGCTCATCACCAGGTTAGAAAATATTATTAACGAGGCTAATAATGGTCCTGATTACTGGTATGTGCACCTTTCCAGCAGTTAATCATGCACCTTCTTCAACACTTCAGCCGACGCTGCTCGCTCCCCACAATAAATATGCAATCATTTACCTCCGTGCAGCAGGCTGCCGGGAGGCTGGGATAAAACAGCCCACTGTAAAACCACATACACACACTCACACACACTTATGTCGCACTCTGTTTTACACTCAAAAACACACACATTACATGGTTGCTCAAGGGCACGATGAATTATCATTTCCTGTATGTGTGTGTGAACCGTCTACAGTCTTACTTTAAACATGTGTGCGGTGTAAAATAAAAAGGGCAGGAATTCAAACAAAACAACTACTTCTGACACTTTTTCAATGCTAGTGCATTTCCAGTGTCCTACCCTGACAATGTCATCGCGCCTGTTCTTTCTCTCTGTAGTTTGAATGACTTCTTCCTTTTCTTATTCACTTTGATACAGGAGCTTTTGATCCTGCTGTCTGATGGTGTGTTTACGTGCCTTTGGCTTTTCACTCGGTCAATGGGCTAATCAGATATGCAAGGTTCTTAAGACTTCCCTGTTGCTGGATGTCAACAGCTGTTTGGAAGGTATTGAGAAGAGGATGCCAGGCAGGCCTGCATATTATAATGCTACTTACGTAGCATGGATTATTCAGCTGAGAAAACAAGACTAAATAACAACTAGGGTACCGTTCCCTTATTTAAATTATTTTTCTAATATTTGTTGTTTATCTGTTGAAGAGAATTACTTTGGTTTAAGTATTAAATGTTGTGTCTGAGGTGAAACACTGCAGGGAGGCTTATTAATTGTTACTCTTATCACTGTTGACAAAAAAAATCATATTAGGAGAGAGAATTGGACTTGATCTAATTTACTAGTAATAAACATTTGAAACATTATTTTGTGCAAATATCTTTCTACGTGCAGTTTCTTAATCTTATCAGAGCAAATGCTCTCATGAAAACAACCAAATTATTTCCCCCTTTTATTGCTACCATTACACTCGAACATGCATTATATCATTAGAGGATTATCCAGGGACAGATTTGATGAGAGCCCGGCTAGTGTATTGACTCGTCTCAAAGCCCCAGGATTCCTTCAGCTATGCAATGCCCCTCTTCTGTTGTTTTGTTCCCTGTTTGAACCAGCGGCAGAGTAATATGTCCCATATGCTATCAGGAATTTATCCCCCACAGAAAAAGTATGGAAACAATAGTGTGCTTAGGTCTCACCCACTCAGAGCTATACAGTACACCCCTGGCTCAAAGATGTATTAATACATTAGATTCACAATTGTCCCTCATCACTACAAAGTTATTTCTATCTCTCAGATATTCTGCCACAGCATTTATATGGTGATGTTTCTCATAGTGGAGTAAAACTCTATCACACACACAAACACATTCAAAGTGACACATGAGGAGAGAGAGCACATGAAGCGTTGTGTTGACATGTTCCCTTATTCCCTTCCAGAGAAGTCTAATCTGCGAGCCCTTCTGTGTCTGTCTACAGCCGACCCCTAAACCTTGGCTTTGATACCAAATACCTGGCTGAATATTTGTGAAAATGCACCTTCCACTCTGCGCCCTTTTCCCACATCTTTTCTTACAATTACATTTTCTATGAAAGCTCATTCAATTTCGAAAGGACTAATTCATTCACTCTGCTCTGTCTGTATATTACCGATGGCACTTTATTCTGTGAGCAATTCTCTTAAGTTTTTTTCCTCCATCACAAAACTCTATGGGACTCTCTTTTTAACAGTTGGATTTATTTTAAAATAAGTAGTTTTCTTTTCTTAGCTATTTGTACATGTCCCCTGTGTGTGTGTGTGTGTGTGTGTGTGTGTGTGTGTGTGTGTGTGTGTGTGTGTGTGTGTGTGTGAGAATGTGTTACACAGCAGGCCGGTCATGCCCCAGGCCTTCTCTTTTCTGACGAAGGGAACTAACAAAAATCACTGGTGGCAGCACAGCACACCGAGGCAGTGGATGCTAAAATAACACTTGCTGTCATCTTGCGGCTGTCGGTACAGCTGCATCAGGTGAGCAGCAGGGTTGCACCTTCACAAACGCTAAGTTGTCACCTGTTCTGCTCCCCCGTTCCCCTCCCACATTCATTCTAATACGAGTCCCAGAATCTCCTGCTCTATTTACATGCTGCTAATGAACAAACATCGGTAGGAACAGATGCCACTGAAATAACAAATGCATTAAAAGGCTTAGGGTGGAGAAGGAGCAGCAAGTTTAGGAGGAGGGAGTTAGCGGTGGTGGAGGAGGGGGGGGGGGGGGCAGAACCACTGTGTGGGCGATACAAAACACAGAAAATCTAAAGCTCTGTCTGACAAGATTTGTAACTTGCCCTTATCTAAAATTAATGTTTTCATCTTTACGCAATAAAGAACAGAAAGAAAGAGACTGTTATGTTGAACAGCATAGTTCTGTTTAAGAGATAAAGGTATTTGTTACACTTGATTGTTTACATGACTGGGAATATAATTTTTTGTGTCACCAAATCTGAATGTTTTCCTAGTATAAACAATACTGATGGATATTGCTCCTAGATATTTATAACGGATTGTGAATGGGAAATTTCTTATTAAACATAACTACACTGGCTAATTTAACTCTAAAAAGTCCCTCCCGTTATGCAAAAAACTAAAATAAAATAGTGATTCCTTTGGGAGCCTGAACTAGCCCAGGGCACTAGTGATGTGAATGTACCTTCCGCTTGAATTATAGCATGAACCTGGTGCCAGTGCGCCTGCAGTATATATATTCTGCAGAGTGAGTGTGTGGAACTGATATGTGCTAACAAGCCCAGGTGAGCATGGCTAGCCTCACCTCCTAATGCGCTAATAGATGCAGTGGTTTGACAAACTGCTGTCTATGTTAATATATGCGCCTTCGCCCTGTGACAAGGTGAGGTAGTGAGGGCAGGTAAACAACACACTGCAGCTGGGGGGGTTTATGGGTACATCAGAGTACTTGTATGAATGTGTGTGTATGTGTTTCTGATCCTAACACCCTACTCTTCTGAACTTTGACTTGACAAGCAGCAGATGTCCCTGAATTCATTTTTGAGTGTTCCATTAGCTAACAGATGTTATAGCCTCGGTAAGTAAATGTGATACAGTAATGAAATACTGCAGTTAAATCTTGTTTTATCATCACCAAATAGAAAGACATTTCTCTCCCAAAAGTGCCAATATCTAACATTTTGACATGGCTTTTATAAAACATATACTCTGTAGAGTTATGTAGTGGCAGTTTGTAAGTCATGTTTAAAAATAAAGACAGAATTAAATATTTCCATTGAACCTACCTGCAACTGTCACAATCACATTAAAAGGAATAGGTTACAATACCAAGTTCTAGCACTAACCTGTCTCGGCTCCGCCGGGAAGGGAAAGCGGCGTTGCATCCAGCCACAGTGCACACGTGCATCTCTTTGAGGTGCACATTCTTGTAGTGCAGTTTCATGCTGTAGGAGCTCTTGAAAGTCTTCTTACACACATAGCAGATCTTGGGGTCAGGACTTGAGCATGGATCTCCCTCCGGTGATTGAGAAGAAAGGAATTTGGGTGGACTGGCACCATAGCCCATCGAAGAGATGAAGCTCTCATGCAGGGCAGCCATACTCGCAGCGGCAGCAGCCGCTGCCATGCCTCCGTTGTAGATGCCATACTGGCCCATGCAGAACATGTCATAGGTAGGATCATTCAGTTCTTCCTTGATCTTAATAGGGTGGTGATGAGGAGAGGGTGAGGAAAGGCCCTTGCCGTCCATTTCCTTTCGCAAATGAGCTTCCTCATTTCCCTCATCATCCTGTTCCTTGTCCAGACCTCTTCCAACCCTGCTGTGTTTTGGATGTTCATCCACATCCATGAGCTCATCCCGGTAGAACATCTTGGAATCAGAGTTTTCAGATTCGTTCTCAAAGTCTCTCTCATGGTCCTGGTCTTCAGAGGTGAAGCTGTCCATGCAACGTAATTCACCAGAGCTTCGCAGATCATTACCTCCCCTACTGTCACTACGATTCCCTTCCCGGCATTCATCTTCACTCTGTCTCATCATGCCTCTCAGAGCTAACCCAGGGCTCATCTCATCCTGAGAAGGGGATTGCTGCCCACTACCACCACTGTGATTTCCATTACCACTGCCACTGTTGTGGCTGTTACAATTTCCATTGATTTTGATGTTGTTGTGAAGAAGTGATGACTGGTGATGATGGTGATTTCGGTGAATGTTATCTTCATCATCTTCATCTTTGTCATCGTATTCATCCGCCACATCAATCACCTCCTTCTCAATCTTTACTGGCATGCTAGATTTACGAGGCTTCTTTTTGGGTGTGGGGTCACTGATGCCACTGGTGAGGTCATTATTGGCACTAGGTGTAGGTAAGCGGTGGGACATGGGTCCTGCCTCTGACATATGAACATTATTATGTGAAGCCACAGCTGCAGCCAGGATGTGCTGGTCCATCAGGCTGGTACTATTAGTGGCAGTGGGCAGAATGGGGCTTGTGGGCAGCGACACTGGAGGGCTGACAAGATCTGCAGGGGACAACAGTGTACGGTAGAATGGGGGCACTGGCTGGACTGGTTGAACTGACTTCAACGAGGGGAACACCAGTGGACTTTGCAGAGGTGACTGAAGCATAGGGTCTACTGGTGGGGTAGTGAAGCCCAGTGGTGGCCGTCCAGGGCTGGTGAGTGTGAAGCCACCATTCTTGGTGCTTGAGATGACAGGTGTACCAGGGGCTGAATTGGAACGGATGAGGTCCTTGTCACGGTTATTGCGCAGCATTGGCATGTGTAGCCTTGGGTTGGGATTGGCACTGTGACGATTACGGCTGCGAAGTGAGCTGAAGACCATATTACATCCCTCAATGGTGCAACGGTGTTTAATCTTCAAGTGTACAGCATTATAATGTATCTTAAGGGTACCTTTGTCATAAAAGGTTTTGCCACAAGAATTGCAGCACACACGACCCTTGCGTGAAGTGGATCCCATGCGGCGCATGCGATGCATCTTTGAGGAAAAAGAAGAATGGGTGATGGTTTTCGACTGCTCGTCCTTTACAAAGTGGTGGTGGACCTGATGGTCACTCAAGCTATTGGACTGCTGAGATTGATTTTGGGACTGCTGTTGACCCTGTTGGAGCTGTGTCTGTTGTTGAGATTGATGGGTGGAAGGGGTTGGCGAGATGGGTGATGCCCTGTTGTTGGGCTCTGTCTTGGGTTCAATGTTGTTGTTAATGGCTCCCAGGGCTCCACGGCTTGGGCTCTGGCCTGAGCGGAAGGGTGACAGGGACACTTCTGACTCACTGGTCTCCACCTGTTCACCTTGGTTTGGCAGGCTGGGCTCCCTGAGCCGGAGGGCGGACTGTTCCATAGGCAGGCCATTTGGAGGCAAACCAAGCATCGGAGCAGAGACTGGGTTAATGTATTGGAAGGGCAGGAGGAAGGCTAAGCTGTTGGGGATATTCTCAAAATGGTGAATGCTCGATGGGCTGCTGGTTTCCAGATGTGTCAGGAGTCCAGGGCTGCGGGTCCTGTTGTTGCTTTCAATGAATGTCCTAATACCGGAGTCTGTCTTGGAGGAGGGAACTGTAACTGCCTGACCTTCCTTCTCCTGAATGGCCATCAGCTCCACAATGGATTTGGTCTCACCAAAGCGCAAGAACTGCTGCAGGGTGATGATCTCTTCTTCTCGGGACATGATGGACCAGCGGTCTAGCACCTTGCCTGCAGTATCCTAGATGCCCCACAAGAAGAAGAGAGAAGACAGAAACACAAACCATTATTGATTGTGCATAATCAGTGTGGTCAAAGAAAAGGATAGAGCAGGGGTTAGTTTGTAAGGGCAAGCTTTTCCGCTCATGAAATTCAGAGGCCCCTAGAGCGACATGTAACTAACAGAGCTTTGTCAAATACCACTCCCCTTCTCTTTCCCATATACCTTTTTTTTTTTTTATCAGTCTGATCTGAAAATGTGATCATTAATCAAACAATGACAGTGTTCAGGAGTTTAATTGAGTCCCAAGTAAACAAATAAAAATCATTGAGTTTGTTCTATTAACAGGAATATGTCTGAGATTAAAACAAATTTGTAAAAGGTTGTTTGAGCCAGAAAAACTAAACGTAAGATATAATAATTAAATAAAGCCACTAATCTCTACTTGGCTTTGGTCATTCAAAGATAAAGAATGTTATGCAAGGCTGAATATTTATCATGATTCATGTTAGTGGGGGTTCTCAGGATGTACAACCTGTGTAACCTTAAGTACTAATCATATCATATGTCAATAAACAAACTGTTCCTCATTAACTGGTAATGGTGAAATCCACATACGTCATCTACGGCATCCTCAACTAATGATGCATTTGTGTTGACAGTGGCACGAATCTAAAAGAACAAATATTAACAAAAGATTTTTTTTAAACAACCCCTGGCAGAACTTTTCCAGTGGGACTTGGGCATTTTTCCAAATAGAGCAATTTACTTGGCTAGTTTTTTGGAGATGTGCTATTAATTGCTGAAAAATAAAAAAGCTTGAAAATGTGAACATTGTCAAAACATCAAGGGATGGCAGGGGATTCTGGGAAAATAATCTTGGCAGATCCTGAAAATTGACTTTGTGGTTGAGCTACAGCATTGAATGTTTGTCCTTGTGTATGAACCCACATCTTTTCCTGCTTCATAGCACTGATGACAGAAGTCTTCACAGAATTATACTCAAACAGTAACTGCCACAGATGTTGTTATGTAAGATAGTATGAGTGTTTGTGTGAACAAGATAGAAATAGATGAAAGAGGGAGAGAAAAGAGAGACATTGTGTAAATACGGCGGTTCACACACAGGTTCCTGGGGGACCAAGCGCAAGTGACATCAAGGGAATAACGCAAGCGATGACAATTAGTCACAGTGAAATGGTAACATTTCGAAATGTGCTCCAAGCTGCTGGCATCTATAAAACATAAATGGCAACTCTGGTGAGTAAAAAGCTGTAAAAACCAACATCACAAAGCACAAAGGGCCTGTAAGGAGAAAACAGAAGATAAATGTTTTAAGAGCTAACAGCTAAAGAGAGAGAGAGAGTCAGGGAGAGACACAGAGTAAGACGAGCAGAAAAACAGAGAAAATAAAAGTGTGAGTGGTTTCATTTCATGCCCTTAGAAATACTGGAGAAATAGATTCTTCTGAGACGAAACATCAATAGTCACTGGGGTATTTGTTGTTAAATATACATTAAAAAACATTTTATACTTTCATTCTGTGCGCGCTCTGGAGTTTTTGCCTGAAGGTATGACTTTAAATTCTAGCCTGGGCACTATTTCATACTGCATGGCCATATGGGCATTAGTACTTTTATTTGATTTAATTGAAACAAAAAAATGAAAGCAAATTAGAAAGTGAATCTTTAAACAGTTCCACAGCCAGATCATTTCTAAAGAAATTGTAGTTCTAAGAAGTGTTGCAGTCTTTTGATATTTTCTTGTCACAAAAAAAAGAGAAAACATTTTTGAGTGTTAGCCTTAATTTACAACTCTGATTAGAAGTAGAAAAAAAATTCTAAAAGCAATTTAACTGTATTATTCCTATGAATAATTGCAGTGAATCTCAATAATCACCGGTAGACCATGTTTAACTCAGTTTAAGCCAGTTTAAGACATGTTAATATCACTTTCTTAACTGGCCCACTTTAGATGTTTGCTCTTCAAAACATTCATAAACTCTCACAAAGGAGGTACTTTTAATCGGAGTTCTATTAATAAATAAGGATTCATCTCAATCAATGGTAAAGTTTTTTTTACACACATCGACTAGATGACTTGACCAATGCCCTTCATACCCAAACATACTTCCTCGCCCTGTCTCAATCACTGACTGGATAAAACAGGCCTCTCTAGTCCTACCCTGTTCCTTCAGTTCCCCACTCACAAAGTCAAACAAAAGCCAAAACACAGTGACACAGGCCAAACTGCAACCTATTAGTACATGGAAGGGCCAACCAGCTGTCAGAACAGGTCAGCAGCTCTGCTAGGCAGTGGAGCCTGCGAGCAGGCCAGAGGACGCTATCCAAGCCCTCCTCGTTAACTGGTCAATTGAGTTTTGGAGGCCAACAAGTATTTGGGCCAGGGTCGGGCTTTGAGCAGAGAGTCAACGCAAACTCAAAAATGGAGCAAATCAGTCTAGAAAAGAACGTGAAGGGAGAAACTCTATCAAGGTTCAGTCCATGTAGAAACTGCTACTGCTTTTTATGCCAAGAAGACTTTTCAATACAATTCAGTAGGTCATTTGCAACAGTATATTTTGCAATCTATCTCTTTGTCTTAAATTTCGCAGGCAAAAAATATTTAGCGGAGATAACCTTCATAAGGAATTATAAACAAGTCAAAGGCCAAGAAAAAAATGTCCACGATTTGGTTGGAGGTTGAGTATATAAAGTGTGTTGACAAACATTTGTAGACAAAGGCCCCTATAAGGACTATTAGCACAGTAAGTCTCACCATTCCACTCCCCTACATTAGCCCTGTGATGCTGTGAGAGAAACAAATATGCCATTAGAAGCACTTTTACAAGTAGGCACTCATCTTCCAATTAGCTTAATGTGGCCCTCTTTCCCCTATATTTTCCAGGCGTGCCCCACCTCTTCTTGTACACTCCCTCCAGGAAAATCTCATTAATCCACCCCTCCCCCATCTCCGCCAGTGCTATGACATATTAGTCTGTCATTATGCATCCCAGAGTCCTTTAAACAATACAGCTAAACCTCTGTTTGCCAGGTTAATGACTATTAGCCAGTAATTACAGAAGAGAGACGAGAGGGTACCCACTTTATCTGTTGGACAGCCTGCTGCTATTAGTTTATTTTATCCGCCTGCCTCCATGTCTCTCAGAATTAATTTAGCAACGGCTGTATTTATTCATCTCTCTGCCGCTGCGACGCATTCTTAATTCATGGCTGTATCTTAATACTGTGGTGCTGGATGTTGTGTAGTGGGGTGTGTGGTGGTGGTGTATCCTCCTTGCAAATTGCTGACAATGAGGATGAGCAAATGATGGCCTTGTCATGGACCAGGGCACCACTGTCAGTTTAAACAAATCAGGCAATTATGCAATTAGCAGGTTATGTGCTGGGCTGTATTAAGAGCCGGGTTGTGCAGCGTTGTTAGGTTGCATAGTGTGCATTAGGGATTAACAGCTTAACATGTATATGCTTTTCACTAATTATCACCTATCATATTCAATGATTGAGTCTATTTGGTCAGCATGGAGAGAGATGCAGCGCTGGGCACATTGTAAAAAAAAGAAAGAGAAAATATTAGCTAACGATTGACGAGTCCATATACACTCGAACAAATGAGAGATCTCAAGACACCCATAGAACTTGTGTAACATAATAGCACGTTGACCTATAAACTGGCATGGTGTGCAGTTATGTAGGACCTGTGTAGTTACACTGCTTCCACTTAAACGTAGGGGCAGTTAAACTGATCATAAGACAGTATCACATTATCGCAAAAAGGAGGATCAGTTCTCACAATGGCAAAATGAACCATGGGAACCACATTGATTCGCCAGTCACCTTGCACTGAATGCGATCTCCACCAAGCCTCGAGGGGATCCCCCATTGATCCTCAGTCCTGCTCTCAGATCCACTTCCTTTAAAAAAACTGCTCTATCCCTGTGTTCGCTACTTCAGGGGAGGTTAAGCAGAAGTTCCTTGTGATCTGAGAAGGTCTTGAACCTTGGTGCTTCTTTTTCCATATTCTGTTTCTCCCCGCTCCACCCCACCCCAACCCGGGCCATATGAATAATGCAGAGGATCTAGTGGCAAGGGGTGCCATGGGGGATGGGTTCATGCAAAGCCCACTGCCTGAAGCCATCACATCAGAGGGCAAGAGCTCCCAAGGCACAGTCTGCTCCCCCATTGGCTCCCCAGTGGCAGAGGTCAGAGGTCATGTGTGAACAACGAGATCTACTTCTTCCCCTGTGATGGACCAAGGGGAAATCAGTAGCTACGTCCAAACGTGGGTGGAAGACATTTGTAAGAGTCATAGAGGTTGAAATTTGCACTGTGTGATCATTGTAAATTCCTCCTTTATGCTTTGCACATCAAAAGAATGTGTTGCTTTGGATGTGACCTTGTGTATCAACCTTTTGATGTTTTCTCAGCTGCGAGGCGGTAACTTGCATCTTTACAGGAAAATGGCAATCTGCTGTACTTTGATATTTAGTCAACAAGTCAACAGTAGAATCATGTCCTCAAACAGTTGTATCCCTATGGAACAATCAGTACCAATTATGTCACAGTGTGGGTGCTTGTAACAGGGCCAGGCAGTGATCTGGATGTTTTTTTAAATATGTAAATATTACAAATGCCAGCCTTTCTATGCTGTTTCCCTTAAATACTGAGTCACATTGAGCTAAGAATAGCATATTGGTGTCATCTTGTACTTCAGCAGAAAGTGGTTTGGTTTTAATAAGTGACAATTTGCAGCTGCACGAGATACAAGAGTTAAAAACAGCTCCTGAAAATAATGTTGTATTTTATTGTCACTTCTTCATGTCCTGCTTCTTTTAATTATCTTTAATTGTTAAAAGATGAAAGCCATTATTGTTAGCTTTGAAGGAAGAAAAAGTATTGTGGAAGACCATATGTCGTTACATAGACATAAAAATTTGACCTGCCAAATTTGATTTGCCATATAACGTCAACCCTGTTAAGACAGCTGACATGGATGTACGGGTTATTCAATAAAGTCCAGACAGGACCCTCTGCACCAGCTCATGTTCCTGATTAGAACTTGGAACAGATCCACTCAAGTTTGATTCCTACTTTATAATGTAATTAACAGCCATGCAAAGGGCAGTGCCTTGGTCAATATTATGCTCATGACTGCCAGAGAGAACTGCTTGCTGCGCTCTGATCTGAGTAAACGTGAAGAGGCCACAGGGCTTATTTTGCCGTGCCAGACGTACTGATCAACCGACAGGCCGCAAGGTACCCTGCCTTCACCTCTCAACCTGATTTAACTCATGGCTTTGGTTAA
Source organism: Verasper variegatus (assembly GCA_026259375.1). Classification (NCBI taxonomy): domain Eukaryota; kingdom Metazoa; phylum Chordata; class Actinopteri; order Pleuronectiformes; family Pleuronectidae; genus Verasper; species Verasper variegatus. Next base: position 7,918,327 of record CM048044.1, on the reverse strand, counting down.
AAATTCATGACTGTGTTAGTTGTTGCTAAGGGCACACTAATCGACTGTAGTGAGAATTATAGTGCAGTCGCAGACTGAAAGGATGGGGAGGGGGGGATCAGGCAGGGATTATTATTGAGGACATTCACCACAGACGGGTGAGTCACAATCTGGCACAGTCCCAGGTTCCAGGTGGCCTTTAGTAAACAGATTCCATTTTTTTTCCCCCACTGAATTGTCAATTCTCATCATCTGTATTTTACAAAAAACATTTTCAAAAATGTCTCCTAACCTCGGTTTCATCCGAGCAACCCCTCCGCCACCAGTAACAACCACCCTTTTGGTTTTAAAGCTGTCCCTCGTCATCTTTCAAAAGTGGAAAGGACAGTCCTTTGGCCACAGCCCAGCCGCGGTGCAGATGGGGCAGCACATGGAAACCATTTCAGGCCCCGGTGCACTGTAGAGCGAAGTCGACTGTTTTCTGAGTTCAGAACCTCTAAAGAACCGCCTCGCAGCGCTTACATGTGAGCGGTGTCTGGTCCTGGACTGGTGTATCGATTCCCTGTCTCTTTTCACAAAGCATACACAACAACATTGGCTTGCCTCACCCAACTGTGCTAAGGAACCGTAGCTGTGGTCAATGTGTAAAACTCAGCAGACCCAGCACTGAGCTAGAGGGGATGCCTCAGAGCAGAGGGGTGGGGTGATAGGAGCAGCGAGGGAACGCCTGATGGTTCACATTAATTGAGGATGATTCGTGTGATCTCCTGGGTCTGGATGCAGCAGCCAGGTCTGTCATGGGCCTGGGAGACAGATGTGGGGGCCGCTGTGCTCCCTCCAGGGCCAATGGAGAGCAGTGAGGCGGCTGAGAAATGGTCTGTCTGTCCAGGGCGTGTGTGTGTGTGTTGGTAGAGATGGGGGGGGGCTGACAACCTGCTTTTCGCTCCCTCTTATATCACATCTCCTTTGTCTTGATTACTATTTTGGCAGGAGGCCGGTGCAGAGAAGGTGCATTAACATATGCTCACAATTTGCTCCTTGGCCACATAGTCACATGTTTGTACTGTGTCTTGATGTATCAGTCATTTTTTGTCTCTCTTTTGTGTAATACCATGTCATGTTATAGGGTAGTAATGGGCAGCAAACGCCGTCTTTCGTAAGACACTTTCAAACTTAAAGCATAAACCTGCACGACACAGGTTGTTTCTGAATACAAAGTTTTGAATAGTTGCAGAAATATGGTAAAATGACTTCCTGGAATGTGGCATTGATCTCCGCACAATCCAAATAATACACACATCACTTTCATGTTATGTGTAAAAGGAAATAGCTGTGAATGGATCTCGCTGGGAACAGACAGAGGTGTCTGTAATGCACAGACATTAGAGGAGCTTTTCAGCTTTCTCCTGTGTTTTTGCTATGGAGCGTGCAGGAGGAAAGAGAATAAGCTAATGGACTCTTTACTTAATGTGATCAGAGCCATTATTGACATGCTGCCAGGAAGATGCAAGACCATTAACTCAAGCCTCTCTCTCACTGTGGTACCTTCCCACCACCCCACTCCTCTCCCCGACAGTATTTCACCGCTGGCCTCACTTGCATATGGAGGAAGGGCCACAAGGGGTTCTGGGTGCCCCAAAGGAGTCTGTGTCATGTTAACTAGGAATCTGTGAAGCCGACTGTTTGGAGAATTGGCAACAAGATGTTGAGCAGGACGAGGTAATTGTAAATCAGTCGTTATAGCAGTGTATGATGTTAGCTTTTGTCCTCAGTCAGTGAGTGAGCGTTGGACAAGTGCTCACATTTTTGTGCAGTATATCTTGATGGCTTAGTTTTCGAAAGGGACCATAAACACTGTAAATTACAGCTAAGGTTGAATGATAGAAGTGCATTTGTGTTTTTTAGGAATATAGCTCTTTTATCAAAGTGAAATAGTGCACTGAGTGGATAAAATGGTCCCAAATTACAAGCGTTGCAGTCTCCCCGTTTTTAAACTGCCTCACTGGAATTGTTGCCTGGCATGTAAGTTGGCTCGTTCATCCATCTTGGAGGTGGAGGGTGCCAGTGTGGCTGCAGTGTAATTTACACTACCCCAACCTATGTGCCAGCACACATCTATCCCTGTGGCCTAGGGGCTCACGTCGCCAGCGGCCCAGAGGATGTTCGTGTTTATGCACGTGTGTACGTGTGATCGTGTCTGTGATCATGGGGGTACAACAGGAAGTGGTGCTCAGGTCTCTTGGGGCAAGGTTCCAGGTCCCTGGGCCTGTCTACTGTCATATGTTCCAGAATTGTGATTACTTACTGCAAAAATAAACACCATTACCATCTGGTGCTGCTTCTTTGTGCTGTAACTTATACACCAAGAAAAGCTCTAGACCATCACAACAGAAAGGAGAACAATAACAGAAAAAAAGTCAAATCTGCACTGTAAAATGTGGCTTTTTGAAAATCTCTGTACATGTTTGGAAGCATATTCCATAAAAAAACGCTTTTATTTTGAAAGCCCAGAATATAATCAGTTACTGAAACCACTTTTGATCTCTCTGAGGGGGCGGCTCGTGAAGAACAAAAGGTTTACGGGGACGCATGGTGAGAAAGTTGGGATGACGGGGGTCATTCAAGAACGTTGAAGCCTTGCAGATCCAGCAGATGTTTGATCCATCCACGGCACATCTGGTCTTCAACACACTCAATCCATTTCACTTGACTTCTCCTTTTTAGATTTTCATTGTTCCTCACGGTCCACTAAACTCCACTTTCCCCCTTGTGGCCCACAAATACTCGTTCACAATCATTCATACTACCCACTTATGTGTAATTTTAACATATAGGCTTTTGTCTTTTGAATGTGATTTCAAGGGTTTGTCTTGTTTTCCTAAGATTTAAATATCTGGCGGTGATCAAACATCTGTATTTTACCTCGTGCAGGGAGGTCCCTTCTTGAAGTGGGTTATAAGTTGTAATACCCAGCAATGAACTTTAAAATCCAGTGGCACTAGTCAGGGAAATGAAAGCTGTCATTCTCGCTGTAGTGGACCCAGGGAGGGTCATACAGTGCTTAACAGTTTCATTGTTTCTTTTATTGTTGGAAACAGAGGGGTGTGCACCGCGCAGGTTTATGAATTCTGGAGCACGACGTGATGAGAGGACTGTCAACTCCCTTTAACTCTCCATGCAACTTCCTTTCATAAATGTCAACTCTGTGACCCAGCGGCAAATCCCTGGCTGGCTGGGTGGCCGTGTCAGCGGGCCGGCCGGCCACACAATGTCTGCGATTGGCCCCAATGACATTGAGGAAGTGAAGCAAGCCGCCGTTCTGTTTGTTCAGAGAGGGGATGCAGGACCCCCTGGAGGTTTAGGCCCAGACAAAAACATAACCTGTGTGACAGTGTCTGTCTGATAAAGGAACATAGTGCGTTTTTGTGTTTGCATGAATGTATTGTATCTAAAAAAAAAAAGAGGATGCAATCCGAAAATGAAACACTTGCCTGAATTTAAGTGCAATCGAATGCGTGTTTCTTGCTGTGTTGATAACACTGTAAGCTCTTCCTGATTGCCATCTATGTGTAACGTAATCTTCCTGTGTTTGGGTCTGGCCTGGACTTACAGTGCTGTGCAGTCCAATTCTATTGATCCCTATAGCCTTGTGGTCTGCAGGGTTCCTGTCTGTAAACGCAATGAGCCGGAGCACATTCCATTCCCCCTCTCTGCCCTGTGTAGCACCACAAGCTAAACAGCCATCACAGAAACTCAATACAGGCAGACCGGGGCCTAGTCGTCAGCCAGCAGCGGTGCCCTACACGGTCCCGTGAGGCTCCCGCTAAGTCAATTCAGTGTCAGTGTAGCATCTTACCTCGCAGACCTGTTGCCAGCCTAATATGTCGTGCTAATATGTCTCTCCATATGAATTACAAGGCAGTGAGAGGAACCCAGATGCAATAAGTATGGATTTGCTAATGTCCATGTTCTGTCTGAGTCTTGTGGGGGGGGGGGGGGGGGAGCTAACGATAGTAATAGCCTTTAACAGGGTGTCTGGCTCTGGCTTGGAGGTGAGATGGGGGCATGCAGACTTCTGGGATTTCTAAGGTGCTCTGGGAAATAAAGTTTCCTCCCTGCCACAGAAGAAAATGGGAAGGAACGAGAGAGATAACATTGAAAGAATTATTAGCGAGGAGTGAGAGAGATGGAAAGGGCGCGATGGGCTGCTAATGCTTTTTTTTTCTGACTATTGATCAACCTGGAGGGCTAGAGGTATTTGGGTTAGAGGTCTCGAAGCCCTTACCTTGTCTGCTGTGTGTCTGTGTGTTAATGTGTTGGACCCATTGATTTGTATTGTGCTTGTATAGCTGCTCTGTGTGTAGGCCAAAGCGCCTGACAGAAGAAGAGTGGGATGGGAGCAACGCTTGGAAAAAAGAAGAAAACAAAAAGGTGGGAGAAGAGGTGAGCGTGTGGTCAAACGGGGGCGTAATTAGGAACCGTGTTAAACTCTATATATCGATCAGAGATAATTCACACACACCATATCTTCTCCTCAGCAAATGTGCCTAGGTGCTTTAATAATTCATGTTGCACATAACTCTTGTTCATTACGCCCAACACCCAATTACATGTGCCTGTTTATCTGATTTCTCTTTTAAGAAAACTGTATCAGAAAGCCTTATGTAAACTAGTATTTAAAACAACAGTTAGATTGAAAATGTATTAATGGGAAGGTTTGGAAATGTGTCATTATATTCGTTAGAATAAAGCCTGCAGTGCTTTCTTGAAGAAATTCAATTTTCATACCTTTGAAAATGAGAAAATTAAGTGGGCGAGGGTACTGGAGTCCTTTTTTCTTAAGTTTTAAGCAAAATTATAAGCACGTGGATATGCTGTGTGATTAAAATTTTAGTTTTTTTCTCCTACCCCAAGTTGGGCTGACTAAAAAGAAGTGGAAATTGTGGCAAAAAAAAAAAAAAAAAGCATTTTGGATATTAAAAAAAATTGAAACTAGCTTTTTTTTTCATAAGAAGATGTAATCACCTTTTCAGACACAGATGCCCAACAAAGAACATATGTTGTATTTTATAATATGTTGTATCTTATAAACACACACACACACACACACACACACACACACACACACACACTGAGAGAGGCCATGCTTGCCATTGGCAATCCCTGCAGGCAGATGTAGAGTGTGTGCCAGCAGCCTGCTGAGTGAGTGGGCCAGTGTGCCCCCAACTCAGTGCCGGGCACTACGCTGAGCAGCTTTGATGTATGTGTGTGTGTGTGTGAGTGTTTGAGTGTGTAGTTGGAGGTCAGTGCAACAGCAGAGGGACTGTGTAATCCTCTGACATGCCTGTGGAAAAATACAAGGATTCCTCTGACAGTGGCTGAACTAAACTAAAGGCTCATAGGACCAGTCAGTGTGTCCACAGGTTTCATGTGTACGCGACTGGCTGCAGGCTGCGCGACACATAAACACACACACACACACACACACGCACACACACACACACACACACACACACACACACACACACACACAGAGATACACACAATTAAACCGCATTACAGTGTTCAGAGTCAGTCTCCCTTGTGAGGTTTCTGGCTTGGTGACACTAATTCTTAAAAGGCTATGTCACTGGCAAAACTGTGCTCTCGCCATGTAAGGTGCAGTCCTCAGCTTAAATGGTAAGCTGCATTGCTTCAGGGTCTACACACACACAAACACACACACTCACACACAGACTGTACGTTAACAGTTTGGTTTTGCAGTTGGAATGCAGGAGGACAGGCGAAGAGTTTTGGCTCTGCCCTCTCTATACTTTGTATAATTGTGTCTTACATTTCCTTTAGTCTGAGGGGATGTTGAATCCTGAGCACTGATGGAAACCGGGTCTGTTGATCATTAGATTTTTGGCAGAGTAACCTGATGCCACATGTGAGAGAGAGGTAGCAATACAATTAATGTGTGTGTAAGTCTGTGCATGTGTGTGAATGTCCTCCTCTTTACAGTATATAGGCTCTTGAGGGGAAAAAAACAGGGCAAATGAAAGGACATTAAGTATATGAATTAGCCACAGGTCTAATGTGAGCTCTGTGAAACAATTAAGCAACAAAACAATAGTAGACATTTCATCTTCTTATTGTCTAATTGCCCATCTGACTGCCTGTGAATTTCCCCTCTTAACCCTTGAGATACTCACTAATGGCCCTCACAATGGAATTATTTACTACACGTGGCAGGGGGGCAAATGGGTCAAATTGTGTGTGTGTGTGTGTGTGTGTGTGTGTGTGTCAGCGTGCGCACTCTTGTCCCTTGTAGTCATAGTAAATGAAAAGGGAATGATGGAGTCATTGAAGCACGCAGTGACTGAGCAAAGAGGAGGAAGGAGAGGGCGACTGAGTGGTGCTTGCTAAAGTGAAAAATCATGCCATGGTGCAGTGGGGCCAGGTTCTGTCCACTGGGAGAGGTGACTACATCTATGCTGGCACTCAAGTGCTCTTAAATACTCCCTCTTTCGCTCTCCAACCCCCCCGGCCCATCCTGACAACCCCCTCTTCCCTCTCTCCATCCCTCTTTCTTTCTCTTCGTTCCCCCAGTTGTCCCTTGGTCCCGTCCAGGTACAAATGGCTGTTTGCTGTACAACTCCCACAACATGTTTTGTGTCTGCTCGTGCTTGTCCCTAACAGCATGTAAAACAGAAAAAAACGAGAACAGGCCCTTTCTTTATACACAAATTGCTCCCAAGATCACAAACGCCTCCTGAATGGAGACGTCAACGATCAGAAATGTCTGCGCAGGAAGAGACCGCTTCTCTGTCGATAGGCTTTAATTCGCAGAGGACCAGGGAACAGTCACTGTGCGTGTGTGTGTGTGTGAAGTGATTCATCTTGGCAGTCAGTTAATCAGCATCCCTCTGATCATCTCACCACAAGAGGTCAATCCTCATTAAAACTGTAAAATGAATTACAGTCTTTTTTTGGGTCTTTTTTAATTCAATGATCCTATTTGAATTTGCTATTAAGAATGAAATTGTTTGTATTATGACGCTGATATCAGCTTTAACAAGTGACTGACAGGCGGAAACAAGCGAAATGATCAATTCACAGTTACATACGTGGTTCAAGCCCTAATTGTGTCACGTTCAAGACAAAATGCTCACTTCTGGATTTAGCGCGGCTAAATCCAGAAGTGCGGAGAAGAAGGCTGTCTGCGTAAGAAGGAATCAACAGTGCTGCTAACTGTCACCTGCTGGGGTTAGCCCTGCAGTTGCCATCACATTCGGAGTATAGATGAAACACAATGGCAGATGAGCCTTTCATTCTCACACCAGCTATCGCAGCCTTTCTGTCAGCTGTGCAAAATTGTGTGCGTGTGCGTGTGCGTGTGTGTGTTTGTACAGGAGTGCATGCATCGTAGACATATTTCCCCCCTCTAATTAGCACAAGGGAGTCCTGGGGGCAATCAGAGGCGAGGTTAATGAGAGGGGGAGAGAGCGGAAGAGACGAGGTAGGGGTGCGGTGCGTAACGTGCACCATGCTGCACTGAAGCTACAGTATAATACACCCATCTTATCACGTTGTCACCCTAAAGGGGAATCATCCTCATGGCACCCACATTGATGTTCGAGCCTGTGACATTTCACATGTGTGTGCGTGCGAGCGGCTGATCGAGAGTTCCTGTGTCCACGCCCTGGTGATTCCTTCCACCCATTTTTATCCCTCTCTTCACATCTCTCTCTCTCTGGAAGGCCCAGATGTGACAGCATGTTTCCCATATCAGAGACGATTGGTACGCTGGGAGAGAACAAAAAGAAAAAAGAGAGAGGGAGAGAGACGGGGGCTGCCACAGTGGTCTTGGCATCTGTCTGTTCTCAACTGGTGTGCGGCAATGCTGGTGGGAGAAAAGCACACTCCACTCCGCCAGATGTCATTGGCCGGGCGGCGTGAGCACTGAGTCGCTTCATCCTCGCACTTTAGTGAAGATGATTTCGACTTTATATTGCAAAAAAATAATGAAATAACATTTTCATTTATTTAAAAATATCCTCTAGGTCGATGAAGTCTTTGTCAGATGGTGGTGGAGTTGGCTGACTACACTTCTGTGATCCTCCACAAACTTCTGCCACACATGCTGTCCACATGGATTGGCATAGCATTGAATAGTAGCTGACTCTGTGCCGTTTAGAGGATCACTCAATTTGTCTTAATTTGTATCTCAACATGTTTAAACCAGAGAGTCTTCTTCCACAAATGGACATTTCAAATTCTTTTTTTAGCATTTTAGAAAACTAGATACGGGGTTAAAACAATATTTTTGGTATTTTTCTTTCATTTTAAGGTCATAAAAGATTTGAGTCTGTCTTTTGTTAAAAACAGACTAAATTTTAGAAATGTAATTTTATCAATCAAATCATAGATTTGGTCAATTATTATATTAGCCTGACTTCTTTGTAAGTATTTAAGCATAGAACATTTTCTTTTTTCTTTGTGTGTGTGTGTGTGTGTGTGTGTGTGTGTGTGTGTTTCAGCATCATATTCCAGTCCAGTGGCCCATACACACACACACACACACACACACACACGCTCTCTGTAAATAGTTGACCTGCTGTGCACGGAGGAAGCATATCAGGAATGGTGGCTCATGTGGCTGTCACAGAGAAAAGAGGATCCTGCATTATTAAAAGGAGTGCTGCCATTAGAGACATTTATACAGTAGAATGACTCGATCACATTATAGCACAGATACACACACTCACACACCGAGGCTCACACAAGCACACACACACATTCAGACACACACTTTGGCCTTGAAGCTCAGGTTACGCTTGATATTCTTTTCAGTAACAAAATGACAGGGATTATAGCTGCTGTCGGACACACTGGTTTCAGAGATCTTCAGGTTTTGCTGGTGACTCTGTATCACGTTATCAGAGTTGTATTACAGTTTCCCTTCTTTTCACACTCTTGCACCACTGTCAAAACAAGACCTAAGGGTCACATCCATCCAAGCAGAACAGTGATTATATTTAGAGATTAAAGATACTGGCTTCAAATGTACTTCACATTTTTTTGGTCTGTCACTATATTTCATGTCACACGGGGAATATAAGTAATTTTCTCCCACGTGTCAGTGCAGAGCTACCTTTCCCCCCACGCCTCGGCTTGCTTTTGTACCTCTCACCCGTTAACAATAATGCTCGGGGCGAGCACAGATGTAAGAAGTAACAGCTACGCTGCGAGAAGAAAAGATGAGCGGAAAAAAAAGATAGAAGATGAGAGAAAGGGAAACAGACGGGTAACGCTGCTCACAAGCATCACTTGTCAATTTACAGCCGTTGCTCCCTGAACCGCACCGTATAAATTTCCAGAGTGACATCCGTTTCTACTGCTTCCAAGCCGATTCGGGCCTCGTCCCACCAGATCTCCTCCCCAGACACATACTTGGAAACCTTAAGTACAGACATTGTGCCAGATGTAGTCTGCCTTTACTTTTTATTTATTATTTTTCTCAGGTTTTGAAATGTTGACTTTTTTCTGTGTTGGAATCACTATGGGGGGAATGAGAATGGATGGGGTAATGTCTCAGAGGATTGCAGCTCTCGTGTATTTGATGTGGCCGCTGCCATGCACACAGTTCACATGTGTGCACACGTTTAGTCACACGCATGCATAAGGGCACACACACACAAAAGACTGTATGACAGTAAATCGTGGTTGTGGTGTGTGTGTGAGTGGATTGAGGATGAAGAGAACGGCCAAAGAGCACCATGGGGATGTTGTGTATGCAATGTATAGAGAGACCGAGACAGAGAGCAGGAGACACAGGGAGAGAGGAGCTTGGCACCGCTCATCTTTGAGTGATGACAGTTCTTCAGGGTTGAGACATGGCTTCCCTTTAATCCCTCTATCCTTAGACATGAAAATGGAAGAAAGGGCTGAGAGGAGGGTGGCTGAGGGGACGCGGGAAGAAAACCTTTCGCTGAGTTTTTGTGCCAGATTGATTTTTACTTTATATCACTTTTATTTTAAGACAGACAATAAAACTCGCCCAACACGCACACGGCGGATGGCAAAAACAGGAATGAGTTGTGACTCACGCTGCAGATGACTTTTGTCTCGACTGGTTCAGTGCCAGCACACCGATTCTTCATCTCTTTCTGAAGCATCGACAAGGCTCCGAACGAGAACATCCGACCCAGCGCGAGGCCGTCTTAAAATGACATCCATGTTAAAATAGCTGTAATGACTTGTCTCAAACTTCTATGGAACAAGGGGTAGGCTTCATAACTCAGAGTGGAATCTGCAAAGAAAACACAGCCTCTGAGGAGTATGAGCACCGGCGCTTGCACTAATACAAGATTGCATTATAACTGCAACACCTGTTTCAACTTAAAAAGTAGAGGCCAGTAGCGAGATTAGCAAAACATGCCCATAAAGGGAGAAGGTGGCTGGGCCTACGCTCTGATAACAACAGGAGGAAGAAAAAAAAAACTGCCTCGGTGCTGCATTTATTTTCAAAGAGCTGAAGGAACTGATGTGGTCATAATGCTGAGGAATTCATTCCACCGCTACACAAAGGCAAAGTGCTGTCACTCAGCCAGAGAAAAGTGCATGAAACGCTCTATTTTTAGCTTTCGAATCATACTGTGTTGAAAAGGGACTGATTATGAGTTGAATACGGAACCTGTACGAAAAACTCTTAAAACATGAATATATGACAAGTCGAGTCATTGATGTCACTGCTGACCAACTTTTACAACTCCGGCCTCAAGGTTTTAAAGCTAATAAACAGGTAATGAGATTTCACCTCCCTCAACAGGCAGATCTTGTACTGTGTAATGGCTATAAAGCTAAAGATAACACTATGGGAATTTCAGTGAGCAATTGAGACATGTTCGGCGTTCAGACCTGGGAATTGGGGGAATCAATGGAATCTGAAGACATTCCTCTCCGGAGGGACACTGGTGTACAGCTCACCGTGCTAAGGAGACTTGATCTTGGAATGATCCCAGGAATTTCACCACAGTAATTAGGTTTGTCAGCTTCGGCAAAGTGGGAAAAAAAACGCTTTGTACTGTGTCACCTCAGCAGGTTGGGATTTTTGTCAGGGATCAAGATGGAGACAGCACACCCCATACCTAAGTAGGCCGCACTGCTTGACAAAGGTGTGATACAACGGTTAATGTGAGACGCTGCTGCTGACAACGTCATTGTCAAATTGTCAGCGCCCTTTGGCACATTGTTCAGTGACTTGCTGTGATTATATTGTAAGATAACTTTGGAATCTACTGTGGCGGCTGGTGGCAACGATCTTGACAGGAAGTCGGTGTGAGGAGTTTAGCACCTCATGCTCAGATTGGCAGTCTCCTGTTATGCAGTTAGCGGTGGCTTGTGCAACACTGGCGAATGGTGGTGACACGCGGGACTCCGCTCTGCAACTGGCACTGCATAGACACAAACAGGGCTGCACGCACACACACACACAGCCACGCGACCGCGGTCTCCCAGTAATAGCTTTGTACCTCTCGGGGCCCTGTGCTGCGCGTTCCTGCTCTTATCTTTGTTTATGTGGAGGCTAGATCATCATGTACGAGTGTGTGTGTGTGAGTGCCTGTGCGCAGACTCTTGCAATAAGGTTGTTTAAAGTGCACAAGTGAGTAAGAATGCAAGTGTGTGTGTGTGTGTGTGTGTGTGTGTGTGTGTGTGTGTGTGTGTGTGTGTGTGTGTGTGTGCGCGCTGAGGAGGTGATAAGGCAGAGCCTGGCACCAAAGCGGCAGTTGGCATCAAGCCTTAGATCCTGAAGATGAGAGAGAGAGAGAGTAATACTTGGCTGCGTGTGAACGTCCACACACACACACACACACACACACACACACACACACACACACACACAGAGGTTAGGAAGAGAGCATGCCACAATCACCGGTACATGAGCCTACGCCTGCATGTGTGTATGCTCACTGAGGTCAGTCACCTGTAGCAGTTTATTGATCCTCCCTCTTCAGAAAGCCCTGTTGTCTTTGTCGATTACTGTGTTCTCCTTCCACCACACACACACACAAACACACACACACACACACACACACACACACAAACACAAACACACACACACACACACACAAACACATTTCCAACGTAGGGTCGTGGGATGCTATAACTTCGCTCTGCGTCTCCTACAAAAAAAAATCCAGGACTATAAAAGTCTTAGAAATGCCACTGGCAGGCCGAGCAGGGAGTACTGGGAACTCGTGCATCATCGAGGGCTAAACCATCATTTCTGGTGACCCTATATCATATCCTGTCTACGCCTGCGGCACTCAACCCACAGAGAGCAGTGTGCCAGTGACAGCACGGCTCACTTGGTGGTCCCAGCACTCAGCCACTTACCCATTTAATAAGACAGTCTTTAAGAGGACGGAGCCAAACATATGCACGGCGCTGGTGGAGATTTTTCCTTTTTTCCCGAACTTTTACAAGAGCCCTGTTTGTAGGAGGCCCAGGGGCTGGCATTTACCAAGGCTGCGTGTGTTGGTGTGTGTGTGTCTGTGTTTGTGTGTGTGTGTGTGTGTGTGTATCCATTTATTATCCATTTATTACTACTATTAGTCCCCCTTTCTTTCTCCCTCTCTCTCTCACTCTCCTTCACCTTAGTGAAATTCTAATAAACAATCAGGGTAGCACCATGCTGAGATGCCCTGTAATGGGCTCCTAATTAGCCACTCCAAACACAGAGAGCGGCTGCTTCACGCCTCGTTTTCTGCACTCATCTGCGCAAAACTGGATGAATTGATTCCATTTGCTCGCCACTTAATGCACTGATTGTTTATTGGCGTGGCCCGGGAATAAAAACAAACAAACACAGAAAAAATGTCTCCAAGCCCGCAGCGCCGGCTAATACTAATCACCATTAAAAAACGGCCTGACCTACAATGGAATTCAACTGACTTTGAAGTTTCTTGGGTGCACGGCTTTGCTCTCACTCCGAGGCTTCATCACTACCTCCTCCTCCTCCAGCATCTCGGTCCACCTCTCCTGTCCGAGGTGAACTGAAGCTGGACCAATTGGTAGAGGAGAGGCAGTTTCTTTCTTTAGACCAGAGACAGAGGGAGAGAGAGAATGAGGATCGGTGGAAGATAGGTACATTTAAGTCTAAACTGAGGAGCTCCATTATGTTTCAGCAACCGTCCCAGGTTATTTTGTATTCTGGGGTGGATTCCGCAGGTGTCTCTGCACTGGCGCCGGTTCACGATGGGGTCAGCGAATCTTTTCAAACCGCTACCGCACAACCCGGAGGTACAGTGCAGACTGTGTCCTTCTGCCAGTGGCACCACAGCATCACGTAGGAACACAGGAAGTCAAACACAGCTGGAGACAAACAAGGCGGTGATAGACGCCGTGCAAAACACGGCCACAGCAGTCACCGGTGTGCGGGTCACCAGCGTCTGTGTGTGTGAGGTCCTTCAGTTGTGTGTCACGCTCCTCTCCCTCCACCAGTCTGCCGAGCTCATTTCCTCCACAGGCTGCCTCCCTGCTACTTTATGAGTGAGAGCTTCTACAGCTCTCACCTCAGGATACACTTCAGTGTCTAAATGTTTCCATTTGTGGGGGAAGTGACACACATTCACTCACACCACAGGGCACCAACCCATAACTAACCATCGTGCATACAAGCAGCAGTGAATCATGAAAGTGATTGGTTAAAATTCTCACTGCTGGTATGTGGATGGGTTGGTGTATTTTCTGAGCTTGTGTGGCTGAGTGAGTGTTTGTGCACATTTTTGGGTTTCTTGAGCAGCATGTACACTTTCAGTGGTTATATTAAGCATCAGTCATAATGTGGGGGAGCAGTTCAGGACGTTTTACTATCGCCGCGCGTTATCATCTGCACAAGATTCCTACTTGTTTCTTTGTGTTGGAAACAGTTATTTATTCTGTCTGTCTACAACTGCTGCGAGTGCCTACAGTCCCAAATTACCACTTATACTACACCAGTGATTTCCACCACACTCCAAACAATTCAGCGTGACAATCAATGCGGGACTAGATTCTCTCGTGCCGATCGATACGGTGGGAGACTGCTTGACAAACCAGCGCTGCACGAGATCAACACCTTCCCTCGCCGTCATTAGTGTCGCTGACCTCGAAGTAAAATTCAATTTCCCTCTGCAACAACACCCCCCCACACACACACACATAGCCCCCTGAAAAGCCACTTCAGAATTCAGAAGCCATTTCCTTTTCCCAGTGCGGGCAAGACAGGATATTATAACTTATGAAAAGGGATATATGAAGCGAGGGATGCCGACAGATAGAGAGGGATTCTGTTTAAGGAGGTAATTATTACACTGCCCTCTTTGAAAAAGTAAAAGGGGCAGAGCCTGGCTGAGATAAATAAAAAATCCTGATAAGCCGGCTGACAGATTCTCTGTTTCAATTAGGGTGTGCAGCTGACTATGAGAACATCGGCAGCCACACCGGGGCGGCAGCAGGGACCTGTTGAGGGGGAAACCTCCCCGGGCCATGGACACTGGCTAAAAAGAGAAAGGCAAATGTGCAGCGAGAGAACCAGAGATCCCATTACACTGTTCAGTATGGCGCATATCACATGGAGCGAGCGAGGAGACGGGAGGAACAGGGTGTTCAGAGGGGATGGGGAGCGAGCGTGCGCCCCATTAACACAGGCAGAATATTCCTTTTTATTCTAATTATGACATGCCAGTGGAAGTTACAAGGGAGGAGAAGAGCACTGGTGGCCCCTTTTCTTCACTTAGATTTGGAGACGCGGCGAGGTAGACAGGGATAGCTGCTTCTCTCAGATATAATTGAAACTGAGTAGAAAGGAGTGTGTGTGATATGTGTGTGTGTGTGTGTGTGTTGGGGTGTGATGAGGGCCATGGGAAGAGATGCAGCCAGTGAATCAAACCAGCATCTCGGGCAAAGCTGCAGGATTGGCCACTAGGCTTTGAAGTCGGCCTTATCGTGGGGATTTAAGGGGGAAACGGATAAGAAGGTGGCGCTCGTATAACGGTGTGTGCTGAGGGTAGTTAGATCAATCCCCTACTGGGATCCTGTGGGAGTCCCTAGACCTGACCATGTATGTTAAACATATCATTTTCACTTCCCATATTTGCCCTGCACAGCATGTGAACTCCCCATCATATTTGATTAAAGTATCCCTCCATACACACACACACACACACTTCTCACTCCCATATGTTTTGGCATGGAATATTCATGATCTTTAAATTTGACCGTATACGAGGTTACCCCCATAACATTTTGAAATATACATGTGGCCACCAAGCATGTAATGGATGCACGAAAGGGATTTTCAATCATGGTGTAATTACAATTAAAGTTTTTTTTATTTGTATCACTTTGATTGATACAGCATCTCTGATCCTATGCTACAGTACATGGGCTGCTAGTACAGGCCCACTCTGTATAATGTAACATCCAAGATAACCCTAACCCTAACCCAGGAAATGATGATTCCTTGGTTTGTGTGTGTTTTACATCATGTGAAGCAGGTAAAAACGAAGAACGTAGAAAATACAAGGAAGAGATAAATGACATCATTAAGATTTGACAAAGGGAATTTTTTTTTGTCATGTTTGTCATTTCTGTATAGTTTCTGATATTACACTGGGAAACTAGCTCTGATGTTACTCTGTGAAAACCATCTGGCGAAACGGCTTCATGGAGCCAAGAAACAAGAAAATGATTAACCCCCAAAAATCACCTTTTGTCTTTAAGAGCATTTTTCTTCCAAACCTCCACTCGACACCATGATCAAAGGTGTATACGAGTACATAAAAGCACACAGACACACAGCTTTAATTGCAGTATGTTTAAGTATCCCCTGCCTCCCTCAATTTTAAACTTGCAGCGGCTTGTGAGGCCTTGTTGGATATATGGCAAAATTCGTACTACCATCCAAATCCAATATAAGGGGAATTATTTCCCAAATTCCAGCATACAGTGTAACCTGCTCATAACCTTGCTTCTCCAGCTTGAATTCATTTTGAAGCTCGGGGGTCAGGACTCGCGAGCGAGGGACGGAGGATTTGGCATGGGCAGAACTTGTGTAAGGATCTGGCTGGGAGCTCCGCGAGCTGTGAGAAAAGTGACAGCGCAGAGGTTTGTACTTTCTGCAAAAAAATAAAACATATTTTTAACGCTGATATACTGCATGCAGGATTCAATATTTCTTGCTGATAAAGCTGTGTTTTCTTTAATATAAAATTATGTTATCAAAAGGTAAGGTTTTAATGCTTCGCTGATAATGCTGTTCTACCTTTCTCTGACTGATCCTCTAATCTGAAATCACATCCTTTTATCTCCAGCTTACCTCGAAGTGAGCGATTGAGAATGAGAAGGGAGAAGACACCCTTAAGAGCACGAGGGAGGACAAGTGTGTGTATGTGTGTGTGTGTGCAGGGGTAGGAGGGGGGCGGGTGTGCGGAGGGGGTAAGAATCACCTTGATTCAGTACACCGGCCCTCTTTGAAGTGTTTGGAGCCCAGCACGGCCAGCACAGAGCCAACCGTAAGCCTTCCAGCAAAAACCGAGCCTGACCTCCCCACCAAATCATAACCATATGAACGTAAGAATTTCCACCTTAGGAGAATGCTTTCTCCCCCGTCCATCTCCCAGGGTGAGACATTAAGTAGTGATAACAGAAAACAGGTTCTGAAAAGAGGGGGAGGCGCTGGGAGGTGATGGAGGGTGGAGAGGAGGACAGGAGGAAAATAGAGGTTACAAGTGTGCCGCATGGAGGAGACTGGGGAAGGGGATTGTGTCCAAAAAATGTTGTTGTGCCGAGCCCGACTACCTAAAATGGAAGTTTCTCAGGCGAGGATCAAGAGATATGGTGACCTTCACAGTTGACAGAGTGAGAGACAGAAAGCGGAGAAAGGGAGTGCAGTGAGGGAGAGGAAGGGGGGGAGAAAAAAGAAAAGACAGAAATTTTGAAATGTGACTCTAACTCAATAAATACCATTGTAAACCACTATAGAGGAGCCAAGTGGTACCTTCACGACGGCCTCAGGACCCACCTGCAACTGGAAATGGTTTCCTGTCTTACACAAACACTGTTGCACCCTAATCCATGTAATTACATCTCATATTCCACATGTGTAAGTACACATGTACAACATTACAGTCACATGTTTTTTTCTAAATAAGAGCACAGGCCCCCTGGGGTCATTAAACACGCCAAGAAACTACCTCCAACTGTTATGCTCATTAACAACATACAGTATTTACCAAATAAGTAGAGGCATAACAAAAAACTTTACTCCCATTAATAACATAAAACACGCTCATGTGCATGTGCCACTGAAACAAAGCCTTGTGCTGGAGGGCCGTTCGGGGTAGACGAGTGTGATTTTTGTGGCTGTGTATGTGCCTGATAGTTTGAATAAGAATTCCTCAGAGTGTGTGAGCAATTAGGGTTAAGACTGTTTGTGTGTGTACTGTGTGTGTGTACTGTGTGTCTGTGTGTGTGTGGTTGCGTGGCGGCGGTGGGGGTTGTTAGCGGTTCCATCTGGGTCTCCTGGAAGCCGTGTGGAGTCAGGAAAACCACATCTCATAAAAGCGGAGGCAGCCCAATGTTCTACAAGGACAGAACATTACTGAGAATGTCGCTCAGGAAAACCCTGGGCTTTGGCCCACATGTTGGCTGCAGCGGCTGCAGCCTATCTCTCTCTCTCCATCTCTTTCCACTCGTTCACCCCCTCTCTCGACTTATTTTTCACTTGGTAAGGGATAAGAGAGAGGAAGACAAAATAGTGTGGAGTGTGGGAGACAGAGGCCCGAGACAGAGAAGCCAGTACTGATAGCAATTCCATCTGTCGGTATCGAACAGAGGAGTGAGCAGTGACAGGCTGTGGGATGGGGTGGGGTTGGGTGGGGGGGGGGGGGGGCATCTGGTGCACGTTGGCCGTGGGTCTGTCTGGAATCAACCATGAGAGAGGAACGGGGAGAGGGATGAGTAGAAAGAGAGAGAAAAGGATGAAGGGCTGAGGAGAGGAGAAGGTAAAAGTCCTGCCAAAGCGAAGGGCAACGGAGAAATGTGTCTGTGTTGTTCACATATTGCCTTGGATTGAAATTGAAGTCGGCAGGATAGGGGCGCAATAGAGAGATATAAAGCAGAGTAAAGGGCAGAAAAAATATTACCCACAGAGATGAACACTTGCAGGTGTCACTATCTGATGAAAATGTCATGGCTGTAATTTGCTCTGCAGGAAATAAGGGTTTCTCCGATTCACACTCCAGAAATTAAAGAAATGCAAGTTTCTTTGTTTCGTGAAAGTTCACAGTTATCTGTCAAAAGAAAAACACTTCTTCCTGCTACTTGTGATTTATTACCTCGGTTTATAGTTTCATCTGCATTTACCTGTTATTTAGCAGCATTACGCAAAAACTACTTGATGAATTACCAAGAAACTTGGTGGGACGATGTGGGATGGGTCAGGGGACAACCACTTCCATTTTTGTGCTGATCCAAGAATTTATTTTCACTTTCTTAAACATTGCGTTTTTCATTTCTCAGAGAATAATTCATGGATCTCGATGAAAGAGAAGTCAGGAGACTTCAAACTACGGAATTTAAACATGGTATCATAAGTCATAAGCCATAACTCCTGCCTTGGCGCAGGCGTGCTCTCTACTCAGTGCCATTCTGGTTGTTTTTAGTTTTATCTAAGAAAATGCTAAATTTTCAATGAATGATTAATTTTCAATTTAAACGTATAACATGTTTTAACTAGATCGTGAGCTGAAACGATTCAAAGGAACAAAAAGAGCAGCAGTTCTTAAAACACCTTTTGCTAAAGCTGTCTGAAATTCTGGAGAATCACCTTATGGACCATTTCCCAGCCCACAAGCCCTTTTCCCAGCCCTAAAGCATGTAGTAAAGGTGATTTTTTAAAATACGTTAAATTACTTTAAAACTGAAACTCTTGTACATGTAGAAGCAGTGACTTATTCTCTCCTGGCATGTTTAACTTTTTTTAACTGTGTTCTTTTCATGGCACACAAGTTGAGGGTCAAGCTACAAATGATTTCATGACGAATGATACGAGGGAGAGAGAAACCATCAGTCATTTTAATCATTATCGATGTCATGCATTATTCCTCTCATTTACAAATCAAAATTCCAACCACGTGAAAAGCCATTGAGCTTTTAATAACATGGATTAATTTCTTCAGGTTAATGAGCCTAAATGGCAGAGTGTATACGCACATTTAGTCGCACCTTGATGATGTATTTACTTCTGTTATGTAGTCAATTACAGGGCGGAAACAGGAGGGTAAAGTTTATCTCTTCTTTGACCTAAAAAGCTATGATGGCATCTTTGTGCTGTTATTTTACTGCAGAGAACATGAGGTCAGTCTCTAACCGTCATTACAGACATTACAGTAATGATAGATGCATCGATGCTGATGTGATAAAATCGTGAAAGTAAGCAGGAGGGCGACGAGACAACACCCGACACCTTTTGCTATGAATGAACACTCGGGTGGTTGTAGTTCCTGCAGCATCAATGTGTACGTTAAGTATGTAGGTGTTTGGCTCGCTCCTGCCGAGGAGGAGCAGGTGAGCTCAGTGAGAGCTCTGCGAAATATATCCTCACTGGGAGAGGATCCAACCAGATGAGCTTTGGTGAAGCTCTAGAGCCGCAGCACGTAACACACACACACACACACACACACACACACACACACACACACACACACACACACACACACACACACACACACACAAATGTGTTGGTCTGAGAAGAGGAAGCTGTGTTTGTTGGAATATAAGTGTGTGTGTGTTTTCCCTCCTCCTGCGCTGCATACATTCAGTGGTCAGGCATCAGAGGAGCTGCAGGTATACTCTGTCAGCTCGGTGCCCTGAGCTCTCTGACGCATCACTGACACCCATGCACACTGACACCCATCACACACAGTGCACCAAACCCACCGGATGGATTTCTCTCTGTATCCTGAGTGTACCTGGTTATCGTTATACATTGTGACGTGCTGAAAAAAAACAGAGCCGTGTTTGTAAGTTAACCTTCAAAGAAAATGTAAAATCTATGATAAACGGTGGCTCCACTATAACATAGTTTTAATAGTGTGTGTATTTGCAGGTTATTTATGGTAATTTGTCAAATATTTAATTTAAGTACAAATCAACATGCCTTCTCCTGTGGCCTCAAAACTTTATATTCAAATCCTAATTCAGTTCGAGCGAGTGTTTGAAAGCCTGTCTGTTGGAATTACGTTAAAGTAATTTGTCATCAAATAATGTCCCCTGACATCAGAATCAAAAAGACAACGTATTATCTCTCACTTCCAACACCGTTCTGCTCATTTTATCTCTCACTTAGCGCAGCGTAGCGGCGGTGGAACACTCCCCGGCACAAAGCGTTGCCCGGAGGCTCGGCGAAGATGATTGAATTTCATAGTTACTTACAGGCTAATAGGGCCATACAATGATTACTTACTGTCCTTAAGTGATTGGCTGCTTCTGCGCGGCCGCGGCCCCTTTGAAGCCCTTCTGAGAAGATCTGGAGGATTTAGCCAGCAGCGTGACATGAGGCTGAGCGGTTGAGCAACGGTGTTCCCAACAGCTGACTATTAGAACCAGCTGATAAAAACACAGAGGCTACGACGATGGGAACCTCACTGCTCCGAGGGTTACTTAACACGAGGCTTTCTCACACTGCAGATTTAGAGAGTTTACTGAGATGAGATGTATTCTGTAAAAGCTGAATCAGCTGATCAATGACTGAAAATTAATCTAAAATTACATTACATATTTCATTTGTTGTATGAAGCAAAAAACGCAAATATTCAGCTTTTCAAAATGTGAAGGTTTGCTTCTTTTCTGTGTTTCATATTGTAGTAAATATATTCTGTTTTATTTAATCTTGGCCAAACAAATGCAAAATATTTGGAGATTTACTCTCCAGGCCACCGAGGACCATGTTTTACTATTTATTTGAAATTTGTTAAACAAAACAATTATCAGATTTTGTGAAAAATGCAAAACAGAGGAGCTTTTTTTCATCTAATTCAAAAATGAAAATAATCTGTTTGAATTATTTTTATTTTGTCTTTAAAAAGAAAAATTCTAAATATTTTTAATGAAAGAATGCTTACATAAATATTTTCATATTGCTAGATTACAAATAAAGTCTCTCTGCAGTTCTTTTATTATATTATTACTTCTTTACACTAATTTGCCAGATTTACATTTACCTTATATATTTTCCTCTCAGATTGTAAAATACAAAAACACGCATGGAGATGTATATAACTGTAGGGTTATTATAGATTTTTGTGAGTGAGTGAGCGAGCGTGTGTGTGTGTGCGTGTGCGTGCGTGCGTAGTGTGTTCGTTCTTCACCAGAAGGCGACTGAATCTGTGAGCGCTTTACTCACAGAAGCTGTTTCCACATACAAACCACCCTCTCCTCACCATGATGTTCCACTTACACTCTTGGAACACCAAGCCATACATGCATACAGATAAGCACATGTGCACGCACGCACACACACTATACACACATACACACACACGCGCGCACACACAGAGTTAACCACATGCACATGTTCACTCGTGCTTAACTAATTCATACAGGAACACTTTGGTTTGGGTTTCAACACCAAAACCTCCGTACCTTTGATTGAGAAATGTGTCTGACTGCAATTATATGGGAGGGAGGGATGGAGAGAGGAAACGCACCACGGTGGTTTTATAGTTTGCTGGCGTGACATTTTTCTCCCCCCTTATTTTTTTTTTTAATTCTTTTCCTTTTTCCAGCAGAGGGGCATAGTGTTGACAGGGCAGGAAAAGGGGGCAGACTGAAGTCGAAGTAACAGCAGGGAAAATGAGAGGAAAATGGATGAGCAATGGGACTGAAGTGGCCTAGATTGTCACTGTTGTGCTTTTTGATCAATACCTCTCAAAATAACTGCAGAGCCAAAGAAATTAGCAGATACTCTTGGTGAGATAGTCGAGGAAGTGAAGGTGAAGATTGCAGATGGAATACAGAAGCGTGTGTGCATTTGTATGTAAGCAGGGAGGAAGCAGTGTTAATATCTGGTCTTGACATTTACACTAAACCCACATGATGCTTTACATGTGTTAGAATGCGTGTGTGTTGCCGACCTGGAGTATGTAGCCCCTGACGTAGTCTCGGAGGGTCCAGCCCAGGCCGTGCAGGATGTGCAGCACCTCCTCCTGCTTGAGCACGGAGAAGAGGCGGTCGAGGAGGATCTTGAGTCTGACGGGCACGGCCTGGGTGCCGTACAGCATCAGGCTGCTGATGTCGAACACCACGTTGGACTGAACGATCTCCACCTGGGTCGGGTGGTAGAGGTGCTGGGTGCTGAGCTTGTCCAGAGCTGCGTAAAACGATCGGGTGACAAAGGGAAGGAAGACAAGAAAACAGACGAGAGAGAGAGAGGGAGAGAGAGAGGAACGGTTAATGACTATCAAGTTTCTCTCGCTCTCAGTCTCAAATTTTCCTCAGGACGCTCCTGCACAGTCAGCACTAGCTGATAATAACATACTGTATCTATCAGATAAATGCAATGGCATTAATGTAATTATCTGCCATTCTTTCTATTTAATCTAATCTCCTGCTCTTTCACATTTACGCTGCTCTTGCATCGCCGTTTTCTTATTTTCCTCCTCTGTCTCCTTCTCCACCTGACCTGCACTCGACCTGCATTACACTCTCTTTTGTCTCGGACCTTCATTATTTCTCTCTCTGAGCAGACCTGCGTTTCTTATTGCAATACTTCACATCTTATTTCTCTGTATCCAGTAATCAGGTTTCATGCACCCAGAAGGCAAGAGTCTAATTTTAAGTTCTGCAGTTGTATTTCCATCTGTCCACCAGAGCTATGACTGGGTTAAATATTAATTTAACCCAGGGAAAGTAAAAGAAAACATGGAAGTCAGTTTATTTTCCCTGAGTGATATCTCTCAGGATCCACAACAACCTCCAGCAACCTGTGTGTTGCCTGGGGGGGACGAGACTCGGGGCAAAAAACCCAAATGCTCGCTGCTCATAAAGCTTAATAGTGAGCAAAGCCTAGCGTGAGTTATTGCCGCCTCTAACGCAGCCTCAGTCACCTCTTCCTCCTCTTCTGGCTGTCTGGGCGACACCTGGTCCTTTCTCTCACTTCCTCTCCCTTTCAATCCTTCTCTCTTCCCTTACCTCATACCTCCATCTGCCCCCCCCCCCCCCACCTCCTCTCCCCCTGACTGTCTGGGTGACACCTGGTTGGGTCTCTCTCCCTCTCTCTCCCTCTCCCTCTCCGATGCTGGGACGGCTCTTTCCTGCTGACGAGGTCTTTGCCTGACAACGCAGTGCAGCCAGACACGAACATAATAAAAAATGAAGAACTACTTGTCAGAGTCCCTGCCAATGCCGACATGAAATGAAAAGTGGGGGAGAGAAGAGATGGGTGCCTGACAGTTCAGAGGGAGAGATTAAAAAGTAGTCAATGGGGTCCTGTGCGATCCGCTGAAGGGCCCAGTGGCCCGCTCTTGTGCGGACTCAGGCCAAACAGGTGTTTTCTTTTATCTTTTCCCCCCCCTCCTCCTTCTCTTTGTACTTTCTTGCCTCCTCTCCATTTTTCTTATACCCGTGTGAAAAACTCATGAGGTGTGGTCCCTCGCTTAGTCTTTCAGTCTTGTGGTTATGATTTGTTTTTGATCTGAGGTGCAAAAACAAGACTTTGAAATCAGCACAAAAAACACAGGAGCGAAAGAAAAATAGCAAAGTTGCTTCTCCTGTTTTGGATTTCAGAATCTGTTTTCTGTAGTAAATAAAGATGGTTCTGAACATATTGTAATTTTGAGAGATGTGGACGTGTCATGTCTCTGCAGCAAGAAGCAGCAGATTCATATGGAACAAAGTATTAAAACCATATTTGATTCCACCATCATCTTAACAGTAAAAACGTTTCTTACCGTGAGCTACCCAGCCGTGTTTGCACTGGTCACATGTCCGTAAGTGAATCTTGCCCGGCTGGAAACACTCACATGTGCAGTTCACCAGTGTGCAGCGAATGGCCTGTAGAGACACAGAGAGAGAGAGGGACAAATCAACGTCAGTCACAGCTCAGGAAGGAGAGATGATGAGTCACAGACAAGAGGAAGGGACAGCTCAGAGTTTAGGAGTCATAAACGAAAGAAGAGGCCGCCAGACTAATTCATGTTTTATGTAGGATAATGCAGAAGAGCAACTATTATACAAGTATTTTGCCGTAACTGCTCCTTAAAAACATGACAATATTCTTACACAAAACAGCCGCAGTTGCAGCCAGTGCCAGAAAGAATAACTCTCAGCCCACAAATTTCCCAACCTACTATTTCATCCCAGGGTGTGAATCGGCCGCTCCATACTGTAACTTCCCAGAGTTCATGTGAACCGACAAAGGACTTCCCTTCCTGAAAACATAGAACTGTAACTTGTTTTGACTGAGGCTTCATTACTCAACACTGGAGCTGCACTTAGTGTGACCTCGGAAAGCTTTTAGCTGTGAGAGGTTAAGTGTCCAGACTTGACGAGGGCAACTCGGTGCAGCGCGGTGCAGCGCGGTGCAGCATCGTCTGCCGTGGCTTACGCGCTCCGTAAAGCCGACTGTCAAACACTTCAGGTAGAGATGTTTTCACGTTCGTCAAACGGTAAAGAGATTGCACATCGTGGAGAAAACGTATGATGCACGCAGAAACCCACACAGACGAATGATGCCCCGACACCCAAATGAGCGCAGCAGCTGCGAGCTGTAAATTTCACACCGACACCGAGGAAACAAGGAGTCAGAGTAAGAGGAGTGAAAAGGGAAAAAAGAGATTAGAAACATGAATCTTAATAAGCACTGGCATCCCTTGTGTATCGGACATTTTTACATTATTAAGATGAATCGATGAATAAAGATATAATAGCACTTTTGCAACTGTAGTTGGAGGAGGACGGGTGCAGCAGAACTCACTCGGGGGAAAAAATACTGAAAACAACTTATTTTTGCTTTTCTAAATGAAATCTTGAAATATGAATTAAAAAAATGAGTTAATAAGTTGGTTTAAACAGTAATTCCACGCTATGAGGATAATGTATTTCACATTTGGTGGAATAGGGTGTTGAGTGAGTGTTGAATGTCTGTGTTTTTTCCCCCCCAAGTGTTATTTCTTTAGGCTTCAAAGAAAGAAAAAGAAAATCTGTAATGACTGAAATTACAGATGAAAACATCTCAGGCAAATTAGGTGCAGTGTAGTAGGTGACTGCTGTGAGAAGCAGCAGCCAATTATTTAGATTTACAGTAAATGCGAGGAAACTATCGGTAGGTCACAGACGAGAAGATGTGACAAAGTGTCCTCACAGCTATCAGAGCCTGAAACTTTATGTATTTACAGTCTGCACTAAATATGCTATCCCCTTACTGTCTCGCTGTTATTCCGACAATAAGGTGACACGGACACAAAGGGTCGTAGGTTGGAGTCCATGTCTGCACCAATAACCTATTTCACAATGTTAGAAACTGTCAGTCAGCGTTGACACAGTTGACTGACACATCGGCCTTCATGTCCCACAGTGTGAGGTACGACTCACCGAACCCACCACCATTCGTTCAATGTGGTGTCCAACAGCAGAAAACAACAACTGTGGACGACACCAACATCCTGTAATTCACTGTATAAAAGTCAGCTCACTCATAATCTACTGAGAGACCATAAAATCTATGAGAACACTAACCCCCACCCCCGCCCCCCCGCCCACCCTAAGGTGTTTTAAACCAGATTAGTAACTGGAGGTGTCAAAGTGAACACGGGCTAATCCAAGATTAAACTGCAAAATTACACCACTTCTAACCGTGTCACCTCTCTGTTTGACACCGAACGAGACAGGAGACAGAGATTATTCGACTTTACACCGTTTCTAAGCTCTCCAGGTGCGGGCTCGGCAATCCTCGCGGTGCGTGAGGATTACACGCCGTGTGTCAGACGGAGCGTGGGCACGTCATGCACTGAGCTGACGCTCTTATCCAGAGAAAGGTGCAATCGGGGAGTTCAGTGTTCCTTTAGCTCAAGGACACTGAGGAAGTGAACTCTCAGACTGGCAAACCTGTGACCTTTCAGATACGAGGTGAACTCTCTTGTCTGCTCCACTGTCCTGAGGTAACGTTAGCACATAGAACATTTATA
Source organism: Verasper variegatus (assembly GCA_026259375.1). Lineage (NCBI taxonomy): Eukaryota > Metazoa > Chordata > Actinopteri > Pleuronectiformes > Pleuronectidae > Verasper > Verasper variegatus. Next base: position 7,892,135 of record CM048044.1, on the reverse strand, counting down.
TCTCGAAAAATCTTCATCAGCGTTTTCCTGTTTTAATGATGTTTTTGAAGCAACATCCCTCTTCATGAAATTATTTTTTTAAGCCTTTCTTTCGTCTTTCTTTCTTTTCTTTTTTTTACCAGGCAGATCTAGATTTATATATTTAAGGAAGCGTCTATTCTCCTTTCATTTAAATCTATTGTTAAACAATCATTAGTCGCTTCACTAATCACGTTGCACACGTTTGTCCTTTCCTTTATGTGTCACGCCACCTTAAAGTACATTTTTAAGTGAATTCCTTGTCAGATTTCTTTTAGTTTTTTTTTGCCACAGAGGTTTTTTCCTTTTTATGTAACTCTTTATGCATAAGGATTTTTTGCAAACGCTAATTGAGAGAATCCGGATTTAGCACAGTCATGTCACAGAACACAACCCCTTTCTCTAATTACCTCTGTGCGGCGGCGCTAAGAGCAGCAGACGGAAATAAACAAATGGAAATATCAAATGCACCTCTGCTGTTTACGAGCTGGGGTCTGACAGCTGACAAGATAGTTAAGGGGTGTCTAATACGGCAATTAAAGTGTGCCACTGTCTGCGGGGCTGCCGCTGTGACAAGGCGCCCTCTAATCACTGACTTATTACGCCGGCTAGAAGCACCTCTCATATCTGGCCCATTAAGCAGACAGCGGCATTAAGAAGCATTAAAGCAGCAAGCCCCTTCAACTGAGGAGGCACTGATGGGAGGAAAAGGGGAAGGGAGGGGATGGACTGCGCCTGTTATTTCTCTGGATTAATTTGTTCATTGTTCAACACTCAGTCAGGAGCGTGTTAGCGAAGGGTAACAGGAGAGATGTTTGAGATGTGACGGCATCAAAATGGATCATACACAATAAAATGAAAGATTACAGACTCATTGTGGAGCTTTTAAGGGAGGGAGCAGATGTATGTGTCAAAAAATGGCCGTCACAAACAAGATCATGGAGGATGCAAGTTTGTGTGTGGCTTGTCAGTGGAAACAAGGCAGACAAAGTCATAAAGACTTGTACTCCTGATTGCCTTGTAATCCAAACTCTGTGCCTCTGGCCAGCGTGGATCTGGGTTGCATTTGGCCGTGGTTTAACCTGCGTCTGGGCTGGGCCCGGTCAGGGACAAGCTCGGGCCTGGATCCCACCGCTACACACTCGCACATATTTGTCACAGCAGGCCGGGGGAGGAGGCTGTGTTATCTGTGGCCCGGCCAGATACACAGCATTAGTCACTGTGCTAGCGTCTCGCCAGGGTTTCCTCTTTGGCTCGCAACTAAAGAAGGACGACGGTGAGGAAAAGGACAGAGGGGTGTGCATGAGCGAGTATGTGTGTGTGAGTGTGTGTGAGAGTAAATCACCAGAAAAATGAGCAGCTAGAAAGTGAAAGCTGTGAGCGAGCAGGAAAAAAACAATTAGACCCAGTCACTCTTTTACAACTGCCGTGTTGCCTCTATGGTCAACAACTTAACCTATAGCTGTGTTCAGAAAGCATCATTTTCATCCCCTATCTGGCTCATGTGCATGTGAGTGTGTGTGTGTGTGTGTGTGTGTCTCGGTGCTGGGTTTTGTTTAGCTCGAGGCTTGATGTTTCATAGATGTTTTGCTTGGCTCGCGGTCCCTGTCCCAGCCCAATTGTATAAACACTGACAGTCAGCAATGGCCAGCATCAGACTGGGGAGGACTCTCAATTAAAAGGCCGTTAGTGGGACAGATGGACTGAAGAACTGCAGGAAAGACGAGCTGCGGAACAAGATGGCTTCAGTCTGGACTCTCGCAGTCAGTTCCAAGAGGATTTCAAACAGATTGACTGGGGGAGACGGGCTACATGGCCGTTACGTGCAAGTCAGTCCACCCCTAAACCAAAAGGCGCAGATAGAGGTCAACCGAGACACTGAATTGGCCTTTTTATGTCCCATGAAGCCATAGAACGGCAGTGATCCTAAACTAATATCCTGTACAACTGAATTGCTACTCTGTCTCTTTTTTCTACAGTTGACGTTGTAACTATATGCCACAGAAAACACCGCTAAAACATCAGTTGCCTTGTCCCTTCCAGCCTCTGTATCCTCTCTAGACAGCTTACAATGGAAAGCCAACTCAGACAGCTGCTGGATGCAGGCTGGGTATTGTTCCCCCTACTTTAATTGAAACCTTTACCATGTTCGACACACAGCCACAGACCACATTTCTTGTTTGGTGAGTTAAGCAAAAGCCGAGACTTAAATGAAAACCCCGTGTGTCCGCGCGCATCTGTGTGCATATGTGCGCCTCGTCTTTGCAGCAGCAGCTTCGGATTTAAATTTGTCTCTGCTTAGGGTCACTGTAAAACACTGGGAGCATCTTGTCCTCTCTTCCACCCACAAGATATTATCTCATCCATGAGTTAGCTGCTGAAATGCTGTCAATTTCCTGCCAGAAATGTGCGGCCAACGTGTGTAGGAAAAGAGGCACAGCAGCTTTGCGTGTCATAAAGCAGGCCCGGGCTCTGTCTGATAGATCAGGACTTCACGATGTCCATATTGGAAACAGGTGACAAATAAAACACGCCGAATAAAGAAAGGCTTTGTAGTCGGACACAGCACGCCACGAAAATACAGGGGAGCGAATACCTCGTGCCAAGGCTAATTTTTGCTTGTTTGATTTTATACATTATACATTTGACTTGAAACAGGGCTGTCTTGCCTCACAAAGTGGTACAAAATAAACAACGATTAATCACTTGTGCGCTGACTTCAGCTGAAAAACTCTGTGCAAGGGGGAAAACCGTAGTCAACAGAGAAAGTCGAGCGTCTTCCCTCTGAAATCCCCACAGTGTAGAAGCCCGTCCCGCATGTCAGTTCTGGTTTTTTGAGCCGAGCGGCTGGCAGTCAGAGAGCCAGAGGTCCCTGTCCTTTGTGCAGCTGTGCGTCTGGGCTTTGACACGGGGCAGAGCGACCATAGCTATGCTAATGGGAACCAAATGGGGCGTGAGTCCCTGGTGGATTACAGAAGGAGAAGAGAAGCATGTGTTTTCATGTATTCATGTGGAGACCTGGGACCCCTCTCCTTTCTTCCTTTCTTTTTTTCTTCTTTTTTTTTCTCCTCCTTTCTTCCAAGTCAAACAAATGGAAGCAGCCATCTCTGTTGTTTGCACGCACCCTCGATTAATGCTCGGTGCGACTTGACAGATTCTAACAGTTATTGTCAATCAGTAAATGTATCTGGAGTCTGATGAAATGTATACGAGAGGCTATTACAGAGTTTGGTTTTTAGACGTCTTTAAAGGCGTGTTAGTAACAGTAATGTAAACTACTTAGTTTGATTTGAAAAGAGACAGATTTGACAATGGAGCTTGGAAATGAATTCAGCAAGTTAAACAAACATTCAATAAGACTAGTGAATGGTAAAGTTGATCTGCCGGTCAGCAAGTGTAACATGGGTTTCAGCTGTTTGGCACTGGCTCGCACTCTCACTGCACTTTGCTTTCACCTGCTTTGATGTAGCAGCATTAGGTATTTCTGACCCAAAGACTGAAGAGGTCATAAGTTGGTCAAGCCTGCAAATGCAGAAGTGACAGATGTAGCGGAGAATGCCGAGCCTGGTTCACATTTAATAAGATTAATGTTGAGAGACACATCTCAGAACTTCTTTGTTTTTGATGCCATCTGTCCCATCGGATCCTCTCCTCAACCCTTTGTGAATACTTCTGTAAAACGTGGCGCTGCTGCCTGCTCGTCATGACATTACACTAAAGTCGTCATCGATGAGAGTCACTAATCAGGAGCATAAACCTGAGCTTCATGATTTTGAGTGGTGATATCTGTGATCAGTCATTACAGATGACGTCCAGTTCGTTTGTCAGCTGTCAGATGTGACTCACGCTCTGCACATCTACACACACACACACACACGCATGTGATTAGTCCAGAATCAAACACGCACACAACGGAGTAAAACTTCCGATTCCAACATTCCTGCTCCTTCTGTGTGGTTCCGACACACTCACAGAAAGAAAATCTCCCCATCATGAGCACCACCCCAAAAAATTTCAAATCAAATCGATGATGAAACTTTGGGTCTGACTCACTCGCATGATAAATAGCCCTGCGTGTACTTCAGGACAGTCATGCTTGTTTATGGAGTGGTCAGATAAAGGACCCAGCTGGCTTTGATATTGTGAAACAACAGAGAGGGAGAGGGGAGCGTAATATCACAATACTGGTCCAGCTACACAACCCTGTGATCTCTGAGTCAGTGCAGCCATAGAGGGAGAGCTGTACCACACCGTTAACACTGGACTGCACTGTCAGTTCAAATAGCGTGGCATCAAGGGAGCAGCAGTTTCTCCCATCTTTTTGTGTAGACAGCAGGTCCACGCAGAGGCCCCCGGTCCAGGCCCCTGGCCCCTCTCAGTTCTCCTCAAAGCATTTCCCCAGCCAGAGATCAAACCGTCTGCCCAGTGACAGACCCCTGGGTCCACAGACACAAGGCCAGGTTCAAAGTAGGGTGCTGGGGGAGGTAGGGAGGGATGGAAAGAGAGAGAGAATGAAGGGAAAGTTGGCAGGGGGGAAAAAGGTAGAGGAGTGAGATGGCAAGGGAGCAGAGGAGGTGGTGGTGGTGGTGTGGGGTTGGGGGGGTTTCGGACAAGCTGGTGTATCAGAAAGGTGGGGATGAGATGTTGCAGCAAAGGTGGAGGAGGCAGAGAGAAGTTGATAAGGGAGGTGGGAAGGGTGAGGAGAAAATGCTGTGCAATAGGTGTCAGGTTAGATCTCCAACATTTGTCCTGTATGATGCAACTTTGGCACAAGTTTGTAGGAATTGTACGTGATAAACTCAAATACCGTCCTAGTGTTACAATATCAGCTCGACTGTTTCATCCAATAATAAATGTACACGTCAACCAGTTGAGAATACCAGAGCACATTGTTTTATTGCACCACTGAAAAGTTTATATTTAGTTCGAGCTCTCCGAGTGCCATTCGAGTTTGACTATATAATGTCCTCCTTTGTATTGGCCATAGTTCTTTAACAACCACATTTTAAAAGATTTTTTCCAGGCTCCCTGTTGTTCAGAGACACGTTTCCTTATCTCTGGTCATTGCGTGAACAGGAATGCGAAGAAATAAAAGAGGCCATTGTCATCACAAATATCTGAGATATGCTCCGACCTTCAGCCTATCAGAGGGAGCGACCCACGCCAGATAAGGACACCTCCCTGTCAGATATGACACCTGCACTCGCTGGCCCAGTGAACGGCCCCGCACGGCAACAACACACTGGCTTTCTGTCTGGAGACCTAACGGGAGTGACATGACCACACAGTGCGACCAAACACATGTTAAGGAGGGAGAGCAGGAGGGAGAGAATGCATAAGTGGAGAGGGGAGAGAGAGGGTTGAGAGGAAGGGGTGCAGGAGGGTCGAGTTAGTGGGAAATGGCGAGACGGGAGAGGAGATGACCAATATTGTCTGATCCCCAATTCCCTCCCTTCTGCACACTAACACAAACAGAAAGTCTTAGTCAGAGCCCAGACATTATTACCGACCCCTCTCGGTGAGGGGACATCTCCATGACGATCACTGGTTGGCGTGGGCGACAACACACACACACACACAGACACACAGGAGGCCAGCACTGCTGAGACTACCCCAAATTGACATTTAGTCATCAAACTAGTCTGCAGGGTGGGACTCTACCTCCTGAACTACACACACACACACACACACACACACACTCACACACACACACACAAGCCCACACACACTCTCACAATCCCCTGTCATGCAAACACATGCAGACACACGCACACAGACACACACTTACACAATTACACACAGTGAATTCCCCTACTTAAACTAACTCCCAGCCAGAAAATCCTGGAAGAGCTCCTAGATTTAATCTTGCCAATAGCTCTTTATTTTCTTTGACCATTTTTAATGTAAAAACGCCTGCACTAATTGTGTGCAAGCAATCTTTAAATCATGGATATGTGCTTTTTCAACTAAACCGAACACTACTGTAGACAGATTGGCTGTTTTTCAAGACACACGACTGGGCAATAATATTTGTTTCTTTCCTCTGAGTTTTGTTCAAACAGTGTGTCAGCATGGCGGTTTACTTGTAAACACCTGGGCCTGCACACCCGACAGCTGTGGAAATAAGCACAAGCTTTGCTGAATCAGGAATAACTAATTTTAAATTATTTACAACCAACCAATTGCTTTTTACTTAATTCTTGTAACTAGGAAATATCAGAAAATGTAGCAGAGCTACAAGAAAAAGGAAAAATCAATGCACAAATTGTTGTTCACAGGTTTGCGCAATCGTTTACCTCAGCCAGCATAGTGAGAAGACGACTCCTGACTCAGTTTCGTAGGTCCCACGTAGGACAAAACTCGAGAAAAAGTGGCATCTTCCATTAGTGTTTACAGACTCAGTCAGCGAATGACACCGAGAAATAGGACACGAGACAAGAGATTCAGATAAAGAGGGGTGGGAGAGATGGAGTGTATTTAACCAATGGCTATGTTACTGCAATGACAAGTGTGTCACTCCCAAAGCAACACAATGAGCCACACAGACGTGTGTGTGTGTGTGTGTGTGTGTGTGTGTGTGTGTGTGTGTGTGTGTGTGTGTGACAGCAAGAAAGGGAGGGAGACTGCAGACCAAAGGAAAGTCCATCTGAGTCTTTATCAGTCTTTACAAAGTTCACAGATAGAGGGGCTGAAGTGGAGGCTAGACGCTGATCGTGAGTAACAGGATACAAAGACGACACAGCTCATACAGGTTGGAGGGAGGGAGGGAGGGAAGGAGGGAGGAAGGGACACAAAAAAGAAAGAGTCTTACAATTGCACGTGGAAAGCAAAGCCAGGCGCTGGTGATTGCCATTCCGCAATCGACCTGACCAAATTGAGAATTCCCTCCCAGGACCCCACAAGTCCGCTTCATTTGGCTAAAGCCGGAATCCTTATTTCTGCAATTATAAAGCTATTGACTGGTTCGACATATGTTAGCGTGTCTTCCAGCCCTTGAGTGCTGCTTTGGCATTGAGTCATTAACTTTGACAAATTGTGACAGACTTTTTTTATTGCCACCCAATCATGAGAAACAAGACTGTGGCAGAGGAGTTAATGAGTGGCATGTTTCCTCCTCTTCCTCCCTCCACCTCACACCCCTCTCCCCCTTCTCCATCCCCTTCCACTTAGATTCCTACACCCCCCCCCCCCCCCCCCCCCCCCCCCTTAACCCCCCACCTCCATATCTATAATTTTACCACATCCTAACAATAACACGGCCGGTACTCGGCACAAAACACGCGGGCCCTGGGCTAATGAATCTCATGCCTTTACTGCGGTAAAATGGCCAGTAAGTATTACCAGCTGCAACACTCTCACTCTCCCTCTTTCTTTCTCTCTCTCCTTGGCAGTGGCATTGAGCCGGGGTGAGGGGAGGTGGGAGGTGGAGAGGGAAGAGGCAGACACATCTGAGTGCAGCTGGACCACGGAGAGAGAGAGAGAGAGAAAGAGAGAGAGAGGTGGGGGGTGATGGGTGGGGAGACCGCAAGTCTCCGTGTTTCCAGCTGCCTTTCTCAGGGGCTCGGTTTTCTCTCCCTCCTCTTGGTTTTTTCGCAAGGCCCTTCTGGTCCCAGCTTACTTGAAAAATCACAAACACACACACACACGCATAGACACACAAACACACACACACACACACACACACACATGCACGCCCTGATCCACCTCCCCTCCATCCCTCACATTCGGCCATCTTTGTTTGGACAGGGCTCAGGAGTTCCAGAAAAGCTCTCTCAGATGTGCTGAAGTAAGGGAAAAACAAAACAAACTGGCCCTTACACACCCACCCCACACACACACACACACACACACACACACACACACACACACACACACGTGCGCTCCAAATCTATGTGTACGCGTAGACACCAACAAGTACTTTTGTGCTCCCACACATACTGTGGAGCAAGAGAAACTTACACAATCTCTCCTTCTCTCACACACACATACATGAACAATTACACATGTGTGAGAACCGGAGTACCATCTTAAACCAGTGAACAAATTTGCAAAGAGATGAAAAAAAGTTAAATCCATTTTTCTTCACGGAGGTAGGCAGCCTACCATTGAAGGCATGCATTCTTTTACACTGCGTGTGTGTGTGTGTGCGCTGGTGCGTGCATGCGTGTGTGTCCCACTCCAGGATCACAGCACCAGGGCAGGCCTGAAGCATACCTCGACATGTGTTACCTCTTTGTAATATTGACTTTGTTACAGCTATACGAGTGGGAGAGTGGAGCCAAGAGCCCGGGCCTTGCAGTAGTGGGGCCCTCCGAGTTCACTGGAAAACAAATACCCGAACGAGCCGTGAAAATAGAAAACACAGAGCCACAATAGCGATCTATAAAAACAAGATTCAAATAAACTGTAAAACGTCCCTCGCTCCTGCCTCTGACCTTTAAATTTTCACCATCGAAATTAAGGCCATTATTTGTCTGATTTCATTGCTGCAGCTTGTTGCTTACAAAGCCGTGGGATTTGGCAACGGAGCCGTTCCTGGCCTGGCTTCCTGTCTGAGCATGTGCACTGGACCAACTGTAAAAGTCCGAATTTCTCTTTCTCCAAAGCCTTGACTGACAATGTAATTTCAAACAATTACCTGCGTTTAGGCCAAGGTATCCAAATATGCTATTACTTGATTATAAATGATAATAATCAGCACGACACAGAACCTAGTCGATAAATTATCAACAAAAATTTAGCTTTTAAAAATTCCATGTCTTAAATAATGAGTACAAGTGTCTGAATCATTAAAATTTCAGACGACACAAATAAGAAAAAACCAAGAAAACAGCAGAGCGTGTTTTGATTGCTTTGCAGAAATAAAAGATTGATTATCATTTTCTTGTTCCTGTGAGTGTGAATCCCATCTTGTCTCTTTCCCCAGTGATGACTTTGCTTATACATTTGAATAATGAAGGCGAGTCATTTGAATATTCCCTCTGTATTAAAAAATTATGTTTTTACACGATGCAGCAATATTAGCCATGTTAATTGGGCTCTTTGGACTTTCCCAATAGAAAGGCTAAATTAATTACTTATGTCGACAAAATGTCAGACACGCCGATCTAATAACTACAAATGTTTCCAACAGTGTTGTTTTCAGTGTGCGCCTTCTTTGTCTTTGCGTGTGTGTGTGTGTGTGTGTGTGTGTGTGTGTGTGTGTGTGTGTGTCAACCAGCTTTAGTTAAATCTAATGAACGAGATGGGAACAAAATGCTTTTGCTTTGACATCCTCTACATGTTTCATGGGTTTATCTTGAGTCCTTCTTCAGTCTCTTCTCATACTAATCAACCACAGTGGTGTTGACTGTTTGTGACTCCACAGACACACACACACACACACACACACACACACACACACACACACACACACACACACACACACCTTTTCATTATTTATGTCAAAACTTGCCAATCCAAAGTCCACTTCATAATTAATCTTGTAGAGAGATTATTTGTGGGATGTTATGTTTGTGTTTGTGTGTGTGAAATGTGTGATGTGTTCATTAATGTGTACCCACCACCACAGGGGGCTTTGAAGTTCCTCTTTTTTTTTTTTTTTTGCTTTTGGCTGTTTTTCAGTCTAGAATAAAAACTGTATCAGCGCATTTTCCTCAAGTACGAATAAACATTAGTCTGTGGAAGAGGAGGCGATGGGGAGATATTAAGGCTATCTATGAATGTGAGATGATCAGATAGATGTGTGTGTGTGTGTGTGTGTACGTGACCATACATACATTAGCGTGCACACACACACGTGTGCGAGTGTACAGGGAGCGAGTGAGGCCTGCTGCTGATGCCATGTTTCAGACGACCCCTTGAAGTGGAAATGAGCTTCCTCTGTCTTATAACTAGTCCGTTCTCACAAAGTCAGCAAACTCTGCCCCCCCCCCCCCCCCCCCCCATCCCTTCTCCACCCAGCATCCCCCAGCCCTATGGTCAGCGCGCAGGATAGAATTCACCATCAGACCGGAGAAACAGAAACAGGTCCATCTGATTTCTTTAGAGGAGTGAAGTGAAAAAAAGAGTTCTCCAGGTGGCAGCGCTTTATGTTTAAATAGGAAAAGTAAACTCATAGTATCACAGTCATGTAAGCTCAACATGGTTCAGAGAAGAACCTGAACTACTGGTCTAAGCTTTATCATTATTTCCTTCAGACGTATATTCATGTTTTCCTGATGCATTGCTTTACAATGTCTTAGAGAGGAGGTGTCATTTTAGTTGACACATAACTGATCAATCCAGAATTATTATCATCTAAAATTGTATTGCTACAATAAATAAGTTGTCGTTTTTTTGGCCTGATATTTGGTCATTTTAATTGATACATTATTTAAACAGTTATTGAAATGTCATGAAAGTGTCTTCCTTGGTTTAATTGATGTGTTAGTTTATCCAACACTGTGTCTCAACTCTTTTCCATCCAAACTCCTTCAGAACAACAGCCTCAGACACTGGACATCATTACAATGGGCTGTTTCTGGTTAATCCAGATTTAAAACATCTATTTCTCAAAGCTTCAAAGGCATATTATAATTTATGATCACTTTTATTTGACGAAAGATGAGGTCAGTCTGAGAAATATTTTTATGGTGCTGCATTAAGTGTGTCACTACGTGCACATCTTGCACGTTGTTTTCTTTTTTTTTCTGCTATCATCGCTGTTCTTAATATGCTGTGTGTACGCACACATGATCTGATGCATGCACGCACGCCGCTGTTTGAACCTGTGCGAGCACCTGAGGGTCCATCCCCAGCCGTCCTCGGAGCGGGGAGCGACAGCTGTACTGTGATGCTGTAGCGATAGGCATCATCGGCTTGCTAGAGACTAATTGGTCCACAGCGCTCCTCTGAGTGGCCTCGCTAATTAATTAGAAAGTCAGTGGAGCTGAAATTTTTAATCAGGACACCAGGCTCTCCGGCAAGCAGGAAAAAAAAAAAAAAAAGACACATCACCCCATCATTCCATGTAATCCACCTGACACTGATCTCCCATGTTGTCATATGAAGTGTGTTGTGTGTTTAGCTATTCACATGATCTGACCAGGGAATAAGAAATACATTTATTACAGGGCTTGTTTAATCATTTTAATTCTGAGAATTTCAGAAATTCTGTGGTTCCTACTATCATATGCATGACATGTATTTGGTTTGGACCCTGGAGGGTGATGTGAAGTAGTGTTTTCCTCTGTGTGCGTGTGTGTTTAACACATGTATGGAGCATGATTTCCACAGTTGCAAATAGTTTTATTTTATTGCAGAATATAGAATATAGTTTGTTGAGATAAGACGATAAAGCTGCCGATCAACATTAGGGAAAAAGGAAAGAGTGTGTGTGTGTGTGTGTGTGTGTGTGCGCACGTTAACGTGACACTGTTGTTTCCTTAAACGCTCCAAACCATAAAAGCAAAATATTATTACTATTTCTTGTCCCTGTCTTTACTTCACTAATCAAAGACAGTCGCCAACACATTTCCAATATTGAGTGTAATGAAAAAAAGATTGAAATCACTCGTGATTTTCATGTTTTGCATTTGCTGGCTCTCAGGAACAGAGTGTTTCTGCCACATCGGAGGCCACGTTTGTGTTTCGCAGCTCACCTCAATGATTTGTGGTGACGGGCCGGAGTCTGTGAGGAATCAACCAGAGAGCCACAGACAAGAGGCCTCTGATAAAACCAGAGCTCCAGCAGTCAGCCACTTCACACAGGAGACAAGGGAAACAACATGTGTTTATCATTGCACTACTGGGATGAGCAACCTGCACTGACTGGAGTTACCGTAACAGGAAAATTACAGCGTGTGGACATCAACGCACAGACCACGGTAGAAGAAATATATTTAAATGAATGATCAAGCAACCTCTCCACGGAGAGCAGAGTTCCTGCAGCGCACCTTCACCTCGCCTGGTGACGTTGGCTCGGTGCAGCGTCCTGATCTTTGTGGCCGTCTTGGCTTTGCTCTCCGCTAATCAGCCAGCCGCTCTTATCAGCTTGTTGCTCTGGCCAAAATAAACACGCGCCGCCTTTTTATTGCTTTGTTTTCACAGGTCATTAGGGGAAGGAGAGAAGACGCATTGATTAGTTTTCCAGACCACTGGATTATTGTTGTGTTATGACTATCATCATTAAGTTTCATTAAGGCTGCGGTTGCTCTTGTTTCCAGAAAATGAAAACGTTGCAGGATGAGCGAGGAGAGGTCGGAGAGGAGGCTCCACTTCAGACCCATCGAGAAGGTGAGGCTCTTTATTTTTTTTTCGGTGCCTGTTAAAGCAGTGAGTGGTCCGCCAGACATTCCACTTTTCAGATAAGACTGACCTCTGACCTCCTTTTCACTGTTAAAGCACAAGAATCACTCCTGTCCCATAATATTTTTCCAGGCTGCTTGAGCTGCTCCATTCTGTATTTATTTTAAGTGGGTGAAATAAAACTTAATGAAGCAGCGTCAGGCTCCGGTCGTGTCCTCCCAGCATGCTTTGCTCCGGAGCCACAAATAAGCAGGGAGAGACCGTCTCTGTCGCCAGGCTAATTAGCATATGTTAACTAGTTAGTGAGAGGGCGGCCCTCTGTGATGTGTGCTGAAGTGGAGTAAAACGCTCAGGCAAGGACTGTACTAATGGCCCTCTTCCTCCCCAAGGGGACCCTCCCTGCAGCGCCGCACGTGCTGGCATCAGTGCAGCCACGGGGCACCCACAGGGCCGCCACAGCGCCACGGGCAGAGGTGGGCGCACAGGAAAGACGCCTGGATGGGCTTGGCATCGTTTTTTACACGCAGCACCGAGCTCCCTGGCTGTGATGCTCAGCGATCAAACAGCAGGTGACAATGACACCTCCCTACGACATACGCACACACACGCACACACACGGGCAAGCTGAGAATGACGGGCAGGCTAACAGATTCATCAGCCTATGAAATAGTTCAGACATCTGGGGCCGGGCGTGAGCTACCTGCCTGGCGTTGGCGGATGCATTATTTACAGGACGAGCTGGAGCGTTTGTGAGCTCTTTGGCATTGGTTCGCAGGCGTAGGTGGCGAGAGCGGACGGCGGGCCAGCGTATCTCTGTCAGAGTGAGTAAACAAACAGTGGGGACATGATGTGACAGAGCAAAAGGCGCGCCACTCGCACACAAACACACACACAGACACATGCAAACTCATCAGGGAGCCGAGGGAGAGCGGCAGCAAAGAGGAGGGGTGGGTGGCATCCATATTTATAGGGCCTCTCTAGCATTTGTCCCCAGGCCAAATGCTGTGACTACACTCAGCTAATGTCAGAACAGCACTTAACCAGGCATTTCCAGTATGTCCTGGGCAGTGGGGAATACATGGGATGGATACAAGACGAGGGCAAAAAAAGCAAAACACACAGAGACAAACAAGGATGGAAAATAAATATAAATGCAGTCGTGTTTTATGCTGAAGTGATTATGTTCAAATACAAATATACCAATCTCCTCGTCTTCTTCCTTTTCCTATTCCTCTCCCTTCATCACTCTCTATGTTAAAGAGTCCACTGCTTCTGAAAATACCCTGGAATTTGTTTTTGTTTTTAATCATAAATTAGCGATATACACTATGATACAATTTAATTCTTTCTTTTATTTTTCTGACACAAATTGTGCCAGGTCTGGTGTTTAATATTCTTTGTCATCCTGGATTATAATTATTATTTGCACATGACTTGCAAACTCCAACTTCTGGCATGAAATTTACAGTGTAATATATTGCAGTAGTATTTGTACTCAGTGCTAATATTGTGTAGAGACAAAGAATTACACAAGTCAAAATGTGTAACCTTTTTTCTCCCCTGTTTCATGAAGCCAGTTTAAATGTACAATTTAAAGGATGTAAGTGACATGTAGGCTCTTTGTTGACATTACTCTCAAACTCTCCCTGAATGCAAAGCATGGCCCTCTTCACTTTAGTCACCTGTCTCCAAGTTTATCATGTGTCAGCTGTAGCACTCGCTTGGCATTACGCCCTCTGGCACCCACGGAGGCCGAGGGGCCCGCAGTCCTTGCCGGCATGTCCCTTTCCGCCACGGATACATACGGCGTGATACCCCCAAAGAGAGCTGACTAAGTGGGTGAAGGAGCTCCTTTTAGCACAATCTGTCATTATCTCAAGTGGCTCGTAATCGTTTTGTGTAGCGAGATCCATTATGCATCCACTGAGAGCCAGGGCTAATTGTCGGGGCTTACATTTATTCATTTGTTTGCTGCCAGTTGTCCAAATATATTTTGGTGGAGGCGCAATAAATATCAATGTTTGTGTTTCTGCGTTTTTAAATAGCCGTCGCTCTCGTGGAAAGTGGTAAAGAGCCACGAGGTTCCTCTTGCGTTCCCAAAGGAAGCAGACAATCAACAAGAGGCAAAAGATTTAAATTGTTAACCACTGCCCGAGTGACTTTTAACACTTTAGTGACCAGGTGGGACGGTGAATGCCTCAAGAACAGACTACGTTCTGACTGAAAAGTTGATTAATGAGGTTTCAATGATACAGCTTTTATTTAATACACTGCTCCAAAAACATAGAGTCGTACTTTTAGAAATTGTGTTCTCGGGGCACGGCGAGGGGAATATCGACAGCACACCCAGAGAAAGTCAAGAAGAGAGATGAAACAGATTCATTAAGTTTGTGCAGCATGTGCATGCATGAAAGTGTGTGCGTGTGTGACTGAAGGAGAGTGTACGTTGTTAATCTTGATCAAAGGCTCTTTCTTTCTTTCGGTGAGTAAAGATAATACCGGTAAAGCCCTTGGATTTAACGCACTAAGATAATGAAAGCAAGCGTAATTAGCAATTACATCTGACCAAATGAAGGCAAATTCACAGAGGCAAAAAAACCCCCAAAAAAACAGCATCAAGGCTGCGGAAAAATATTGTAGCCAAAGGTGCGTTCAATGGGCGTCTTTGTCTAATGTTGAAACAAGAGGATTGTGAGGATAAAGAAGTTTGCATATTTAAATACAAAAGAATCTTTGTTTTTGCCTAATTATAGCTTTTCTACTATGTATGAATCATTTTTAAATACCACCTATTTATCCATACATTATAAATACAATATTTACAAGGCTGTAGATACGGATTTTAAAGACATCAGCATTTCCCAGGCCGGACTATTGAGGTGAGAGCGAGCCACTTAAACCCTCCTTGCACACATATTATTAGCATTACCATATCTGGGCCTAACTGCAGCTACGGGGGAATAATGTGTGTCAGGAGAGAGTAAAATTAGAACCAAAACCAACACTGTTCTTTAAATCCACTTCCCAAGTCCCCCACTTCCTTACTTATAGCCAAGCTTACAATGTCAAACACTAATAAGCCAGCTAATTCAATTAGGACTGCACTTCTTTCAGATTGCCCCCTTTCCCCCCAAAAAAGAGACTCTGTGAAGAGATTCCCTCTCAACTCTACACAGAAACTCTTCATGATGAAAAAAAAGTGGCCTTTATTCATAAGCCTCAGTGTACAAGAGAGGGAACTTGCTGCAGAGCTTGTTAGCAAAATACCCTGATCTGAGGCGGGAGATGTGTGACTAAAGCCGGGTCTCTTAAGTGTCTGTCACCCTGATCTAACCCGGGAGGAGAGCTCTTTGTAGGCTGCGTTTTCTCTCTGTCTGTCTCTCTCTCCATCTGCGCTGCGCTCGGCAGTGACTAGGGATGAGCCCCGCCGTGTAGCTGCAGGTGACAGGGAGCCCTTTTTGTTGTCAAATCCTGACGGAGCTTCCACATGAAAAACATTTCACTCGAGCTGCTGCTGCTGCCGCTGACGCTCTCTTTCTCTTCCTTCCTCTCTGTCTCTCTCTGTAGATCTCAAAGGCTGCATGAGCACCAGTGATACTGAGACAGAAGGAGTCAATCTTTTGCTCCTTTCTACCCCCCCCCCCACTTTTCTTTTTGTCAGGCTTTTTCTTGTACTGTTTCCTACTTCCCTCTTCTATCGTCTCTCTTCTTCTTACCAGCCTTTTCTTTTCCTCTGCTGCTCGAGCCCCCTCCCCACCCCTCTAGGCTTATAGATCTGAGTTGGGTCTCAGGAGGAAAATACAAGTCAAGCCATTGTCATTTCAAACAGCGTGATAACCAGACACTGGGCTGCCCACTGACAACTCAGGGGAACTGGCCCTGGCTTTGACTTTTAGCTCCTCTCTCTCTCTCTCATTTGCTTCCTGTTACTGTCTCTCTCTCTCTCTCTCTCTCTCTCTCTCTGTTTTTTCTCCTCTTTTCCTCTCAAGCTCACCTCTCCTCTCCCCCCACCCCCCCTCGCTGGACTGTTGCTCGTTGTTGTTTGTTGCTTGGCGCTGCTCTGCTGTGTCTTGCATCTGCTCCTCTTGTCTCTCCTCTCTGTGCCATGGGGGGCCGGGGGGAATAGTTGTCTTAGTGTGTGTACCAAGGTCAGTGCTCTCCACATGACAGTTCTCTGCCTCTCGACAAGGCGGGAAATCAATACTTTCGGACTTGTGGCGCTGCCCTCGGTGTAACAACAACACTGCCCAACGCAGAGCGCTGCTCAGGCACCTGACACATCCCAAGATGCTCCCCCACCCCCCTCCCCTCCCACCAGGGAGCCTCTTCCACTCTCACTCTGACCCCTTCATATTTCAACAAAGCTTTCTGTTTCACTTTACTACACCTTTACTCGCTGGTAGTTTTTCGTCTTCAGGGCCTTTCAACATTCTGTATATTAGAATCCCTGTTTTTTATATAATCCAATGCAAGTTTCTGTGTTTTCTCAAGACAAACTGTGTCTCTTGGATCTTTTTCTACAGGAGAGGGATGAGTGTGTCTGTGTAGAGAGAGAGAGAGAGAGAGAGAGAGAGAGAGAGAGAGAGAGAGATCTATGCAGAAATCAGACAGGAACACAGAGGAGCAGCTAAATGAGAGACGTGCTAATTACAGCGCAGCAGAGGATACATACACACACGTAAAAAAGCGGAGCCATGGGCGACACTTCTAATATGGCACTAAAGCCTAACATGCCTCCTTATGCTTTTTCACTGCCAGATAGACGCTCGGAGGAAAAGAGAGAGCACTTGCAGTGCGCCCCACACCGATTGTTAAGCCTGCCTCTTGGCCTGCCTCTAATAACGAGGGAGAGTGTGTGCAAGGCCAATTACAGCTCCTGTCCTTCAGCAGTCAAACAGAGTAAAACTCCCTCTCTCTGCCCCTGTGGAGAGGAGCCACAATCGACCGGAGCCTGCGAGTCTCTCCAAGGGACACATGCAAGCACACACTCGGCACACTTTGTGTGCAACTGCACGTCCATCAACAGGGCCATCTCCCCTCATCCCCTGGCTTGCTCCCCTGGTTCAGCTGGAGTAAGGAAAATGCATCAAATAAAACAGCCACTTTAATGAATTAGATATTGAGCTGTTCATTAAAAAAAATCTAATTCCCTGAGGTCAGCAGGGGATACACAGAAAGAGAGTGTAACCTGGGGATGAGCGCGACTTGTTGAGAGGAGTCATAAAACACAGCAATCTGATGACTTTACTGAATGTTCGCCAGTGTCTGTTAAATGTTTTTTTTTCTGTGCTGATGATGAGGTATTTTCTATGACCTCTTGTAACTTGTTGTGCTCTTACTCTCTGGTGGCAAAGGTTTAAACAAGTTAAGTTGGACGGAGGAATCTGTGATTGAAATCTTTTGCAGATGAAAACAAAAAAAGGGTTTGGTGACTTCTCAGCTTTACACGAAAAAAAAAAAAAACCCTGGCAAGAGTGAGATTCTACATCTGTGCAGGCAGATCTCTGTTTTTATTGGCTGAGGTTACAGGTACAAGTTAAAACAGCCCCTCTCAAACTCTGCTGAGCACCAGAGTTTCTACATGGACTTAAAAGACAAGAAACACACTCCTGCTCCCAAACCACAGTGCATTGCTTTCTTATCAAGAAAGATGAAAGGCTCGGCATTGACACTATAAATGACCGGTCACACAAATGACACTGATGAATGTGGGAATGGCGGAAACAAAGGATATATTTTCTCTCCAGTGATTTTATCTCCAGTGAATCACCATCAGCCTTTCCCCCATTTGATGGAGAGATTTAAAGGATGCTGTCCTCGCACTCTCCTCCTCCTCCTCTGCTTCTCCCTGGATGAATGTGATCTAAACAGCCACGTCTCCCTGCTGTTTTTTCACAGTGACAGCCTTTCTCATGAATTAAAAGAGGAACCCATCGATTTTCCCATTGCTTAAATTTGCAACTTAATCCCCCAGATATGTCTAGAATGTACGGCTCTGTCAATAGGCAGCACCGCCACTGAAGGGAAGGCAGCTCCGAGGCTCACTGGAGAGAGAGGGCAAGACGAGGATGACAAGACAAAGGACAGGGAGAGAGGCTAGCTTAGTGGTGAGCTGCGGTGGGTTCTCTCTCAGGGCTCAGATCCTGCATTACGCCACCAGAAAATGTATGCTGACTATTAGCAGCGAATCCGATGAATTACCACAAACATAACACATCATCTAACTGAGCCACCATGAGAAAGAAGCATAACCCCCGTCCTCTTACAGCCACTTTAGTCCACTTCTCCGAAGACGAACACACGCCACATCGTTATGTTTATAAGGCTAATAAACCAATCACCATTGTACATCTGCAGAGTGTAACCCGCCACACAGCGTGACCCTCCGACGATCAAATATCGTTACACAAGCGAAAAGCCAACAGGCTGGAAATGAGTTGAAATGGAAAAAGCACACTTGTCCCCAATGAGTGAGGGGCTTGAGGAAGTAACGGGATATCACGACCTCTCCCCAGGAGCAAACAAGGCAGAGAGCCCGTGCCCTAATTCACAGTAAGCACCATAATGTTCTCGTCCGACTCCTAATGTAGCCTATAAATCTCTGGTACTGTGCTCTACATCAGTGTAATGCTCGGTATTAATAGCCTGATTTGTACCATAAGTGCCGAGCAGCCCATAGGCCGAGCTCTGCTTTTTATCTCCACATGTGCGAGATGAAAACAGAGTCATTACTGAGAAATGTGAGAAATATGACAGTGTTCTGAGGAATAAGTGGACACCACTGTATATGCAGTATAACACAGGGTGACCCATACAGATTTCACCCTCCTACACTCCAGCTCTGGTTGTAAACCCTATCCCATAAGCCTCTGGGGTGGTATGGCTCCATGCCAGTAGCTGTGCTGTTGTTGGCAGTGGATTTCCTTTGTGGCCTCAGTACTGGTGTAGGCCATAACATGATACACACAAAGGCCTGACAGGCGTACACCAGCGTGCACACTCTCATACGCACACATAATCGGCATATGCTGCGCATTGTGCACGCACGTCAACGCACGTAATTATGCACAAAATCACTATTCTCACTGCTCATCCAAACAGGACCAGCAGCCTTGCAGGAAACAAGGAAGGGGGGGGGAGCACAATGTATCCTTGACAGGGTTCATCTGTTTCCAGTTTGGTGCAGATGCTCAGGTTTTATTGCAGCAGTCTAGTATTTCATGGCAGATTTAGCCAGTGGTTTGGTTCTCCGCTCGCTTCAGCTCTAATGATGGCACATCTCTTGTAAATTGTGGCACACTGATAATACAGTTTGTTTCTTGATTCCACCAACTTGTATCTCACGGACACAGAGGCAGTTTATGCTCCTCTCGCTGTGGTGTCAAGCAAATAACTCTAATGCTGTGTGTTCACTGACATAACACACAGGACAGTGGAGGACACAGAGTTAATGTACACATTGTGCCTGGACTAGATAATTGACCTGTTTGTTGTTGGAACAGTTGGAGCAGGGCTGCTGCCGAGGCTGGAACTTGATATAAAAAGGGCCACATTTGCTGTTCTGCTCATTTTGTGGTGTAACTATGATGTTCTTCCACCCTGTGCTGCTCGTGTCAACACGGTCATTTCCCCCGAGTTACACAGTTTTCAGCAAAAATAACCCACAAGTTTTAAGAGTACGTGTAAACAATGGGTTCTGAACTTTATAGTGCTTGTCGAGTTTGTGATTCCTTTTTAATGATTGTGTTGAATCCTCAAAGTTTCCACCATAGCATTAGCATTGAACTTACTCTTTACCTTCAGATCTGTGTTCAACAAACTAAAAGTACTTTGCAAGTTGATTTTATATTGTGGCTTATGTAGTACTTGAATTTATTCTATAACTGCTACTATAGTATATGGAAGCTAATTTGATCCATAAAAACTAAGCTGCACCAAATTTCACACACTCATAGATATAAGTTACCTAAATATGCCTGATTCTATTTCATCAGGATCCAGGAGTTAGTCTCTTCCCTGAAACGTCCTTCTACCAAATATGTCCTGAAAATCCGTTTTTGTGTAATCTTGTTTACAAAAAAACAACCAACAATAAACCCAACCTCCCTGGTGACGGTAATAAAAACTTCTCAAATTCCGATGCAAATAATTATTTCCATAATATTTCCAATAATTATAAATTTAGTCTGTGCAATTCACATTCAGAGCTTTACATTTTAAACACAATTTAAAGTAGCGGCACAGCTTTTAGGCCACGCACGAACTGGAGCTTTAAATAAATTCAATATTGGGTTCAACACAGCTCAGTAAAATATGTGCAGCATGAAGAGTATATGTAGTTAATGTGCTTCCTACACCTTTCCAGTTTCCACATCCGCACACATTTATTTCCCCTGTCTGTGTGTGGATGCCAGCAGCGCACGCAGGAGATGCCTTTCCATCTCGAGACAGAAGTGTAGCGCTGAGCATCTCTTAACTGGCTCGTTTAGTCCTGATGGCTTAAATGATTTCATCACTATTAATGACAGGGACCGTGGCTCCCCGCGACGTGTTGCCAGATGCTCGGGGACCCACTGAAGTTGCCGCTCTCTCCTCCTCACACCCAGCTGCCTCTCCTCATCCCTCCTTCTGTGCAGTCTAATGATTGTCCTCTACATGCCCCCTACCACCCTATTCTTCCTATTTTCCTCAGCCGCCACGGCCTCCTATGGCTACTTAGACAAGGTGTAGAGACACAGTGTTGACACTCACATTGCTGTGAGTGTGGGGTCAGCGCGCTGCAACGCTGTTAACAAGTCGTCCAACCAGCATGTAATTGTCATGAACGTAAGTGCTGAGAAGTTCAGTGCAAACAAGATCTCATTGAACACATTCCCCGTCCTTCCCTCTCGCTATTTATCTTTCCCTGGGCTATTGGGCAAGACAACAAATCAGCTATCAGTCCCGCTCCTGTGTTACTGCAGAGGTCAAAGGTCAGATAAAGAAGGTCAACTGGCGCCAGACCAGTGTGCCCTCAGAGGTCTTTCCTCCAAATGGAATCAAAAGCCGCGCGACCGCTGTGAGCTATGGCCACGCTGAGCCCCATGCCTTCATTAACTTCCTCCCGTAATTGCTGAGGTAATTCTGAGACAGACGCGTGGCATTGTCCCGACGCATCGATGTGATTTTCATTCATTTGGATAATGAAAGAATTAAATACCATTTTGGTCTCTCTTTTTCTCCTTTTCTCTCCCTCTCCTGTCTTGTTGAGCTCCTTGAATCGAGCTAAGTAATGACATTTTAATTATTTGTGTGTGTGTGTGTGTGTGTGTGCAGGAAACGACTGCTTTTTGCTGAGCCTTTGTCTTTCCTGGCATTGTAGGTAATGTGTTTCGTACGGGTTACATTCACATACGCACATTGCACAACCCTAAATAAATGACCCCTCAAAACGACGAAAAAAAAAAAATGTCTGCAACGAAATCCGAGAATGAATCCTCGAAGTGTACAGCTCGTGAACTGGTGCATGGTACAGTAAAATTAGAGATCACCCCTTCAACATGTGTTTTCACTATGTAAAAGTGCAGGTACGGTTTCCCCCTCGTATATTCGGCCTTTTGGATTTAATACAGTAACTGATTGCTACTTTTAAGAAGTGCCAAATGACATGCACTGCTTTTTGTTTCACACAGCGAGCGGGGGTTGTGTGAATGAGGTCAATTTAAATGTAATCAGTTCCTTTCACTAAAAAAGAAACAAAAAACAAAACAAGAACGTTTATACCAGTTCAACAGTTCTCATTATTACAGACTGTCAGTCCGTGTGTCTCTCTCTCTCTCTCTCTCGCAGTGGTTCTGGTATACAAGGTAGAATAAAAGTGTGTGTGTCTGTGTGTTTGTGTGTGTGTGTGTGTGTGTGTGTGTGTGTGTGTGTGTGTGTGTGTGTGTGTGTGTGTGTGTGTGTGTGTGCAGTTATAATTTCCCAGAGCCTCAACCTTCATTGATTCAGTTGCTCTTGTCTTCCCAAGAAACAGAGAGAGGATTATGCCTTTAAAACGAGCTTTCTCATTGCAGATATTAGGTCATTAATTTCACAGGCTTACATATGAAAATATTGACTCTTCCCAGACACCCCACTATATCCTCTGTTCCAGCCGCGGCCTTGCATAAATAAATCTTTTCAAGTATGCAATATTGATACGCCATTGATTTATTCGTTTGAGGATCTAATAAATAAGCAAATGTATTGAATTATAGTTTAATTACTAAGGTGCTCAATTGATTTGTATGGGAAATTTTGAGTGCTTTATGTTCCCTATAGCAGAGGAATCCCACTATAAGCTACAGGATCTTATCAAAACTTCGATGACTAAAAGTGTCAAGGTTCTATTTCAGTGCTTGAAGTCAAACCTTTTGAAAAGAAACACAAACTAATTTGATGATGATTCCACTTCTACCCCCCAAGTGTTTCGCTTTCCACAGCACTTCCTGTTGCCACCGAAATAAAGTCACTACATGATACAGATGTTCTTTGGATCCAAGCTGACTTGTGATTCCTGTAAATTAAGCAAATCTCTGATTCACCACATAGAGGACAGTAGGGACCCGGAGGAGGACATCCCGTCTGCACACTAAAAGGATCCAGGACACAGGCAAAAAAAAAAGAGACAAATAGACTGTGAATAAGACGCACAGTCATCCAGGGGGAGCGGGTGGGAGATGGGTGCAGCCTCGTATCCCCACATAGCGGACGAGGGATGGGCAGGCTTCGGGGAAACTGAAGAGTGGGAAAGCGGGAGAGTGGAGAGAAGGAGAGTCCAAAAGTTGACAAAGGTTGTCGCAGACTAGTCACAGCACAGGGGGAGGGGAAGGGGAGATGTGGAGGGGAGGGTACGTTCCAGCCTCTCACATCTGTTATTCGTTTGTCCCGAGCTGGGAAGAAAATAGCAGGAAGCGTTCTGGTGGTGGCGGAAGATGAAAAGACAAGAAGATTGAATAAAAAAACATGTGTCGCACATGCACTGTGGCTGATTGGATGCGTCCCATGGATTATCCCCATGAGGTGCTGCCAGCTCAGAAAACACGCAGAAACCACATTTGTACACACCATAGGCAAAACGACGATTCCCCTGATTCATAAAGCAGGTTGGCATAAATACCGCCCCCCCTCTGTCTACACGGCACAGTGTCAAAGTCAGATCTACGCCTGTGGCCCTGACACGCTGGTGTCTAACCAAACCTCCCAGTTTAGTTTTGGCTGCCATTACGCTTGCTGTTGCCACAACTCCTTCTACACTGTCAACAACAGCTAACATCGAGCCTCCTGTGCTGAACTCAAAAAGCAAAAGCTTGTATCATTTGTCAGACTAAGTGGCAATCTTTTGCTTTGTTCATTACAGACACGCCAGGTGTGTACAACAGACGCAAAAAGTAGAAACAGATGCAACAGTCATCGAAAACGCGACATGACAATGCCAAGCGGCGGCCATTAAAAGCTCGTCACGCGGTGGGACCTCCCATCGCTAACGAGCTGAAATGTGGCGGGACATAGACAGGTAGGAGTAATGCTTTCACAATTATGCAAAGCGTGCATACATACGCACAGGCATGTGTTTGTGTGCACGTGTGAGCACGCGTGTGCACGTGTGCCGTGCCGGCCCATCCCACAGCTCATTAACAGTAATAAGTGACTGCCGCCACTTTTTTGTCAGTGGGGATGCAAGCCAATCAATAGGGTCATTTCACATCATAAAGGCTTACCAGAGCACATTATGGTACTTGTTCATGGCTGGGAATGGCTGCCATTAGTGGCATAGCCAGATTAGATAAGGACTGGGCGGGTGAGAGGTGGGAGGCAGATGGAGAGAGAATTAAAGAGGACGGAAGAGGGAGGTAGATCAATATATGGATAGTTATGGAGATAACATCACAATAGGGTGTCTGGGAAAGAGATACGTGTGTGTGTGTGTCTGAGAGAGAGACTGAAAAGGTAGAAGGTGTGTGTGCGCTCCCTCCTTTATGGGCACTCGTCTATAACTGAGTCCGCTGAGTGTGTGTGTAAGTGTGTGTGCCTGCGCAAAAATGTGTTAATGGAGGATATGTATTACAGCGATCTCCTCACAAACCTGCACCATGCCTGGTGTTCGAATGTGTGTATGTGTGTGTGTGTACCTGTGCGCTTTACTTTGGCATGTGCGTGTGCAGTCCTGTTTAATTACAGATCAGGCTTTGCGGCTGAGGCAAACAGTGCTATAATTACAGGAAACACCTCCTTTAATATTTTATGGAAATCTACCTTGTGTGTGTGTGTGTGTGAGGTGTGTGTGTGTGTGAGGTGTAAGATGCACGTATTTATTCAGCGTGAGAGAAACCGAAGAAGAAAATCCGAGATGTGTATACGCAGTGCCTCTTCAGGATGACTTCTGGTTCTTGCCCTGCGATCTGACGCCTTTCTTTTCATTCCTTCTCGACCCTTCACAGTCTCTCATTTCAGATTTGTGTTTCCAAATGGCTTCGCTAAACGCCCCTTTTTCCCCACTTTTGAACTGCTCGCCTCTCAAATATTTATGACGGAGAAAGAGGGAAGAGACTTAGATCAATCCATTAAAGATGAGCAACATCTCTGATGCATAAAGAGGGGTGGTGAACACACTTGCTCAGGGATGGCAAGGTGTAAGCCGTGGCTTAATGCTTAATGACTTACCATGGAGTAGGTTTACTTTTGATTCACTAGAAGGGAGAGGGAGCTGAGGGAGGAAAAAAAAAAAACATCACATGGAAGTGATAGAGCAACATAAAGGTAATACTGTTTACTTCATGCAGATTTAAAATTTCTTCTGCATCTGTTTTACTGCACAGCCGAACCTTGTTTCTCTATCATATTTTCCAGTCACTCCAGAATCTAAAATAAAAAACGTGTATCGGCCGCAACTGACAAGAACAACAGCTGGAAGTGTGTATGTCGCGACCACAAAGAAATCACAGTGTCATGTCAGTGAGTGGATACTTAATTTATTTGTCTTTTAATCTTAATTTTTTTTTTTGAGGGGGGGGGGGGCAGGCAGAGGCCAAGCTGAACACATGTTCCGTCTTAGCCTGCAGTGACACAAATGTATACACACATGTAGACACACGCACAATGGCAATATGCTAACACTCCGACTCTAAGCCAGTGCCCCCTACAGTGCCTGACACGCTGGGGGACTGAGAGCAAGCTTCGCTGGTAACATGCTTTACTATTCTTTGATATATGCACCAGTCATTAAAAATAGATGGCGAGCAATCATTACAGGCATCAGAATTAATCTAATTAGCCTAGCGCACTAGGCCTCCCTGGTATGGGGGCGGGGGGGTGTACTCTGCAAACAGAGCCACACGGCCGCAAATACGGTGTAAGCGTAGAGGCCTAGGATGCTACAGCGGCTGTGGCAGGATAATCCGCCTTGATTTATTAATATGCGCAAACAAGATTTAGCTCCTCAAAGCAAACAAATGAAGCAAGTGCTAAGAGGAAAGAGAGGGGGCGGGGGGGGGGGGGTGCAACAGAGAGCGACATGGAGAGAGAGTGCAAGATCGAGTGCGAGATCAGAGGAGATAAATTATTTAAGCCTGCGTGGACTGTATGGAGAGCTGCAGCTACCAGTGGTAAAAATGGCCCGAAAATATGTTCCTGGTTTCCTGGGTGCACCTTCCTATCAGGACTTTTAAAGAGATTCTACTGTGGTTTGAACTTTTTGGGGTTCGGGGTCATAATCTGCTGACGTGTAATCTCCTCACAAGCGATGCCAACATACAAATGCACATCACTGTAAGGGTAATTGTGGACAGACACGAGTAGATTATTGACACTGGAGTCGATGGAGTGCTTAGCCCACAACCCTTCTTGACCCCTGTCATGGGTAATGAGTGCTGCAAGGTGGTATGGGTAATATGCATTAAAGACGGGGAAACAGTTTTTTTATTTACGTATAGGCTGATCTCTGCCGGGACGTGGGTTCTGCTAATCCGGGGTCGGTCCACACAGCCGTGATTAAACATAAACTACTTGCACAACTCTTAGGATCATCAACGACACTGTTTGCTTCAGAAAGTTCTTAGTGGGCGTTCACACCGAAAATAGCACTGTGTTGGTGAGGATGTGTTGCTATGGCGACTGCCGAAAAAATGAAAGACGATCCAAAAGGTCCTGTTTGACTTTGGAGGCTTTTTCAGCCGTCAAAACACAGTTAATACGGTGACAATCATTTTATCCACTGTTGCGGGCGTTGCAAGTGAAACAGTAAACTATACTGGAACGTGTACTTTCATGTGTTTGAATTAAGTGCCCGTGCATTGTGGCAAAAGTTGAGTCAGGCTCAACCTTGTCTTTGGTTAGAAACTCCGATTTTTTTATACTCTGTGTTACCAACAGATTTTCAGCTAATTGATTAAATGACTTTCTCTGAAATTAAAAGCCATCAAAGACAAGAAAGGGTGGCGGTGCAGTGGTTGTGCTCTCCGGCTCAACACGGTGCCAAACTCCTCTCTCTGAGGGTTTGCCGGCCATTCTTTCATCCCAGCACCTCTAATGCTAGCAGACGGTCATTTCCATCTCTTTGATAGAAGGGGTCCCAGCTGTGTTCAAGGGTCTAATACCCCTCAACCTCTGCACCAGTCTGCCCCTCCCTCCTTCCTCCAGCTATCCTCCATCCATCCCTCCATCACTCCCCCCACACAGGCTATAGCCTCAGCGTGGCCTGGAGGGGCATCTGCACAAAACCCAGAGGAGAGAGAGGTAGAGGGGGAAGAGAGAGGGAGGAAGAAAAGGAGGAAGGGAAGAGAGGAAGAGCTAATAACAAATCTCCGATGACCAAACCAAAGTCTATCAAAAGCCAGCTCAGCAAACACAACTGCCATACTGATGAGCGGGGAGAAACGCAGCGAGGGGAAGGTGGCAGGGATGGAGGACTGAGGTTATACTGTACATGTGGGAATCCAGTGGGTTAAAGGGAGTCGGCATCTTCAAAATATCTTCACCCTCTTCGAAATCAAATTGCTCAAAGACACATTTTGAATTGCACTATATGTAAATAGCTGGTGACAATGTGAAATAAAAATGTACTTTACGTGCTGACAAAATGGACAGATCCCAAAGGATATAACCACGTTTTATCTGTGATCCTAAAAACCAAAGCTCAGCCTTAGATTTTAACGAGTGACGTAGGCTCAGCATGCAGCACGTTTGTTAAACACACAAGGTTAAACCAAAGAATAAGAAATGCATTTGGGAAAAAAGGATAGAAAAGAAAATGTCAGGGAGAGCGGCTCATCTATCTATGTTTGAAAAGACGGTATCGCAGGGCGGTCGACTGTGGTATATTTTTCAAAATGAAAGCAATTTTTTGGCAGTTGTCATTATTTATCACACTGTGCGTTCACACACACACACACACACACACACACACACACACACACACACACACACACACACACACACACACACACACACAAACACATACTGGAGCAAGAATTCAGAGAACTGTAGGTGAACTGTAACTGTAGGCACCATGTGGAAAGACACAGGCCAGAGGAAAAGCCGAGAGACAAATACACCAGCACCTCACTCGCACGAAGGACATAATAGTGCTGAAAGCAAAACGACTCAATGAAACAGGAAAAGTGTAGTTCTTGGAATCCACTTACACTCAAATTACAGTGACATTCTTGGCAGGGCGCGCAGCGCAGGGGTAACACAATGTACTGTAGCAGAGAGAACTTTTGGGACACTTATCAGGGCCATGACATGAAAGTCCAAACTATTAGCATGCAAAAATTAACATAACAAAAAAAAAAGACAGGAAGAAATCAAATCAAGCAAAGAATTGAAAAAACATAGGGCCTGTTTTCTTGGCAGCAACGGAATCCAACATTTTCTTTTTTTTTTCTTTCTCTCTCGCTCTCTCCCTCCTACCCGCCGTCACCAGGTTAAGTTACAGACATGGGGTGAAGGAATGAGGGAGGCAGAGTGGTAACATACGGTACCAGGAGGAGCGAGACGCCGGGCCTCCCTGACATGGCGTGTGCACCGAGCTAAAAGAGACAAAAACACCCTCCCTCCCTTGCCACACAAACACACTGGGCAGCATATACAGTAAAGAGCCATCTCCCAAATGCAAGTAGATTGTGTTCACAAACACACACATGGTGGATAGACACACACATGTACACACTGCTCCCTTCGCACCACCCCCCTCTGCTTGACTTCCTTCCTCCCTCCCTCTGCAGATCACTCTGCATGTGTCCTGTCATATCTCCTTCTGCCCATAATTGTCCCAACTTATGGTGTTTCTTCCTGCAAGCCACAGTTTAGGGGAAGTGAAATCCTTCTAAGTGACTGTCACAATGCATCAGCCTCAGGCGAAGGGACACACTCCCGCTCGCTCTTTTCTCCCCCTTCCTCCCGCCCTCCCCTTCCTTCAGTCCCCCACCCCCGGCTGCCTCCCTCTGTCCCCGCTCACTATCCCTCACTTTAAGTGTTTTTGTTGCTGATATGCTCCACTTGCGCTTTCACTCCATCTCTCTACATCGCGCTGTCTCTCTCTCTGTTTTTTTTTTTATACAGCCACCATCCCAGCGCTCACCTCGCCTCCTCCCTCTCTCACTCCTGTCTTTCCCTCTGCCCCCACCTTGCATCTAACCTGAAGGGAGAGCTATAGTCACAGCATCACACTGCCATTATGCCCTGCCTGTGACCTGCTCTCCGCACAATCCTTGTTCCCCCGGAGTGCACCAGCCATGGCAGAGCAGAGGTTGACTTTGCTCCTGCTTTCCATTTCCTTTGAAGGGACGGTCACTTCTTGACACACGGAGGAGCTGAAAGACATGAGTGTGTGTTCTCTGGACATGCAGTGTGACCTTTGTCGTGACCCTGACATGTCACAACCCTGTGATGCATGTGTCACTTCTTCTGTGCCTCTGACCTTGGTCTGTCACCCTGCGCACTCTAAACACACACTTCTTTCTCTCTTGTTGCGCCTCACTACACACAAAAACAGTGACTGGTCTTTTCTGTCAACCAGAGGAACT
This sequence comes from Verasper variegatus, assembly GCA_026259375.1. Classification (NCBI taxonomy): domain Eukaryota; kingdom Metazoa; phylum Chordata; class Actinopteri; order Pleuronectiformes; family Pleuronectidae; genus Verasper; species Verasper variegatus. The sequence continues at coordinate 7,862,787 of CM048044.1, read as the reverse complement.
TCCAATGTCCAACATCTGAACTATGGCTGCAACTAACAATATTTTCTTTCTTATTGATCAAGTGAGCACTTTATCGATACAGTGATTGATCACTGGGCCCAAAAAAGTCAAACGGATCTGGTTATAATTTCTCAAAGGTCAAGTCTCATTTTGTTTGACCAAGCTTCGTAAACTTGAATTACTTTCATGTACGACTAATAAAACCAGAAGATATTCAAATTTAAAAAGATGTGAATCGCACATCAGCAAATGGCTGAAAAACTGCAATGTGGTTCAAACCAGTTTGGGGAAATGCTTATTTTGTGCCGCAGTGATGTATATGTGTGCATGTGTGCATGCGTGGGTGTGTGCACTGTATGTATGCTTTTTCCTCCTAGGTCTTTTTCTATTAGCCCTGTCAGGACCAGAATTGGTGCTTTATTGAGCATTTTATTGGAGCTGCGGACAGATCGGTCGCCCATCAACCTTTCATCGACCAATCATGTGCAGTGAGGGGAGGGACCCGGGAGGTCTGGCAGGGATGGACACTCGGCAGGGGAGGAGGGGGAGGCTGGTGGTCACTCACTCATCACTTGGACGCAGTCCTGCAGCCAGTGAGTGTATACGTCTGTATGTGTGTGTGTGAGTGTGTGTGAGACAAGAAAAGGGTCAGTCACTGGTCACCAGATGGTAACTGTTTGGGCTGGACCACAGCAAGCAAGAGAACGAGGGGACAGACTCTCAACTCCCCTTCCTCTCTCCCTGGTGCACACACACAACAAACCATGAGAGTGATGGTGATAATGGAGCAGACACTAACAAATCTGCACCTCTTGGCTGAGGGCCTTGACTCGGACTCAGAGAGCAGACAGTCTGTCCCACTCATAAGCCCAAGTACAACACAGCCCTACACACTCAGCAGACGGAGGGACCAATGACCCTTACTGTTCTCCGCTCCGTTTCCAGAGGCACTCGTATGTTGTTAAATGACATTTAAACCAGTGGAATTCACTGTGGTTAGCTTGTAGACATATAAGCCATTGCCTCGCTCTACAGGAGTTGGGTTGGTCTTTAAACCCAGCGAGCTACGCAGGACCTTGTCACTGTGTGTGGCCTTACAATGTGCAGGCTACTGCTGCTCTGGATATTAGCTCTTCTGTATGTCTGGCTATTAAATACCAATCCCCAGCCACACACACACACACACCACATCCCCTTCAGTCTCATAGTCAGGGACATAACACTTTTGGCTGGTGAGTATTGTGTGGGCCACAAGAAG